>CM067220.1:82126729-83326729 GCA_034190945.1 Octodonta nipae
GATCAAATCCAGTAAAAGTGGGACAGTTCCGCTGAAATTGGTTATATAACAAATTTGGTATATAGCGTTTTTTTGGGAATTCATACTCTAAGATGACGGATACAACATGGCGGACAAGTTTTATAAATAGGTCAATTTTCTCCTAATTTGGCATGAGAATCATAAAAATCGTCCAAAATTTGGAAAACCGTGTCAACAGAAGCGTGGCAGCTAACTATTAGAAATTTCTTCATATTGCAATATAGTCCGTGGGTTCAATTTTAAAATTATAAAACTCATATTCACTTTCACTTTATTTACATCAAATTACATAGAACAGCTGATTCACAATAACATTCGAGATACGCTCGTCGTCCTTTCTACCTAACTGCTGCGAGGATGGATCCTCCTTTTAAAATCAGCGTCGAATTCTCTAGTATAATCCAGTGTCAATTTTACAGTTGTCGAGTTATGATCGAGATAAGTATTTCTCCCGGCCGAACCTTCTAGCTTTTTTTTATATCCCAGCGATCGTTGTCGTACTGAAATGAAACAGGGTCGGCTTTGGTAAATTTCGTAACAATATACACCTTCATCGAGAAATAAATGAAGATGATCCTGAACGGCGAATATTCACTATCTATCTATATCTAATATAAGGAGTGCGATTGTCCGCCTAGGAATCTTCTAGGTGTTTATTGAAAAACTTTTAAAAGGAGCCTTATCTTGTCTAGCCAAGCTATAAATTTGTCTTTACTGGCCAGAATAATTCGCCTTGTCATGACTGTTCGGCATCGATAACTACCCTGTAATGGCTAAAACTTTTTAGAATTATTGAAAAATATTTTTAAAATGATCAGTACCTACTGGTTCAGTACCAAGAGCATGGTTATGAACATTTTCGTTCTTCCTCACTTAGCAAAAAATAAGATCATTGTAATGTAAATAAATAATCTTGGCTATGACATCACCTTGAAAGTCAGTGTTTAGGTCGTAGTCGAAATCAAATAGTAAATTTTCAGCCTTTCTCACATCTGCATAAAAATTAGAGATGGCCCTTGATAAACCAAGTTTGATCTTGGGAGTAGGGCAAGGTCACGGTCATAGCCATGGTCACACATGACTATATTTTCCTGCTATTCCCAAATGGGAAAAAAATGGGGGTTTCAATTCAAGAATTGAATGTCCTAGAATTGACGTTCAAGATAATAGTCAAGAACAAATGCAAGGTCACCATTGAATAGCCAGGGGAAAATCCTAAAACCCGGGTTTGTAAAGTTTTTTATAAACGAATTTCAGCGGTATTGTCGCACTTTTACTGCATTTTACCATATTATGACCTTCGAGGTCATGGTCAGTTCCAGTTAGGATTGTATTCGGACATAAACTATTCTGCTCTATTCATATCCGCAGTAACAAAAAGGGGTTCCTATTAACAAAATGCATTTGACATTGCTATGACCTTTAAGGTCATGGTCAAAGTCTAATCCAAGGTCAGCATTAAATAGTCGAGGAAAACTTCTTACATTTGTATTACATTTTTTTTCCACAAATGCATCCCTATTGAGACTTTCATTGGTTTCCATACTTTTGTGTCACCCTGTATATCGCCGACAGAAGGTCGCTTTGGACATGCCAGCATATAGCGCTCTCTACCTTTAAAACTTCTCTAGCTGTCTATAATCTTGCATATTTATAGGTAATTGAGTAATATTTTATAAACTGCAGTTTCCATGTCAATTGACCTGGACAGTATTAGTAATAAACATAGTGAAACGTTCTATAGGAAAGCTGCCACTTATGACATATCTAAGAATAATAGCGAGTTATTCTGAATGACTAACATTAATCGTTGAATCCAGGCAAATGGAAACAAATATTTTGCAATTTGACTTCACTGATAAAATTCCGAACATGTTTCCATATAATTTCAACAAATTCGTTATCAATAGAAAATGGTAAGTTTTTCTATCTAATTGTTTAAATAGCATCAAAGTATGCTGTTAACTGCGAAAGACTTAAATATTTTGTGTTCCGGTTTTAACCAAACTTCTCTGTTGTTCACCTGAAGAGGCATATTAAATTGTAGACAATACTCAATGGACAATATTTTGAACTGTATTTCTTTAAATATTGGTTATCAATTTGTATATCAATTTTGGCTAAATTGTTGGAACGATTAACAAATATTTTTGTGGCGTTTAAATTTTTCCAATCATCGTTTACGACTAGATATTTTACTTACATTTCACAAATTTGCTTTTTTCATAAATTTGAAGAGTTTCAAGGCCCCCCTCAGGTCTTGGATCCCCAGACTATAGCTTGCTTAGCTTATTGGGCTTGTCTATGCAAGGTCTATTTTATAGGCAATAATTAAACGAAGGCTTTGCTTAAAATGTGACTATATCCAACATAACTTGACTTTTATACAAGAATGATTTTTCCGTTTTTATTGAATGTTTAATTATTTGCTATCATGAAGTATAAAGATAAACGACTCTTATTAATTTCTTTGACGTCCACAGGAAAAATATCTGATGGAAAACCTAATACAATTACGAGAGTTGAGGCACTCGGTAACAGTGCCATCAATCAATTAGAACAAATGGCTGGTATTTACTTCTCTTTTGTTAGCAGATAAAAATGTTCGGATTTTATAAGAAATGATTTACGACCAATTTATCTGGAGGACTCGGAGTTACTTTTACAACAAAGTGGCCCGTATAATTTAAATTCAGTGTAAATATTTTCATAAAGATCATTATCAAGATCATGCAAAAATAAAATATAAGGTTTTGAATTGCTTTACCGAGAACAATATGCACTTCATATAAATAACATTTTGAATTTGTTCTCCTAACTAAAGTAAATTTATGAAGATTTCAGTTTTATCAAACCATTGTTGGACAGTTTATATTAAGACCTAATCGGATTAATTATGGATAAAAGATAAGTACACCTGCCACAAAAAATAATTTGGAATAGGTGTTTCATAAATTATTACACTTTTATTAAATATTTTAACAGTTTTATGTGTTACCGACAACAGAACTAGACTTGATGAAATCAGATTAAAAGAACATTATCAAGCCAAATTAAATACAAAAACTAAATAGAAACATAAGGCACAAGAACCAATTGTAGCTATATGGTAAGTTCTATAGCCTTATTTATTTAAAAAATTTAGTTGTCGATAGATTGATTTACTAAGATATTCAAGATTGGAAAATCTATACAAGGATCGTGAATCAATTACTGTTCTTTAGTTTTGATGACAAAAACATATATCTTATTTGAAGGATAATGGTATACTATACTGTGCATTTTATTTTTAGGAAATGATTTGTTTGTTTGCATAAATCCCATATTTATATATAACAAAATACCGACCCTGATAATTACGTTTTCATCAATATGTTTCAAGAGCTAATCCATGCCAATTAATACTACGAAGAAATCTTAAAATACTTAAATCAAATTAAAACACTCCCTCAAAAAGGCAAGGATCAAGCTCAACTACTTGTGACGAGTAAGACAAATTTTCCATATTTACAAAAATCATTGCATAATGGAGATTCAAATAATTAAAAATTACCTGATAATACATATTACGGTAAGCATAAACTTTTAATTCACCAGGTTAATCTACTAAAATAGGGTTTTCATGCTTTTAGCCTAAAAATACCTCTGGAAAAGAATAACAATAATAAAACCGTGTAGTTCCTAGTATAATGACATAAATTCCAGCAAATACTTTAATTGTACTTATAGAATTACTTGGAAATACCAACACAAATATTGAAGAGTCAAATACTTCAAATTTTACAGATTCTAAATCAGTCCCAGTTTTCAATTTAGACCCTGAGTATTTCTATTACATGGGTGTTATTTCCAAGAAATTTTATAAATTTGCAAACTAGACATCCCACAATTTTGATTCTGAAAGGAAATACGTTCCGTTAATTATTCTGTTCATGTATTGACATTTTGTCTCATCGTTTCATTGGTAAGAATCTGTAACCTATAAGGATTTGATACTTGTAAGGGAGGTGACGTCTAGTAGAGACATTACTAGAAATAGAGTATTTGTTGGCATGTTGAGCATCTATCACACAAAGGAAAATTAATTACAAAAGTATCTACTTTATGATTATTGCATATTGGAAAGACATATTTATTGCAGAGCAAATATCAGTCAAATAGATTTATATGAGAAAAGTAAAATATTTCACTTTACCGGTCGTGATAGATGCATTAACAACTCTAGTCGACAGATATTCTATCTTTTATATCTACATGCCAACCTACTTCCTTGTGATTATGTAAATAACAATTTCAGTTAGAATTCAACATTTACTGGATTAGATAAGTGGCGTGTTTTCATAACATTTTTTGTACAAAGAAGTACAGCTAATGTTTCTATATAGTTTACAAATTTTGTTTTTTTAAGAATTTAACGTTATTTAATGACATATTTAATATGATAAATGCAATTCTAGATGTCAGTAATAAAATGATATTTTTATAATAATACATTAATAACATTAGCCAGATCAGCTGTTGAAACACTTTGTATTTCACATATAGAACTTCCAATAATTGTATAGCCCAGAAGCATAAGTAAGCAAACAAATGAAAAAACACAGTTTTGCACCCTAACACCAAACCTTTATTTTAAACACTGAACGTCATTTGAACAAATTTAAGTAGTCATCATGTACAGTGTAAAATTCTCAGAGTCACACGTGTTTTTCGCAAAGAGGTTAATACTGTAGAGCACGTGAAGTAGCGAAATTCATGTAATATAAATAGAAAGAGAGAGAGAATAAGCGTGTCGTTCCTGATTGGTCAGTGGTGACGCCTACTATTGGTAGGGTAGAGACATAGCAAGCGCTCTCTGATATTGTCTTTCTCTTTCTACTGTTATTACACGGCCACTTACAATAACGCCCATACCTAATTCACTCTACGTATAAACCTCTTTGGTTTTTCGTAGGTCCTCGTTTACACGAGCAAAACTGCTTGATAAAGGCATCTTTTTTTAGTTTTTAATAAACTCTTTCTTAAGTAACTAGTGTACTGTGAAAGTGTTAGTGTCAAAAAATTCTTTTCTTGCCTAACAGGCGTAGAAAAAAACAGTTAAAATTATCAGCAATTTAACCTTCAATTTATTTCTCAACATAAACAGTTAAACGAAGCGATTCCTTTTTGTGTCACTAAAAACTACGTCATGGCACCAGCAGTTGGTTGTTTTTGCAAGAGCGCCTCTTCGAGGCATTCCCTATCGGTGACCTGTTCTGGATGTAAAAAAGTGCATCATAATAATTGTGTTAATGTACCGAGTTGCCCAGAAAATTTTCCGGGGCTGTCCTGAAAATGCGCCGACTGTATGGCTGGCGAGAATAATGAGTCAACTGATATGAATACTTTAATATCTAAGTTAGATGACTTGCAGTCCATGATAAGTACTTTAAAAAAGCAGCAGGAATTATTTGTTGAATCATTACAATTCTATGGAAATAAAATTGATGATTTTAACCACAAAATATCAAGTTTTGAGGAGAAAATTAGTGGAGTTCATGAAATTCAAGCCGATGTTATAAATTTAAATAGCGAAATGAAAAATTAAAGGATGAAGTTAACCAGTTGCAGCAACAAATAAGGATGAACAACATTGAAATAAGTGGAATTCCCGAGATAGCCTCAGAGAATGTCGCTGATATTTTCAGCAACATTTGTGCGAAACTTAAAATTTCTAATTGCAGCAATATTATTGAATCGTGCCACAGAATTCCGTCTGTGAACAAGGACTTGCCTACACCTATTACTGTCAAGATTAATTCAAAGACCTATAAAGATGTTATAATAACTGCTATTCGCAATAGAAAAGGTTTGAAGGTTAGCGAGATCGGAGTGGCTGCAAACAAAGATTTTAACATCTATATTAATGACCATCTCACTCCCAAAAACAAAAAGTTATTCAAAGAAGTTCGTACATTCTGTAAGTCAAAACACTGGCATTATTGGACAAGGGATTGCAAAATTTTTATACGAAACCCGCTCTCTGGTAGTACTCGTGTTATAACTAGTCAAGCCAATCTACATAATTTCAAATAATTTACCCTCAGTTTTTAAAAATCTCACAAGTTATCTCCCATTTTTTTTTCTTTTATGGTTCTCTCTATCTATTATCAAAATGTGAACGGTCTCAGAACTAAACTTAAAGATTTTTTCATTTCATCAGCTGCGTCCTTCTCAGATCTAATATGCATAACGGAATCTCGACTCAATGATAACATAAATTCAGTAGAAGTATGCGATCCCCAAATTTATAATTTGTTTAGGAATGATCGCCGTGGTAGAGACTAAAAGAAGAGGGTTGTAGCGTAATGGTTGCAGTTAAAACTGAATTATATTGTGATGTGCATCCTGAGTGGTCAAGTGAAGGCTTGTGTGAAGACCTGTGGATATCTGTTCAATGCGAGGAATACAAAAAGTTGTTGCTCTGTTGTGTTTATGTGCCACGTACAATAATGTTAAGTGCTACCTCGATAATGTTTCTAAAATTGTGGCAAATAATTCTTAATGACTCTGTTTTGGTGATTGGTGATTTTAATGCATCGAAATATTGTGGTCTTATGATTCTACATCTCAAATTCTCGTGCCAGCTAATGTTTGTAATGCGACCTGTGAAATTATAGTTGACTCATTTAACTATTTAAATTTATACAAGTAAGTTTTTAGATTTATTGTTTTCCAATTTACCGGACATTAAGGTAGTGTCAAGTAGATAAAGATAGACACCACAAGGCAATTGAGATCTTGATTAATTTAGAAAACTATTTATTGTTTAAAAAAAGATCACCATATAAAAGATATAAATTTGAATCTGCTGATTATAATGTAATTAATGCTGCTATTGAGGCTATCGATTGGGTTTATCTTTTTTCAAATAATAATGTTGACAGCTGCGTTCAAATTCTGTATGGTAATCTTAGGGGAATAATTAACAGCAACATTACTGAAATAAATATAAAAAGGCAATATCCAATCTGGTATTCTCGAGATACTATAGGTTTAATTAAGGAAAAGGCGAAGATGCATAAAAAATGGAAAATATATAAAAATGATTCTGATTATCTAAATTTGTCAAATCTAAGAAAATGTGTTAAAAATAATTTAAAAATTGATTATAAAAACTACATCAATAATGTTGAAAGTATCATTAAGGATTGCATTAAAAAATTTTGGTCATATGTTGCTAGCAAAAACAAGTATAGGAGTCTACCTAACACATTAACATACGAGGAAAAACAGTTTACCAATGACTTCGATATATGTAATGCATTTTCTAGTTATTTCTCGTCTGTGTATGAAACTGAAACTTTGCCGACCTTAATTGACTCTACTAGTGATCTCACCTGTAATAACTCGTTTTTTGTTAATCATATCACAATGTAAGAGGTTTTAAACCAAATTAACTGTCTAGATGTAAATAAAAGCCCTGGTCCAGACGGTATCCCAGTGTCATTTATAAAAAAATGCAAAAATTCCTTGGTCTTACCCCTTTTTTTAATCTTTAACAAATCATTACTAACTGAGACTTTTCCTGCCTACTGGAAAAGGGCATTAGTAACCCCAGTTTTTAAAAGTGACGACAAAAAATTAGTTAAAAATTATCGTCCCATTTCTCTATTATGCATATTTGGAAAGCTGTTGGAAGCTATTATAACCAATGAACTATTTTTTAAAATAAAGAATGTATTAGACCCATGTCAACATGTTTTTTTTTCGAGGTCGTTCTGTTGTTACTAACTTGGTTCCATATGTACAAGATATACACAACGCAATGGATAATCATTGTCAAATGGATGTTGTGTATACTGATTTTCCGAAGGCTTTCGATAAAGTGTATCATGCTACTCTCATGCGGAAGCTTGGGGATTTCCGTGTGCAAGGCACCCTTTTATCTTTCATTAAATCATACTTGCAAGGTAGGATACAATACGTGCAGGTCGGGAATGTACAATCAAATTGCATTAAAGTTACGTCTGGTGTTCCACAAGGGTCCCACCTCGGACCACTACTTTTCTCCATCTTCATTAATGATATAGGCCAATGTTTTATGTACTGTAAATATAGACTATATGCCGATGATCTTAAGGTAGTTAGTGTAGATGATTGTCATAATTTGCAAGTTGATTTAACTAGTCTTGAGCATTATTGTGTCTGTAATAGATTAGTATTAAATCTGGAAAAATGTAAACATATCACATTTTCAAGATTAAGATATAATATTCCTTATGACTACTCACTTGGTACTCATATTGTACAGCATGTAACAAACATCAAAGACCTTGGTATAATATTGGATTTCAAACTTTTATTTGATTTGCATGTTGAGAATATTGTTAACAGGGCCTTTCGCAACCTATTTTAAGAATCCCTAGGGACTTCCCATCTGAAGAAAGCCTTATTATTCTTTATAACTCTTTCGTTAGAAGTACAGTAGAATATGCTTCCTTGGTCTGGAATCCACAATACGTAAAATACGTGGAAAGTATAGAAAGAATACAAATTAAATTCATTAATAATTTAAATTATCGGTTTCACAGAGAATATTGTTATAACACATATGAATGTAATTTGCCAAAATACAAATTGTCTAAACTTTCCACTCGTCGTGATATATTTTATGTAATATTTCTACATAAATTAGTTCAAAATAAAATAGAGTGTATTGATATCATAAATAACTTCAATTTTAACTGTGGCACTAGCTATACTTTAAGAACTAAATATTTATTTTACAGTCGTAGGTGTCGTAGGTGTCAGTACAGGATGCTGAGAACTTACAACTTACATTTCTTGCATATTGACATTTTCAGCATTTCCTTATATGCTCTAAAAAAGCGGCCTATTTAGTTTTCAAAATTTAAACACACATGTATGTAAGTAGCTTCTTAGTAGTAGTTTTTCGTATCTTTATTGTTCTCTTTCTTTTTTATTGTAATTGCGTTAAATATTTGTGTGACTGTGACTAATTGTGTAACATGTGGTTTCCTATAATTGGGTAGTCCAGGCTACCTGTTGGAAACCCAAATTGTAAATAAATAAATAAATAAATAAATAAATAAATAAATAAATAAATAAATAAATAAATAAATCATCAAGGAGTAAACCAAACTAACTAAGCAAATAGTCACAACAGTTAACAAAAACAATCTTGAATAGTTAATGAAGAATTTAAACAAACTGCCGCCAGTATAAAAAAAATTCCAAGAAACTCAGTTTAGTACAACTGGAAAGCCACATACACACATTGTTGTATATGTCTAAAAATGTGTCTCAAATACTTAAGAACTTAACAATGGTGTGTCATGTCATAACAACTCGCTAAATATGTATATAATTTACTAAAAATTTAATTTTTTAGTCAAAACGTAGGGAGATATACTACAGTAAAGAGCATCGCTACCCTCGATATCTTAAAATAAGTTATTTTTTTAAATCAATCAAAAGGAAAATTGTTAATAACACACTGTGTGCTTAATAAATATTTTATTATAGATTTGGACATTTAATTTAGAAATTTGTGAAGACAGTTTATGTTTCATTTCTTTGATGTTTACGCTGTTTTCCTATTTTTTTAAAACTAGTTTATTTAACATTAAAAATATAAAAATATATGGAATTAACTTTGCATCTACAATACAACAGAAAATATTCAAAGGAATGTACTTGAAAGGAATTATATGCTGACGTTCAATCTGAATTTTACATTGACATACTTTATGACAAGCTCAGTGAAGGTTAGACTGGAACCTAACCAGTTATTGAGATTTTTTTTATAGAATGAAGAAATGCACACCTTGTGCTAGAGTTAGTGTTTACACAAGCTTATGTAGGACTATCCTGCCGTAGCCATAAAATTCGAGCTATCGATTCAAATGACATTCTGTATGGGGTTTTTGGGTCGCTGAACAAATCCTTCTTCAAGTCATTTCAAGGTCGAATTGAAAAATATCATACATTCAATTGAATTCACATAAGGTTAACTGATTGGGAATCCTAATTCTATTAAATGCTATCACTGTACGAAGAGCAGCATAGCTCATAAAACCTTACGAATACAAGCCCAACTCGTGAGATTGTTCGAGATCCAGAACAACACAAAGACGATAATGAAATGTAGCATGAGTCGCGTAACCGGGTTGAAAAGTAGCGATACTCAATATGCTAGTTCGAAGAACAGCCCAACTCATAGTTTGTAAAGGCAAGTAGCACGAGTAAGAGCTTAACAAGTCGTACTGGTCCTCGTGGTGGTGTTCTATGATGTGCTACTCTTCGAAATAGAGTTATCGAGCGTTGCTCTGATCTGTAATCAGCGTTCCTAAATACCCTTGTTTATTATAATCAAGTATGGTGATACATCTTGTGCGAAACTTTTCATACCTTCAAACACTCTTCGACTTTTAACCCCTAAAATTAGGAATGTAAACCCCTGTCAAACCCTCTAGGAGACTTTGATGGGTGTTGTGGTCATAAGAACTTTTTATCAGATTGTAAAATACTATCGAAAACAATTGATTGCAACCAATTCGACGGGGATCAAAAATCCCTTAAAGTGCATGGGTTGCACCCCTGCCAGACCCTCTAGGAGGCTTTTATGGACGTTTTGCCCATAAGAACTTTTATCAGAAGCTCAAATGCTTTCGAAAGAAATCGGTTGCATTCAATTCGACGGAGAACCAAAGCCCCATTAACCCGGTGCATGGTTCTTTAAAAAGCAGAGTAGATTCATTGAACGCCAGTCGCTTAATAATTTTATTTCCGATTTTCTGGAAAGTGATAGATCTCATATTATAAAAAATGTGGTGTGTTTGCTGATCAACCATTTAGACTAGACAACTTAGAATTAACTTAATCTATTTTTGCAATACACTCCACAGGAGTTTGATTGTTTTGTCTTGAAGAAGGTATACAGGGTGTAAATGAATAATTGCGACAGATTTCAAGATGTGCTCCCTCGAGTCATTTTGTGACTAATAGTTCCTATCAACGTATGCCTGCAAACGCTTCGTTACCGATGTACAAGGTGTTGAAATCTTCATATTTTTTTCAGTTTTTTCTTCTCACAATTAAAGAGTTCGAGATATTTAGTTCAATTCTGGAGCATTAATGCCTTTATGAAGTCTTCATAAGATCACAGAAACGGTGTTGAAAATCTATAGGGGTTACTTTTTCTGGGGTTACGTGTTCTTTCTACACCAACAACTTTCTTTTAGTAATGTGTAAAATGATCCCTAGTCTAATGGAAAATTTTCTATTTTCAAAATTTTCCGCCATCTCTTGAAAACTCCATGGAACTTTAATCCTGCAGCCAAAACGAAGATGTTTACTTGCTTACATTAAAAACACAAAATCTAATAACGGTCCTAGGTCCGACTTTGTTATAAGATAGGTAGTGCATTCGCCAAAAATGCCACCAAAGAATTTTGTTGATTCAGTGATTCTAGGAGCGCCACATAAAATACTGAAGATCTCCCTTTCAAATCCTTCCAATCTGAAAGGAACTTTATGATTATATGATCTTTTCTGTGCTACCCTGTGTATTAGAAATAAAATTCTCTTTGATACGTCAGAAATCAAATAATACATGTCAAATATTTTAATTTAAATCTTAGAATTATGCCTTTTTTATCCATAGTTTTTTAACCATTGACAATGGGGTCTAACCTAGACCCCGAAAGGTTTGGAATATACAGCAATTTTCTTAACTGTGGTGTTATTTCCCAAGAAGTACTTAGACATTGAAAAATTTGCCACAAATATCAGTCAGAAAACAACATTCTTGATTTTTCTGATTTCTAACAATTTCAGGTGATCCAAGGGCAATATTAAAATAGTTTAAGCCAAGTGCCTCATTATCCCTTTATTTTATTGAAGTTCCTAGATGCTCTGGTATGACATGTAGGAAACTGGTTTCACATTTTGTTTATATAGGTATTATTATTCACAGTTAAGAGCAAGGTTTCAAGCAACTTGGGAAATAACTGCCACCTTAAAGATAAATTATCCACAAAAACCGATTTTTCCAAGAATTTGGCTTAAGAATATACATAAAAGTAGATTTTAGCCCGCCAATCAACGGTCTTAATAGGCGGAATATTCCAGTTGATCAACACTTGTTTTATATCAGGGTCACGTTGATTGCGGGAACGAAAATGTGGGTCAGAGAATTTCTGGCAGAACGGTATATCGTAAAGTATTTATGTAAAGGTGTGGGAAATGCAAGGAGATGGTGGTCGCTGAAAACAGGAGCAGTTATTATGAGGGAAATTTGTGTGAGCCGTGGAAAATGAGCAGGATTTAAGTATTTAATTTATTCTTTCACAGGAAAGTAAGATAAATTGGTACTACTGTAATTTAAATTATAAAAAAATCAGTATTTAACATTCTAGCTCTCATATTTCATGAAAAATGTATACCATAATTGCTATGGGTATTTCTAATAAATATTAATGTTTCCATTTTCCTTCCACCATCCTGCTGTCGTTATTCATACATTTAGCTGCTCTTTACCATTTTATACCACAATATAAAATCCAACTTAATCTTGAAATTGTCTTGAACTTTATAGGTAAAATCCTATTAGGATCTAGCGGTCCAAAGGTTTGATATTGCCGAGACAATCGGTGTCCAAAAGCGCAAGTTGGTCAAGTTTCTTTGAAAAAAAGCCAGTTGAATAAGAAATAGCTGAAATGCACTCGTTCCAAATTATTTCACAATTTTTTACTACAGAACCCATTAGGGCAGTTGATGAGAGCCAAAATATGCAGGATTTGTAATAACTCATTTACCAAGAGTCACCAGCAATGTTACCCAAAATACCTATAACTTTTTACGTACAAGAATTATGTAGATGAATATTCCTAATTAGAAAAATCCACAGAAACTTGCATTATTAACAAATTCACAGGTTTAGTAAATAAATATCACAATTTATTAGATCTCTAGGGACACAATCAGCAACTAAACAATTAGTAACATTTAGGTTAAACTTCATTTTTACTTCACTCACAGGAAGCAGAGAAATGAAATTGAAGACTCTGGTGCAAGAACGGGATAAGTACATAAATCTGCAAAAGTGAGCTAGCTGATTATTCGGGTTTAAAAAGTTGCTTTGTTTGTCTGGTGCAACTTTGGGACACGTACTGGTTATGGATGCTGAATTACGATAACAAACCACTTATCCCCTGGTATGGTCTGGTGCAATAACGGTATAAGATTTGAGTTTCTTATCTCGTTCTTACACCAAAAGCCATATACTTCGGTAAACTCTTTCTATTATGTCCCACTACTGCACCAGCTATTTTGTTGACATCAGGTGACACGCATGTACTTGTCACCGCTAATTAAATCTTCGAACAGTGGAAATAAAAAATAAACTAGTGTGGCTTGTGGTACATCAAGTTTTAACATGAATTCAAGCATCGAAGAGGAACCATTTCGGAGTTCAGGGAGTGAGATTGTGCCTTCAAATAATGAATATTCATTTAGTGCGTCTGAAAATAATTTGAATGAAGAGCAGGAGTTGGTTAACAACAAAAGTGTAGAAAAGAAAACACGAAAACCAGAGAACTGGAAAAGAAATATGCAGAAAATAAAACGTGCCAGAGATGAATCTTATAAATCTGTGTCAACGGGAAAACTGGTGCCAGGAGGAAAACAAGGAGATGATTGCAAATGCAACAATAAATCCATTGAAAAACTTTCGGAACTAGAGAAGCAAGAGATAGTATCAGCTTTTAATAATCTTTCAAGTCAAGAGAAACATGACTCATATTTGTCAAGTTTGGTACAAGTTTCGCTCATTCTTTTTGTTTTTAGTTCACATTTAAAAATAAAGATTTTTGATGATAATGGTTTGTTTGTAACTTATCCCGTTCTTACACCCGTTGTAAAATTTAATATAAAAAGTTTAAACCAATCCCATTATTGCACCACATTTTTTAAACTCTTAATAGCGTTGTTAATTTGTTGTAGAATGTTGCTAAAATCATATACATAAGTCGTACTAGTTGGGGCTTTCTTAGTGACCAACATAAATTTCAAATTTAAAATTGAAACTTATTTTCCTTCTCCTGAAATATTTACATATTGCTACTTATCCCGTTCTTGCATCAGAGTCTTCAATTCTGAATTTAAAGATTTCACAATGTACTTAAATATTAAATCAACATTAATAATACATTGTGTAAACAATAAACTATCAAAAAGACAGCGCGCTAAAGATAGAAAAGATAAAGGCGTATTCACATTATCCCAAATACCCAAAAATCACACAAAATTGGTCCCATATTATCACAATTTAATCTGTTTTTATAGCAAGTTGGAAACTTTCTAACTCAGTTTGAAATTAAAAAGTGTGCTATAACATCACAGGCAAAGCAACGTCTTATAACAAATAACTCACCTTTTTACATATTGTAACGAAATTTCCCTAAGCCGGCCCTGGTTTCATTTCAGTACGACATCGATCGCTTTTAGGACATATGTTTGTTCCACAAGCAGATTTAGTAACAATTCGATAGTGAGTTCAAATTCCCTGAATTATACACTTTACACTGACTAGGAAACCCTTCTTCGATATGGAATATTTTAAAATCTATTCTTGTATGTTATGTTCGCAATTCCTTTTATTTCGATGAATATTTTAAAAATCTGGGTAGTATTCAAAAATTATATATATTGTAACTGTGAGAATTGTTTAGCATATCGCCAGAAAGAACATTTTTTTAAAAAATATAACCTACTTCAACCTCTAACTAAAAAGCTGAAAATAATTATAACAAAATACAACTCTAGCAAATAAATAACAAATTCAATGTTGTTAGGTACCTACCCAGAAAGTAAAAAATGTAAACATTAAAATGTGCTCAATCTTTACAAATTAATTACCTACCAATCTAGTAAATTTTTGAAGTCGGTGCCAAGCACATCTAAAATCCTGCATTCCGTACTTATCTACTACTTTATCATACTTAGTTGTTGCTTGGCACAGACTTCAAAAAAACTAGTATGGTAACTAATTAATTTGTACAGAATGAACACCTTTTAGTGTTTACATTTTTAACTTTCTGGGTAGGTACCTAAGAACATTAAATGTGTTATTTATTTGCTAGAGTTGAATTTTGTTATAATTATTTTCAGCCTTTTAGTTATAGGAGGATTTTTTTTAATGTTTTATTTTCAACTTTTTAGTTTTTTTGAGCTCAAATAGTTTTGATCTTAATTTTTTATATTGTATGTATAACCTTAATAGGACCAGGTAACATCGAAAGCCCCAACATTACACAATGATACATTTTCATCTCAACTGACACGTAAAAGTTTACGAACAAAATGTACTAGTACGCGTTAACTTAATAAACCAAAAATATGTTTGTGCCTTATGGACTACGCTATGTAACCTTTTTTCAACTTTTTTTGACAACCCTGTATAACTATAGATAATTCCACTCCACACTATGTACCAACCATCCTGTACATACGAGTGCCTACGGACAACCATAAATTTGTTAGCTGCTTTCTGTAAATTATAGAACGGAGTAGAATCAATCCCATATTTACGGAGTCAAATCCGTCGTGTATTTTAACCATCGTATATAAGTCCTTCTGGGCTACCCTATAAATTATTTCATTTTTAAGATTTTGTATTATCACCCTGTATAACATTAATTCCTCTCCACACTATATGCAACTTCTTAGGGGCTATGAACTATATAAAAATGTAATTCAACTCCAGTATATATTTCAACCATCCTGCATATGATTTGTTTATGGCCACATCATATAACAGTGTTCTAATCACCCTATATAATTTTAATTACAGATTTTTCCAACATTTTTAGACACCAAATGTCCAGTCCACGCTATACCCCAACTATTCATAGGCAGCCGTACATAGGCTGCCTATAGAATATCATAATCTTTTTAACTGCCTTCTGTAACTATCTTTCTACTCCGTCCTATATTTCAAGCATCATTTATATACATCTCCTTCTATCACTTTCCTTTGTGATTCTGCTTGCTATAACTAAACGCCCTGTGTTTTATCGCACCAAATAACAGTTTAGAGCTTGACATTTGTTGTCACTGATTTTTTTATTAGGCCGAGAGAATGTGACACCAAAAGGACCGTCTTCGCAAAATAGAAAAATTTGCCTGGTATACTCGTTGAGCTTGGTACTCATTGATTTAAGTAAATAAAATACGATGCTTTACTACCTACATGCTTGAGATCTACATAGAAAATTTTCAAATTCGCAATCAAAACTTCCAATGCCTACAACTACCGCACCATTACGTTGGATTTAAAATATTTATGTGGAAATGTCCGGTAGGTCAATTCGATTAAATTTTTGATAATAATATTGGAATTTTCGGCGATTTTCTGCAAATCTGCAAGTTGCACGTCGTAGAAAAGTATATGAAACCAACTAGGGATCTTCCTTAATACACCTTCAAACACTATACACATCCATACGAGGTTTTTGAAAAATCGACCAATATGTTAGGCATATTGGTCGATTTCCATGCACACATGTGTTCATTCACAATTTTTATCTCTTTTCGTATAGAATTCTTTTCCAAAATGTGAAGTTTCTCCAATCCGGATATATACTCTATTAAACAACACCATAATCGTACAAATCGGTGCACAACAGGGAAAGAAATCAGGTAACATAAATAACCTCCTCCTTCTTTTTGGAAGTCGGTTAAAAACAGTCAGAACGAGAGTTTTCGTTTTGATGAAGTTTTATCTTACCAAGCTATTTGCGATGTCCTACTCATTATCTACACACAAAAACCCCCAACAAATCATTTCCCATCTTTAAATTTTTTTATCGAATTGCAAACCCCTCACAGATTAACTTTTTTTATTCAAATAGCACAAAACACTAACGAGTTCCTGTTCAACCGATTACTGATTGTATGTTTACTCAGTAAGGCTGAAATTCGCAGATTATTTCTGTGCTTGATGGAGTGAATCGACTGTATTGAAACTTCTGGAGTTTGAGCTGAGCCTCAGCATTTTCTTGTCTTGTCGGTTTCAGAAATGTAATAAGCAGGCGAATTGCTTGGAAAAGTTTCGATGAGATTATTTTAAAACGGAAAATTTGCGTTTCACAACTAGAAACTTGCTATGAGTTTGAAGAAGTTAAATTCTTATTACTGAGTTGAAAACGCAAACAGTAAGCTAATTACCAGAATGCCGTTTAGCCATGTTTGGCACTCGTAGTTTTTTGTTCAGGTTTTTCATATTTGACCTAGATCGAATTAAGTTGGTAGGAATAACCAATATCAACATATTAAAAATTTTGGAGAGTTGAAACAACATTACATACAAAAAATATATATCCTTTCTTTAAACTTAATTTTATTATGCGTAAAGTACACATTTAAGAGGGTAGTTTTTTTGTTTGTGATCGGTGATCCCGTTCTATGTACAAATATTGACCATTCTTTCTTGTTTTTAGATAGTAATTTAGCCTCTTCAGGTTATTTCTCTTTTCTTCCTGATTTCCTAATTTCTTTTATTGTTTCTCACTCCTTTTGATTTCTCATTTTTATTTTAATTTCTTTCTTATATCATAACTTCTTATCATATTTTCTATTCTTAGGTATTACCTTTACCCTGCCTAATTTTTTAATTTTTTATTTTAATTTCATATTTCACATCCAAAGCTAAATAGTAGTTTATAATCGTTAATGGTTGTTCCTCTTTTAAGAGTCTCTAATTTGTTAATTAATAATTTCCATGGGTTTCATTAACACTAAATAAATTTCCTTTATATCACAAACTCTTTATAAAAATGTTACCTTACAAATCTCGCACTTCGCTAAGAATAACCGGAATTCAACTAACAACCAACGGATACAAACTTCTGGAAACATCACACTCTCTTTCTAGTCGTTCACGTTAAGTTCTTCGAACATTCCGGACCTTGTGTACGTACGTATATTTTTTTTTCGGAAAGATACTCTTCAAATAATTTATTAATTTTTGCTTTAATCGAGTAAATGAATTATAAACATTATAACAATGTCCTCTTTGATTTGCAAGCATTCTCTCCAAGGGCGTCGTCTCCCAGAGAAAGGGAGCAGTTGCCTCTCTTGACGTCCCTTGGCGATCATTAACGTTTGGTTATATGGAAAAAAATATCTAAGAGCTACCGACTTGTCCCCTCCTTATTTAAAAGTCAAAAATTAACATATATGGCGACGCCCCTCATCCTCTCCTTGATAGGAGGCCAATTGGTCTAAATCAACCCCCTTCATCTTTGACCTCAGATTCCGACGAATGTAATACATAACATTTGTATTCTATTCCTAGCTGGGCTCAGCTTTGAACACTTGTGTATGCTCCTAAGGGGGTTTTATAACTAAACCTTATCTTCATCCGATCACTGGTCACCAATACGATTTGTCTAAGTAGATCCGGAAAATTATTAACTACATGGAGTCGTTCTTCCGGTGAGTCAAATGTCAATTCACACCGTAGTCTTAACTCCTTCTCGAACAGTACTCTTACTGAAGTCAGTCCTGTACCCTGGTGGGCGCCTAAGTGAAAAGCCTACAGAAATAGGAAAGTATGTTCATCGCGCTGGTTGTTCCTAACGACCTTGAATATATTGCAATAGATTCGTTTACAAAATCACAATGACTAATACTATCAGCTGGAATCGTACACGCTGACTCAAAACCAAACTGCCTCGCACAAAGTAGTCGCCACTAAAAATACAATTCAATTTTTCGAAGAATTTCCCCGTCTTCTCCAGTGCCAATCTAGGTGGTATTTAAATTCAGAATCGCGTAAACCTTATCTTTTTGCTCCTTAGTCGAACTTTCGGAAATGCTAGGATTGGGTTGGGACATAGTACCTTCAGTTGTCTGAATGATATTTCACAATTCAGATTCCAACGAAACTTTCTTAGTGGTCTGTATAGGTGAGGCAATGCTGGGAAATCCCTCAAAAAATCCTCTGTAATAAGGAAGAGCTTCAAAAAGCATCGTAGTTCATGCGTGTCTCTCGGGACCTGCTTCTATCTTATCTTGGTTTGAGCAGATTCCTGACTCAGAAACGCCTTTGCCCAAAAGCTCTACTTCTTTTTAGAAAGTGGAACACTTTGTTGTGTTGAATTTCAGATTTACGTTTTTAATTCTAGAAAATACTTCGCCGATGTTTTTCAGATGGTCGTCAAATGTGTGCCCCATGACCAGAATATCGTCGAGGTATACTAAATATGTCCTCCATGTCAACCCGCCATTCACCTCTCAAATGTAGCGGGAGCATTACATAATCCAATCGACATGACTGTCAACTGGAACAGTCCTTTACTGGTGGAGCACGCTGTCTTTTCTCTGTTGCTTTCCTGTAGTCCAACCTGCCAATATCCACTTTTTAGTTATAGTGTGGAGAGTCACTGAGAGCCTGCTAGGGTTGGCAGTGTGTCATCATCGTACAATTTTCTGTAATCAATAGAAAATCGGTTGGTTCCATCATTATTTTTCACTGAAACATCGGGAATGGGATCCATTTTGTAACATGGACATGATGTTTACCTCGACTGCCTGTTGCTGCATCAATGGTGGTCGCTTAAATAATATTATTATGAATTGGGCCTTCCAGATGTCTATTCTGTGCTGGATGAGTTTGTACAACCAGTAGTACCGTCTCAACTTTTACAAATTTGCCAGCGATTTGCCATAAATTGCTTGGCTTTCTGTTGTTCCCCTGGTGTAAGGTTGTAGAAACTCTTTAATGGGCCCCGTCTCCTTCACCGATGTGTGATATGCTTCTTTGCAATTGATGATGGTCTCTACTGTCTCGAAACACACAATATTCAATATGTCCCCTCCGGTTTTAACTATAGCTCGTCCAACTAAGTAGTCATGAGCAGAATTTGCGGACTCCACCATTCCAACGCAGCTCCCAGGATTTTGATACTGTCCAGTGGGCTGGTGAAGGGTCAGTCAGCATTCGCCCCTTATTCTGACTTATCGGAGTTTCCCTGGTTGGTAAGATTGTTTTGTTAACTACTCCTAGTTAGTGATCGCTCCGGTAGCCTTACTCTCTACAACGGTAGCATGCACCTCTGGTGTCAGTTCTTTGGGGCCGTTACAGTATTCTTTTCATTCGGGTCTACACTGCCTGAAGGGATCGTTCTGGTTCGTTTTGTTTGAAAAAAACTGCTCGAAATTTCGGAGATGTTTATGACGGCCTCTACTTCCAAAGCCCGAAGCAAAGCTTCATTACTCTAATTTATGCCACTAAGTCTTAGATTTCTTTTTACTTCAACATCTCTGATACCGTTTATGTAACTCTGTGTGGCCAATTGATCTTTAGTTTCCTCTGGTAAGTCTGGGTAGGACAAGTGTACCAAACATCTAATTTTTTTTCCAATCCTTGAAGACTATCTCCAGATTTTTGCGTTTTCCACTTAGTTGTACCAAGTATACCACTTGGCTAAGGTTCAGATAGACAGGGAAACCATGGCCAAGAATGCATTACTAATCAAACAAGGAAAATCTCTAAATGCATTAAACTCGGTAAACTGATATTCAAAGACAATTAAACGAAATATTAGAAGAGATGGCATTAGATAATTTCAAGAGATAAAAGGTATTACGAGATAAGCACAAAATATAACGACATTGATGTTCGGAAAGGCGATAGTGGCCAATTGAGGGACTTTTACCCTCTTGATGGTGTATACCCAACCAGGAGCATTCTCAGAGCCCACCCTGGAGACCCAGAGAAAATATACAAAGAACGGTAAGAAAAGGAAAGATAAATATTCGATACGATAAAAGAAAAGTGTACACGAATAATAAAGCAAAACGCGATGGAAATTGTGTATGAAAGGGCCAGTTAGAAGACTTTTACTTCTATGCTGGTGTCATCCGCCCTATAGTATTCTCAACAGCCCGTTTAGGAGGCCGATAAAAAATAGAAAAAAAAATACAAGATAAGATACACTGTTAATTAGGCAAAACGTGATGGAAATTGTGTATGAAAGGGCCAGTTAGAAGACTTTTACTTCTGCGCTGGTGTCATCCGCCCTAAAGTATTCTCAACAGCCAGTTTAGGAGGCCGATAAAAAAAAAAGAGAAAAAAAATACAAGATAAGATACACTGTTAATTAGGCAAAACGCGATGGAAATTGTGTATGAAAGGGACAGTTAGAAGACTTTTACTTCTGCGCTGGTGTCATCCGCCCTAAAGTATTCTCAACAGCCCGTTTAGGAGGCCGATAAAAAAAAATAGAAAAAAAAATACAAGATAAGATACACTATTAATTAGGCAAAACGCGATGGAAATTGTGTATGAAAGGGCCAGTTAGAAGACTTTTACTTCTGCGCTGGTGTCATCCGCCCTAAAGTATTCTCAACAGCCCGTTTAGGAGGCCGATAAAAAATAGAAAAAAAATACAAGAAAAGAGAGATATACGATAACGAAAACAGGTTCGATACGATACGATAAGGAACAACGATAAATATAGATAAAAATGATTTCAAAAATTTGGGGAAAAGTTAACGAAAAGAAAAGACACGGCACTATTCTACTGCAGAATCATACTCAGAGTCTGACGATTCTTCCTCAGTTTCGGGATCTGAAAGATAAGGTTTTAAGTCCTTAACATGCCAATTGCCAAGATCATTTCCAGAGATGTCCTTTAAATGGTATACGAGATTTGACATTTTCCGGAATATGACACAAGGAATAAATTTGGGAGCTAATTTAGCAGCGTAGTCATTAGCTGCCTTCGATAAAGTATAATTTCTTTTCCATACTCTATCTCCAACGTGAAAAGTAACCTCTCTCTTACGGAGATTGTACTGGTTTGCATTTCGAAGGTAAGCTCTATGTAACCTTTGACGGATATCAACAAATAATTTTGGAAGACCCTGTATGTCGTCAGATCTATGTAATTTGTCTGAAATGGCGGGAAAAGTATTATCGTTCTCGGAAATTTTTCCATAATAATCACCTGTCACAGGAATATTCCGACCAAAGACAAGAAACGAAGGAGCGAAATTTGTGACATCATGTTTAGCAAGACGGATGGCTTGAGATATTTTAAAGATATTGACAACCCAGTCTTTATGGTTATCAAAAATAAAACTACGGACGCATGTCACAATAGAGCGGTTTACTCGCTCAGTGTGATTAACTTGGGCATGATACTTTGCATTGTAAAATATTTTCTGGACATTATAGGTATTCATAAGGGCTTTAAACTCTTTGCTGGTGAATTGAGTACCATTGTCACAACAAAATACTTGAGGAACTCCATATACGAGAAATAATTGATTTTCAATAAATTTTGAAATACCTTTTGAAGTAGCTTTAGCCATAGGGTGAACTAAAACATATTTGGTGAACCAATCCACTATTACCAACAAATATTGATTCCTATTTTTCGATTTTGGATAGGGACCTAACAAATCAGCAGATACCATTTGAAAAGGGAAATTAATATTTCGATATGATCCCATTAAACCAGCACGAGGTAAATTCGAGCTTTTACATGAATTGCAAATCTCACACTGACGAACATAACGATAAACATCATGTCTCATCCGAGGCCAATAATATAATTCAAGAATACGGTGTAAAGTTTTTGATATGCCAAAGTGTCCAGCAGTAGCGTCATCATGATACCTACGGAATATTTCCAACCTGTTATTACGAGGTACAACAATTTTCCAATTGGTTGTATTACTAACGATATCATTTTGACCAAAAACATGTTTATAGAGAAGGTTGTTTTCAACCCGGAAAGAAGGGTATTTTTACAAAAAAGGGACTTAAGTTATACAATGGACGACAAAAATCGTTGGCTGTTTGTAGCCAAAGCTTCCACTCTCTGCGGGTAGACGAAAGAGATGGTTTTATTGAGGAGTAGACTTTTTGCTTTTCCCTTTGCCTTTTTGTTGGATAACGGAAGCATTTGTAGGGTTGGGTCCTGGACTTTGGGTAGAAGTGCTGGCGACGGCGTCCAGTTTTCCATCTCCATTTTGCTCGTCTTTTGAACCTCTAGACAAGCATCGTTGACAATTGATTTTGGTAACATTTTTAGCACCACAACCAAAACAAAAGATTCTCTTGGGATGATTACAGGCTGAATACCTATGTCCCATAATATTGCAATTCCAACAACGGAGGTCAGATATATTTAAAGTACTCATATTTCTCGAGGAAGAAAATGTAGGGGCAAAACTTTGATTCTGATATATTCGGTTTTGTGAGCGATTAGGCAGAGAACTCGAAAAGCATAAGTGAGGTTCTAATAATTGACTTGAAGGGCTTGGAGGAGGTTTATATCTGTTGGTCCAAGTCATAGACTCCTCTAACTGTCGACAAAGGTCAGATAGTTGATCTACGGTATTTATGGTGTGTAGGGCTAATTGAGAAACAAAATAGGGTGACAAGTTACGTCTGATTTTATTAAAAATTGTTTGTTCATCAGGTTTTACGGTTAGACGGTTAAACAATCTTATCATGCAGGCGATGAATAAGGTAACCTTTTCATTAATTCCCTGGGTTCGAGAATTTATTTCCATCAACAAATCTTCATCATAAAAATAAGGTAGGAAGTCACGTTTTAATTTTTCGACAAGTTGATCCCAGTCCCTAACTTTGTCCTTAATACTGCAATACCAGGTTAGAGCAGCTCCCCTAAACAAATCACAAGATGAGAGAAACAATTCTTCTTTAGTAACTCCCCTGGCAACTCTTAATGTCTCAACCTTTTCTAAAAATGAGTGAACTGACTCCTTCTGGTTTTGTCCTGTGAAATAAAGGTTCCATTTGTATGTAGCTACAGATTTCACAACAGGGCTAATAGGAGTAAACTGCTGACCAGATGTTCCTTGGGGTGTAGAAGCAGAAGGCACAACCTTGAAAGCTAAATCCCCCTCTAGAATTAACAACTCCGTCTGCAGGTCGGCTTTTTCCTTTTCCTCATCCTCGGTTTCTTCTACGAGTCTGTGAATTCTTCCAGAAAGATGGGTTAAACGAGAAGATAGTCTTTTATGGGCAGGACATGTGGCTGGACAAGAGAAAGAATCAATTTGACCTTTTAAATCTTCAATAGTCTCTTTAATTTCTAAAACATCATCCTTATAAGAAATTGGACTTACTAATACACCTTGTACGAAACTACGATTTGCATCTTCCTGACTCAAAGCTCCTCTTAGTAGCTTACGCTTACAATCAACATCACCAATGGGCTTAACCTTCCTAAGTTTTAACTCATAATCCAACTCCTTGACTTTAAGGTGATTTGGCTCCATATTGAAAGATAGAGATAAACAAAGATACCAAAAATTTATAATTTAAGATAAACGATAAGGAAAACTGACAAAAAGAAAGACACTGTCTGTATACGGTAAGGGGTAAGTGGACAAGGCACTCAGAAATCGATAACTCCCACACGGTAATCAAACAAAAACTATGAGTGATAAGGAAGCATAACGGTACGGTAAGATAAGATAATTCCAGACCACTCAACAACGATATAGTGGGAAGGGTAACTGATTGCAACAGATTCCACAAAGATAATATAATTAACGGTAAATTCGGTAGCAATGTTCTGCAAAAATTTGGGGGCAAGATAATTGAAGGAAAACTAGAAAATTTAGTGATAAAATATAAACGATAATATTCAAATATGTTGTTAACGATAATAAAAATTCAGTAAAAAGAAAATCTAAAGTTTCAGATAAATAGGTAACGATATGTAAAATTTCTACCTCAAATTAAATGCAGATATATATAAACAGAATAAATTCAGCAAATTCAAATGAAACGGTATGTCTATCTCACTTATTATAGGCCAAAATTTATAACTCAATCGTGCCTTAGTCGAGCCCTACGTTGTTAGCGCCACTTTGTAGCCTTACCTTTTTATTTGTTTTTATTTTATTATTAATTTATAATTGATATATAACTGAGATATTTAAGTTACTTTTAAGGTTGCCTATGGGCTGCCCAGATTGGTTCGGTGGGTGTGGCTAAGTACCAAAGCACGATTGATAAAAGGGCGCCAGGCCCAAATAAATGAGATAGGTTTTTACAAATAAATTTATTACAACAAAAAAAAATCAAACAGATAGGAGCATATATAAATTTGTTTTCTTTGAGTGAATAGAGATTGAATACTTATACACAAGTTCTGACCTTTGGGCTGTTGCTGTGGCTGTAGTAGGTTGTAATACCACGTCCTGTTTGTCGGTAGTTGGTGCTGTTGCTGTGGATGTAATGGGTTTTGATACTCGGTGACACCCTTATTCGAGAATGGGGCAGTATAGAAGGCCTTTAGTAGTCGTTTTGTTTTTCTCTTCTCATTCATAACAACTGATTATTGTATCACAAAATATACAAACACAATAAAATAAAAGATGGAAATATCAAAAAATAAATATATCGATATATTGGTATTGAATTTACTAATCTTATTCTGCTGATTTAATAAAAAATATATATACAGACAGTTATGCTCAAGCTTTCCCACGTGATAGAAGCTCCCACGTTAAACTAGTAACTATTAATCTACACTCTTCTACCCTGCTAGTTTCTTTTGTTTTGTTTTAAAAGCAATAAACAAAATATGAAAATTTATATATACATATTTATATCCACTCAGGTGACTGAACTGGAAGGGTTCAGGTAAACAGAGAGCTAGAGAGGAAAGTAAGTGATTCAACGATAAGATAAATAGATATAATTCAATAAAACAAATTTTGAGTAACAAAAAAAAATCAATCACTTACTTTCTCCTCCTTATAGCTGGTAGGGCGGTAGAAATTTCCAGTCCAATCTCCTGGTGAATATGTCCTGATCCCAAAAATATAAGGGCTGTTGTAGGCCATAGGTGGACTTATCAAAAATGTTCCCCTTTTTTTTTTCCTTTGTTCCTTTTTTTTTAGCTGTTAGGTCGTGGTTGTAACAACCCTAAAAATCGTAAAACCAAAACAGTAGCTGTTCTAAAAAAAGCAAATTGACAGAAAAAAAAGAAATCAAACCGCTTTCCTTGATTTCCTTTGGGAACTCAAGGAAGCCACTCGATTTTATACAAAAAAAATGCAAAAAATTGAATATGGTGAAATTGACCAAAACACGCCAAAATTTGAACACTAACTTATTATCGTTTGATATAGAAATTTTCTTTAAAGCCAATAAAATCGATAAGTTACAACTTTAATAGTCAAAAAAAAATTGTGCAACTATAACCTTTTTATATTCAGAAAAAAACTATAAGAAAACAAAACAGCAAAATATAACGAGTGCAGGAAAATTTAATTTAATCGATACAACGATAATCAATTACGGTAACAAAATCAAATATAAATTTCCTATATATGAAAATTCAACTCTGAAGGAAAATTATTAAGCAAAATCTAAATACACGTGGTCACATCTAGAACGCCGAAAATCGAGAGAGAAATTTTACCGGTCTTGCTCGGATTACAGACAGATTTTCCCCTCTCTATTTTTATTTAGTGGGGTAAACCTCTAAACGTGAAATGGCGGTAAAACGAAAATTTGCAAATTATTTATTTAGAGAAAATAAAAGATATGTTAAGTCAGTTTAAATACGGCATATTAAAAGCACAAATACTTAGCTAAATTATGAAAGCAAAAATAGCTGTTATTCAAGCATTACATCAATAAACAATCAAATTGAACCTCTCATGCATTTCAAAAATATGTTAAAGCGAAACGGAAAAATAAAGATGGGTAGATTCTTCAACTTACGGCAACAAATCCACAAGGTACACTGAACGAAATTAATATTACACTTCGTTCTTAATAATTTTCTGTCTTTGGAAAATATTTGAATATACACTGAACGAAATTAAGACTACATTTTTAATTATAAATTTTCGGTATTTGAAAATTCTTGAATTATGATAAATGTAACGAGCAAAAGTATTTTTGACCGTTACAATTCAATGGTAACTTTTTGTCAACACTTCGCTTTGCGTTGCGGGATAATTCAACATGTTCAAAGGCATCGCAATGCTTTGACAAAAAATCAACAACTTCCGAGAGGATCGGAAAGTCATCTTGAGCGGTCACAGTACCATGGTAAAGTTCAAACTTAGCGGCTAAATTCTTTGGAACTCGTTTCAACATCATCTGAACGATACAAAAATCCCACTGATTTACTGGTAAACCCAAATTCTTCAGTGCTTCCAAATTATCACTGAAGTCATCCAATAACTTCCGAACCTCTGAAGGGCTATCTGAAGTTAGTTGGGGAATTGTTCTAAAGCTGACCAATGAGACTCCGCGATTAAACGAGTTTGCTTGAATTTTTTCAAAAGTGTTTCAAAAGCACTCACGTAATTGTTTTGTGTTAGTTTAAAATTCCTAATAACCTCAAAAGCAGGCCTTTTTAACGCTAACTGCAAATATTTGATCTTCTGCATAGCACTGAGTTTTTCGTTATTGTGAATTAATGAATCAAACAAATCAATAAAAGTACCAAATTCCAATATGTCTCCACTAAATGAAGGCAAATCAATTCGCGGCAAAGCAACACTTTCCTGTTCCCGAGCTATATTTTGTGGCGTAGAATTCTGAATAGATTTCAGTTTAGCAAAAATAGACCTAATTGAATAAAACAATTTTTCAAATTTATTGCGAATGTCATCCTCAAAGTCAAAATCAAGGTTTGCATCTGAAATTAGTCCAACAATCGAATTGTGATGTTTAAAAAATTCTGAATGGATTGAATCAATCATATCAGTCATGCTAAAAAACAATTCGTCGTCACCTCTTAAGGCTTTCTCGGCAGCAAAATAAATATCTTCTAATCTTTTAAACTCCGAATGTCGATGATTTTTAAATTTACGTAAATTTTCAGCGGTTTTTGACATCTTAACAATAAATCAAAATCACTGTAACGCCACTGAACAAATATAGCACGATAGAACGAAAACAAAATACTATTCCAAAAATGTACAATTTTTTACAGTTGAAGTCGTAAATATCTGACCAAATGTCAAATAAATTGAAAACAATTTAGCAAAATAACGAAACAAACAAAACGATCTCTTGTAAGTTTTTTTGCGGTAAAAGAAATATGCGAATTTATTTCTAACGGAATGACTGAATCCCGAACTTGTTTTCTCTTTTAACAAATAAAGAAACGAAAATTCAATGCGGTTTTCAACAATAATTGCAACTAAAAATCAATGTTTTGATCATTAAACTTTGCACGAAATTAACTCAAATGTATCCGGCCCGGAGTTGGACCAAATTATATAATTTATTCGATAAACTTTGCACGAAATTAACTCAAATTGCATCCGGCTCGAAGTTGGACCAAATTATGGAATGTCTTCGATGGCACATTCCATAGAGAATATCCAAAAAAAAATGTATGAATTAGATGTTGCGGTTTTAGTTCAATGCTGGTTCAATGCAAGTATATAATTGACGAAGGACCTTTAGCGGAACAATCAATAAACACGTGCCGTCACATAAACGAATCACCAAATAAAAGTTATCACTAACCTTTAAGTCGAAGCTCTGGTGTTTTCTTGGGTCTTCTTTCTTCCAAGGGCTAGCCCCGTAACAGCAGGAACAGTTTCTTAGAGCTTCGTCTGGACAACACGTTACACAAAAAATAGCGACGTAATGTTCATTGATTGTGCATACAAAAAAATGCGGGTTTAACAACAAATGATGCGCTTTGTAAACACAAAAAAACAAAATGAAAGCGGTTTAGCGGTCGTTACGAACGGAGCTTAGAAATCGCGGACTCGTAACACTATAGCAACAAAAAGCGGCGTCTCTTCAGACGGAATCAAAAAAGCGTCCGAATAGTTCGGAGCACAAAACACGAAACTCCCAAACGTCCTAATAGCTTGGGATCCGAAACACGAATCTCAATACTGTCTATATTTTACGCAAAAAACATTTAAAATTAGCATTAGCGCGACGGAAGGTTTCAGAAAAGGTGCAGAAGTTTAAAAATCAATGAAGTAATTGAATCAAATTGAAAACAATACACTAAACAAATTGCGGGAACGCACCACTTTATGTCATCGTTTATCTCTTTTATGTCCGATTCCACTATTTGCATGCTCTGATTAACTGCTTCATTAACTTGGGTTACTACTTGCATTAATTGTAACAACCTTTCTTTGATTCCCTGCCATAAATAATCTCTCTTACAAAAACACAATGAGTAATACTATCAGCTGGTACCGTATACCTGCCTTAAAACAAAACTGCCTCTCACAAAGTAGTCGCTGTTGTATTCAATCGCAAGGAAAATTTTCCCATCTTCTCGAGGTGATATTCCAATTCGTAATCACGTCAACCTCAACTTTTTGACAGGAAAAACAACTGGCATCATCAAAACACCAATCCATAGAGCCAACAATATCTTCTGCGCACCAGAATAAGTTAAACATAGAAAAGAAGACCATTTGACGATTTGCTATCCGGAAATGATCTTTAGCAACTCTATCATTATCATACAATAAAGGTCTGTCGGTAAAACTTAGACGTATTGGACATAGATATGGAATCAAAATGATTTTAAAGAGCAGCTACATCTTGAGGAACATTACAAAAACAAAGTCGGATACTCTTTTAATACCAAATATCTGTATATACAGCATACCCTATGGATGTGGCAATCTCTACATTGGGATGACAAGTGACCACTGGACAGCGCATAGCACTCAATTGGCGAAGCTAACGAAGTCTGGGTTATCTGGGTTAGCTAATCACGAATGACCCGAACATGAACTAGGACCTGGCGAGAGTAATTCATAATAAAGAGCACTGGTATAAAAGAAAATTTATAGAGAATACATAATCTCGAACGAGAATTCGATTGCCCACGTCTAAATTAAAAACATTTTGTTTGGTTTTGGGGTGTTATTTAAATCACCTAATGGATTGGGTCAATGAGCATGAAAGTGACGCATTACTAGTTAAGAGTATAAATACCAGGAAGAATCTGTAACCCATCACTCACCTAATGACAAGAGCAGATGTCAGGAGCCGCAACAACGCCGTAGAACTCCTCCTAATCTACATGGTTAGGGGCACACAATGTGGCCGGGGACGTCCATTGAGATTATGAGCCTTCATTACCCATTAGATCTAGAAGCTACCTAAGGAAAAGTGCTCCGTCTATACTCTAAACCGTTCCCTGATGTGATTTGAATGTTCAGTTCAAAAGTAAATAGTGCGATTCATGATAAAAAGCTTTTTTAATATTTAGCTAGCTTTAACAAGGTTTCTTTACGATTTATATTTGGTAAGATAGTTTATAACACTACATAATTGATTAATAAATACTCACGCTAACTACTGACGACAGTGGCGAGTACATGACAATACAGAGCGAGGCAGCTGTAGAGTTACAGATAGGGGTAACAGAATCCGGCATAAAGTCCTAGTAGCAGATATTGATGTAAATAATGTAAAAATCAATTTGCTGACAATTTGACACATCTTACACCAGATGAAAAGCAGATTGACAAACAATTTATCTTAAACCACTGGCACATTTGTTTGTAGTGAACATGGTACCACTGGTCGTCAGATAGTCGAGGAAAATATCAGGCCCCTTTTACACGACGGAGTTCTGTAATCTACCCAAAAGTCATACGGTAGATTAAAGACAATTGAACGACGTCACGAAGTAGGAGAATTATCCACTCCAACGAAATGATGACATTCTTTCCACACTTCTTTTGGTCATCCACCTTAAAACCTGAAGTGTGTATATTGACAGGTTGTGCTTCACGAAAGTGACAGTGTTTTCCACCTGTGAGGAGTTGTTTCAATTCACCGTTATGTAATTTGGGTTATGTAACGCTCCAACTTCGAGCGAAAGATTAATGGAGTATCTATGGCGCGGGAACTCTACGACATTTTGGTAATGGGGGACACATTCGGTGACCTGCAAAACGGGAAGAATTTTTCAGAATTCAGAAGGCCTACTTGAGAATAATTCCTTAAAGTTTTAGAACGAGGCCACGTCATTTCAGAGTATAATTAGAAATAATCAGATAGAATAGTAGCCAATCGAGAGTGGCAGGCCCCAGAACCAAACGTAAATTGCGAACCATTCTGTGTCTCGGTTCGTTGAGGGATTTGCCACCACTATCACACCTCTAAATCGGCTGATCTCCGAAAAGGAGACCTTTTACTAGAACCAAGAAACGGTATTTCGATGACTGAAAGCAGCTTTATGCTCCAGTCCAATTCTAGCATTTCCTACACGTTACTGTAATTTTTGAGTTTGGGGTTCGGGCCATCATTTTCCAGATGCAAGATGTTAAAGAGCGGGTAAACGAGTATTATGGCAGTGGAACAGAATTACTGAGTCACTGGAAAGAACTACTAGCAATAATTAGGGATCTAGACCATTTTCACAAATACTTTAATGGTCGTCACTTGGTAATAAGAACCGATCAAGCCACTCACATGTAGCTGTTGGACATGAGGACATCGGAGAAACAACGGCTAGGTAGACGGAGAAATTACAGTAATAAGAATTTAAGGTGGAACAACGTTCTGGTCGTTTGCTAAAAAAAGCGAATGTCTTGTCAAAAGGACCTTGTCAAGTGGATTGCGGATATTATCAGAAGATGGAACAACGAGAAGGTATATCCAACTGACCGAGTCGAGCGTAGGTAAATGACGACTGGACAACAGAACAATGTATGCAGAATCAAATAGCTGACTCAAATATTGAACCAAACTTTTTGCTAAAGAGGCACCTAAGCCTCGTTGAATGAAACAGCAAGCCCCTCAGGTATCCTGAAGTCACTGTTGGCTCAAAGAGATACTCTAAGATTGGTTTATATGCTTTGAAGAGAAACTAAGTCCCAATTGTAGTCCCAAATAAATGGTACCATCTGCCCTGACCGAAGTACGAAATGGGCTTACCAGAGATCATCTGGGTTTTAATAAGATTCTAAATAAAATTTGTCCACGTATCACTGAATGGTTTGGATCGGTTTAGGTTCTCCAAAACTGCCTGTAGTTCTCACTTTCATGTTGCCAAGTAATGAAGGTGTCATCAACCAGAGCTTAGGTTTCTTCTCGTACTTCTTCAGTATATGTTCATCGAACAAACATAACCAATGCGTTTGAAGTAAAGGATAAATCATCTAAGCAGAAAGATGAATTCGCGATAGCAACTCTATTATTATGATACACTAAAAGCTTGTCGAAATATTTTTGACATATTGGATTCAGATATTGCATTACATGAAGTTATTTTCAACAAGACCGCAAATAATGTCCTTATTTTCAGACAATGTAGGGACAGTTGGCTTAGCAACTCTATGCTGATCTTTTGTCGCCAAATTTTTATCCCATGAGTCATATTTAGTATCTCTATATTATAATGTTAAGATGGAACGCAAAGTTTCTAAATGTTTTGTGACTCCGAATTACTTCTAATATGACATTTTGCGTTATAGTGACTTAACGTTTAAAATATAAAGATTATAAACTGTGAGAATATACCGCCTCTAATATTTAAATTTAACCGCAGAAAGTAAATATGCTAATAGATTATATTAAATTATAATACCGAATAATAATTACCGTATTACTATGCTAAATAAGCTCGGTGAAAGGCATTTAAATTTAATACATGTGGTTAGCAAATAATGTGATAATAAATCTTTCAAATTAATTTTGAAGATTGTCAATGCGAAAGTATGAAAAAGACCTTAAGCTGCTAGTTGCAGCCCAATTGTTAGTCCAGTAGCCGATGCATGAATAATATCCACCAATACTTGATGAGTAGCCCAATTTGGTAAACTTGTATTAAATTTTGATTGTGAACCTTTAGTTCGGTTTTGAAAATAACGAGTTATGCTATCCCAATTTTGGGAAGGATTACTGATCAAATACATAAATGTCATCCTGATTCGCGACAAGCGCCTGAAGAAATACGGGTAGAATTAAATAATGGTGTTAAAAGGTGTTCAATTTAAGGTTATAATTTATGGCAACTATTAGTTGTACTAGGTGGATTTAGTTCCAATCTCCCAAAAATATTAGATAAGATTGCATTTATTATTTAACTAGCCGTGATTCGCGGAAATCACCCGCGTATGTAGAATTCTTTGCAAAAAGAAAAACTATCCTATATGTCAATTTTTTCTAACATTATTGAACTACCCGGCATAACTATAAATTTACCATTCCCGAATACATTTCATCCAAAATATAACTGAAGTTCTGCTTCTTCCTATAGTGCAACCATCCTGTATATACTGCTGTTTATTTGTCACCTAATATAACATTCTTTAATTACCTAACTATAATTCTACTGCACCATATACTTCAGCTATGCAGCTGCTTATGGTCTACGCTATATAGCAATTATTTCTGATAAGTTTTGAGCCACTTCGTAAAGTATAGTTTCTCCCCAACCTATATTTTTACCACTCCATATATGTAACTTTTTCTGTATTAAGCACAATATATAACTATAATTTTATAATATTTCAGGTATTCCATCCCCGATCTCATCCACCTTATATATATATATATATATATATATATATATATTTATGTATCACCCACTATAACATTTTTTCTGTTTAACTATAAATCCACCAATTCCCAACATATTTCACCCAAACTGCAACTGTTTATATAACAACTTTATTTATAATTTTTTTAACTCTACTTCCATCTATATTTAAACAATTTTGTATAAACTGCTGTCAATTAGTGAACCATCATAACTTATTTGTTTATCAGTATTCGAACCATCCTGTCTTTTCATAGCTTCATTCTACAAAATATTTCAACTACGCTGTATATGCATTGCCATACAATATAACATTTTTTAACACTTAACTATAACTCTGATCCACTCTATAATTCAACTATCCTATCTATGTAACTGTTTATGGACTACGCTAAATAACTATTTTTCTAACATATTTTTTTTAACCACCCTGAAACGTATAATTTGTCTCCACCGGATATGTCAACCACCCCTTATATGCTACTTTTTCTAACATTGTTTTAATCACACTGTATGACTATAATTTTACTTCGCCCCATGTTTCGAATATTGCATATATGTAACAGCTCATATTCTGTATCCTAGAAAAATTTTTCGAACAACTTTTTTTTATCCACACTCTTTAACTATAATTCTATTCCACCCTCTATTTCAACCACTTTGAATGTGCAAATACTTATCGGTATAACATATTGTACCTCCCTGTACAAATATAAACCCATCAATTCCCCCATAAATTTCACCAAAACTGCAGCTGCTTATGGGGCACCCTATGTAACATTTTTTAAAATACTTAACTAGTTAACTCTACTCATCTCTATATTTCAAAAATCCTATCTGTGCAACTGATTATGAGCTAGGCTGTTTCACATTTTTTTCTTATATTTTTTGAACCACAATTTAAAATATAATTACTATCCAAACTTAATTTAAAGCACCCTCCATTTGCATCATTTTATAACCTTGTTTAAATCACACTGTGTAACTATAACTTTACTACGTCTTATATTTCAGATACTCCATATTATGCAACTACTATATAACATTTTTTTTTTCATTTATTACCCACTCTGTATAATTATAATTTTAATCCACCCCATTTTTCAACAACCTTGTATATACAACTACTTATTTGCCACCCTGTATCATTAAATTTCTACTCCACTCCTACTAGAAAAGCACACTCCAGAACCTATAACATATTTTGGAAGTTTTTGAATTTCAAAAATACAATGATTATTACATTTTTGTCTATTGTCTTCAAACATTTGTGGAAATATGAATTTATAGGTTGTAATTTTCTTAGAGATTTCGCCTTAATTTGCACCAGGAAAAGTCGAATTCTGAACTTCTAAAATTAAAAATAGAAAAATTTTGTACGGTTAATACAAATTCTAAAGGGTGTCGTTAAAAATTTCAATTATCTATTAAAAACATAATGACTTCTAGTTAAAAGGCGATAGAAAGACTGCATGTAAATAATGTCAGGAATTGTTATTATGTATTTGTAATTGACGTTGACATCTTTAAAGAAATTGAAGGTTTGAAAAATGCATGTCATTATTTTAGTATATGAGATAGCTTATAAAAATAATGTACTAGAAAATCCAAAAAGGCAATATCATAAATAACGATGTGTTTTAACAAATAAGAGTTAACTATGACTGTGCAAGTCAGAATACTGCTAATCAGTAATTTGAGTATCTAATCTAATACTATAATACGAGGAATGTATATATATATATATATATATGTATATATATATATATATATATATATATATATATATATATAGATATATATGTAATTGAGTTCTGGAAAACGGCTGTTACGATTTTGAGGAAATTTTCCCATATGGAAGTTTCGATGGACACAAATCGATTAGTGAGGGTCTCATCTTTGGGAAAAATCGTTTTACTCAGAAATTAAATTATTAAAAAATTAAATTTATTGAAAGTTTGACACACAAGACGGCTGCTTTGTAATTTCAAAGCATTCAATATAGGGTGATTTGATAACCTACGTACGAGTGGGACTCCTGTTGTAAAAATTCTTTTAATACAGGGTGATTTGTTGACCTATTAGAGAGTGAAATTTTTTTAAACATTCTTTCAATAAAAATTGTGTTTGTATGTTGCGAACATGTAGCTATATTATTCCTCCGTCATATTTTCCTAACATTATATTTTTATACCTAGACATTTCAAGTTGTCAAGGTGAAAAAATTAGCACGGTAGGCAATTATTGGATGAGTAAGATCTCATAATTTAAGTTAGAAAAAAAGCGTGAAAAAATAATTTTATAGGGTGCCTCATAAGCAGATGGAAATTAATGATAGCTGACATACAGTGCGGTGTAAAAGTATTGCAGGATCGCTAAAAAAATGTTAATAGAATGTTATGTAACTATTTTATGCCTCCGTCATATTTTCCTACCATTAAATTTTCATAGCTAGACATTTCAAGTTTTCAAGGTGAAAAAATTGGCACGGTAGGCAATTTTTGGAAGAGTAAGATCTCATGATTTAGCATGTTAATTTGATACATATAATATGAATTGGTGGTGTAAAATTATAATTATACAGGGTCTAACAAAATATGTTAGATGGTCCATATGAGTTGCTATGCTGAATGGTTAAAATATAGCGTCAAATGGAATTATAGTATGGCTAGAAAAGAGCGAGAAAAAATAATTGTGTAGGGTACCCCATAAGAAGTTGGAAATTAATGATAGCTGACATAAGGGCGGAGTAAAAGTATTGTTTTATGTAGGTCACTAAAAAAATGTTAATAGAATATTTTGCCTATAGGGTAGCTTATTAGCATTTGCATTTACAGGTTGGCTGAAATATAGGATGTACTGGAATTATAATTATACATTGTGGTTCAAAAAAAATTACAATAGGTGGCCATAAACAAATGCATATACAGGGTAGTTAAAACATATGTTGGTATGAAATTATAGTTATACAGTGTGATTTAAAATATGCTATATTAGGTAGCCTGTAAAAAGTTGCATATATAGGGAGGAGCGGATTTATAGTTATACAAAGTGTTCACAAAAATTTTAGAATATAAATGAAAGAAGTTGGCAACAAAAGTGTTTGTAGAATGGCCAAAAGCGGTTGCATATACAGGGTTGTTGGAATATGGAATAGAGTGGAATTGTAGGCGTGATTAAAAAATGTTAGAAAAAAATGTTTGGATGGGTTTTTCATAAGAAGTTGCATATATAGGGTGGTTGAAATATAGGGGGGGGGGGAGTTGATTTGTAGAAACATCATGTAAATAAGAAATGTAAGAAAAAGGCATTACGTTAGGGAGTTTAAATTAGTTTACATAACAAATGTCCGATTATTTGGATATATGTACGTTTATGATAAAACATTGAATTTACGAGTGAAGCTCGGTCACCCAGGTACTGTAAATAGTACACAATAAAATTACATATTCTAATTACGCTTGGACGGTTTGTTATAATTAGAGTTATTAAATTTTTCCTTAGTTAGAATGCAAGTTGGTTTCTAACAAGTGAAGTTGGAACTTTTGTGATAATATACTGATATTTAATTAATAGTGATACTGCTAAAATATAAATGAAGTAATTGACAAAAAAATAATGCAGTAAAGTCTGAATGCAACGAAATATTTTAAAGACAAAGTGCGAGAACTGGAATGGAAACTGAAAAATAACATTCACAGAGTACACGGATTAGTTGAAAATAAAGTACAAAATAAAATTGAAAAGATTCGAATATAAATTATAAATAGAATATATCAAGATAGGTTGATTAGTAAAGGCTTTTTGGGACATCACCCAACTTCGATAGAAGTTCTTAAAGACGTATGTGTAACAGACAGTATGATTCATTTCCAACCAAACGCGAATCAGATAATCATTTCCTTATGAAGCTATGCACTGGAATTAGTTTAAGCCTTCCAAAAGCCCAACAGGCACATTGCGTAAAATACTGCCAGTACCTGACCAACGGAATGGCAATTATAGTCTTAGTCAAGAATATCAAATTCAACTTGGGTAACGATCACACAAATCTAGGGAAACAAGAGATACATGCCGATATTAAACATTTGTGAACTTAAGAGGTTCAGATGCTCCTGAAAAGTTACAGGAGGAGGTTGCTCTCCAAAGCTTTATAGAAGGCATACAAGTATTAAACACAGAAAAGCCTGGGATTCAGTGGTATCCAAAATCGTAATGAAGTCTATCTCCACACTTTAGCTTTCACGAATATGTTTAAAGTAAAAGGAAAGCAGACTAGAATTAAGATGACACAACTCAGACGGAAGTCAAGATTACAGCTTTTCAGTCTGAGATGAAAAAGTATTAGAGAATGCAACACATTAGTATTACTTTCAGCCGACGCAATGAACATCAATCTCAGTTGAAGAAGGTGACAAATGAGGCACATCATATACTAAAGCAATGTTTAACGAGTCCCGGGTCAAGATAAAGGGAGTTTGCAGAATTTTAACTTCTACTGCAGACAAACCAGGCCTATTTCAAAAGGATTGTATAGTTAGGTTGTCACCTTAAGGAGACAGTTAATACCTTACATACATACTACCAACTTAAAAAAGATGCAACTGTTTCACATCAAGAATCATCATCAGAGCGGCAGAAATTTAACAAACAAATAATATTTCTGTGAGACATATTTGAGCAAAAATAGTGGCGATTGGGCTATAGAGGAGTTGGACCAAAGTTAGAAGACCCAGACATCGCACCAATTATGAGAAGAAAAAACGAAAGAACATAGAGACCTCGTTCCGGTGGTAAGGAAACAAAATCTCATTTGACCATACCAAAGAAAATCTTGAACAATTACACAATGTCATTTCTGGAGGTCTGTTGAATAGGATCCTTGACAAATCAAAAGAAGACTGCTTATTGGTGAAGCAATACAATGCATACCTATTGAAAGAAGTGCTGGTGACATACTCATTATCAGAAACCCAGCGGTATAACACATACATACTTGTTGCTTTTAATGAATACATCAATTGGTCAGAAGTGTTTCGTATTCCTGACAAAGAGAGCAAATGTTCAGCTGACTTGGGGGTACCATAAAAACCCTCATACTAAGCAATGAAAAATTTCGGGACAAATGTATGCTGGCAACAACAAGAGCATACATTATTATTATAAATCCCCAAGGATTAAAGAGCAAGTTGCTGAAGCTGTCACCCCTAAGAGACGAGCTATACGAAGTTATCAAGTGGTTTCATGATGATGGCTACGAGATACAACGCAACCCAAAGTCAAAGATGTTGTTGACATGACCCTCCTGGTATTCCTCCTAGTTTTAATGAAGTAGCGTAATCTAGGAATCAAGAAGTGTAACTGATGTTAAAAAACTTTGGATATGTCAATTGCTATCTAGGACAATACTTGTACTTCCAGGTGGTATTCCTCCTGACTCACCCTATACAGCTACAGTAACGTGTTCATCATTCATATGCCAGTTGTCCGTATAAAAGGTCACGTATGCGCTTTTATTTTGCAATATGGATTCGACTGTAATAGATATATATAATAATTTTGGAAATATACCTATCAATCCCCAAAGGGCAGAGGGCCTACCTCTCATTGTTCTGTAAAAATAACTAATGCAGAATGTCCAAAACTGTGTGGAGCAATGAGCAATTTTTTTTATGGATATTGCTTAGCTGTGTCATCTAGTAGGAGAGAGCATGAAACGAGGCTCGATACAAACAAGTAAGAAGCCGTAAATATCTATAATCAGTTAATACGGCAACGCTCACATAGAGGGCAGCAATTACCTTCATATAGAGGCAACTGCAATTATTTGAGAGTGGTAAGTAAGTACATACCAATAAACATATTTCTTATACAATATATAACCTTGGAAATTGATTTTTATATCAAATTCATATTTAATTCCTATTCTCTATTTGGAAGTAATTTAATACAATTAATAAATTCCATATTAACAATAAAATTATACTTCTTCCTTTTTGATACTTTAATATTTTTATTCCAAATCAACTGTCCCACAAATGGATTACACAAAGTCAAAAAAATTATCCTCTTGATAATGGCTCTAAAGCGGGAGTCGAGAAACGTCGAAAATTTAATAAATTTTGGACGCAGGGATAAGCTAGAGCTAAGAGAAGGTAAAACCGTGTAAATACTTTATAATGCCTAATTATTACATTTCTTTTTCGGTTTCAAGACCTAGGTGAAGTTGAGGTTTCTGAATGGTGTGATCACCATAATTTGTTGGGCAGCTTAATGACGATCTCGTCCTTTCTTATTTTTTACGGAATCCAGCTTTAAGTTAAGCCCATAACGATGTTGCATTTCCGCGGGTGTCACAGCCATGTATTGTTGCCGCTTCTTTCTACAAAACTAGAAGTAATTTAACCGTGACACAGTGTACATTTAATAATTTTAAAATACATCTAAATTAACTACGTTACCAGTACAACTGTGTTACTTTTTATAGTACGCAGTAGTAAATATTTTATTATTTTGTACACTGAAAGAAAAATCAAAAAAGAAATATTATGTCACTCTCCAAATCTATGCCTAAACATCTGTCTATAAGAATCATAATAATGCAAATATCTTTATTACTTAACTTTCGACAGCCGCAACTCAGCGGTCACGCAATAAACACACTTACCTCCTCAGATGACTGTGAGTCGACTGATTCGTCTAGCTTATTTTTCCTGTGCAAAGGGGCTTGTTCTTTTAATAGTTAATACCAGTAGAACAAAATGAGTTACATCAATTAGTTATGTTTTTTTTCTTTGTTGAGGAGTTTTATTTTATTAAACACTTTATGTAGAAAGTACAATTACAATCCTAATAAACTTCCAAACCTATATATATATTGACAACGATATTCAAGTACAACGCCATCGATCAAAAAGTACGAGAGATAGCCCTTTATAACATGAGACTCATGCAATATTTTGTATGTAAAACAATTGCGTTACTAAAAAAGACAACAATGTTACCTAAATTTGCTTAAAAATAATATACAATTTTGATTTTTTTTGTATAGTAATAAATAATTTTTTTTACAAATTTGCACTGTTTTCGCATGAAAAGTGAAATTTACCAAAAGGGAAAAGTTTAAAAAAATAATACAGTTCTGCTTATAGCCAGAGTCCAATTAAATAATTTTTCCATGACCTGTAAATTTTTTACCTAGTTTTCTGGGTCTTAAAGCAATGTAAATATAAAAATCAAAAATGTCAAAAAATCTTACTTTGTTTTTATGTAAATTAGGTAAAAATTGGAAACATCTGATTTTACTTTGATAAGATCTAAACTATAAGTTATAATGGAAACATCAGAATACAAAAGTTACAGGTATTAGCAAGATCTATCGCATACCATCGACAAGTTTGTAACGTTTTCTTTTCTTATTTAGCAAAGTGCCAAAATATAATTTTGGCCATAAATAATTACTACTACCTAAAATCAAAATCAATTAGGGCTTATTATTTTGGAAATAGATCGCTATTACCTTGCTTAACGCAAATAATTTCAGGATAAAATATTCATTATTTTCTCAACAAATCAACTTAAACCAAAAAAGGTATAATCTGCCATAATTGCTTTTGAAGCCAGGAAAAATCTGGTTGATGCGTATTTGTTAAGAGCTTGTCTACAAAGATTATAGATTATTGGATTCAATAAATATGAGTAAATACAAAGAGGTTTTATTTTATAACACCCTTTCCCAAATTATCTGTTATATTATAGAATAATACTGTTAGATACATTTTTATTTGCTATTTTAACTCAACATTCATGTTTATTAATTTGATCGTTAATTTTTTGGACAAATCTAAAAATATGAACCTAGCGAAAAAGGGCAAATGAAAATCTAACAATTAGTATATATTTTTATTGTATAAGATAGAAAAATCGGTAGGTTATAGGCAAGCACAAAATTGTTGATTTATGAGAAAAAATGCTAAAGAAATATGCTATATGCTAAATAGAATTTTTTCATGCCAATTCACTTGAAAAAATCCTAAATTTAGCCATGAAAAAGCTAAATTGGCAGCACTGCATAGAATTCCGTAACAGGCAGATTAACTAAACTAGACACACCCACCCGCACAAAAGCAATGATCACACAGGCCTCTCATTACGTGACATCCCTTTCCAATCTACCGACAACTATTAACACAAACAAAATGTGTTTGGTACTTTGATTTAAGGGGCAGTAAATATGTTTAATTATATATGTTTAATTAAAATAGTTTTACTATGCTACTACCTATAAGCATGCGATGTACATAGAAAATTTTTAGATACGCGATTAAAACTTTCAGTGCCCACAGTTCCCGTACATGGAGTTACGTCCCTTCGACGGTATTTTGGATAGGAATATTGGATTTTTTGCTTATTTTTTGGAAAACTGCATGTTACAAGTCACAGAAAAATATATGAAACCTCCTCGGGATCTCCCTTAATTGAATGCAATCTAAAAATTTATACAAATCGGTAATGGGTTTTTGGAATAATCGACCAATATTTTAGGTATATTGGTCGATTTCCATGCAGGTATGTTCAATCCCAAATTTTATCATTTTACGAATAGAATTCTTTACTCAAATTTGAAATTTCACCAATCCAGATGTACACTCAAAACAAACAAAAACAATATTCCAATCGGTTCACCATAGGAGAAGAAATCTGGTAACATACATTCAAAAAAAAATACCGAATTGATAACCTTCTCCTTTTTGGTAGTCGGTTAAAAACCTCATAGGTTCAAGATTGCTGTTTTCATTATACTTACAGTATTTTTATGTTATAACTCTGAAATATCTGCTATTACGGTTATTTATCTGCTGACATAAATACCAACTTAAAGCATTCAAGCTAATTAACCAAAATAACTTTCATAAAATTAAAATTGAAGATTAAGTATGGCAATGGTATAATAAGGCAATGTTGTGATTAAACTTTATTCTTTGAAATCAGTCTACATTTGAATTTATAATATACTATTTCCGTTGTCCACATTATTACACAGATAACATAACCCAGAGTGAGTAGATGTAACACCCATACATTACTAGCTGTTAAGGATTTTATTATCTCTAAAACAAAGTAATTAAAAATGTTTCTTCCAAAGAAATGTAGTTTTACACGTATTAAGAACTTATGTTGTATACTTACGGATTAAAGATCCAAAAACTAAATTCAATACTCCAGAAAAGAATAAAATAATTGAAAAAGCAGAAGAAAATAAGTCCTTGAAACTTTCAGCTATAATTGGATTGTACGTTGATAGAATAAATCCTCTTGAAAACCCTAATGTAGCCAGTGCTATCAAAATTCTCTCATATGAGATACTGATACTAAACACTGGAAAAATAAAATAATTATATAGTTCGATTACCTTGTCAATCACGGTAATCAAATAATAAAGTAAATTGATGATTGTTTCAGTCTTCACTTGATGGAAATTCACATATAAGATTACTTAAAAACAACAAACACTTAAATTTTCACATTTTTTTCTTTAAATTTGACATATGTTTCTCCAAGTCTGGCTTCATCAGAAATTGGGAATACAAGGAATACTAAATTTATATTTCTGACAAAAAAACTACAGGTAAGGTAATAAAATAATTAAAAGGTTTTAATTCTGGGGAATTTCCGAGGAAGTTAGCTGGGTGTAGGTCAGTTAAATTATACATGTATGAAATTGTTGGCAATAGATGTTAATAATATAATATAATATTATTTAGAAATGGATTTTAAGATTAAATAATGGAGATGAATTGGTATCAGTTTGATCGTTTAACAGATTCGGAGAATTTTTGTTTTTATTAATTTCCAGTTATTCAAGAAGATATAATTTTTTACTTTTGTTTTGTAAATGTAAAATTTTGAATGTATTTTGATGTATATGGTTTTCTGTTAATAAGTGCTCAGCAAATGTGGATTTGTTTTGTTGTTAATTTTCAAAAGCTGTAGTGTGTTCACGCCATCTTGAATTGAAAGATCGTCCAGAGTGACCAATACAGAAATTGGGGCAACTACAACAGTTCAACCTATAGACACCCGAGTTAGAATTTTTGTCAGTCTTGTCTTTGTTGTTTTTTATATGTCTAGATAAATTGTTGTTTGTTGGGAAAGATGTATATATGTTCCTGTTCTGTAAAAATTGGGACATACTCCGATCAGAAGTACATATCGCAAAAGAAGAAATTTTGATACTAATGATACTGCAAAAACAAAAAAAAAACATTATTCGTATTATTTTAGGCCCTGAGATTTTTAAAAAATACTTCCGTTAGTAATTACTGAAATTATGCAAGTGCCTAAAAACTCAATTTTTAGGAAGTTTATAATTTATAAATTTTGCTATTCCAAAGGTATTATCAAAACCTAAAATTGTATACAACTTTGTCAGATAAGGTAGTCTAAACAATTTTCTTACCTTTAAAACATGCAGTTTTTCTTGTTTTTTAGGGTTCCGTATATATAATATACGGATACCCTCTGTCACATCACAGCAATTTTGTCCTAAACCACTGGACGGAAGAGTTGAAATTTGGTATCAATGTATAGTTTGGTGACCCGATCAGAAGTACATATCGTAAAAGAAGAAATTTTGACTTTAGGGGTACTTCTAGGGGTAATAACTAAAAAATCGACCGTCCCCCCCCTAATCTCCGAAACTACCTAGCCTAAAATTTTGAAAAAAATAGGAAATATAGAACGTTTCCCGAACTTTATAGGAAAAATAAGGAGAAACCATTAATATTAATTTTGGGGGGCAAATTATAGAATTAAATTTAAAAAATAGAAATTTTTAAAACGCATCATGTAATACATCAAATGAAAGGTCTGAGGAACACAAATATATTGTTTTCAAATTAAAAAAATAATAATTAAAAAGATATCAACGAAAATATACCAAAATTTACCAATTCCCCCATCCCTTATCTCCGAAACTATAAAACGTAAAAAATTAGACGTATACTGGAGTTTACTGGAAAAATAAGGAGAAAAGTCTACTTTTAATTTTGGGGGGCAAATTACAGAATTAAATGGAAAATATAAAATTAAAATTGTTTCTAACGCATCATGTCATATATCAAATGAAAGGGCTCATTATGACGAAAACAAATATATTTTCTCAATATTTTTAAAATAAATTAATTAAAAGATATTAACTAAAATATAAAAAAATAGCTATTCCCCCTTATCACCAAAACCATAAGCTGTAAATTTTTTTAAAAAAATAAAGGTATAGCGCCACACCTGAACTTTACTGGAAAAATAAGGAGTACCCCCTAATATTCGTTTTGGGGGCAAATTATAGAATTAAATGGAAAATAAAAAATTATCAATGTTTCTAACGGATGAAGTAATATATCAAATCACAGGGCTCATTATGAAGAATAAAAAAATATTTTTTTTTATTTTATTTTTTAAATCAATATTTTAACATATATTTAAAAAAATATTTAAAAAATACCCATTCCTTCCTTTATTCCCCAAACTATAAGACCTATTTTTTTTTGTTTACAGGAAAAATAGGAAGAAATTCCTAATATTAATAATGGGGGCCAAATTATAGAAATAAACGGAAAATAAAAAAATATTTTTTAACGCATAATGCAATACATCAAATGAAAGGGTTTATTATGAGGAATACAAATATATATTTTTCATATTTTTAAAATTTATTGTTTACAAGATATTAACATAAAGATATAAAAAAGTCTCATTTCTCGCTTTATTTCCGAAACCATACCACCTAAAATTTTGAAAATAATTAGGGGTACAGGGGCTCACTTGAAATTTATAAGAAACATTTTTAGAAAAACTCCATAGTAATTTTAGGAACAAATTATACAATTAAATGGAAAATAAAAATTCAATTTTTAAACGGTATCATATCAGATAAAGGCTCATTATGTGAATTACAAATATATCATATTTTTAAATCATTTGTTTAGAAGTTATTAACAAAAATATTAAACATCCACTTAATTCCCACTTTAGAGACTACACTATTTAAATTTTGAAAAATTTATTATTTGTATTTTTATATAATTTGAATAACAGGTTTAATAATTTATAATTTAAAACTTGACCTATTTTGCCCTATATCTTCCAATCTACAGAGCCTCAAAATTCAGACAGTAGATTATAAACGGCTTCCCTGAAAGTTTATTAGTAAAATAAAACTCTAATGTTAATTTTTGGGGGCCAAATTAGAAAATTAAATACATATGTATTCTGATAAAAATAAAGCGAATCCTGAAGCAGATAAAATAAAAGTCTATGTGTGGAAAACAAAAGTGTATATTTTATATAAATTTAGAACGCTTCCTTTAAAATATATTAGGGAAACCTTAGTAATGCAAGTCTAACTCGCACTTGACCAAATGATTTTATGTAATTTTTGAATTCCTTTGTTCGAACACTTAGAGGTCTAGAGGTTTATCTAATATAAAAATTATTACCTTCACACTCTTTTTAGTCTTTCTGGCAGACCATGTCCTTATGGTATAGTTGTTGTAGTAATGTGATTATCATGGTCAGTGTTGTTTGGTGAAGTTTGGTTTTGGTTATTAGCGACCGTTTGGTATACGATTTTGTTTAACTCCTTACTAATAATTTTTTTCTTGGTAATTGTTGATAGAAAACATATTTTTGTTAAAACAGTTGGTTTTTGCTCTGTCATATACAGATTTGATGGTACCTCTTTTTACATGCAAATTCAGTAATCTTCTAACAAAGTCGCACATAGGGGCGCCACATAAAATTCTGGAGATCACCCCTATCTAATTTCTCTCATTTGAAACCAACTTTATTAATAGCTCATAGCTTCAGAAGTTTCTGTGTTACTCTCTATATTATCAACTCAAATTCGCTTAGTTACGTGATAAATCAAATACTATTGTCAAACATGTTAATTTTAGAATTGTGCCTTTTTCGTAGTTTCTTTGCCATTGCCAACAGGCTCTCACCTAGACCCCGAAAAGTTTGGAAATATACATTAATTTCGTGAATTGTGGTGTTATTTCCCAAAACGTGCTTTAACATAAAGGAAAGATACCCTGTAAGTATATAAAAAAACGATTTAGGGGAAATGAGATCCAGGAGCGTAAATTGGCCACTACTCGTTCCGTGGAAATCGTGGAGGCAATTACAAACAACTGCCTTATCGTTTTTATGTCGGCACTCTATTTTCGAAGTATTCCCATCTAAATATAATTTGCTACTACCAAATGGTTACACTGCCACTGGGAACTTTTCGGGACAAACAAATTCCAAAAGTTGTCAGTTGAGATATAACTCACATCTAGCCATAGATGTGGAACGTTCTTTGTCAAAGGGCTAGGTTAGTCAAAAATATTGAAAAAGTGCTGCCATTCCTAAAACCCCAGTCTTTTTGGGCAATATAATAATTTTATGGGCGAAATGGATCCAATAGATCAAAACATTAGCAGTTATCCGATTTTATTCCGTGGAAAAATGATTTCCCACCTGGTTGATGGATATTGCTGTGGTTTTGTAGCAAAAAATCATAGTGTAGGATATTAACAAACTTTTATTTCATACATAAACCTGGATGAAATAAAAAATAAAAAAAATGATTTTCTATAAAAATCTGTCCATTAAAGGAAAAAGTTATAAACTTCGAATCTGAAGGGATAGTATTTCTCATTACCGCAACTTGAGATTTGAAACTTGTATAGACAATGGATGTCCATTATATAATTAAGTAAGAAACACAATTTTTCAGTAAGTAGAAAAATGAGTGCCCATGCTCGTACTGTTCGTCCTGGAGAAAAATATAATAAAATGAATAAAATTGTTATAGAGAATCTCGGCGTGATACAACATTGGTAGCTAGTGGTTATGAACCATATTAAGAAAAAACTTGCATTTGAAAGGCTACAAAATTGAACTGTGTGGAACTGCGCTCTAGAGATCATGAAAGTTGTCGACGTTTCACATTTGGAATTCTGACAATTTTTTATGTTCAAAGAGATTTCTTATAGTTTATTTAAACTGGCAAATAATTTGTTGTATTTTTTAAGCATATTAAAAATCATATAAAACACGGCGGGTACTTAATGTGACACAAGTGGTCTTTAAAAGTTTTAACACTAATTTTAGGTAATGCTTCTTGTCCTTGATTCAAAGCACGTAATAATATGGAGGAGTTTTTTCCTCCACAGTCAAAGTAGCACTGTTACAACAATGCCGTAAATAAAAAAACGGTAGGCATTTCCTGGACGTTTTTATTGGATTATCAAATGCCATAATCATGATAACGAATTTAGTTTAATATGAAAAAATAAGTTTCGCATTCAAATATCTTTACAAAAGTTTGCAGTCAAAATGCATAAGTGTCTGATGGCAAAGTTTCAATTTGTTTCTCGCATTAAAACTCTTTGAGCGAATTCTTACCAAGTTATCATTGGCAGCATTGTAACCAACGTGCCTCTTCGACAATGGCTCAAAGAAATCTACCAATTCGCCGTACGGTGCATTAGTATGTCATAATCAGTATAATCAGTACTATATTATCTATAACAAACTGTCTACTGGTTATTAGTTCGGTTACAACATTTGCTAAAACAATCTCTATAACATAAAGATCACCGTTTATAAGAAAAATATATATTTTGTTTTTTGTAGAAAGTTTGCCAAACATGGAGGGCGGATAGGTGTACTCATGGGCTATAATATGTAGCTCATATAACATCTAAATAACTTAAGGTTTTTTTTAATTTAATTCCCAGATTTTTTTCATATCAACTTTAGCAACTTATTTATTTGTCGCTGTGACTTCACCATATAAACTTAACTCTATGTTATTATGTGTGTCTGCTATTCTGCAATCGATATTTATCACAAATAATTTGATGAAAAAATTATGAGTCCCCAAAGGGCGAGGTTCCATAAAAAAGTCATAAGTCAAACACTTTATCACATTAAAAATAATAACAATAATAAGCACATATAGAACTTCGAATGCTTACAAAAACTTCGTTTAGTTTGGTTTTCAACAGTCGTCTTACCCTTCGATAGAACTCTGTTGTTAGGTCCTTTTTCATGGTGTTGTGATCAATACTTTGAGCCTGCTGGATAAAGCACATAGAGAACTTCAAATGATTACAAAAAATTCTATACTTCAGCTCCTTGCCAACGATATGCAACATGTATTGGAAAGTAATTAGTATCGTAATAAAGTTAAAGTTGTTAATAAAGGATTTACCAATCTTTTTACATGAAGTCTAACTGGAAGACACCCATAATATCCCAAATCGATGGCTCTCCAGCAAATGATAGGCAAACTGTCAGAGAGCTGGCCTTATACGCCTCTAAGGTCCAAAGACCTTACTCTTGATTTTATTGTATGGGGACTGGCTAAGCAACTCGATTACGAGATAGAAATATAAACGAAGGAGCAGTTAAGATAAAGAATAAATGTTTGCGTTTGAAATAATTCAGGATGAGATGCGACTAGAGAATACAACTGTAGTAGTGAGAAAAATATGCCGAGCTTGCATCGGTAGAAGCCAGTTTGAACAAAATTTATTACAAATTATTGCAATTTGTATGTTTTATTTGGTCTAGTTCTTGTAAGTTACAATCTGAAATTTTACTATGATACTAATTACTTCCCAATAAAAGTGAAATATCGATGTGCTTTTTTTGGAATGTGATAGAGTGCTTAACTTAATTAATTTATGGAACATCGCCATTGGGAATTCATGTCATTTTTTCACCAAATTATTTCTGTCAAATATTCATTGCAGAATAGCAAACAAATGTCATTTAAGTTACAGTGAAAAATAAATAAGTTACAAAAGTTGATATGAAAAAATCTGGGAATTAAGAAAAAAAATTAAATTAAAAAGGATCGGAAAGCGTAAGCAACCCGGATGTTATACCGACTGCATAATATACCACATGAACCTACTTATACGTCCGCTATGTTTTTCAAACAATCTACAAAACACCCTGTATATATTTACATACGTTTCTTAACTTAAATCATTGGTGTCTAGTTATGCTATCTCCCGATACTCTTAAGATTTTCTAGTTAACTTCCATTAGTTGTTGCCATGTTAGTCAATTTTCCCTATTTCTGAAATATAGTCATAAGTCAGATTTATTTGCCCAACTGGTTGATGTATTCTTCTTGTTCTTAATAAATTAACAATACTAAGAAAAAGGGATAGTTTAAAATGCCTACGTGAAGTAGAAATGAAACTTGTCTATCTTTAATGAGTTGAAGAATCATACTCAATTAAATATAATTTAAATAAGGCAGCAATTAACAGCAAGGGAGCTATAGCAGCTGTTAAGAAATTATACAAATGCGTATAACTAGTTGCTTCCTAACAGATAAACTTTTTTTCGTGATAATTAAGAGAAAACTGTAATATGCTATAGTCCTAGTGTTTAATTTTTCTATGCATTGCACAATACGAGGGTGGTTCAAATATAAAATGGAATTTTAATAAACTCGCGAAAAATTTAGTGTCGTGAGAGTGGTTGCACTGGATGTTACAATAGTTTGTTACGAAGAGTAGAGAACAGCCAGGAGCGCCTATCCTCGCTTTTTAGTGTAGCGAGAAGGATGTACTAGTATCTGTTGCGCAACGCATCATTATTCGTTTTTTGGTCAAAGATAATGTAAAATCCGCAGAAATTTATCAAAAATTACTGGAGCAGTTTGGCCTCTCCAAGACTCAAGTGTATAATGGTGTTCCTTTTTATGAAAAGGCTGAGTAGTGGTGGCAATCTTGCGAAATGCGCTGAGCCCCAAAACAAGTGTTACCGATGAGAACTTTTAGCGCTGTAGAAAAACTCATTTTGGAAGACCAACATGGCTGAAAAATTGGGCATCAGCATAGGTATTATTAGGCAAATAATTCATGAACGGCTCGGTTACCCTAAAATTTCAGCCAGATCGGTGCCCAGACTCCCGAATTTTGAGCAGAAATTCACACGCTGAGAAGTTTGCACGCGTCTCCTGCCGCGATATGAAGAGGAAGGAGAGAAAATGGATTGCACCGAATATTCACCACAGACGAATTGAGTTGAGAAGCACTGGAATATCTTCCTTATAGTCCCGATTTGTCGCCATGCGACTATTATTTATTTGGTCCATTGAAAGAGGCACTTGGCGGACAGCGATTCGCAAGCAATCCGGAGGTAGAATGGTTACGTGACAAGCCGAGAGATATTTACGAAAAAGCCATCCGAAAGCTTCGGTAGAGGTGACAAAAGTGTGTAGAGTGTAACGCAGACTATATAGAAAAACTTTAAAAAATGTCAGCTCTGTAATTTAATAATAAATTTTTTTATAGCAAAATTGCGGTTTATAGTTGAACCACCCTTGTACTTACATTACCATCCTTTGAACGAAAATATACCCTCATACAGGTGATTTTGGCAAGAAACATTAAGAATTAATAGCGACAAGAAATGTGTTTAAGAAGGGAACAAATATCTAATTTAACAACTAATATGTTTGTGTTAATAGTATTTAAGAACAGAAATTGAGATCCAATATAGTATTTAAGAACAGAAATTGAGATCAGATAATGCAAAGTTAATGAAGGAATAAAGAAGTAGTGGAAGTCCTACGAGGAAATATAACGATATCACAAACCAATTTCTTATAACTCAAGATAAAATAACACTTCGTCGAAACTCTGTCTAATTTAGATTTATCTCAGTAATCAAATCGAATAATCGCTATGATATATAAAAGTTTTGAGAAAATAACTGATAACAAAATATGTGCATCATTAAAAATGTTAATTTGTAAAAAGGAGGCAGTAGGCAATAGACAAAAACGCACTCGCTCCGAAGATAGGTTAGATTATTACAGCAATCACTTATATCCAAACCAATTTTGTTATTGATGAGTTTGCTCAAACTGCGCAAAATTTAACTACAGTTCTTAAGTAATGACTTTACAGTAATTATTCAATTAGATTGATGACTTCAGTCTTATTATGAACACAGGCAACCTAATGTATTAAGCGTACCAAAAATGGCAAATTGTTTATAATTATCAATATAGTATATACTGTGTGCAAACTGAAAACTAGTAACCTGTTCAATTCCAGGCAGTTGTTTTTGAGACATTACAAAAGAATTAGATGTTGTGGAGCTCAAATATTCGAAAACTGTTTCATAGTGACAACATACTGTTTAGAAACCGTCACGTTAATAGGGTATACGAGTATTGACGGAATCAGATACAAATGGGATTGTCGGCAGACAGATATTCTAGTTAGGTTGGGTCGCAGGCAAAAATTGGCAAACAGTTAATATTAAATGAAATGTTAGAATGAACCTGATTGAAGAGAAGAACGTCACTGGAAAGTTATACACTCTTCATGCAATTTAATATATAAGGTAACATATGGGTACTACAAATTAAACCTCAAATTGCTTGAACATAATTTAAAATAATATTTTTTTATGACAGCAAAATGTCAAAAATTGGCTTCAGTAGACGATATTAGAAATACATTTCAACTAACAAGTTAAGCTAAAACGTTTTTATAGATATTTCCAATTCATGGACTAAAAATTTCTCTTAAATATTACTTACCAATTCGAAAAATAGTTGATATCAATGCAGCGGTTATGAAAATATATCTATTATTAATTTTGAAGCAGCCACCTATTACAGAATAAGTTATTCTTCCAACAAAATCAGAACTAAGGAACACTGTCATCATAAAAGCAATCTCCCAAGTAGAAAAGCCTATTTCACCCAATATACTTGGTGCAATTGCAATAAACGCAAGGTCAGTACAATATACCGAGTTCATTCCAATATTTAATATAATAAACTTAGGGTCTGTTAGTAAATTCAAATTGAAATATCGCAGAAACCTAAAACAAAATAATAATTAGTAACAGGTAAAAATTTAACCTATATATATATACATATATAAATAAATATACACATATATATATATATATATATATATATATATATATATATATATATATATATATATATATATATATATATATATATATATATATATATATGGAATTGAATGTTCTCGGGATTCTCGTTTGTTTCTCTTGTTTTTCTTAAAAAAGACACTATTTCGACTTTTCAATGAGATCTCCCTCCTCTTCTTCGGGATTACTGATGTCACTCACTAAAAAATAGTACAAATTACTTAGTGAGTGACAACATCGGTAATCCCTAAGAAGATGTGTGAGATCTCATTGAAAAAGTCTTTTCTAAGACAAACAAGAAAAACACACGCGAATCCAGAGAACATTCAATTCCACTTCATACTCGTGAGAAAATAAGAAATAACATATATATATATATATATATATATATATATATATATATATATATAAGTTAAATAACAGGGAAGCAGCCTGCTGTGAGTATTCGAGTAACTAGAAGCGAAAGCAGAAGGCTACGAGAATTATGCAAACCGACCTGAAGAGGGCAGATGTGACTCTGCCGAAACGTCGTTATTTTACTATCGATCCCGGCAGGGATCAGTTATTGAGTGCCCGCGAAAACTTAAAAACAAATATATATATATATATATATATATATATATATATATATATGATCAGTATGGGGATCTAGGAAACTAGCGGAGATAGAGCAATGGTTAAATTGGGAAAGATTTGCAATTTTACTGGCCCAATTTAATGACACTTTCGGATTTTTGTAAAAAGTCATGGCTTACTAGATATTTTGAAAGAACGAAATTCTGTCGATTTAGTCAAATCTTTATAGCTCCTTTGTTTTTGATTTTATATAAAAAAGTGTAAATATCAAAATTGAATGGAATATCCCGAATATGATTGTCATGTCCTCGTTTGCGTGACAGCTCTCGTTTTCGAGATATGACACAAACTTATCTTTTGTTGAATGAAAACCATAGTTGGCTATGACTTCAAAAAATTGAAAATTTTTAGAGCTTTTCAACGATATAATACTCGATATAGTTATTCATAAAAATAGTTGAGTTATGATGCTTTTCTTTCTTATTTTCACTTTTAACGTAGGTAGCCATGAAAAAGATTGTTTTCACTTTGAAGTTTCATCATTTGAGAGTAATTCCATTAGTGGTGCTGAACTGACAGTCCTTATTAACAAGTTTTCGTGATAAAATGGAATATTCTAACGAAGAAAAACTAAATATGGAGGAATGTTATATCACATGCCATAAAAATTCAGTTCGTGCAGCTGCGGAATACTTTCATAGATATTTTAATCGTCGTCAACCTTCTCTATGTACATTTAAGAGGCTTTACGATAGTTTACACAAACAAAGCAGCACAAATAAATGTTTTGGCGATGGTAAATTAAAATTCCATCTACATCAACTCGTGAGATTGCGGCAGAAGCTGGCACATCTCAACGGACTGTAGTTGCGCACAAGGTGCACCCATGCAAACTTTCAGTTTCTCAAACTTTGCATGCTGGTGACGAACATCGACGTATTTTTTTTTGTACATGGTTTAGAGACATGTGCCTTGACAATCCACAGTTTCCAGTAAAGGTGTTATGGTCAGATGAAACTATATTTACTAACTGCGGTATGTTCAATAGACACAGTGAGCATATCTGGCCTAAAGAAAACCCTTTCCATGTAGAACAAAGACGACCCCAAATAAAATTTGGTTTTAATGTTCGATGTGGTATCATGGGGCCTTTTATCTATGACGAATCAATTACTGGGGAGCGCTACTTGCATTTCATGCAATACACTTTTCAAGACATGTTGCATAATTTGAATTTGAGAACTCGTTTAGAAATTAAGTGGTTCCAACATGATGGAGCACCTGCTCATATCTCGTTATTAGTAAGACAACACTTAGATAATATCTATCCAAACTCTTGGATAGGAAGAAATGGCCCACCCGAATGGCCACCCCGGTCTCCCGATTTGGCAGTTATAGACTTCTATTTATGGGGTGCGCTAAAAAACAAAGTATACAAAAGAAAGTATGAGCAAGTTGGTCACCCAAGGGAGGCAATATTACAAGCAATTGAAGAAATTGATAGGCGGTCTTTGAGGAAAGCGGTAATGTGAATTTTAAAAAGATGCAATTTTTGTCTAAATAACAATGGTGGACTTTTCGAACATAAATTGTAACCATTATTATGTACTTTAATTTCTTAAGTTTTTAGTAAGTACCTACTTATTTAGTTTTTTCGTTATATCTGAAAATATCAAAAAAATCGTTCAATGTTATTTGGAACAGTTATTAATAAATCAATCTATTTCATGGGTAACTACGTTAAAAGTGAAAATAAGGGAGAAAAGCATCCATAACTCCGTTATATTTATGAATAACTATATCTAGTATTATATCGTTGAAAAGCTCTAAAAATGTCCGATTTTTTGAGGTCATGGCCAACTATGGTTTCCATAACAGAGGAGTAAGAAAAATATAGAAACAGTTTTCATTGATGATACACCACAAGAACCAATTAAAACCACCTTTTTTATTTCTTTGTAGACCAAGAACCACCACCTTGAAAAGGAAGTCCGCAATCACTCTCCAATTTCTTTCTTTGCCGCTATCCTCCTGACATGATAGTTGAAAATATATCTTTGTCGAGCCAGATTCCCAGGACTCACATGTACTTACCCAGCCTAATCTCTGCCCCGTCTATGTGGAATACTATATCTGTGCGTTCAGCAAAAAGAGCCTCCAAGATCAATCACTCAGCCTTATTCCGCTCTAAATGGAGACTGACTTTGCTAAACAAGGCTATGTTGCCTTTTTCCAACTCATGCACTCTCCTGGCTCTTAGAACTATAATTAAGTTGTCTAGGCGATGAACATGCATACTTCTAACAGAGAAAGTCTAATGATCAGGTCTAACAACAGATTTCACAAATAATCCTTCTTTGCTCCTAACTAATTTAGTCTTTCAATTATCTCCTCCCACCTGTCCGTATAGAACGCATTTGTGTCATCCGCACCAACGACCGCAGTCCATTCATCCTTACTTTCTCTCGCTATAGCCAAAATCCTGTACTGTCTGGAGCGTTACCTCCCTTTTCTGAGGATACACTGCATCTTAAACACCCTCCCACACACACGGATATGACCATGCATTCTCTCCTTAGTAAGATATTCAAACAACTTCCCTTCCACGTCAAGCAAAATAATAGATCTATACTTCCTCCTCTCCTCAGATTTTTGCAATAAGGACCAACCCCCAGAAGGTGGTTGGTCCTTCACTTCGACCGGCCTTTATCTTTTTCATCAGAAGGATAAAGCCCGTTTCCTTTCCACTCCAGGAACAAATTCTGTGAAAATCATTATTTTAGTTTCCTAATGTAAGTTGTATGTAATCTTTGTCTTTTTTCATCTGGCCCACACATGCCCATGCACCCTCTTAACCACTATCTTCCAACATTCTTTCTTGGCCATTTTGATGGACCTATAAAATTCCCTTCGCGATTTCTCAAACCGCCTCTTCTCGCCTCCTCAAACCTTCCCGTCTCGTCTACTCAAACTTCTCCTTCTGGTTCTTTCGTCGAACTCTCCAAATCTGTCTTACTCTCTGTACACATGCGCTCTCTTGCAATTATTCCTACCGACTTCACTATACTGCTCCTCCGGAAAGCCCTACTCATGGGAACAAGGCAACACCGAGACTGTACATGTCGCTCAACATCAAATTGAGATTGTCGTCTTTCTCCTCGACATCCTCTAACCCTTTTTCGACCAACATGTCTACCCAAATTTATTAAACCACGCTTGACAACATCTCATAACAGTAGTTGGATCTGTTCGTGCGGTTAGCGGTTTCTCAAAATGAAAAATGTGTCTCCTGTAAACCAATAATTCGACCTCTTTAAAATTCACTTAGCTTGCGACATGTTCGGCGTACACGTACTCTAGGTGTTTAAACATTACTTAAAATCGATTTTGCATCCATCAAACAGTTTGTTTTTTGGTAAATTTTAAAAAATGAAAAAAAAAAAGTCTACAATATTAATTGATACAAACAATTTATATGAAAAAACATTGACCAAACTTTACCAAATTTTAATAATCTGCTGTCTACCGTAGCATATATGTTTTACGAAAACAATATTAAATTTAAACATCTCCTTCTGGATGTTGCAATTTATTTGTGAGTGAGTATATTTACTTACCTTCCAAATATATTTTCAGATTTTATAGTTCCAATTTTGTCAGTCTCAACCAATTGTCCTTTTTCCAACATGGGATCTTCCTCTGGTTTAGCCCTACTATTTCCCTGTGTTATGCCTACAACATAGAAATAAGAAACGAAAACGGCATACTTATTTAGATACTAGTTAATCTTCTGTCTAGTTATTTATAACTATATTTAATCTTAAATCTTATCTTACATGATCATCATCACAATTATATTAGAGGCCTCCTTTACACATTTGTGTATCATTTCTTTTTATGTACCCCTATAGCTTCTTGAGACCATGTAATACCTACTATTTTACTGATGGCACACTGCCATTCTACATCAGGGCTTTTCATTGTTCCTCCAATAACATTTACGGAGTTACTGTTGTAGATCTTCTTCATCCTGACAAAGGTCTTGCGCACAACGGTATTTCAGAATGTTACTTTATTGGTGATATCTACTTTCTAAGTCGTACTTTTTATCTTTGGGTCGTTCTTTGTTATTCAAAACATACCTTAGCCCTTATGTTAATACTGGTAGGTCATATTGTACAAATACTTGTTTCTTTAGGTAAACTGATATTCGGTATTCTAGATCTGAAAGTTATTGAGTATCGCCCGATAGAAATTGTAGAACCAGAAACCACACAAACACATACTCGTAGAGAGAATACAGTCTGTTAGAAAATAACTTTATATAAGCAAATGCAGCAGTATAGTCATAATAGTGTACCTACATAATTTCATCTTTAATAGTATTAATCAAGATCGAGAATATAACCAGTCGACACTAACCACGAATAAGGAAGGTTCAATAAAAATTAAGACAGTCGGAAGTAATAACCTGAAAAAATCGAAATGTCAAAAACATCCTTTCCGTTAACCTTACGAAAAATATAGGATATTCGTAGCCTAAGACATACAACAAGAAATTTCGACATTTACATGATGATTTTTGCAAATCTATCACAAGCAACACAATAACATACCTGCATAAAACCATAAACGCAAAAATGAAAGCAAAACATGAGCCAATAATTGAAGAGAAAAGTTGTCAAAACATCCGAAAGTTTATGGTCCTTAAAATATACCTACACATTGTGTAATATGTTAATTCGACAATAGTTTTGATATAATTTTGCTGTTAACTATATTTTTTTGACGAAGCTGATAAATATCTGCCTTTGGAATATATTGCCAAACACTAATAAATAACAAAAATTGTGAATCACAAATTAAAATTATAAAAAATGTAAGACAACACTATACGGTCTCCTTTACCTTATGAACACTCTAAATGTGTACGTGGAAGCCCAATCTTACCAACGTGGATTTTCAAACCAAAACTATGGCTATGTATATATAAATAAAACATATCCAAACTGAACTCTTATAAGGAAATATAACAGTTTACTGCAAACTAAAATATACAGATTCCTAAATACGCATCCTCACCAACTATTCTCAATTGTAAAAACCATTTCTAACAGATCAACTTTACAGAGGAAAACCTTAAGCCGGAATTCAGCCTTGAGACATACTCTGATGTAAAACGCTCACAAACAAAACAACATGCTGATTACATGTACATACAAAGAAAACAAGGGTAACAGTACCATCGCGTTTGAGCCATTCAGACGAGGAACAACCAACATAATTGAAAGAAACTTAATAAACACAAAATAGTTAATTTGTTTGACAAATGTATAGATGAGTGACTATCTACATCGTAGTTACTGGGTACATATTTTAGGTGGAGATAGTATACAGTAAACCAAGCATAAAACTCTTTAGGCCTTAATAACCAAGAAAATCCAAAATACAATTTATGTAAATTATTAATGTGACAACATCGCATCCTGTCAGTACATAAGTACCTAAAGAACTAACGTCGGCTAAGAAAAAATAAACACGTGACCTGTGATAAACACCTATAATTTATATTCAGTAATTAGAATGAAAGCAAAATTAGTCGAGAATGTGATTTGTTTCGGCAAATAAAACATTTGTGACATATGAATTTCTAATATAGAATTCGTATTAGCTTTTAATTTTTGGAAGAAATATTTCTGAATTTATGTCGAAGATATGGACAACTTTTTAACAATTTAACAATAATATTTAGAGAAAAACTTATTCTTCATAAAAATATTTGCATGATCTGAAACCTATAATGCAATCGTTACATGTCGCTTTTTCATAGACAAAATCTGAAAACAAATGTTTTCAGATTTTCAGCCTTGAAAATGCCAAATGAGATTTTGGCGAAACGTCAGGTAAAATGTTCTTTTCAGAGCACAAACCGAAAAACTGATGTACACCGGATACATCAAAGAAAATCATATATATATATATATATATATATATATATATATATATATATGAATTGAGAACCTCCTTTTATGAAGTCGGTTAAACAAACTATCCTTGATCTATGTAGGCCCCAAAGTCAAAGAACATGAATTTTCTTTACCATATAAAATAATAAAATGAACACCAGTACAACGTTTATGTTTACAAAAATATTATGATAGTGTGTAAAAAATGCACAAAGAAATATTTGCTCAAAATTTGATATTGAATATTTTTTCGGTAATAGCACCAGATAAAATACCAGGCAACTTTCTTATGGAAAAATGAACTCCCGTCAAATTATTTGAAATGTTGGTAGGTTGTAGAACTTGATGTTCTAACAAAAAGAGTCCGTGGGCTCAAACAGATACTATGACTAGTTTTAGAGATACAGAGTGTTAAACATCGAAAATGACTCATTTTTGATATCAGATTTCTCATGATAGACGTTTTTTTTTCGTGTTATTGGAGAAATAGCGATGTGTACATTATTAGACATAAATATTTCACAAAATACAGGGTATTGCAAAAATACGTAACAAGTTTTTTTGGAAAAAATCATTTTTGTATTATTACATTGAAAACGCAAAAAGATGTTATTGCACAATTAATATATCGTGAAAGTAATACATTCTTGGGCGTGCTTCATTTAATAGACAGTGTGAGCCATAAATATAATTAGAGCGAGCGTATATTATTTTTTACTATTAATGATTCACCCTGTGCAAACCATTCCTGCTGCAATTTTTATAACACATTAAACAGATATATTACTCTACAGCATGTTAAACTGATTGCAAAAGCTGTACGTATTAAAAAAGGTAGTTTTTTATACCATGTAGTTTTTCTACTTCAACTTTGTATGTTATAAAATTTTTACGTTACAAATGTTCCGTGTTTAACTGAGCAGAATATTATTCAAATTCTATGACTAGTATTCAAGATATAAGGTGTTAAACATCGGCAATGTCTCTGTTCCTTATAATATTTCTCGTAATAGCGGTGTTTTACTTCTGTTTATTTTAGAAAATGTGATTTGCACATTATTTGAAGTAAATTTTGCACAAAACAATTACTATTAATTATTTTTGATTACAGGGTGATTCCAATATACGTAACATGTTTTTTTAGAAAATTCATTTTTTATTATAACGTTGGACACTTAAGAAGATCTAATTGCCCAATTAATACAATGTTAAAGTAAAGAATTCTTGGACGTCACACTCTATTCTATAGGTTTGAAAAAACTGTACAAATTAAAAAAAAATAGTTTATACGACTCACACTGTATAAACAAGTTCAAGAATATATTGCTTTAGCATTATAGTAGTTGTTATTATTTATGGATAATAGAGAAAATCCTTACCGAGAAAAGACAACTGAGATGTTGGAAAACTAAAGAAGGTCGATGTGAAGGGGCTATCGTCGATCTGCAGCCAACAAGCCCCAACTATCTACGCATATGTCGCTTCGCTACGCAACCACGTTAACAGATATGGCTTTATTAACAAGAAGCAATGTCCAATCTGCTGGATACAGGTGCGACAAAAACAATTATAAGGACAAACATCGTTTTAGAGACGAAGATAAAACCAACAAAATGGCAACTGCGAACGGCGACAAGAAAATCAGCGAAGGTACATGGTGAAATAGAGGTTGAAATGGGCTTGGGAAATACAACCTTCCTACATCGGGCATTAGTGACAGACATCGAAGACAAAGTCATCATTGAAATGGTAGTCATGAGCTCCAAGGGGTTCCAGTTAAACTTTAAAGATGGAATTCTGCGAGTGAATGACGAAGAAGTGGTGCTTCATGGAAAAAATGACATAATGATTCGAGTAATCCTGGCAGAGGATGTAGATGGGGAAGCTAAAGCTGGAACAGTGATGATGTTCGATCCCGAATTTAACGACGGTAATGTAGGCAGAGGAGTCGCACTGGGGAAGACTCTGTTTCGTCCCAATGAGATCGTGCCAGTAAGAGTAATGAACCTAACTTATTGCTCCGTTGTGCTAAAAAAGGAACAACTTTGGGCCATTGTTCAACAGTTTCCTCTGCAGTCAAGCAGAAATTCCACCAGGTAAACTGCCTGAGGAACTGGAAAGACTCATCACCGATTCATCTAAGAATTTGAAACCAAACCAGAAAGCAAAATTGAGGGACATTGTTAGAAACTACCAGGATATCTTCGAGGTAGGGAAAGGAAAAAGAGGGCGAACTGATCTAGTGAAACATAAAATTAATACGGGAGACGCTCAGCCTATTCGACAATCGGCGAGAAGACTACCTCTAGCTAAAAGAGAAGAAGCCGACAGAATAGTCTGCGAAATAGAGGAAGAAGGTGTAATTGAACCATCCAATAGCCCTTGGGCTTCTCCAGTTGTTTTGGTTAAAAAGAAAGATGGTTCAACCCTATTTTGCGTGGACTATCGGCAATTAAAGCACGCTACAAATAAAGACATCTATACCCTCTCTAGAATAGACGACACCCTAGATACGTTGGCAGGATCGAAGATGTTTGCCACCCTGGACTTGAAGAGCGGTTATTGGCAAGTGGAACTTGTTAAAGAAGACAGAGAAAAGACTGCTTCTACCATCGGCTCAGGACTTTACCAATTCACGGTGATGAAAGGGCTTTCATGGAAAACGTGCCTGTGTATCTTGACGACATTATCGTGGTTGGAAGATCATTTAAAGACCACGTGAAGAACCTGGAGGAGGTGTTTCGGCGATTTCGAAGTTCCGGACTAAAGTTAAGCCCGAAGAAGTGTCAGCTGTTCCAAGAAGAGGTGCAATATCTTGGACATGTGGTTTCCGCAGAGGGAGTAGCGGTTGATAAACAGAAAATTAATGCTGCCCAGGAATGGCCGATATCTAAAGATATCCACCAGTTAAAAGTTTCCTGGGGTTATGCACGTACTATCGTCTGTACGTGGCGAGATTTGCCAATATCGCCAAGCCACTCACTAGACTCAAAGTGGGGAAGGTGCAGTACCAGTGGGACGAGGAATGTCAGTAATCATTCGAGACATTGAAAAGAGCATTGATAACTGCCCCCGTTTTAAGTTATCCGATGCCAGATGGGAACTTCGTATTGGATACCGACGCAAGCAATGTCGGAACTGGTGCTGTGCTTTCGCAGATAGATAGTAAATGACAGCAAAATGGGATACTGATGTATGACATTATGTTGGCGTTTTCCGGCTATCCTATAAAACGATTGTATCATTCATTTCCATACAGAAATTATTTACTCAAATTATAACCTATATTTGACAATTGGGAGTTTCATCCTGATGCCTTGTTACTAATTATCAAACTCAAGAGAAGACAGAAGAAGGCGAACCCTTGTAAACAAAATAAATGTACTTAAAATATTTAGAATATTTGCTACTTATAATCAAAAAACTTTTGATATATTGGGATCGTTCAAATCATTTCTTTATATGCTCCCGTATGTCAAAAATATTTTTATCAATTTATGATCAGATGTTCAACCAACTAATTCATAAAACTGTTATTGACCTGTTTATACCCCCATCTCCGTTTTGGACCCTATCGATGTATTAGGCTTCTTTCTCTCTCGGCTAGTTGCTTTTTCGTGAGAACTCTCAAAAATTTTGTTTTGTGCCCGTTTTATGTTGTATATTATTGGAACTTTTCAGCTGTTTTCGGAAGGTTTAAGTGACTCGGCATCGTAAAATTATTTTAAACCCATATCTGAAGTGGCGACGTCGAAATTTAAACTTTCTAACAGTTATTTTCATTTTGAAATGTACAATATATTAGTCTTGAAAAATGATTATCTGCAAATTCAGTATTTTGTTTTTAATTTGTAGCGTCATATATTTACATTGTTGGTATTTATATTAGACTTTTCAGATTTATAACTTTTTAAATTGACATTTATTATCATCGAATATTTTTCTGTAATTACTTCCGAACGAGTCATCTGCTATAGCGACAGACATCGTCAGCGATGTGGGCCTACTAGATGCCTTGTAGATAGCTAGAGTTCAGTAGAGGTGCCGGGCGATGACTGGTACGTTATCCTGACTGTATGACCAATGGCAATCGAGCAATTAAGAGTCTTATTAATAGCTTTGATGTCCCTCCTCGGAGTTATTTTTCTACTGAAATAAATTGTTTTGTTTATAAATTTCTGAAGCCCCCTGCTGGACGAATAAGTGGGAGTAGGAAGTGGTTGGCAGTACATCGGTGTATAGGTGCTTCTAGAAGTGCTGAACGTATTTCGTGTTCTGCAACCACCGTTTTTTCACTCCGCTGGGTCACTAGGATGTTTAGCAGATCGGAGTAAGCACAATAATTTTCATAATAATTGGTTATTTAGAAAAATATGGAGACGGAGGATAATGCCGCAGTCACGTTAACCCTACCACGTCAATATTTTGTGTGTTAAATGATGATTCAACATTAATTTCCTATCGAGACAAATGCATCTACTTCTTACTCATAATTATTTGTATCGAAACGTTTCCACGGGTTTACAATTCAATCGAAAGCAATATAATATTTAAAAAAATGGAACGAACGAGAGCGAATCAGGTGCTAATAGCAACAACCTGTCCGGCAAAGATAGCCGAAAAACTAGCAATCGACAACAAACAATTTGTAGTTCTTGACTGTTACCCATAAAAATTTTGGACCATATCAAACGCAGATAATTATCTTTTACTCAACAACTAATGTTCTATATGGGGCACGATTTTGCCATTATCCCTTGGTAACATGTAGCAAATATTTTGAACATATTACCTATTTTATATAAATAAATATAATAATCCTTACTATTTTTCATATGCCATTCCACAGGCTGAAGGATACTAGCAGCCAAAAAATTAATTGTAGCAATACCAGCGAGAAATATTAAACTGGTCCTGAATCCCAAATTATGCATTAATATCTCTATAATATATGGAGAAGCTATCGTTCCCAGTATTAGAGTAGATTGTGCTAGTCCCATCATTAAATTGATTTTGCTGCTAAAATAACTTGCGAATGAGGAAACAAAGGAAACAAGCATTATTCCACAACCCGTACCTAAAACATGCTACAAGCGTAAAATATATACAAATTAACATATGGCAGACTAGTCATAAGAATCACAATAATAATAACTGATACTATCAATGTTCAATTTAAAAGACTTATGAAATAAATTTAGTAAAATAATATAATAGACAAGCTGTCCGTACAGAATGTTTTAAATAATAATTACCCTTTTTACATAGAAATTTCTTAACTGTGAATAAAGAGCTTAACTCCACCTGGAACAGAGGAATGGTTCACTGAGCAGTCCAGCCAGTCTCAGAAGAAAGTGAGAGAATTGTATCTCAGACGCCATACACCAAAAAACTATTGCAATAAACCCAAAAATGCAGACTTGGAATCAGGACGGATTAAATGAGACAATACATTAGAAAAGGAAAAGGCCCAAGTCTTCAAACAACTTCACTCTTACAATTTGGGCATTGCGGTACTCACCGAGAAGAAGAAGAAAGGACAGGTCAGCAAGTATGAAGAAGATTAAATATAATTCTGTTGTAGAAGAGAAAACAAAAAGAGCAAAGTCTGGCGCGATCATAGCGTTTAAGAAACTAAAAACAAAAATAACCAGCTGAATACACAATTAACGAAAGAATAATAAAGGAATAAAAGTGAGAGAATTCTGCTTTCGCTTCTAGTTACTCTAATACTCGAATACTCGAATTCGAGTAACTAGAAGCGAAAGCAGAAGGCTACGAGAATTATGCGAACCGACCTGAAGAAGGCACATGTGACTCTGCCGAAACGTCGTCATTTCACCATCGATCCCGGCAGGGATAAGTTATCAACTACGCGGATGAATTCCCGGAAACCACCTAACACACACACACACACACATTTAGTTTTTGGTGGTAATTATTATATTTTACGTACGTTTCGACCAATTCTTGGTCTTTTTCAAAAATTTTCTTTTTTGTAAAATTAATGACAACATAATTTTACACACACTACCGGGAATTCATCCGCGTAGTTGATAACTGATCCCTACCGGGATGGCGGTAAAAATTCCATATAACAATCATATACCTAAAAAGACATAGGATTCATGACCTCTTCAAAAAGTATGGGATGCACTATAAAAACAGGGCATTCATAAAGTTTTCCTAGACCCAAACACGGACACAAATGGAAGTTTCTCGCTTGTTTAAATTTTAAAAATTTGCCGCCTGTAACAGTTAACAAAATAGAAAAGCAGTTTCGCAAGCTTGGTCATGTAAGACAGATGAAAAGAGTACCTCACAATGCTCTAAAAGATAATACGAAATTAGTTATTATGCTTGAGTTTCAAGAAAACCCTCATAATTCTGGTCGAAAACCAGTCTCAGTGTTCAAAGTTAACCACATATAAATTTTTCGAGTATTAAAGGAAATTAAAATGCATCCCTATAAAGTGATGCCGACTAAGGAGCTCATGGAAGATAATTCCGATATAAGAACGTATTTCTGTCGACAAATAATGGTAACGTTAGATAACAATGTGATCCAATTTTGTTTTGTTTGATGTTTTGTTTGCTGATGAGAGCACATTTACACTTCACGGTCATGTTAATCGATAAAATTGCCGCTATAGGTCTATTGGAAATCCTTACTGGATGACAGAGAAACATATGCAATAACCTGAAAAAATTACTGTTTGTGTAGGAATTGTTGGAATTCATATAGTAGGTCCCTTTTTCATTGATGACAACTTGAATAGAGATAAATATTTAGAACTGCTCAAAAATAATATCGTGCCAACTTTGCCCAACTTATATCTTGAACCAGTAAACCTACAAGTTCCTACCAATAAAATATGGTTTCCACAAGATAGAGTACCGCTACATTACGAAATCAATGTTCGGCAGTACCTTACCCAACTTTTTCCAAATCGGTGGAATGGGAGTCGCGGATCGATAGAATGGCCAGCACGATCTCCTGATTTGACGCCATTGTACTACTTTTTGTGAGCATATGTCTTGTCGACTAAGTTTAATATATATATTTAAAACAATTTGATTAAATGATATTAAGAAAAATATTTAAAAAATCACTAATCCCCCTTATCTCCGAAAGTATTGAGTCTAAAATATTGAAAAAAATGCAAATATTGACCCTTATATGGACATATTAAAACTTGTAGTAGAATAAAGTCAACCCAGTGTCGACCCAAACCCGTCACTGTGTCTAACCTGCATACCTGATTTTGGAAGAATTGTTGTATTTAATGCCACTTTAAACAGGACTTATTGAAAAGATGCCTGACTAGATAAATTTACCTATAAGAGGTTGAAATAATAGCGATAGAATTAATTATATTTTTTAAATTTATGCAGCGATTTCGATGAGCCACCTTGTACATATTTTCATAATAGCGAATAGGACCAATACAACTTTTATTCTAAAGTCATTTTAGCATTTTGTTTTCGAAGTAAATTCATGTGTGCAATTAGCAAGTAATCTCCTTTGTACATTATTCTGCAATAGGAACACATTCACTGAGAAAGTAAAGTATTGTAATTTAATTATATTTCTCACAGATTTCAGAACTAATGTTTTAGAGCTATTGTACAAATCGGACAGGTTTTTGTTTTGGTTAAATATATATTTAATTTTCAATAACATAATTTTCGAAACATATATCTTCACCTTGTAAAATGCTGAAGCATATAATCATTTGGGTCAAATTTTGCATGAAAATCGTAGATATGGCTCCCAAAAAGAAAACACTAGCACCAGTTAGTGCCATTTTTCTGAATGAATATCTTTGCAGGAATACATTACAGGCAATCCCTGGAAAAAATATTAATGTTTTACATTATATAAAGATTTAAAATGGTATTTGATTGTGTCATATATAATTTACCTAGAATTAAAATCAATACTGTAAATATATTTATAAATATGGATTTTATTTTAAAATTTGATCTTGATGATTTTATAATATTTCGGGAAATATTTTATAGTTTGAAGACCGACATCTAGGAACTTTACATCGAATAACATAAATTACTATGAAATTACAAAATACCCGGTATATTAGGATAGGGTGATTTGCAGGAGTAAAACTGTGGATTTGTCATAAACTTTTGAACATTTTTTTATTGGTTCAGAAAATATCAATTTTATGCCAGTCTGTAGAGCAAAAGTGAAGTCATTTTTGGACATAAAATTCCCAATATGATCAAGTCCCTTATATCACCATTTCAGTAACACTTTATGGAGAATAACTGATAAGATTTTAAAAGCAAATTTATAGAAGTAAATTACTTAAATAAACAATGGCTAAAATATGTTTTATTTTTTGCTTATATTATCAAAAGTAATGAACGGATCAGAATGAGGCCAATGAATAAGTTGTATAGAATTCGAAATCCTGATTGTATCATTATTCACGAAGAAAATTTATCAAAATTGTCAAAAACTGGATTTTTTAAAAATTCATTACTTTCTAGTAACTAAAACCAGAACATTATTCTTCGTTAAAATGACGATAAGTACTGGGCTCAAGATTGATATTGTCGAATGGTAATTTAAATATTTTAGAGACATATTTTGCTCGAAGCATATTAACTATGCTATTACGACAGGGGTACTCTAAAGAATGTTTGAATGCTCAAATAGTGCACTTCAATTCGGGTTATAATGCCGGGAAATAGGTTTAAAATGGTAGATAGTAAATATTGCATTAAAAGTGCGAATATGCGGCAAACAGCCAGCAAAGGATTGACACTAGCTGTCAGGGCGCATGGTTAGATCCAAGATTTTCAAGAAGTGAGGCACAAAATAAAAATTATCATGTATTGTGATTTTGTTTCTTCGCAGTTTATTATATTTTTAACCACCCTATAAACTATAATACCTCTCCATCTTATATTTCAACTACCCTGTATAAACTACTGCTTGTAACCCATTTCATAACTATAATAACTCAAAACCATAATTCAAATATCCTAATTGCTTATATAACACATTTTTTTAAAGATTTTGTTATCCACCCTGTATATATATAATTCTATACTATGCTTATTTTAACCACCTTCAATATGCAACTCCTTATGATCCAAACAATATAACATTTTGTTATCTACCCTGTATAAATACAATTCCAATACACCCGTTTTTCAATATAACTTTTTGTAACGACCCCGTATAACTAATTCCGCTCCCCCTTATTTCAACTGCATTGTATATATGTTGCTGCTTATGGGCCACCTAATTCTACTCCGCTCTATGTTTTACCTATCATATATACGGAATACCCGGTAAAATTACGCTTGATATATCAAATGATACATCAGTGAATTTTTGTTAAGTCGAAACATGTTAGTTCCATTGGTATATTCCGAATTTGAAAAAGAGCTAAACTAATGCAAGTATCTTATAATTGGGTGCGTGCTATGGAACCAATAGAGTAATTGTGTGTTACTCAATATACTCAATATATTAGTAGTTTTCTGGCTATACCTACCTGTCTATCAATGTATGGAGATAAAATGTACACAAGACTTTAACTCAAACAATTGGCTTTCCAACAAAATACATTCAGCAAAATCAGTTCAGTAGTCCTTACGTGTCGCCCGAACAAACAAAGAAACTGACAACTACAATTTCATAATAGTATAGATATAGATAGAATATATAAGTCTTGTAGAACTTATGTCGACTAAAGTTCAGAAAACTACCGGTCGCCCAGTGGTCGAAATTCGCCCCTAATTCATTAAATTTATTAGTTGAATATTATTAACGTTATTTGGTCTATATAAGAAATAGAGCTGAGGCGAAAATAGAAAAAGTAGGCCTTTGCTATCCCTATTATTTCATTTGGATTACATTTGTAGAAATAATTCACGAAATTATTATTTATTTATGTATATTATTGTAGGATTATTTTTATATAACATTATCACAAATGTAATATTGTCGATGCAACACGTTCCATGTGATTATCGGCGAATTTTTCTTTGTAATCAAAAAGTTTCCGTCATTTACACACAAACGATTTCAAAAATAGGGACAACAAAAAATCCAATGAAAACTCTAATCTTTATTGTCATTTCTGTTGTTCGCTGACTTCTGATTTGTTGCACAATACCTTCGGACTATTGTGCAAATAATATTATATTAATGACCCAATTATAATTACAACAAGAAATTACAAATATTATTTTACGAAAGATAGTACTACTTATCCGAAAAATCAATACTGATCTATAATTTACAACACTAAATATTTTCCTATTGAACTATAGGCAACTCCAAACTCTGCACAGTAAAAGATCGTCAACACATTGTCTGAAAGAGCGTTTCCCAATCACTGCCGTATTTATCATTTGAGAACCAACCTAACATATAATTACCCAGTGGTATCTGTTGTCGTGGTAGAGCATTTTGAATTTTAAATTTTTTGAACATTGTTATGTTGTAAACTTTGAAGCCAGCAATGTAAGTTTTCAAAGGAAAAATATGTCAAATAAAAATATATTTTGTTCTAGAATAAATGTACCTAACTTAACCTAACAAATAGGTGTTGATATATGTCAGAAAATTTTCCAATTCGGCTTCTCCATGTGACCAAATAATGAAAATATCATCTACCTATCGAACCTATAACGTTGGTTTGAGCTTAACATTCTGGAGAGCTTCTTCGAAATAAATCATGAAGAGATTGCCTATTACTGTTGACAGCTATAAGCCCATGGGAGCACCCTCTGCTTGTTTGTATATTTGTCCATTGTATGTAAAATATCTGTTGTTTAGGCAGTTTCTGGTGAGTTCAATGATGTGGGTTGGGAATTTTTTTTCTTTCTTGGTTATGTTCTCTATAGCTTATTTGACTGCGATGCTTGGGTATAAGAACCCTATTTTAATAAGGGTTTAAAATTTATTCAGTAATGTTACAGCCAGTTACCCGCAGATCTTCGTATTAAGTTCTCAAGGAATGGGTAATAAATAAATTCCCATTGTTTTTATTTTGTTGAAACTGAAATGTTGACAGAGAAGAAGTCATTAAAATAATTAAATATTGTGTATATTCAATGCAGAAATTGAAAATTACATTCGTACTTTAGTATTGTGTTTAAAAACCGGTGTATATTTATCTCCCTATTGGGTAAGGTGCCGCATAAATAGCACAACTAAGAACAACTAATATATGGAGAACCTTTATTTCAAGGAATAGAGATCCTTATTTTATTATTATTTTATTAAATGTGACTATTCTTTTATGGATTTAAAGGTTTTTTGTATTCAATTATGAGTATTAGGATGCAATTAATTGGGCATTATATATATCTCTCTACCTTTGTTAAATATTTCAAAAATTATCTTGAAATTGTTTATAGTTGGTAGTTTGCATAATTATTATCTAATTATTTTAATAAATGTCTCTATACCTATGTATAGCTTTGCTTTAAATACCAATATGTTGGTTAATATATTTTTAACGAAATTAATATCAGCGGACACTTGTCATCATCTGTCTATTTATCAATTTAAAAATACAATCAAAGTAGACCTTACTTAGAGCATACACTTCTGGACATAGCGTGCAATGCATAAATATCTTGCCAAGGATAGAAAGGGAGGGCAATAGAGAGAGCAAGAGTCTATTGCACTCGATTGGTAGTTGCAGTTCACAATCCAGTGAAACAGCCTCTTACTCTCACTATTGCCATCTCTTTCTAGCCTTGGCACGATATTTGTGTATTGAAGGCTACCTCCAGAAGTACAAGCTGTATGATTTCACTCAATTAGTAGGTGCAGCCAATGAACTACGAGTGAATCAAGTGAAATAGCCTCTTACTCTCTCTATTGCCCTTTCTTTTTATCCTTGGCACGATATTTGTGTATTGTAGGCTACCTCCAGAAGTACAAGCTCTATGAAGCAGACATGCGTAGATAAGTTTTATAATTCTCCTTCGAAATTTTAATATTTTTAAACTTAATTTTCTTAAACCCTATATAAACTGGTTTTAATAAGGATATGTGCCATTATACTCTCTCGCTAACAAGTTCTTCTATATATATATATATATATATATATATATATATATATATATATATATATATATATGTATATATATATATATATATATATATATATATATATATATATATAAATTATTCAACTTATTTTTGTTTCCAGTTAAGAAAAATGCCATCTCGAAGAAAAACTAATCTTTTATATTCTTCGTTTGAATAGAGAAAATGAAACAGAGCATCAACGAGAAGAACGATTGACTTCTCAGAGAGTCAGTCAGTCTGAAGTCAGGTCTTCAGAAAGCGATGTACAACGAAATAACAGATTTGCTTCTCAAATAGCGCGACAGTCTAATTCCAGGTTGTCAGAAAGCGACGACAAACGAAAACAGAGGTTAGCTTATCAAGTAGTGGGGCAGTCAGAAGCGAGATTCTCAGAAAGCAACGGGGAAAGAAATCATAGATTAGCTTCGCAAACAGGGCGGCAGTCTCAAATCAGGTCTTCACAAACCGTAGAGCAACGAATACAGAGATTGGCTTCGCAAACAGTGTGGCAGTCACAAATGAGGTCTTCAGAATCCATCGAGCAACAAAACCAGAGGTTAGCTTCTCAAACACTGCGGCAGTCTCAAATGAGGTCGTCAAAAACCATCGAGTCACGAAAACTGAGACTGGTTTCTCAAGCAGTGCGACAGACAGTCTGAAAGCTGGTCTTCAGAATGTGACAAACAACGTAAACATAGATTGCATTCTCAATCATAGCGGCAGTCTAAAGGCAGATCTTCAGAAAGCGATGAGCAACGACAACACAGATTGGCCTCTCAAACAATGCGACAAATTGCAACCAGAAATTCAGAAACTGGGGAAGAACGAAAACACTGTTTGACTTCTGATCGTTTGAGGCATGTAAATTCTAGGGAGACAGAAAATTTACAAGAGCGAGAAAATCGTCTTAGTTTGCTTAGAGCTAGGCAAGCAGAGGTCAGAATTAGAGACAATAATGAGCATCATGAGCTACGCATAGAACTTGTCCGAATATGCTCCAGTGGAATGCCAAATTGACCGATGTTTTGCTACGCTGAAGATGGATACCATTTCGATCTCCGAAATGTTAATCCTTCAACGGGACACCAAACAAATAAAAATAGTTCGCTTTGGTGAAACAAATTTTTTACTCTTGTTTGCCCAATTACTTAATCAGTTCATAGTAGACCTGTATGCAAATATTGAGAGTGAACGGTTGCTTTACATCCGTGCGCACCAAAGACAACTTCGAGCAGAAAACTATGTGCATCTACTGGCTGCTCTTAGACAAGATGGTAATCCTGAAAACTTAGTGCGGTTGGTTATCCTAATAGCAAACTTTACTGGTGGTCCCCGCTATTTGCACCAAAGGATTCAAGACGCATTTGTTTACATAAGAAAATATTTATTACAATGACAACGAACCCAAAGTGGCATGAAATATTAGCCGAGCTCTTCTGAGGCCAAGGATCACATGAACGTCAAGACATTGTGTCACGTGTTTTTCATTTGAAGTTAAAAAACTTATAGACCTTTTGACCAAGGGGAAAGTTTTTGGTGTAGTAAGATGATATATGTTCACGGTCGAGTGGCAAAAACGAGGTTTTCCACATACCCATATACTTCTTTGGCTTGAAAACAAGATCATGCGGAACTAGTTGGATGATGTTATATGAGCAGAATTACTAAGTTTAGAACCGATTCGCTACTTTTTGATATAGTTAAATCTCATATGATTTATGACCAATGTGGAAGTTTAATAAATGTCAATCACCTTGCATGAAAAATTGTCGATGCTCTAAAGGGTATAGGAAGAGATTGACAGCATCAGCAATTACGGGCGACGGTGGGTACCCAACGCATAAAACAGGTGAGGGGGGATGAAGTACTACGATTCGAATGCGTGGTCAAATCGTTAACGTTGATAATAGGTGGGTTGTGCCGTATTCACCTGTTCCTTCTCGAAATTATTAACATATTAATATTATTACTAATGTTCAATATTCCGGAAGCTTAGAAGTCATTAAGTACCTTTTATAAAAGGGAGCGACCTTTCATTTGCTGTTAAAAATGAGCGTGACGAAATAATGTCCTATCAGTCTGGAAGGTACATCAGCACATTTGAAGCCATTTTTCAAAGATTTCCGTTAGTTTTTGCTTTTGGTATCCATCTAAAAAACGGCCATCACGTTTATTTCAACTCATCTAGTACCTGCACCAACATCTTTTGTAGATCTACACTCCATGAATGACATACAGTACGAAACATTTAAGGCAGCATGCGCTGCGCGTAACTTGTTAGAAACCATTGGGACCAGACCCTAAAAGAGACCTGTATGAGCCAAAGTCCGTCTATGGTGAGGCAGTTATTTGCTGTAATGTTGGTATTTTGCAAATTGTCTGATGCTAAAATATTGTGGGTAAAATTTTTACAAATTTTGCGGAAGATTTAATCTATCAAATGAGGCAAAGAATGTATGGGACAGGTATTGAAACTTACCGCCCTGAGTTGTTGTCTCTATTGCAGGATACCCTCTTGGGTATTATGGATTACCAACGCCGCAAATTGCAAGTAATTTACCTGTTAACAGAGAATATGAAGCAGACGTCAGTTACGACTCTGATGAACTGAAATACGTTTGAGATCAGAATGAGCCGAAACTCACAAACGAGCAGCGTCAGGGTTATGAGAAAGTTATACTCAGCGTAATGCACAACCATGGTAAAATTTTCTTCTTAGATGCACCAGGTGGAGCAGGTAAAATATCCGTCATAAATTTGGTATTGAAGAAGGTGAGTGACGGCAAAATGGCGCTGGCTATAACTTCATCTGATATCGCAGAGACACTATTACCAGGTGGAAGAACTACGCATTCATGCATTAAAATTCCGATTAACTTGGATTTAAATGAAAACTCTATGTGTGATATTACAAAAAACGGTAATAAAACATCTATGTTAAGGGATTGCCTTCTCGTTGTCTAGGAAGAATGTACCATGGCACACAGGATCATCGAAGTTGTAGACCGAACATTGCAAGATATTCGCAATGTCAATAAACGGATGGGTGGCAATACTTTCCTATTTACTGGAGATTTCCGGCAAACGTTGCCTGTTGTTTAAAGAGAACTCACACCGATAAAATGAATGCGTGCCTTATAAGGTCTCTTATCTGGGCCAAGATTGAACGATGTTTACAAGCCCAAGAATTTTCGGATGTTCAATTATCAGTAGGAGATGTAACCATAGTCGAGGTAGACTGCCAAATTGATCTTATGCCATCCCTCTGTGTGTCAGTGAATACATTAGAAAAACTTATTTAGAAAACTTATCCAGATGTTGCAAATATGCACAACAAAGAAAATTCCTGGCTTTGTGAGCGAGCAATAAGTCTAGCTGCTAAAAATGACGTAGTTTTGGCCATCAACAGTACCATCTTTGACATATTTGAAGAGGCCTCAGTAACTTACTTGGCCATCAATTCTGTGGTAGATCGGGAAGATACGAGTACTACCAACTATCCAGTTAAGTTTCGTTAAATCTATCTGTTCTCCCCAATAATCCTTATGAGGAATTTAAATCCACCGAAATTCTGTAACAGAACCAGACTTCGAGTCAAACCTTTACAGCGAAATTTCATTGAGGCCATCATCCTGCCTAGAGTAGCGGCTAGTTATTATATAATATAAATTTTTGTGGGTGAGATCTCAATAGCATGATAATGTAAAATAATTTTAGGAACCGATCAAAATTTGTAAGTTTTTCGTTTAATTTACTTTTTTTCTCTCCTAGCGAACTGGCAGAACAGTTTTGACATTGACGTAAATTATATATTTTTTTATTTCATTCTACTTAATGAATAACTAATATTATAAATAAATTTAAGCATTCTGCACTGAAAGTCGTGAGTAGAGCTACTAAACAAAACAAAAATAAAGAAAACAGGTTGAGGGACAGAGTATATATAGATTATGATTATATACTTATGATCATTATACTATATGGAAGAGTAGGCTCAAAATCAAGAAGATGCTATGTAATATACATGGTATTCCATCTCAAACGAGCCAACTTCAATATCTTGGTTATTTGCAAAACTATTGCAATAAGAAAAAAACAGGTTGATTTTTGTTTCGAGGGGGAAAATTTTTTGATGTGAATTAGCGTTTGCGCGCATTCAACATAAACAGGCCAATTCAATGACCTTGAAATTTGAGATAGGGAAAATAGGTGTTGTCGTATATCATTTGAAAGACCTTTTTTCGGACTATACTGTCGTAATATTTTTTTTTTATTGCAATTCCTGTTCATGTAACAGAAAACTTAACTGACCTAGTAGTAAAACCGGAGTATTAAATAAATAGTTTTTACTGAAGGGGTAGCTGTGGCTAGATTGAGCTATATCCAACTTATACCAAATATGCAGTCTGTCCAGCAAATCTCTGCAGCTTCGGGTATTAGCAAAACTAACGTTTTTCGAATTTTGCATAAGTACTTCATGAATTGAATGAGGATGATTGGGATCGAAGGCAAGTGTTCTGCGAAATTATGACCCAGCATATGATCGAAAACCCGAATTTCTTGTACAATGGGGATGTTAACCGACATAACTGTAGATATTGGGGCGATACAAATCCTCATTTATTTCGAGAAGCTCATAGTCAACATCCGGTAAAACTAAACGTTTGCGCAGGTATTTTGAGAAATCATCTAATTGGACCCCTGTCTATTCCTGGTAATTTAAATGGTGAAATTTACCACAATATATTGGAAAATGAAATTAATGTATTGATAATAGAAAAATTAGAAAATGATCCTCTACTACCTTAAGATCCATTGCATTTCCTACAAGATGGAGCTACTCCTCACTACGCCGCACCAGTTCGTCAATACCTCGATTTGGAATACCTTGGTCGCTGGATTGGAAGTAAAGGTCCTATAGAATGGCCTGCCCGATATTTTTATCACTAGCCTGAGAATTTGGACGAACTACGCCAATGAATTACAGCGGAGTGTTGTCAGATAACACCGACTATGCTGAACCATGTCAGAAACGTATTTCAGTCAAGATTATTAATGTATGTATGGAAGTCAATGGAAGAAATATTGAACATTTGCTTTAGAGGCAATGTATTGTAATATAAATTTGTTTTTTTTAATACTCTTTTATTGTACTGTATAGTCCGTAAAAAGGGCTTTCAAATGATATACAACAGCACCGATTTTCCCTATCTCAAATCTCAAGGTCATTGAACTGAATTCACCTTGAAACAAAAATCGACCTCTTTTTTCTTACTGCAATAGTTTTGAAAATAACCAAGATATTCAAGGTGGCTCGTTTGAGATGGAATACCCTATACGTATAAATACTATTATGATTATTATGAATATAATATAAAAACTATTATGAACTGTGAAAGTCATCGTTGAGATTTATTAATCTAAAAGGGAAGTAAATACTTACTTTCTGCATTTCATTTTTTTCTGACTTATCAAAGAGGAAAACATGCTATTGAAAATTACAATTACAGTATAAATACATTTCCAATTAAAAAAAATCATACACACAGAATATAATGTCTTCACTCACCGCTAAATGCCTGGGAAATGAAGAATACACTATTCGTCCAACTTGCTCCAGTTGTTTCATCTCCTAAGGATACTAAGAAGTCGCCATAGAGTAAGCCAAATGATGAAGAGGGAACTGAGGTTATTAACTGCAACATTAGATGAGATATATCTTTTTTTAAGTCTGTATTAGCTTTTATAGTAAGTATTAAAACAGAGGGAACTTTTATTACTCCCTCCCCTATTAACTTGTGAATAGAAGAAAATAGCGATGTGGAACAACAAGGACTTAAAATTTTGTCAATTAAACTAAGTGCTTACATGAAATTGACATGTTGCATATTGGTAGATGTTGTGATGCTTCCGGTTACGAAACAACTTAAATTTTACATATCCCCAAAAAAACCTATTAGTCTCAAATCTAGTGAATAAAATGGACATTCGACAAGTCCACCAACACGTCGATTAAAATAATTAGTTTAGACAAACTCGAACTGATGTAAAATTATTATGCCAGTTAATGAAGGCAAAAAATGGTAATACTGCAGCACCGATTTTCCTAAAATTAAGATTTAATTTCTACTTACACTCTACTTCAAAGTTGACCCTGTACCCGGAGTTACATTTTTTCAACCAAAAAAGTATGTTTTCATAAGGTTTTTCGTAAAATATGCACTTTAAGAAAAAAATCATTTTGATCAAAAATTTAGCTTATAAATGAACAACAAAAATGTTGGGTTTATGGTTTCTATACAAACGGAGTTATAGCTCGTTGAATTTTTGTTATTTGTCAAAACAAAAATATCGTGAAATAACTGATAAACAATGCATTTTTCAGAAAAAGTTTACCTATACCTTTTTAAAGTGCTTAAAAATCCTTTAATTTGGTTTTTATATAAGTCTCTAGTAAGTGTATGAAAATTAAGCGAGTTATGACACAATAATGTTGTTGTTTTATGACAAAAAAATGTACAAATTACCCCCTAAATACCACTCAGTTGAAATTAATTGCTATCCCTTCACAAATCACTAATTTGTAGATATTTTACAAACTGAAAGCTCATGTAAATTTAAAATGTATTTAACACTTATTTTTGAAAGAGCTTGAGCTGAAAGGGTTGGCTAATACTACTATTTACGAACATATCCAAAGTTTAAACGGTCATATCCAACTTAATTTTTATACTACAAAAAAAGAAACATAAATTAAAAAAAAACAAAATCTACAATTTTGTACTATCTAAATACTAACTTTAAACCGGTCAAACTCTCTGAGCCTATTTGAAATAAGTAAGTCCAGTGATTTGTGAAGTCGTAGCAATTAATTCTACTGGGGTATTTAGGGGATAACTTGTACAGTTTTTTTGTCAAAAAAAAACTTTATTTATGTCATAACTCGCTTAATTTTCATGCTAAACTAAACTAAATGAATCTTTAAGTAGGTACTTTGAGAACGTATTTATAATTTTTTTCGGAAAAATGCATTGTTTTTCAGTTTTTTAATGACAATTTTTGTTTTGAAAGAAATAAATACAAGATTTCAACAAGCTAGAACTCCGTTTGTATTGGTTCTACAGAAACCATAACCCAACAGTTTTTTCTTCATTTTATAAGCTACAGCTTCTATTTAAATTATTTTTTTTGTAAGTGCGTATATTTTAAGTTATTTACGAAAAACCGCACGAAAACATTTTTTTTGTTGGAAAATCGATACTTTCACTTGCGATTAACTAGAAAAGAATTGACTTTCAGAAAAAACTTTATAGAACAAAAATTGCTGAAAATGAGTTAATTTATTCATTCCCGGAGGTTTTTTTATAATATTTTTCACCCCCTAGAAGTATGGTTTAATTCAATTTTATTATACTGATACAACTCACACTGACATTTCAGTTGAGACCTTAGCAACGGTTACAGCCAACTTAATTACTTTTTTTCGAAGAAGTCGAAATCTATCAGATTTTCTTATAGATAACTTTTAACGAAGTACCTCTTATTTTCGATGCTTATTCTGATAATGATATAAAAAATATATGATTTAAATTTGAAAAAAAATGAGTATTTCATGATATCACATTTCAATTTTAGGGATTTTTTTAAACACTCTGTACACAATTTACAAACTACTGATACATATTTTGAAAGCTCGAAGTTCATTCTATCACATTCCCGAAAAAATCTGTTCATTCCGCTGCGTTACTGCATAACTGGCAATTAACTGAAGGGAAAGATTTTGGAATATCTCGAAAAGGGCTGAAATTGAGTATAGTATACATGAATTAGTCTTAAAATTAGGCGTAGAATTCAGAATTGCAAAATTTACAGGGTGCTCCATTTGAAATAAGCAAGTTGGTATCAATTTCCGGTATAACCGAAAACGGCACATACTTGAAAATATTTTAGCTGGACTGCCCCCAATCGAAAATTAAATTTTCATTGAAACTGTAAATGCAATTTTCTCATTATCGATCGATATCATTTCCGATGGGCCACCCTGTATATATTAAACTCGTCAGGATTGGCATTATTTCATGTTCCATTATAAAAACGTACTACGGTCTTTAAGGTTATTTTTATATAAAATTATGCTTTCCAACAAGTCGAATCTTCTGTTAGTTGACGCAGTTGACTTTTGTTAATGGAATTGAAATTTATCACACCTAATAATCCGAGATAACTGTGGCCGTTGACTATTTAATATTATTAAGAACAGGCCCAATAAGGTAAACCTGGTATTCTTCTGAAATTAATGATTTTCCTGCTTCCATACTGTGCAATTCATTTCCGGTTGTTTGAAATATTTTTACTTATTCTCTTGGGTACGTTCTGCATCTACAGGGTGTTTCTAAAATGGAGTCCCAAACTTCTGCTGTGTATAGAACTCATTAAAATAAGCCAGAAATTTCCTATAACATTTGCCCTAAAGCGCATGCTTAGAAAGTTACATTCCCTTAAAAGGGGTCAAACAAAATTGTTTTTTAACTGATTTCCAAAAAGGAAGAGGTTAGTTCGAAGGCAACTTTTTTTATGTATGACCAGCTATTATTCAAAAACGGCTTGGGCAATTTTGATTATTTGAAGTGCATTATATTAACATTACAGAAAAGTATCATATATTAATAAGGGACTAGATTTAAGTGAATTTCAATGAATCTTCACTGTTTACTCTAAAACGGCTCAAGCAATTTGAATATTATAAATTGTATTCTACAAAGATATGTTACAGCTTGATTTCTTATATTTTTCTATAACATAAATCATAGCATTTTTCTGAAAATCGGAAAACTGTATGCAAAAAAATCAGTGGAAATGTCAAAATTTCATTATAAATATCTAGTTTAAAGTCAAGATATGCCATGAAAGTATATCGTACAGGGTGTTTGTAATGGTTTTCATTTTGATTTCGTTTGAAGTTAGTTTCTTTTAGAAACGAAGTTAAATAATAGGGCTTATAGTAGCGTGAAATGGTAGAACATATTCCATTAGTTTATGTTATGTCGGCGAACTCTTCTATATGGTATACGGTTGTAGGTGTGTGCGTGCGTACATGTGTTATTAGGTGGTACATAAGCAGTTGTATACATAAGCTGGTTGAAATATAAGGTGGAATTGAATTAATTATATAGGGTACTAGCCGTTACCCGCGGTTTCACCCGCGAACGGAATATAGAAGTCTTTGTAAAAACAAATAACGTATGAAATATATGGGTTATCCTACATAACAATCTTTCCAAATATTTGGAAACACCCTACTTAACTACAAATCCATCGATCCCGAATATATTTCACCCAAACTACAAGTGTTTATGGGCCACTCTATATAACAATTTTATTTGACATTTTTTGAATCACCTTGCATTTACTTCAACCTATAGTGCAACCATCCTGTAAATGCTGCTGTTTATTTGTAACCCAATAAACTATTTTTAACACCAGCTTATAACTCTAGTCCACCCTATATTTCAGCTATGCAACTGCTTATGGTCTACGCCATATAACAATTATTTCTGATATTTTTTGAGCCACCTTGTAAAGTACTATTAATAACCCGTTATATGCAACTATTTCTAACATTGTGTTAATCACACTCTAAAACTACAATCTTGCTTCACCCCATGTTTCAGGTACTCCATATAGTAGGATGCATCTGTTCATGCCCTATATAACAATTTTTTAACCTTTCGATCCACCCCAATGGAAATGTCTGTGGAACCCTTGGTGTATCACACATGTAAAAACACAGTTTGGCACCCTAACACCAAACCTTTATTTAAACACTCACCCAAACAACAACTCCTTTTTGGCCACCCTATATAACAATTTTAATATTTTTTTTTAACTGCCTTGTATAACTATAACGCTAATACCCTCTATATTAAAGCCATTCTATATATAACGTTTCCAATCAATCAAACATTATAATTTATTCTTGAACCATACTGTAAGACTATAATTTTAGTGTAACCTGTATGTTGATCTGCTTATGGGCCACCACATATAACATTTTTAAACACTTAACTATTAATCTACTCCATTCACTATCTTATTTATTTAACCACCCTGTAAAGTATAATTTGTCTCCACCGTATATGCAACTTTTTCTAACATTGTTTTAATAACACTGTATAACTATAATTTTACTTCGATCCACATTTCAGATATTGCATATATGCAACAGCTCATGTCATCCTACAAAACAAATTTACCCTTAATTATAATTGTACTCCACCCTCTATTTCAACCAACTTGTATAAGCAACTACTTATCGATAATCCAGTATAACAATTTTTGTACCTCCCTGTATAATTATAAATCCATCAATTCCCAATGTATTTTACCAAAACTGCAACTGCTTACGCGTCACCCTATATAGCAAATTTGTTCAACATTTTTTTGAATAACCTTGTATGTATTACAACTACCCTGAATACGCTGCTGCTTATTGGTAAACTAATATAACATTTTTTAAATACTTAACCATAACACTTCTCCACTCTATATTTCAACTATCCTATATGTGCAACGGATTATAAACCACGCTCTCACAATTTTGCCTCATATTTTTTTAACCACATTATAAGGTATAATTTCTCTCCATACTTCATTTAAAGCACCTTTCATTTGCAACTTTTTCTAACCTTTTTGGAATCACACTGTGTAAATATAACTTTACTGCGTCCCATATTTCAGGTACTCCATATATGCAACTGCTATATAATAAACTTTTTCTACCATTTATTACCCACCTTGTATAATGATAATTCTACTCCACCCTATATTTCAACCATCCAGAAAATGGAACAGCTTGTAGATCATACCATTTCTTTATAATATTTTTAAACCCACCTGTATAGCTGTAATTATACTCCGCTACACTTGTGGATATAAAATATTTTTTTAACCACTCTATAAACTATAATTCCACTCGATCTCATATTTCACCCACCCTGTCTAAACAACTTCTTCTAACATTTTGTCAATCCATTTCCTAACTATAATAACTCAAGAACATAATTCAATGATTCAAACTGCTTACATAACACATTTTTTTCTAAAAAAAATGTATTCACACTTTATAAATATTCTACCCTTATTTCAACCATATTGTATATGCAGCTACTTATGAACCAAACTATATATCATTTTGTTATCCATACTATATAAATATAATTCTACTCCGCCAGTTTATGAACCACCTGGTATATGCAACTATTTATGGCCCACACAATATAACTTTTTGAACCACCCCGTATGACTAATTCCACTCCCCCTTGTTTCAATTACAGCTATTTATGATAAATCTAATATAATTTTTTTTAGATTTTTTATATCCATGTCATTCTACTCCGCACCAAGTTTCCTATATATACAAGACCCTGTAAAGTTACGCTTGATATATCAGTAGATTTTTTTTTAATCGAAACATGTTACTTTGAGATATTCCGAATTTTGAATAAAAGCTAAGCTGATTCAAGTATCTAATATTTGGTGCTTGCTGTGGAACCAAATAAGTAATTGTTTTATCCAACAGGGCAGAAGTTTTTTCGCTATATCTATCGTTTCTGTCAATTTAGGGAGATCAAATATCTACCAGATACAAAACAAACAAACAGACAAATTTACAATTTTATAATAGTATATTATATTGGGTGGCACATAAGTAGTTGCGTATACAGGGTGGATGAAATAAAACGAGCAAAACTATAGTTATACAGAGTGGATATTTGTGTTATAGAAGAAGTCTAGTTACAGTTGTACAGAAGGCTTAAAAAATCTTAGAAGCAGTTGAATATACAGGATGGTTGAAATATAAGGTGCTTATACAAGGAGTTTGAAGTAAAGGTGGAATTATTTAGGGTGCATCAAAAATTTGGTATATATGCATAATCAGTTAGAATATTTGAAACATAGGACGGGGTTTAGTATAATTATAGACATGGGTTAAAAAAAATTTAGAATCATATGGGGCTAAGTAAGATCATAGGTATATAGGAATAATTTACACACTAGAAAAATGCAAACTGTCAAAAGTGTGGGGAGGATTTATATTCATACAGGGTCGTTTTAAATATATGAGGACCGTTGCAATATTGTGCTGAGTTGAATTATAGTCGTACAGAATGGTTCAGAAAATGATAAACAAATAAGTTATATAGGGGTGACCAATACACAGAAGCATGTACAGTGTGGATGCAATATAGAGTAAATTAGAGTTACATTATGGAAAAAATATTTGGAAAATATAGAAAAATAATACAAATTAGGGAGGGGGAAAGAGACAGAGAATACACTAAAATTTTCAAAAGATTTGTACCTTAAATTAGGTAAAAAAGAGGATATGTGTGAAAATAGTTATTGATTGCATATGGCTTCTAAACGGTCAGCTGAAGTCGGTTCTCTTTTAAATATAAATTATTTCTGTTATTGAAAAAAATGTCGAAAATAAGTAGAAAAAAAATATATAGGTCTTAAATAAGTTTTTACGTTAAATAACATGTGATACTCTGTTTTTCCACATGCAAATCACAAACGTCCAATTTAGGTTGGTGACGGAAGTTTTCGGCCCTTATTTATTTTATTTCAATTTTTTACAATTTTCTCTACAGGTTTCTAAAATTTTACGTAAAAAATAGTATGTTTGTCCAGATCGATATTTCCAATGGTTTATGTACAGCCGTGCAGTTGGAAATGCATCAGAAGCTAGGCGTAAGATTGTTAATATTTCATAAATCTTTACAAAAAAGTGTAAAAAAATTGAAATAAGAAAAATACAGGCCGAAAACCCCTTTCACCAACCTAAATAGGACGCTTGTGATTTGCATGTCGAAAAACGGAGTAGCACATGTTATTTAACGTAAGAAGTTATATAAGACCCATACACTTTTTTCTATTTATTTTCGACCGTTTCATCAATAACAGAAAAAAAACACTTTTTTGAGGCTTCTTAAGGCCAAAAACTTCCAAAGGGTGCCATTTTATAGCACATGTTAATAGGGACTTTTTGGTTTATTTTAATGAGTTATATACACAGCATAAGTTTGGTAACCTAGTTCAGAAACACCCTGTAGAATAATTATTAAATACTCGCTCTCGTTCGTGAAGATTACGACGGACTTCTGCATGAATAAAAATTTCTTTCTAGTCGCATCTCATCCCACATTGTTTCAATAGTAACATTTATTCTTTCTCTATAGAATATAGTGCCTCAATCAAACTTTTCCGAAAAAATCTCATGTACCAAAATCCGCAAATTTCCTGCTTAACTTCGAAACTATTTAGCCAACTCTTAGCATCCGACTCCAACTCTCACATGTCCAAATTATTTTTTATCTTGCTCTCTTTTATCCTCAAAGGAAAATATGTAATAATTAATATGTAATTTCCAAATTATTGTGCCTAAATCAAAAAGGCATATCTCCTTGGTGTGTTTTTTTTTTTCGAACGAAAATTTGAGGTTTTCAAATTGGAGTAATTACAATACGAACAAATTAACAATTTAAAATCTAACGTAGATATGACACTTGTGGAGATAGTTAAGCTAAAATTTCAAAAATTGGGCTAAGTTGAGCACAGATTTTTGAACTGGAATATATAGAAACTTTGTCAACATAAAAAATGATCTTCCCACCGAAAACAACCAACCCAAAAACAGATCTCGCCTGGACTAGATAACAAATTTATAAATACACCTATTTTTTGGGATAAACAAATATATTATCCGCATTTCCATACTTTCCACGCTTTTGAATGGAAACCAGTAATATAATTGGTTTGAAGGGTTTTCGTCTAGAACAAGTTGAAAATGGTTGTAAAGTTAAAGCTCCCAAAAATATGTGCGATAGCTCATTAAATCCAGAATGACCACTAGAAAAGTGTCAAAAATTAAAAATCTTATATATATATATTATACATATAAAAGTGAAAAAAATATAGTTAGTTTTGCGCTAAGAATATTCATAAACGCTTAATAACTAGGGAATTATAAAAAAGTCCGGAACAACATATTCATTCAGAGTTTAAAATAATCTATTTATCTCACTTTTTTAAATAATAAAAACCTATATAACATATATAAAAAACCGTTGTCCTGTTTTGGATTATTTTAAACATAAATCACCACAAAGTTTTTTTTTCAGTTAGGAAAATAGTACAATAAAAATGAGCAGAAATTAATATTTTTAGTAACAACTGTAGGTAACATTGACCGTAAAAGCCCACTTATATAAGCTGTGCTAAAATATACGTTTCGCCGAATATGAGGAAACATAAAATTGATTTCACGAATAAATTACATTTATTTTATACTTACACTGAATACAATATATCCTGCAGCTATAAGATAGCCCCAACCTCCATCTGGCGGAATAAGCTCATATTGAATCTGACGACATGATTTGAGCTTTTCTGTACTCATTTTTTTTCCAAAGTTGTGTTCCCTATGAAAACATAAGTTCAGTTGTGTGTGAGTTAAAACATTATAATGACTCGAAATTGAGTATACGATTATTAATAATAGACTCACAGCTAATCTTAACTGGACACCTTGTTAAGTATTTAAGTATATTTATGCGTATATAATTAAAAGTGCGAATTAACTTATCCTAATTTGCATTAATGAGCATTTTAGATGATACAATATTGCCTTGACATTTCGAAATGACTATTGAGGAGGTCCTTGATTATTTTGACTGCTTATTACTGTTTTCCCTCCTAATTAATTTTCTGTAATAGACAAATATTAAAAAATAGTAATCGTCAAAGTGTAATAGAGGCAATTGTCTCTTACAGAAAGTCTTCCTCAGTTATGATCTGTGATAAAGAAATCCCTTCAAAATAATAAACTAGTCTTCAGGTGTATAAATATGGGCATCGTACTCGTATATTCAGCTCTATAATTTATCGTTCTTATGTTAAATGACAAACGTTTTACGGTATGGCCATTTTCATGGTATGTTACGGAATTGATATGACGTATCTATGCCTGTTGTATAACCGAATACGTTACTTTTTTACTGTAAAACAACAGTCCTGTGGGTCTTGTTACATTTACATCACAAATTGCTTCGAACTCAAGTACATATACAACTGTGTTTTCTATAAAAGTTGATGAAATTTTCCTTGCCTCCGTTGACATTGTACTTAAATGTTATAGCTAACTTGTAAATAACAAGTGAAGAAGTATGTAGTTACTTTTATTATTTACAATAATTGCTTTGAACTCATGTACGTGTTTCAGTTTCAATGAACTACTAACCTGTTTTCAAAAAATTTTGCTTTTATTTTTGCTCTCTACTTTAGCATTGTACTTGCATATAAGAGTTACATATAAATTATAAAACTCTAGTTACGTTATTTTCAAACAAAACTTTAAGAGAAATTGTTAATAAACATATAATTTTGAAAGAACATGGTTACACAAATAATTAAATTGCAACATGTACACCACAAATTGTTTTCTATAGATATTTCTTTTATTTTTAACAAAACATTAACTGCTGAAAACAAATAATTTGAAAGAACATGGGTGCACCAACAATTAAATTGCATCTTCTACATCAAACATTGTTATGAAATCAGGTACCTTCATGTTTCAGTGAGGTAGTAATCCGTGTTTTCTGTAACTGTTTTGCTTTTATTTTCTTTTTATTTTTTTGTCTTATTCCAGTCCATTTTGTGTGTACCATTATCCGTGAGTACATGATTTGCCAATCTTGATCTGTCTATATGTCTTCTTGAGACGTTGTATTGGTGCTCTTTTGTTCTAATTTGGAGAGGTCTTGATGTTTCACCGGTATATGTTTTTCCGCAGGCACAAGGTATCACACAATTTTTGGAACTTTGAGTACTTTTTTCGGTTTGTCAAATTTGATCTTAAAGTATTATAGACAGATCAAATTGGCAAATAATGTACTCACGAATAATGGTACACACAAAATGGACTGGAATAAGACACAAATACTACTTAAAGAAGAACATACCAAAAAAAAAAGAAAAATCAAAGAAAGTGTCTGCATGTTGTTGAATCTTGGAGAAATCGGGACACCCTCTGTACAGATACCGGTTGCATGGCAACAACTTCTGACGAATGAACGTCAAAAAGGAAACTTCAAAGTTAGACCAATCAATAGAGATTTTTTCTTGCAAAAAATACTATCAGTATACTGCCTGTGCCATCACATTAAGACTGATTTGTAGTGATATTTTGTTACCTTTTCCACTCGCAGCTATGATTTTTTACTTTATTATAAACAATTGAATCAAGAAAATTGAGTTTTTTTTTCGTTGCATGTTTATAAAATGAAAAATAATAAACTAATCTCAATGGTGTCAACAGGTGAAATGTAAAGCATGGAAATACCAATGAAATGAGCCCAGGCTCGATCCGATAAGATCTTTAGTAAAAGGGAAAAACAAAAAATACTGGAAAATTTAGAGATTTTCTTTATATTATCATAACTTCGTCATTATCGAAGTTGTAGAACTGGGCTTGTGGGAACTGATAGTAATTGATATCTACCTTATGCGTGACTAAACCAGACGCTATCGGTTTATTAGTTTTTGAATAATTGCGATCTGAAGTTTTTAGTCCACTATTCTTGCAGTGTGTCTCCATGCGACATGGATCGTCAAATTCAATTCAGAATAGAGCTGTTGAAAGTAGAGGTATCATTCTACAACGCCTCTATTTTCATTTTTCATTAAATGTCTGTAAAATATACGAAAAATGTTAGCAAAAATGACCAAAATTTGGTGAGCGTATGAATGCGTTCGAGTAGTGGAGGGGAACACGGTTGTTGAGGGGAACTGCTAACAATAATTATTATCGATAGCAACTGTCACTCTGACAGATGGTGAAAGAATTTAATCGCTAAAAAAACTTCTATACAGAGTGATTTGTTCGATTTTATTATATCAAATGAGAACTGTTTGTTTATTAATATATTTATATGTAAATGGTTTCTCGTTTTTGCTTTAATTTGTGGATTTTGGGTTTACGGAACATCGAAAGAGAGCGGTCATTAGAAAAATTCTTACTTGTGAGGATTTTAAATATTAAAATTATCTATGTATGTGCCTCTGCTATATATTACTATACGCTTCCCCTCAACAACTATGTTTCCCCCACTCCTTGGATACATTCATACGCTTGCCCATTTTTTGTCATGTTTGCTAACATTTTTCAGATATTTCACAGATATTTTGTGAAAAATGAGAATAGAGGCTTTGTAGAATGACACCTCTACTTTCAACAACTTCGTTCAAAATTGAAATTTTATTATCTATGACGCATAGGGACACAATGCAAAAATAGTGTACAGAAAAGTTTATATCACAATTGTTCAAAAACTAATAAACCGTTAGCGTCTAGTTCTGGCATACATAAAATAGATGTAAATTACTATCAGTTCCTACAAGCCCAGTTCTACAGCTTTTAAAGTGACGAAGATACAATTTTTTTTTAAATGCTACATTTTTCAGTATTTTTTGTTTTTCCCTGTTACTAATGATCCAATCGGATCGAGCCTGGGCTCACTTCATTGGTATTTACATGCTTTACAATTGACCTGTTGACACCATTGAGATTAGTTTATTATTTTTGATTTTATAAACATGCTAAGAAAAAAAAACATAATTTTCTTGATTCAATTGTTTATAACAAAGTAAATAAGCATAGTTGCGAGTGGAAAATATAGCATAATATCGCTAGGAATCTTTGTTAATGTGATGGCATAGTTGGTATCCTGATAGTAGTTTTTACACATTATCAGTTAATTTTTGCTCTATTGATTTGTCTAAGTCAATTAATGAGTCAATTGACATTACCAAAAAAAGTCAAGCGAATATAGTGCTAAACATTCAAACAAACATTGTTCGACAAAGATTCCTGATAAGGAATAGAAACGTCACAAAAAAAACAGATAAGTACAACACAAAAAACACAACATATTATACTAGTTGACAAATCTGTAGACCTACTTTCTCACAGTTAATCCTGTGGGAGAGTTTTTTCTTTAAGAGGGCAACTAGTGTTCCGGGCAGTTTCCACAAACTGCCCTTAGATACTACACCTTGATATTATTTTTATTTTTTTATATTTTTCAGAAACCATTGCGAGGAGAGAAAATCCCAGATGAACATTCAAAATAATCATTTACCTCCTCAATCATTTAGAAACTACTTAATTTAATTCTTGTTATTAAGAAATAATAAAAGATAATTAAAAAGTTTTTTATTTTAATTTTAACTTTTTAGAATCTTTGATGCGAGATTGACTAAGGCGTAATTCGTAGCATTGTTTTTCCGTTATGTAGCCGATAGTAAGCTCACAATGTGTTGTTTTGCGACTTAAAGCGGTATGTACTCTATATTTTAATAACTTTACACATCAATTTCTGTACGCCCATTATATTAAGGCTGTTAGGATCTTCATGTGGTCTCCCGTCAGCAAAAGTTAGAAAATACATCGGTGGTCCAAGACAGTAAGAAGCAGAACCTCTCAAGTTTTTTTAAATAAAAAATGAACATCGTCAACCATAACGTGATGTCCTTCAATTTCTTTCCACATGCAGCAATTGTAGGTTTGATTCTATAAAATTCAAATATTGATAAGGCGTAGCACAAATAATCATTTCTCTGAAATCTAATGTCATCACTAAGAATGCAGTACTGATATTCATCGAGAGGAAACATTAGGACTTGCCTTGTCTCTTCATTCAATTCAATAACTCCGTGCGGGAAACGTAAAACCAGGATAATTCATCTGCTTTCCCTTCGTGATTTACGTTTATAATGTAACTTTTCGTTTTACCTACAATTTTATTAATATTCCCAGATACTTTCAGCTTATCTTCAACTTCTGGTTGTTGACAATCAACCGGATAGAAGCTTGTACAGGTAGATAGGCATCGTTAATTGCGATGTTGTTTGATAAATTTGACAAGTCCATATACTGTATTTTTTAAGTATTTTCCCGAAATAGGGTCAGACTACTGTATATAATATCCATATTAATATATTCCCGGTTTCTTGTTGATTCTGGTGATTGTGGCGTGATGATCGGTGTGTGATCGCTGCTGTTGATGGTGATACTTGTCACTGCCACATATTTTAAAGTGTAAGGGACCTTTTGAGAGCCAGTAGCTCATTTACATAAACGAAACAAGTCATCGATTGTGGTACATTCAATCACGCACGCGTTGCTGTTATTTGCCCTAGCCCCTTTTGGACCACATGAATGAGAGTCAGTTAACTAGTACTTTTGGTCAAAACAAACAATCCTAAAAGATTTTTCAGAATCTATAAATATACCAGTTAGGTGTATCAAGAACAATTTGCACAGAGCATCTTTTAAAGGCAGACCAATACTCCAACCAACAACTATCATCTGCAAAATACTTTATATTCGTAAGGAAACATCAGCCACCTAGAATATTTCCCAAAATACTCATTATTTTGAAAATCGCAAAAAGACTTCAAAAGATTTACCAAGGGGATTTTATTTGGCTATACTAACAGCTAATTAAATTGAACCTTCACTTCCCCAGCGCTAACTGGTCATTATTTTTAAACCCTACCATAAGTGACACCTCGTTTTAAATCCTGTTTAAAAATTCAATGTTGTATCGTATTTAATATTTCATCAACATTTAAAGAATTTTTTAACTAAAACTTGATTCCTGGATATTTTTCTGACTTCTGATGTTAATGACGAATAATAATGAAAATAGATAATATGCTTATAATTTTAAAGACTTTTGCTATTACGACAAGGAAAATGAAACTATCAATGGATTTAAAATCATGTGATTATAGCAGATATTCGATATGGTCTCCATTATATAGTCTGTTTGACGAAGAGTACTGTTTCGACGTATAATTTTTGAGATGCGCCAATGTATCACTTCTCATATAGCAAAAAAATTCATAATTTCTTTTACAAAAAAAGAAAAAATATTTTTTTGGTGGTAAATGTCTTATTTTCTTTTCCATATCACATTAGCGAAAAAAGATATTATTGTTGTTTATGTTCAGAGAAATAATTGTTCTAGATAAACTTCTCGTAATTTCAATGTGAGATATCCAGAAAGACTCGTAAGGCATAAACACATTACTGAACTGTGGACCAAATTCAACGAAACGGGATCCGTGGTTAAAAAGAAACGCGAAAGAATCGATGACGGTGAAGTAGCAGTATTTTAGGATATCTGTAATGGAACCGAAAAAATCTTTAAGAGATATTGCGTTAACACCATGTGTTCCACGAAGTAGTGTTCACAGAATTCTGAAAAGTAATTTCCATCCCTACAAAATCAGACATGTCCAAGAGTTAAATGAAGCCGACTTTGACAAAAGCATAGAATTTTGTGAAACATTGTCTGGGTACATAAAAAATCCAAATTTTTTTATACAATTCCTGCTTCTGTGACGAAGTCACCTATTAGTTAGATGGTGAGGTAAATCGTTATAACTTCCGATACTGGAGTAACATTAATTCAAAGTTATTTAGAGATTCTCATACCCCCCGACCTCTAATGTGTGGGCAGGAATCCTCGGTGATCATATCGTTAGATCCTTTTGCATAGATGGCACTGTAAATGGAGATAAGTATTTAGACTTACTTGCAAACGCTGTAAATTCAAGAATAACTGAAATTTTGGAGGCAGATAATCTTCTAATAGAAGACAAACTCGTTTTTCAGCAAGACGGTTCCCAACCACATTATGTTTTGCCAGTTACATATTTTCTGGTCATAGGTGGATTGGATGTCAACGTGAATTCGGTGACTAGCAAGGTCTCCAGATATGACTCTTGGATTTTTTCTGTAGGAGCATTTAGAGACCCGTGTGTATGCTACTCTTCCGGAGTCACGGGAGGATTAGAGACATCGAATCCAAGAAAAATGTCGACTTACTACAGATTTTTTTCAAATGTGTGCAATAAATTTGAGGCACGATATGAGACTGCCTTGCAGTGGATGAAGACCATTTAAAATTATAAGCGAATTATCTATTTTAATTATTATTAGTCAATAATATCAGAGAGCTGAAAAATATCCAGAAATCACGTTTTAATTCTCAAATTCTTCAAATGTTGATGTTAAAACGAGGTGTCACTTATGGTGAGTAGCTAGTGCCGGTGTGCATATTGCCGCCTGTTATACGGCTAGCGCAACCGAGTTCATTAATCGCTTAGGGAACGGATGCGAGAACTGCATCTCCGTTCCCTAAGAGGTTAACGCACATACCTGAATATAAGCGCTCAGTCATATCGTCAAAAATGTTCAGATTTCTTGAGTTTACAACGCAATTTAGCAGAACCTTTTAAGTATGGGCGCATATGATGCCACTGCAAATTGTTATAGGTTTGATGAACGATCCATTGTCCATTTGTAGCAGCAGTCATTATTTGATATTTTCGGCACATTGGTTCTTACAGTCCTCGTGAATACTTTGGTTCTAACTAGTACTTCGTACTCGCCTGCATTTATAGTATCACATTTTATGATTCGACAATCATCATCAAACTGAAAATAAGAAAGTAGTTTATCTCAGTGCCATAAACGCGGAATATTGCATGTGGTAAGCTAGCCCCTTAGGGTTCGGAGGTGCAGTTCTTCCACACGTTTCCTACACAACTAGCGAACTTGGTTGCCCTAGCCCTATAGGAGACGGAAATATGCTGCCTGGGTCATGTGGCTGCAATTGGGTTAACTGTTAGTATTGCCAAATATGTCTCTTCGCCATCAGGAGTACAGTTAACACAACTTAACCTGTCAATAACGCCGGAGTATAAATGCGTTAAGTATACACTTAAAACTGTTTAATTAATAGCAAGAAATAATATAGGGTTATTAAAAATAAGAAAGGAGAGAGTAATAAATTCACAAAGAATGCTGGTATTGTAGCTAATAGCAGTTCCAAACATATTAGTCTAGTAAATTCAAAGGTCAACTTTTTTGTTAACTGTTTCATAAAATGTTATTTAGTATGAGCCTTAATGATTCTCAACTTATTCCAAACATTTATTCATTACAGTACAATTATCTTATCTCTTAAATCTTTAAGTTAATGAACGGGCTTTTTGCACTTATTTTTTTAAAGGAAAATGTTATCGATTAAAACTTCTAAGAAAAACTTTCATAAAAATCGACTATTTCAAGTCATTACCAAAACAGTTCAAGGTTGAAAAAAATTCAGAAAATGTAGAATTCTTCTCAAATTACATTTACCCAGTTTCATTTCTTTATCTTAATATATAGCGAAGATAGAATAAAGATTATTTTAATACGCTTTTATGAGGTTGATGTGTAAGTATGTATCTATCTATGTAATGGAAACTTTCAACGTAATTTTCACGCACTTAAAGAAGTTCATTCTTTTTGAAAATTGGCACACGTGTCAATGGTCGATGACAATACAGTTCTTTAAGTTGAATTTTCCCGTTTGTTTTCTTTTTGTCACAATACCTGCCTAAATACAAATTGGTATTTTAACTACTGCCATCTAGTTGGCAGTAGTAGAATTTGCGGTAATGAAATGGAAAGGTTACGCAAAAATGAAGTAAACTTTTTAATTATAAATACTACAGATATCCTTATGATGCTAAAAGCTTTGAAAGAATTATAGTTTAAAAAACTTAAAAAATACGCTTTAATAGCAAACCAAACTAAAAAGCAGAAAATAATTTTAATTATGAACAGTTTATATTACAGCAGTAGAAATTCGAGCAGTCAATCATGATTAATTACCTCAAAATAAAAATATTATAAAATTTAAGTTATTAACAGAATAATTCGATTCAGAGTAAAAAGCGTGGGGTGCCTGAAATATTTAATTTTACAATTATTCTATTGTAAACTATTTATAAGAAGAGAGTTATGCAAATCTATATATAAATAGGCAAAGACAAAACGGTTCGGTACCATTTTCTCCTCTGTCCCTTAACCGATTTTCTTTATTTTTGCTTTGTTTAGTAGCTACTGACGACCTTCAGTGCATATTACCAAATTTTATTAATAATATTAGTCCATTCATTAAATAAAATATAATAAAAAAAATCATTATTTACGTCTATACTGCCAAAGCCAATTGTCATGGCATCTTTGTTGTAGGGACTGATTTAAATTTTAAAATTTCATAATATTTTTAGCCGTTAGGTTATTATAGCACGGTGGTAAAGGTTTTTAATTCAATGAGTAAAATTCAAGATTTGAGTTTCATTTAGTGAGAAAAGTTTCTAACAAAAATAGGTATTATTTATCATTAATTAACAGCAGGTTTATTGTATTTCTTTATATTTTCCATACAAAAGAGTCATTGCTTACTATGTAGAATTCATTAAAATTAATGAGAAATATATTGAATCTTAAGAAGTGGTTTATTAATATGCCCTTATGTTTTGTAGTTATTTTGTAATACTAAGACTAACTTTTGAGTTGGTTACTAGGAATTTCTGCTTACGAGTTGAAATCATATCCCAAAATATACCTATATTAACTAATGACTAATGTTTAAACATATTATATTTAATATTAATATATTATATAATATAATGTTAATATTTTTTTAGAGAATTGATATTTGTTATGTAGAAAATTATAACTACTTCTGTCCAAGTATTTTTACATTACATGGGCCCATTCATGCAAACATCTGGGTTTTATCACAAGGTGAGTTACTAAAATAAGCATCTAATTCACATTTTAAGATGCGTGTTATTTAAAATATAAATAAATTCAGAGCATCTACTCTTTTTTTGTTATGGTAAATTAGGTTCTGTTCTAGAATAAAATGTATTTTTATTCAATATATTTTCCCGTCTATCTTGTATAACTGAACCTGGAAGTATAAACATTGAGTAATTATATTCGGAGGAAGCGTTAGATGCTTTTAGATTGGTTTACAGCGACAGGATAACGCTCTCTCAGGCTATCATACGTAGACTATCGTTGATAGTTCAGCATAACTCGTTGTTATTGTGTAGTGGTGAAATATTCATTGTAGTAGATCAGTATTGATTTTCCGGACCAGTTGCAGTATCTTTCATATTAAGTATTCTGTTTTTGATGTGAATTTAATTATTTGATTAATATATAATATATATTTATTACAATCTCCTTAAGGTGTTGTGTCAAAAATTTGTAAGTCAGCAAGCAATAGAGAATATATTAAAACTACAGTTCTCATAAGGTTGTTGTTCATCTCTTTTCGGTAATATTAACGAACTTGATTCAAACTGCAAATGATGGGAACTTTTAGGTTGCAAAGAACAATCTTTCAATTATTATATGTTCCAGCCAAAAATTAGGGCGGTCACGCATTTGTGACAATAGTATATCTGATTCAATTTGTATTTTCTTTTAATTTCAACAGAGTTGTCAATATGAAGTGAACAATTTTCTTTATTACACGTACTTCTCCGAATTCCCCTCAACTTTATTTCTTATAAAAATATACTTTTTGACAAATTTTATGAAATAGGGTCGATTTTCGACCACTGGCGACTACTAGTAAAGTGAAATGCTCTCCACGCTTTTTACTCTAAATCGAATTATTGTTAAATTTTATTATATTTGTATTTTGAGATAATTAATCATGACTGATTGTTCGACTTTCTACTGCTGTAATACAAACTGTTCATAATTAAAAATTATTTTCTGCTTTTAGTTCGGTTTGCTATTAAAGCGTATTTTTTAGTTTTTTGAAATTATAATTATTCCTAGACTTTCTGGAGGAGCGTAAGATAGCAAAAAATTGTGTACAAAGGCCAACTTCAATTTACATCAGAAAATTATCCTTTAATTTATTGGGGTTATTTAGACCCACCCTGAATATTCTGCTCAAGTAAACTGCAGAATGTGGACAAAATTTAACTAATAAGATTTGATAATACACGTGGGCATTCACTTGTCAATATTTTTTTATTTGAATTTGAAAGATTTACATTTTTTTCTTGTAAATTTGCACTACAAATCAAATTTTAGATATCACTTTTAAGATAACAATACTCAAAAAACTACAAAATTAAAAGAGACCAAGTAATTAAAATTTTACATTAAAATGAGGCATATTATGACGGGAATTCATCGGACACTTCCGCGAATCCAAAATGTTGTCTGTCTGACGCATCGAGGTCGGCAGCTGGCTTCAGTCAAGTTCTCGAAGAATTCTAGTCCATGAGGAAATCAGTCGGCAGCCCTTTGACCTTCTGGAGATTTCCGAGGCGATTTATATAAATACGGAGAGCTGACTTAAGGATTCATTCAGTATTCGATTGCCGAATAATAAAGATAAATTGTAAATAGTTCTGTGAAAATAAATTAAAGTAGCAAATAAATTATAGTGAGTTGGACTGTGTTTTTGAATATATCCAAGAAGTGAACTGAACCCGAGTGTGAAAATAAAAATATTACAATATAAATGAGCTAAAAGTTATTCATGTATTTAGTGCGATTAGGAAAGACACAAATATTCGACAAGTTGCAAGAAATGTAAATGTCAAAGTTATTCCGTTAGCTATCCGGTGTAAAATTGGAACCTAGAACTCAAAGATATAAAGACACCTCGGAGAAGATCACAGGAGAAAACAGTATGATTCAGGCCTACCTATCTTTCATTCTTAAAAATCACACATGGCCACTTTATCAGGCGAGACATTTTGCCATTTCGGTGTGATCGTCGAGTACGTATATACCGAGCCTGCTTCAACTATTCAAGAAATCGAAAAATTTGGTGGTGGGTCTGGAATGGTCTTGATGAATAGATCTTGCCATAGTGGCAGGAAAAAACGCTCAACGGTACATGAATTTGTCATAGAAGAACATGTTTTGTATTTTGTTTTAAATGGCCAAATTTTTTCATCATAATGAACTTACTTCCACATCATAGAATTCAAACCATAAATTATCCTCCAATAAGTCCTGATTTAAACGCCATTTAACATTTATGGGGATAGTTAGGGTGTTGGTCAAAATGAGCTCTAATATATACTATATATATATATATATATATATATATATATATATATATATATATATATATATATTATACATATACAGTGAGGACGCGTGGGTTGAAACAAATTCATTTAAAATTCACGTGTTGGTTTTTTGGAAAAACGCTGGGACACGTCAGTTTTTTTTTGGACTGCGGTTTTTGTGATGATAATCTCATTTATAGAGGGTGGGCTAGAAATAAATTGTGACCATCAACTTCATTTTTCCAAATGGAAACATTCGTTTTTTTTTCATGTACAATGTCCTATACCAAAAATTAACAGTTATTAAAAAAATGACATTTATTTCAAAATTGAAGAAAAAAAACATCAACATATCAAATTAAAGAAGGTTTCCAAATTGTCGTAACACTTCATTTAGCGTTTGTGGCAGGATTCGTTGTATTTTGGACCTAATTCTATTCCTTAATTCATCGATATTTTCCGGCTTATTGAAGTAGAATTTCGATTTCACGTAACCCCAAAGATAAAAATCTAACGTGCCTGTATCTGGAGACCTAGCTGGCCATTCGATATTACCTCTCCTCCTAATCCATCTATTTGGGAAAATATTATCAAGATAATCTTGCACTGTTTGCGAATAGTGCGGGGGCACTCCATTATCTTGAAACCATGCCAAATCTGCCAGTATATTGGGATTTTCACCATTCGGGTAAAGTTCTATTAAAGGTATTATGTCATTTTGCAATATTGACTATATTAAAAAATGCAGTTCTCATAAGGTTGTTGTTCATCCCTTTTCGGTAATATTAACGAACTTGATTGAAACTGCAAACTTTTAGGTTGCAAAGAACAATCTTCCAATTATTATATGATCCAGCCAAAAACTAGGGGGGTCACGCATTTATCAAAATTATTTTGAATGAGTATATTTGATTAAATTTGTATTTTCTTGTTATTTCAACAGAGTTGTCAATATGATGTGAACAATTTTCGTTATTACACCTACTTCTCCGAATTCCCCTCAACTTTATTTCTTATAAAAATATACTTTTACCTCTCCTTCTAATCCATCTATTTGGGAAAATATTGTAAAGATAATCTTGCACTGTTCGCTAATAGTGCGGGGGCACTCCATCATCTTGAAACCATGCCAAATCTGCCAGTATATTGGGGTTTTCACCATTCGGGTAAAGTTCTCTTAATCAGGGTATTATTTCATTTTGCAATATTGGAAATTTTGTCTGAACCATGTAAACAAAATGTTGCCTCTTTGAAAAGTGCGGGTTGGTATTGCATCTATCCAAATCTGGTCTAAATTATCTTCAGTAAGTTCCTGAACTAAATGAACTTATGGGTGCCATTTATTTCTATGCAAGCATTTTAGAACAGAAAATTTACTTATTGACTGTTCTGCGGCTATCTAGTGGATTTGTGAGGATTTTATTGTAAATCGAGCAAAACATTTAATTGTGTATCTTCTCACTATATATGTATATATATATATATATATATATATATATATATATATATATATATATATATATATTGATTTAGAAATCTTAGGTTTTTGGGGCCATTGAAATAATTAGAATTTTAATTTGTCGTAGTGATTATTATATTTACGTAGGTTTCGACCAGTTCTTGGTCATTTTCAAAAATTATAATATTTTTTCTCGATTGTAAAATTAATGACAATACAAGACACTTAAACAATTATTAACAAATTTAAATATTAAAAATTATTACATCACTACAACCAAAATTTATCTCACTGCCTCATGATATCAAGTCAAATTGCAAGTTAAAATCAAACCTTTTGGCCCAAAAAGATTAGCAAAAGATATTCTAGGTTTGAATACGCTCTACAGGTTTTATCTCGGCGATTTTTGGGATATTTTTCACCAGAAAAAAGATAATAGCATAAAACAAATTCCATGTCTTAAATTTCTGAGTTTTTTGAACGATATCATGATAACAATTGATGATACGCGAAAAATGTGTAATACATCAATTGTAGAGAATGAAAGCAGCAAAAAAAATATTGTATCAAAATTTTCTTCTCTCGTCGGATAGCCGAGTTACTGTCAAACAAACAATTTTACCAATTTTTTCAAGATGGCCGAAAGCCCACATTTTGGTCGACAATTTCAAGTTAAGCTTTTCTAGGTACCCCCACGTCATATCAAAAATTTAGCTTTCTCGGTTCATTTGCATTTCCAAAATGTAGGTATACAATGACTGGAATATTAGTACAGGGAATATTCTAACAAAGAGATCCTTGAATCTTATCTTCAATTCTTTGGAACTGTACTTATTTGTCCACATAGATTTATGATGATTTTCTGGAATAGAGCTTATAGATTTATAACATTTCTATTCTCTTTGTCGTTTACTGAAAAGGATAAGCGAATGATCTCAGTTGTATTACTAAATTGTGACCGTCTATTGTTAGTTAAGCGTTCGATAGTTTAATGTTGCTTTTTCAAGCTGTTAGACCAGAGGAATTCATTAATTCTATGATTCGCTGACACCAAATTGTGGTACATTTGATCTATTTATTCGTGTTTCCTTAAATGTTAGTACTAAAAATTGTTTCTACATATCCACTTCTCCGATTTTTTTAAAGCCACTTCATCATAAATTCTGGTGTCTAGCAATTGTCTGATACGTCCACTCACTACGTTTTCTCACAATTTCTAGACTTATAATCCTAATCAGTCACATGTCCCTCAGTAATCTTCCAGCAAGTTGGGGCATCCACCAGTTGAGCTTGTCACGTTTCACTGAATTAATTGAAAAAATAGAAGATAACGCCGAGTGACAGCCTGACGACAGTTGTACTTCCCTATATTCACATCCATCAAAAAAGTATAAGAAATGCAATAAAACAGATTTATTTTGTTTAGAAATATATAATCTCTGCCCATGGTATTAATTATACGTTATTGAATTTTGTCAATATAAATTCCATGGGTTTGTTTAACCTAGAAAACCCTTAGCAGATCAAGCGACGTTGGAAGTTTATTCATATAGATTCTTCGAAACTACGCAAAGACCACCTTCGACTTTGTACATTGGAGTTATCACAAGGTACCCCTGCCAGTCCAAGAAATATGTGAATGAGATGTTATCACTATGACAGCAAAAAGGATTAGACTAGTACGATTCTCATGCAGATCATGTGCCTAGAACATATTGTTGTCAATATTTTTTTGTGTTTGTATAATAAACACGAATGAATTACTTAAGTGTTGGAATTTTAGTAAACAAAAGTTTTTGAGATATATATTTTAATTGCAGACTCTCAGTCCACGGGCAGGCCACGGCAGTTCCAAAAGGTTAAAAACCTCTCTATTCGAACGTTTGGGGGCTCCTTGTCAGACCCAGTTCTCGAAGATAATAAAGAAAATGTAATGCAATGCAAAATGTGAACAGTGAAAATAATACGTTCGGCATCATGTGAGGTACCGAGGGATCATCACGATACAGACTAGGATACGTAAATCTGAAGATCATATAAAATATTTTAAGTTACCTACCTTCATGCCATGAAATAATCAAGCCCATTAAAGGGAATAGAGAAATCCTAAGGAAATCTTGCAAAATATCTCCATATAAAGTTGTTCTATTGGTAATTTCATCCCTAAATATCTACAACCATAAACTTCTGAAATCTACGGTGGTAGTACAAAACAATGCAATGATTTTATTTAGTACAATTATAGTAGGCTGTAGGTTCCGTGTTGTCTTGTGTTCGCCTTTATGAAGTATAGTTGTAATTGGAAATTTTATACAAATATGGTGTTGCCACTACTTTTATCCTGAAAATGCTTTCTGTACTTTTATTTTATTTTATTTTTTCATTACTGTAGATTGTTTCCTGTATGGGTCTTGGAGCGTTTAAAATGTCTATTTGCATTAACAGGTAGTGTAACCATATTCATGTATAAGTTACATGAATGATGCTTGCTCGTAGATCCGCTTGAGAAATTTCAAGTTCAGAATATTTTTTCTTAATTTTGAATGTTTACTGAATTATATTTGCCAACATGATAGCAGCTATATTATTATTATCATAATTAGATTTTTTTGTGCGACCCTTTATAAATCGAATTTAAATAAATTCTCATAGTTAAGTCTGCCAATATTTTCGGACATTTTAATTTTGAATTGTATATTGCAATAACTTTTTGTAAACATCAAAACATAACAAAACACTCAAAATGGAGTTTACCAATAAACAAATAAGAAAATTTTATGATGGTTTATATATACAGGGTACCACAAAAAATTATGAAGATCATATTTCCCAACATGATAACAACCATATTATTTTCATCATAATTAGAAAATTTTTGTGCGACCCTTTATAAATCTAATGTAAGTACGTCTGCCAATATTGTCTGACATTTTGATTTTGAATTGTATATTGCAATAACTGTTTGTAAGCACCAAAACAGAATAAAACACTCACTATTTAGTTTATCAATAAGCAAATAAGAAAATTTTATGATTTTTGATAAATACAGGGTACCACAAAAACTTATGAATATCATATTTCCCAACATGATAGCAGCCATAGTATTTGTATGATAATTAGAAATTTTTTGTGCGACCATTTATAAATCTAATGTAGGTAAATTCTCTTAGTTACGTCTGCCAATATTGTATGACATTTTAATTTTGAATTGTATATTTTCTTACAATTTCCCTTGCGAAAATGTCGGTTATTGCTTTTCTTATTTATGCCATTGCGAAGGGGCTCTGACAGACTATGACATGTATGGAAGTTTAGAAACGTGCAGATATTTCTTCAAAGTTGTCACTTCACATCAAAATAAACAAACCAAATTACACAATTTTGAGATCCAGTACATTTTGTGGGTTATGCGAGCTATTTCGTAAAAGAGTCTACAACGGCTTAGCCTTATTTAAAGAGATACAAGAACGGAGTGTTTGTATTGTAAATTGTGTAATTCCTTCTCACACATATGCATTGTACAAAATTTATTTCAAAATGATTGCCGAGAAGATCGTTTATTCTGTCTGGTAATTGGGATTTACTCCTTTTACAGTTTTTCTGTAATATATAAAGTATTTGAAAGGTATGTAAAACTTTTGCCAACAATACTTACAGCAAGTGTTGTTTCAAAAAGTTTAAAATAGCTTTCAAATACGTATTTTAACATAATAAAACTCAGAATACTTGATAGAATCGAGTCAACACAAGTTCATATTTTGTTATAGGGCACGTATTTGGAACTGGCCTTTGGTATACTGAAAGAAACCTCTTAGGAATTAGATGATGTTGTTGGATTCTAACATGGGGATTTCGTCTGACTATACACTACCTACAAAAGGAGAAACAAGTTCTTGAATATATTACCTTCATGGAGCTCAAGAAATTATTACGAGGCTCAATGATGTGTCAATGTGAAAACGTATCTACCCAACACTATTAGAACTAATGACAGTGAACGATATTTTAGCGCTTACTGTCATGCAAGATTCTTTAAATAAAAAATCTTTGACCACGTAATGGCAGCTGTATACAGCAGCGCGATTTAAAAGGATACAAAGACCCTCATTCAATACACATGAATAGGGTAATATTACTTCATGTGTCTTGAAAAAATATTTTCTTGAATGTTCATCTGGGATTTTCTCTCCTCGCAATGGTTTTTATCTGTTTTTTTTTGTGACGTTTCGATTTCTTATCTGGAATAGTTGTCGAACAATGTTTGTATGAATGTTTTGCACTATATTCGCTTGACATTACCAAAAAAAGTCAAGCGAATATAGATAAGAACCATTGCGAGGAGAGAAAAGCACAGATGAACATTCAAAATAATCATTTACCTCCTCAATCACTTAGAAACTACTTGAAAAAATATATAACTTATGGTAACCTGTAAAATCATATCCCAGAAAAATAGGGAACTTACTAGATTTAATATTAGATATTTCATATATAAAAGTAAAAAAATATTTTATTGAGAATCTACTTGACAATAACGAATGGTCAATTACATACCAGATACGTTACACTCTGCAATATAAACGTATTACATACAGTATTTCTAAACAAATAATGACAATAAGTCAGCTATTAAATTTAATGATGAAAACCAATGCAACAATATCAAACAATGAAAGCATTTCTCACAATGCTGTTAATACAAAATCAACACGATAAAGATTAGCCTTTTGAAATTAAAAACAAATAGCATATCAAATATTTGGGCCAAAAATAACTTTCATAAAATAATTAAAGTGTAGCATATCTACAATAATCATAATGACGACCAAATGGAAAAAGTTATATGAAAGGCATTGACCTTACCCGATATATTGTCACTTAATTACTAAAAACTGGGGCAAATTAAGTTGGAATTAATGAATTAATCGCAGAATAGAAAAATATTTAGGTAGTGGTTTGTCGAACAACAGACCTGCGAAATGCTTCTGAAGTTTAATTAATTATTAATTAGTTATTATAAAGAATAAAGTTGGAGTCGGAGTTGTATACTACCCTAGTGGTGGAAATAAAGAATGGTTTGTATTTTTTGGGAACAAGACCACAATTTCTCAAATGCCTGTTTATTTCAAATACTCGCAAAGTTTCAGGTTCTACATTAGGTACCCCGTTTTCAATGGCAATAAAAATTAACACAACTGAGTGAGAAATTAAAAATCATAAATTTAGCCATGGCTATTTGACAATAAAACTTATGTAACCGAAATATTTTACTATTAACTTCATATATACAGAGTAGCACTAAAAAACTCTAAAAATCAAGTGAAGTAGAAAAGCTTCTTTCAAACTGGATGAATTTGAAAGATTTATATTCAGAATCTCGTCTGGCGCTCCTAGATACGACAAGAGTAAAAGATAGTTGATTCGCTAAACATAATATCAAAGAAATTCTAATGTTCCAGAGATCTCATTAAACCTTCTGAGCAATCCCGGTACAGGGTACTTCAAACTGACATTAGCATAATTAATTTCATCCTTGGTTATTGGTAACAAGGAATGGCTGAATTCTGCATACGTACTAGCGATACAATCGCCCTCATTCAATAGAATTAAAGCAGATTCGTTCAGAATTCCGATTCACACTGACAGATATCTCAATTACCCTTGTAGGATCAATAAAGACGTTTATTATTCCGACTTGACCATACAATGTATGGCATCACACTCCCTCCAACACTTTAGGGGAAAATTCACTAAACCCCAGATATTCTACATATCAAAAGGGTTTAGCTCTGTGGGAGCTTTTGCCAGGTTATTAGGCCCGTGGTTGGCGTCATGGCTGCAGTTCCCCATGAATTTTCTGACCGTCCGGGCTGTTCCTAACCGGACGGCTTTTTGCATTAGTTGGTAAAGATATTCGTCCAGACCTAGGTATTTCAAATTGTTTATTAGATGTTTTGGGACTACTCCTGTTGTTAACATAACAATTGGTACCGTTCGAGTGTTATTCATGTCCCATTGTCTCTATATTTGAAATTCTAAATCCCTATATTTGGCTATTGTTTCAGCCTGCTTAATATTTAAATTATTGTTGTTAGGGATTGCTATGTCAATTAAGGTTGTTTTTCTAGAGACTTTATCTACCAAAACTATATCTGGTATATTGTCCGGTCCCAGTACAGTTTGTAGTTGTTATTTTCTAAAATAGATTCTGGTTTGTATATATAGTATGGTGTTCTTACCGACAGGGATGGCTCAAGTTTCAGCGCTAGTTCCTGGTGCAGTATCTTTGCCACAGCATCGTGTCGTTCTTTGTATTCAGTTGCAGCAAACGCTTGGCATCCTCCTGTGATCTGCTGGATAGATTCAGTGTTAGTTGGAATTACTTGATCTTGAATTGCCAATATAAAGCCTTACGTTTCAGGAAACATATGACCCAAGATCAACCAGTAGTTCGACGCTGAACTGTCGACATAATCGTGGTTGACATCATTTATATGTCTTCCATGAAGGCCCCTTTCCATTTGAGCAGTTTCTGATCAGTTGTCTGGTGGTATACTTGAACTTGTTGTTCTGTCAGCCGCAGAGGTGTTGAGTCATCAACCTGACATATGACTCTGTGTAGATCAGAAAATTCTGCGAGTCTCTGGAAATGATTACTCAAATTAGCAATTTGTTGATCACAGGGCAATGTTGTACGTTCGACACAGCTCCTTGGATGATGATTTTAAGCTTTTGTTAGTAGTACTCGAACTTTCCGTTGTAATTGTTCAATGTCGGTCTTGCACCAGTTAACTATACCGAAAGAGTAACTAAGTACTGAACACGCGTAGGTATTAAGAGCCTAAAACAGATTTTTACTGTTAAGTTTGGTCTTCAGCAGTCGTCTTATCATTCTATAAAACTCTGTTCTTAGGTCCTTTTTCATGGCGGTGTGAACAATTCGTTGAGCCTGCTTTATCCGAAGGTATTTGTAAGTATGGCCTTCCTCCATGGATTCAATTGAGGTGCCATCTCCCATTTCGTAGTGCCTCTGCTGTATTTTGCCTTTAACTATATTAATAATTCGGCATTAGTCTAGGGCAAATTGCATATGGACGTCACTAGAGAACCCTTCTACTATTTTAAGCATATCATGCAGCTGTTGTTTCGTAGCTGCCATCAACTTTAAGTCGTCCATGTATAACAAATGGATTATCTTTAATGCTTGTACGTTGTTGTGCTTGAGACTGAACCCAAAGTTAGTCGAGTTCAGTTTGTGTGAGAGTGGGTTCATGGCAAGGCAGAACCACAGCCAGCTAAGAGAGTCTCCCTGGAATATATCCCTTCTGATAGGGACAGAGTCGGTTTGTATAGAACAGTCGAAAAGATGTTGGTTTGCCAGGTAGTCATGACATTCTAAGACGTTAACAATATGATTATTTACTTTATAGAGTTTCAGCACGTGAATGAGCCAATCATGGGGAATTGAATCAAAGGCCTTTTTGTCGTCCACATATGCCATGTAGAGATTTCGTCGTTTGGCATGGGCTTGATTGCAAGCAACGAAATCAATTATTAGTTATTCTTTGCACCCCATCGAGTTTTTCGCGCATCCCTTTTGTTGTACGGTAATTATGTTGTTCAGCTCACAATGTCTGAAAAGGCGATGATTAATGCACGACGTAATAAGTTTGTATAAGGTTGGGAGGCAAGTGATTGGTCGGTACATAGGTTGTCCTTTGGTAAGAGGTATGTAGCACCATGCGTAAGGAAACTAGGCATCTTGTGTGGATAGATAATTATGTCATTAATAAGTACTGTTAATTTCTCGTGGGTGGCGTAAAGTTTCTTTATCCAGTAATTCTGCCCACCATGTGGTCCTGGAGCTTTCCAGTTATGAAGGTGTTTCATTATGTTGGACGAGTCTTCCGTTGTAAATGGTTGGTGTTGCACTTATCACAATTCTGAAATTCAGCCTCCTCCTCCTTAATCCAGCTCGCTCTGGAGTTATGGGAAACTGATGTGGAAAGTGGTGTTTTCCAGAACTGCTCGATGGCCGTTTTACTAGGATAACTAGGGGTTTCATTATTATTGATGTTGAGTTTTCTACAAAACCGTTTTTCTGATTACGGATTAGTACGTTGTCTAGTTTCCGTTGGTTACTGGTTTTGTACCTTCTCAATCGACTTGTGTATACGGAAAGCTTTTGTCGTAGACTGTCCAGACACTGCTGAGATGTGAAGTTTTCTCCATCCCACAAGGAGTGTATTCAGTTATTGTCCATGATAGTCTGGACAAGTCTTTCTATTCTGTTGTTCCTGACCCCTCGTTGGTACTCGGTCAGTCTTACTTTGTCTTTCCGAAGAGAATTAATTTTCCCTTGTAACCTTCTTTGCCCAGGTGGTATTCGAGGTGTTTGTCTAAATTGGTGAGGGTCTTGCTTTCGTCTTATTGCGACCCCAGTTGTTCTGCAGATGGAAATTGCAGCACAGTAGATGATTGTATGTAGCGGCTCTAACGTATTAGCACCTAAAACATAGTGTGGCAAGATAAATTTGTTCATAGCCTGCAAGACGATACCCAGTTTCTTAGAAGATCTTAGTTTGGGAAGAGTTGGTCTAATCAATGAAGTTCTTGAATCTCATCCGCTCTTTGCGCCAAAAGTGTTTCAGGCTCTAGATCTGTTGTATTTCGACCAAATAATTCGCGCTCAACTTCTCTCTTTATTTCGTCCAGTTGATCAGGCGAAATAAGGCCATTTCTCAAGATGACACGATATTGATCTGCGACTCTCTGTTCGGTAACTTGAAGCTCTGGTTACGCACGACAGAACTCTTGATGCAGTATTTGGCGATATCCATTCTTGTCCTGTCCAAGGTTAGTCACTCTGTACAACGTGCGCATTATAAATTTATTCATGGCGCTAGTCCACTTCATGCGCTGTCTTTTCAGTACCGCTTGAGTGAGCGCTGGCTGTTGATCCTGCGCAACACTTTCTGGCAGTACAGTTCTCGTTCTCATTTGACTCCGTTGGTGATGGTCAGGTTGTTGTTGTGAATTGGTTGTGATTCTTCTGGTTCTTGGGCTGTAGCTCTTTGGACGGCAGGGGCCCGCCTCCTCAGCACCCTGCCACCGACGTCCCGCATGCTGTCGTGTCCAGCGCCGGCTCCAGACTTGCCCTGTCGATCCCCAGGCAGCGGCTCTTTTCCAAGGCATCGATTCCGTATCTCCATTTTCATGGGTGGTGTCACCAATTGACCCTGGTGACCCAGGTAACTCGGACCCGTGGGGTTGTCACGTCCCAGATGACACGATTTAAACCAGAACATCCCGTGCGGGTTGTGGAGAAGTAAGGAAAGCTAGGTAGTAGGTCAGCGGACAGCTGCCCTTTAGTCGCCTCATTCGACAGGCGGTGGATACCGTGGTGTTATTCTAACCCGACCACCACACGGGGGTTTATAATTCCGACTTGACCATACAATGTATGGCATCACACTCCCTCTAGGGTACGGTATGAGTGCCTTTAAGGGGAAATTCACTAAACCCCAGATATCCTAGATATCAAAAGGGTTTAGCTCTGTGGGAGCCCTTGCCAGGCTTTCAGGCCCGTGGTTAGAGTTGTGGTGGCAGTTTCCCATGAATTTTCTGACCGACCGGGCTGTTCCTAGCAGGACGGCTTTTTGCATTTGTTTGTAAAGATGTTCGTCCAGACCGAGGTATTTTAAATTGTTTAATAGATGTTTTGGGACTAGTCCTGTCGTTGACATAACAATAGGTACCGTTCGTGTGTTGTTCATGTCCCACTGAGTCTTTATTTGAAATTCCAAATCTCTATATTTGGTTATTTTCTCAGCTTGCTTAGTATTTATATTATTATTGTTAGGAATTGCTATGTCAATTAAAGTTGTTTTCCGAGATACTTTATCTACCAAATCTATATCTGGTCTATTGTGTGCAATAGTTCATATTTTTTTATAGGGCACCTATTTGGAACTGGCCTTTGGTATACTGAAAGAAACCTCTTAGGAATTATATGATGTTGTTGGATTCTAACATGGGAATTTCGTTTGACTATACACTACCTACAAAAGGAGAAACAAGTTCTTGAATATATTACCTTCATGGAGCTCAAGAAATTATTACGAGGCTCAATGATGTGTCAATGTGAAAACGTATCTACCCAACACTATTAGAACTAATGACAGTGAACGATATTTTAGCGCTTACTGTCATACAAGATTCTTTAAAAAAAATCTTTGACCACATAATGGCAGCTGTAAACAGCAGCGCGATTTAAAAGGACACAAAGATCCTCATTCAATACACATGAATAGGGTAATATTACTTCATGTGTCTTGAAAAAATATTTTTTGAATGTTCATCTGGAATTTTCTCTCCTCGTAATGGTTTTTATCTGTTTTTTGTGACGTTTCGATTCTTTATCAGGAATAGTTGTCGAACAGTATTTGTTTGAATGTTTTGCACCATATTCGCTTGACATTACCAATCAGGAATCGTTACATCACAAAAAAACAGATAAGAACCATTGCGAGGGGAGAAAAGCCCAGATGAACATTCAAAATAATCATTTACCTCCTCTATCAATTAGAAACTACTTGAAAAAATATATAACTTATTGTAACCTGTAAAATAATATCCCAGAAAAATAGGGAACTTACTAGATTTAATATTAGATATTTCATATATAAAAGTAAAAAAATAATTTAGTGAGAATCTACTTGACAATAACGAATGGTCAATTACATACCCAGATACGTTACACTCTGAAATATAAACGTATTACAGTATTTCTAAACAAATAATGACAATAAGTCAGCTATTAAATTTAATGATGAAAACCAATGCAACAATATCAAACAATGAAAGCATTTCTCACAATGCTGTTAATAAAAAAACAACACGATAAAGATTAGCCTTTTGAAATTAAAAACAAATAGCATATCAAATATTTGGGCCAAAAATAACTTTCATAAAATAATTAAAGTGTAGCATATCTACAATAATCATAATGACGACCAAATGGAAAAAGTTATATGAAAGGCATTGATCTTAGCCGATATATTGTCACTTAATTACTAAAACTGGGGCAAATTAAGTTGGAATTAATGAATTAATCGCATAATAGAAAAATATTTAGGTAGTGGTTTGTCGAACAACAGACCTGCGAAATGCTTCTGAAGTTTAATTAATTATTAATTAGTTATTATAAAGAATAAAGTTGGAGTCGGAGTTGTATACTACCCTAGTGGTGGAAATAAAGAATGGTTTGTATTTTTTGGGAACAAGACCACAATTTCTGAAATGTCTGTATATTTCTAATAGTCGCAAGGTTTCAAGTTCTAAATTAGGTACCGCGTTTCCAATGGCAATAAAAATTGACACAACTGATTGAGAAATTAAAAATCATAAATTTAGCCATTCACTATTTGACATTAAATGTTTGACAATAAAACTTATGTAACCGAAATATTTTACTAGTAATTTCATATATACAGAGTGGCACTAAAAAACTCTAAAGATCAAGTGAAGTAGCAAAGCTTCTTTCAAACTGGATGAATTTGAAAGATTTAATTCAGAATCTCGTCTGGCGCTCCTAGATACGACAAGAGTAAAAGATATTTGATTCGCTAAACATAATATCAAAGAAATTCTAATGTTCCAGAAATCTCATTAAACCTTCTGAGCAATCCCGGTACAGGGTACTTCAAACTGACATTAGCATAATTAATTTCATCCTTGGCTATTGGTAACCAGGAACGGCTGAATTCTGCATAAGTACTAGCGATACAATCGCCCTCATTCAATAGAATTAAAGCAGATTCGTTCAGAATTTCGATTCACACTGACAGATATCTCAATTACCCTTGTAGGATCAATAAAGACGTTTATTATTCCGACTTGACCAAGGCACACTTTAGGGGAAAATTCACTAAACCCCAGATATTCTACATATCAAAAAGGGTTTAGCTCTGTGGGAGCCCTTGCCAGGTTATCAGGCCCGTGGTTGGCGTCATAGCTGCAGTTCCCTATGAATTTTCTGACCGTCCGGGCTGTTCCTAAAAGGACAGCGTTTTGCATTAGTTGGTAAAGTTATTCGTCCAGACCGAGGTATTTCAAATTGTTTATTAGATGTTTTGGGACTACTCCTGTTGTTGACATAACAATTGGTACCGTTCTAGTGTTATTTATGTCCCATTTTCTCTGTATTTGAAAATCTAAATCCCTATATTTGGCTATTTTTTCAGCCTGCTTAATATTTAAATTATTGTTGTTAGGGATTACTATGTCAATTAAGGTTGTTTTTCTAGAGACTTTATCTACCAAAACTATATCTGGTCTATTGTGAGCAACTGTCCTATCGGTCAATATTGTCCGGTCTTAGTACAGTATGTAGTTGTTATTTTCTAAAATAGGTTCTGGTTTTTATATATAGTATAGTGTTCTTACCGACTGGGATGGCTCAAGTTTCAGCGCTAGTTCCTGGTGCAGTATCTTTGCCACAGCATCGTGTCGTTCTTTGTATTCAGTTGCAGCAAACGCTTGGCAAACTCCTGTGATATGCTGGATAGATTCAGTCTTTGTTGAAATTACTTGATCTTGAATTGCCAATATAAAGCCTTACGTTTCAGGAAACATATGACCCGAGATCAACCACTAGTTCGATGCTGAACTGTCGACATAATCGTGGTTGACATCATTTATATGTCTTCCATGAAGGGGCTTTTCTTTCCATTTGAGCAGTTTCTGATCAGTTGTCTGGTGGTATACTTGAACTTGTTATTCTGTCAGCCGCAGAGGTGTTGAGTTATCAACCTGACATATGACTCTGTGTAGATCAGAAAATTCTGCGAGTCTCTGGAAGTGATTAAGCAAATTAGCAATTTGTTGATCACGTAACTTTCCTATATCTGCCAATCCTCTTCCTCCTTCACTCCGGGGCAATGTTGTACGTTCGACACAGCTCCTTGGATAGTGATTTTGAGCTTTTGTTAGTAGTACTCGAACTTTCCGTTGTAATTATTCAATGTCGATCTTGCACCAGTTAACTATACCGAAAGAGTAACTAAGCACTGAACACTTGTAGGTATTAAGAGCCTGAAACAAATTTTTACTGTAAAGTTTGGTTTTCAGCAGTCGTCTTATCCTTCTATAAAACTCTGTTCTTAGGTCCTTTTTCATGGCGGTGTGAACAATTCGTTGAGCCTGCTTTATCCGAAGGTATTTGTAAGTATGGCCTTCCTCCATGGATTCAATTGAGGTGCCATCTCGCATTTCGTAGGGTCCCTGTTGTATTTTGCCTTTAACTATATTAATAATTAGGCATTTGTCTAAGGCAAATTGCATATGGACGTCACTAGAGAACCCTTCTACTATTTTAAGCATATCATGCAGCTGTTGTTTCGTAGCTGCCATCAACTTTAAGTCGTCCATGTATAACAAATGGATTATCTTTAATGCTTGTACGTTGTTGTGCTTGAGACTGAACCCAAAGTTAGTCGAGTTCAGTTTGTGTGAGAGTGGGTTCATGGCAAGGCAGAACCACAGCCAGCTAAGAGAGTCTCCCTGGAATATATCCCTTCTGATAGGGACAGAGTCGGTTTGTATAGAACAGTCGAAAAGATGTTGGTTTGCCAGGTAGTCATGACATTCTAAGACGTTAACAATATGATTATTTACTTTATAGAGTTTCAGCACGTGAATGAGCCAATCATGGGGAATTGAATCAAATCATGTAGAGATTTCGTCGTTTGGCATGGGCTTGATTCCAAGCAATGGAATCAATTATTAGTTATTCTTTGCACCCCATCGAGTTTTTCGCGCATCCCTTTTGTTGTACGGTAATTATGTTGTTCAGCTCACAATATCTGAAAAGGCGATGATTAATGTACGACGTTATAAGTTTGTATAAGGTTGGGAGGCAAGTGATTGGTCGGTACATAGGTTGTCCTTTGGTAAGAGGTATGTAGCACCATGCGTAAGGAAACTAGACATCTTGTGTGGATGGATAATTGTGTCATTAATAAGTTCTGTTAATTTCTCGTGGGTGGCGTAAAGTTTCTGTATCCAGTAATTCTGCGCACCATCTGGTCCTGGTGCTTTCCAGTTATGAAGGTGTTTCATTATGTTGGACGAGTCTTCCGTTGTAAATGGTTGATATTGCATCTTATCACAATTCTGAAATTCAACCTCCTCCTCCTTAATCCAGCTCGCTCTTGAGTTATGGGAAACTGTTGTGGAAAGTTGTGTTTTCCAGAACTGCTCGATGGCCGTTTTACTGAGATAACTAGGGGTTTCATTATTATTGATGTTGAGTTTTCTACAAAACCGTTTTTGTTGTAACTTTCCGTTGGTTACTGGTTTTGTACCTTCTCAATCGACTTGTGTATACGGAAAGCTTTTGTCGTAGACTGTCCAGACACTGCTGAGATGTGAAGTTTTCTCCATCCCACTGGGAGTGTATTCACTTATTGTCCATGATAGTCTTGACAAGTCTTTCTATTCTGTTGTTCCTGACTCCTCGTTGGTACTCGGTTAGTCTTACATTGTCTTTCCGAAGAGAATTAATTTTCCCTTGTAACCTTCTTTGCCCAGGTGGTATTCGAGGAGTTTGTCTAAATTGAGGAGGGTCTTGCTTTCGTCTTATTGCGACCCCAATTGTTTTGCAGTTGGAAATTGCAGCACAGTAGATGATTGTGTGTAGCGACTCTAACGTATTAACACCTAAAACATAGTGTGGCTAGATAAATTTGTTCATCTTAGTTTGGGAAGAGTTGGTCTAATCAATGAAGTTCTTGAATCTTATCCGCTCTTTGCGCCAAAAGTGTTCCAGGCTCTAGATCTGTTGTATTTCGACCAAATAATTCGCGCTCATCTTCTCTCTTTATTTCGTCCAGTTGATCAGGCGAAATAAGGCCATTTCTCAAGATGACACGATATTGATCTGCGACTCTCTGTTCGGTAACTTGAAGCTCTGGTTACGCACGACAGAACTCTTGATGCAGTATTTGGCGATATCCATTCTTGTCCTGTCCAAGGTTAGTCACTCTGTAGAACGTGCGCATTATAAATTTATTCATGGCGCTAGTCCATTTCATGCGCTGTCTTATCAGTCCCGCTTGGGTGAGCGCTGGTTGTTAATCCTGCGCAACACTTTCTGCGGGTGGAGTTCTCGTTCTCGTTTCACTACGTTGGTGATGGTCACGTTGTTGCTGTGACTGTATCTGTGAGTGTTGTTGCGATTCTTCTGGTTCTTTGGCATTTATTGTTATTCCGACTTGACCATACAATGTACGGTATCACACTCCCTCTAAGGCACGCTATGAATGCCTTTAGGGAAAAATTCACTAAACCCCAGATATCCTAGATATCGAAACGGTTTAGCTCTGTGGGAGCACTTGCCAGGTTTTTGGGCCTGTAGTTGGAGTCGTGGAGGCAGTTTCCCATGAATTTCCTTACCGTCCGGGCTCTTCCTAACAGGACAACTTTTTGCATTTGTTTGTAAAGATGTTCATCCAGACCGAGGTATTTTAAATTATTTAGTAGAAGTTTTGGGACTACTCCTGTAGTTGACATAACAATTTGTACATTTTGCGTTGTTCATGTCCCACTGAGTCTTTATTTGAAATTTCAAATCTCTATATTTGGTAATTTTCTCAGCTTGCTTGATATTTATAATATTGTTTTTAGGAATTGTTATGTAAATTAAAATTGTTTTCCGAGAGACTTTATCTACCAAAACTATATCTGGTCTATTGTGAGCAACAAACCGATCGGTCAGTATCGTGCGGTCCCAGTACAGCTTATAGTTGTTATTTTCTAAAACAGATTCTGGTTTATATTTATAGTATGGTAATCTTACCGACTGTGATAATTCATGTTTCAGTGCTAATTCCTGGTGAAGTATTTTTGCCACAGCATCGTGTCGTTCTTTGTATTCAGTTGCAGCGAACGCTTGACAACCTTCTGTGATATGCTGAATAGATTCAGATGTTTGGCAACCGTACCTGCATTTGTCGTTGTTAATAAAAGATTCTTTGACGATGTACTTTAGATAGTTCTTAGTTGGAATTACTTGATCTTGGATTACCAATATAAAGCCTTCCGTTTCAGGAAACATCTGACCAGAGATCAACCAGTAGATCAACCCATAGATTCAATTGTGGTGCCATCTCCCATTTCGAAGTGCCCCTGCTCTATTTTGCCTTTAACTATATTAATAATTTGGCATTTGTCTAGGCCATATTTCATATGGATGTCACAAGAGAACTCTTCTAGTATTTTAAGCATATCATGCAGCTGTTGTTTCGTAGCTGCCATCAACTTTAAGTCGTACATGTATAACAAATGGTTTATCTTTAATGCTTGAACGTTGTTGTGTTTCAGACTGAACCCAAAATTAGTCGAGTAAAGATTGTTTGAGAGAGGGTTCGTGGCAAGGCAGAACCACAGCGGGCTAAGAGAGCCTCCCTGGAATATACCCTTTTTGATTGGAATGGGGTCAGTTTGTATCGAACAGTTAACTTCATTCAGTGAGATTTTGGTTTGCCAGGTGGACATGGCATATTCTAAAAAGTTAATAATACAATTATTTACTTTATAGAGTCTCAGTATCTTAATGAGCCAATCATGTGGAACTTAATCACAGGCCTTTTTGTAGTCCACATATGCCATGTAGAGATTTCGACGTTTGGCGTGGGTTTGATTGCAGACAACGGAATCATTTATCAGCGCATCGAATTTTTCGCGCATCCCTTTTGTTTTTGGGTAATTATGTTGTGCAGCTCACAATGTTTGAAAATGCGATGATTAATGCACTATGTTATGAGTTTGTATAAGGTTGGAAGGCAAGTGATTGGTCGGTACTTTGCTGGGTCTGTGCACATAGGTTGTCCTTTGGTAAGAGGTATGTAGCACTATGCGTAAGGAAATTAAGAATCTTGTGTGGGTGGGTAATTATGTCATTTATAAGGGCTGTTAGTGTTTCGTGAGTTGCGTACAGTTTCTTAATCCAGTAATTGTGTACACCATCTGGTGCTGGTGCTTTCCAGTTATGGAGATGCTTCATTATGTTGGTTGTGTCTTCCGTTGTAAATGGTTGGTGTTGCATGGCATCACAGTTCTGAAAAACAGCCTCCTCCTCATTAATCCAGCTGGCTCAGGAGTTATAGGAGATTGTTGTGGAAAGCTGTGTCTCCAGAATTCCTCGATGTCTGCTTTACTGGGGTAACTAGGGGCTTCATTATTATTGGTGTTGTTAAGTTTTCTATAAAACCCTTTTTCTGATCGTCGGAAAAGTGTGTTGTCTAGTTTCCGTTGCTTACTGGTTTTGTACCTTCTCAATCGACTTGTGTAGACGGAGAGCGTTTGTCGTAGACTCTCCAGACACTGCTGAGATGTGATGTTTTCTCCATCCCACTGGGAGTGTATTCGGTTATTGGCCATTTTAGTCTTGACAAGCTTTTCTATTCTGTTGTTCCTGACTCCTCGTTGGTATTCGGTCAGTCTTCCAACGTCTTTCCGAAGAGAATTGATTTTCCCTTCAAGTCTTCTTTGCCAAGGTGGTATTCGAGGTGTTTGTCTAAATTGGACACGGTCTTGCTTTGGTCTTACTGCGACACCAGTTCTTCTGCAGATGGAAGTTGCAGCACAATAGATGATTGTGTGTAGCGACTCTAACGTATTAGTACCTAAAACATGGTTTGGCAAGATAAATTTGTTCAAAGACTGCAAGACGATACCCAGTTTCTTAGAAGATCTTAGTTTGGGAAGAGCTGGTCTTGTCAGTGGATCTGTTCCACTACACTCTATAAGAGCTCCTTCCATTTCTCCTTGGATCTTCTCAAGCATGTCAGCATTGGTTGGCTGTTCTTGTAGTTCTTGAGTCTCGTCCGCTCTTTGTGCCAAAGTTGTTTCAGGTTCTGGATCGATTGTATTTCGACCAAATAGTTCGCACTCCACTTCGCTCATTATTCTGTGCACTTGTTCAGGCGAAATAAGGCCATTTCTCAAGATGACACGATATTGATCTGCTACTCTCTGCTCAGTAACTTGAAGCTCTGGGTACTCACGTTAGAACTCTTGATGGACTATTTGGCGATATTCAGTCTTGTCCTGGCCAAGGTTTGTAATTCTCTAAAATGTGCGCATTATAAATTCATTCATGGCCCTAGTCCATTTCATGCGTTGTCTTATCAGTCCCGCTTGAGTGAGCGCTGGCTGTTGATCCTGCGCAACACTTTCTGCGGGTATAGTTCTCGTTCTCATTTGACTCCGTTGGTGATGGTCAGGTTGTTGTTGTGACTGAATTGGTTGTGGTTCTTCTGGTTCTTGGGCTGTAGCTCTTTGGACGGCAGGGGCCCGCCTCCTCAGCACCCTGCCACTGACGTCCCGCATGCTGTCGTGTCCAGCGCCGGCTCCAAACATGCCCTGGCGATCCCCAGACAGCGGCTCTTTTCCGAGGCATCTATTCCGTAGCTCCATTTTCATGGGTGGTGTCACCAATTGACCCTGGTAACCCAGGTAACTCGGACCCGTGGGGTTGTCGCTTCCCAGATGAAATGGTTTAAACCAGAACATCTCGTGCGGGTTGTGGAGAAGTAAGGAAAGCTAGGTAGTAGGTCAGCGGACAGCTGCCCTGTAGTCGCCACATTCGACAGGCAGTGGATACCGTGGTGTTATTCTAACCCGACCACCACACGGGGGTTTATTATTCCGACTTGACCATACAATGTATGGCATCACACTCCCTCTAGGGCACGCTATGAGTGCCTTTAGGGGAAAATTCACTAAACCCCAGATATCCTAGATATCAAAAGGGTTTAGCTCTGTGGTTGCCCTTGCCAGGTTTTCAGGCCCGTGGTTTAGAGTCGTGGTGGCAGTTTCCCATGAATTTTCTGACCGTCCGGGCTGTTCCTAACAGGACGCCTTCTTGCATTTGTTTGTAAAGATGTTCGTCCAGACCGAGGTATTTTAAATTGTCTAATAGATGTTTTGGGACTAGTCCTGTCGTTGACATAACAATTGGTACCGTTCGTGTGTTGTTCATGTCCCACTGAGCCTTTATTTGAAATTCCAAATCTCTATATTTGGTTATTTTCTCTGCTTGCTTAGTATTTATATTATTATTGTTAGGAATTGCTATGTCAATTAAAGTTGTTTTCCGAGATACTTTATCTACCAAAACTATATCTGGTCTATTGTGTGCAATAGTCCAATCGGTCAGTATCGTGCGGTCCCAGTTCAGCTTGTAGTTGTTATTTTCTAAAACAAATTCTGGTTTGTAATTATAGTATGGTGTCGTTCTTTGTTTTCTGTTGCAGCGAACGCTTGACAACCTCCTGTGATATGCTGGATAAATTCAGATGTTTGGCAACCGTACATGCATCTGTCGTTGTTAATAGAATGGTCTTTAACGATGTACTTTAAGTAGTTCTTAGTTGGAATTACTTGATTTTGGATTGCCAATATAAACCTTTCCGTTTCAGGAAACATATGACCAGAGATCAACCAGTAGTTCGACGCTGCACTGTCGACATAATCTTGGTTGACGTCATTTATATGTCTTCCATGAAGGGGCTTCTCTTTCCATTTCAGCAGTTTCTGATCTGTGGTCTGGTAGTGTATTGGACATGTTGTTGTGTCAGCCGCAGTGGTGTTGAGTCATCAACCTGGCACATTACTCTGTGTAGATCAGAAAATTCTCCGAGTCTCTGGAAATGACTACGCAAAATAGAAATTTGTTGATCTAATAGTTTGCTTAGATCTGTCAATCCTCTTCCTCCTTCATACCGTGGCAAAGTTGTACGTTCGACAGAGCTCTGTGGGTGGTGATTTTGGTCTTATGTTAGTAAAACTCGAACTTTTCATTGTAATTGTTTAATGTCAGTCTTGCACCATTTAACTATACCGAAAGAGTAATTGAGCACTGAACACGCATAGGTGTTAATAGCCTGAAACAGATTTTTACTGTTTACTTTGGTTTTCAACAGTAGTCTTACCCGTCTATAAAACTCTGCTGTTAGGTCCTTTTTCATAGTCAAGTGATCAATACGTTGAGCCTGCTTTATTCCAAGGTATTTATAATTATGACCTTCCCCCATAGATTCAATTGAGGTGCCATCTCCCATTTCGAAGTGCCCCTGCTGTATTTTGCCTTTGACTATATTAATAATTGGGCATTTGTCTAGGCAAAATTTCATATGGATGACACTAGAGAACCCTTCTACTATTTTAAGAATATCATGCAGCTGTTGTTTCGTAGCTGCCATCAACTTTAAGTCGTCCATGTATAACAAATGGTTTATCTTTAATGTTGATACTCTTTTGTGTTTGAGACTGAACCCAAAATTAGTCGAGTTAAGTTTGTTTGAGTGAGGGTTCTTGGCAAGGCAGAACCACAGCGGACTAAGAGAGTCTCCCTGGAATATACCCGTTCTGATTGGAATGGAGTCAGTTTGTATGGAACAGTTGGCTTCATTCAGTGAGATTTTGGTTTGCCAGATGGACATGGCATATTCTAGAAAGTTAATAATACAATTATTCACTTTATAGAGTTTCAGCACCTTAATGAGCCAATCATGTTTAACTGAATCAAAGGCCTTTTTGTAGTCCACATATGCCATGTAGAGATTTCGTCGTTTGGCGTGGGCTTGATTGCAGACAACGGAATCAATTATCAGTTGTTCTTTGCAGCCCATCGAATTTTTCGCACATCCCTTTTGTTGTTGAGTAATTATGTTGTTCAGCTCACAATGTTTGAAAATGCCATGATTAATGCACGATGTTATGAGTTTGTATAATGTTGAAAGGCAAGTGATTGGTCGGTACTTTGCTGGGTCCTGTGCACATAGGTTGTCCTTTGGTAAGATGTATGTAGCACTATGCGTAAGGAAACTAGGCATCTTGTGCGGGTGGGTAATTACGTCATTTATAAGGGCTGTTAGTGTTTCATGGGTTGCGTACAGTTTCTTTATCCAGTAATTTTGTACACCATCTGGTCCTGGTGCTTTCCAGTTATGGAGGTGCTTCATTATGTTGGAAGTGGGTCCGTTGTAAATGGTTGGTGTTGCATGGCCTCACAGTTCTGAGATGCAGCCTCTTCCTCATTAATCCAGCTGGCTCTGTAGTTATAGGAGATTATTGTGGAAAGCTGTGTTTTCCAGAAGTCTTCGATGTCTGTTTTACTGGGGTAACTAGAGGCTTCATTATTATTGTTTTTGTTTTCTATAAAATCCTTTTTCTGATTGGCGGAAGAGTGTGTTGTCTAGTTTCCGTTGATTACTGGTTTTGTACCTTCTCAATCGACTTGTGTAGATGGAGAGCTTTTGTCGTAGACTGTCCAGACACTGCTGAGATGTGATGTTTTCTCCATCCCACTGGGAGTGTATTCGGTTATTGTCCATGATAGTCTTGACAAGCCTTTCTATTCTGTTGTTCCTGACTCCTCGTTGGTACTCGGTCAGTCTTCCAACGTCTCTCCGAACAGAATTGATTTTCCCTTCAAGTCTTCTTTGCCAAGGTGGTATTCGAGTTGTTTGTCTAAATCGGGGAGCGTCTTGCTTTGGTCTTACTGCGACCCCAATTGTTCTGCACATGGAAGTTGCAGCACAGTAGATGATTGTGTGTAGCGACTCTAACGTATTAGCACCTAAAACATAGTTTGGTAAGATTAATTTGTTCATAGCCTGAAAGACGATTCCCAGTTTGTTAAATGATCTTAGTTTGGGGAGAGCTGATCTAGTCAGTGGATCTGTTCCACTATACTCTCTAAGAGCTCCTGACATTTCTATTTGGATCTTCTCAATCAGGTCAGCGGTTGGCTTTTCTTGTTGTAGTTTTTGAGTCTCGACCGCTCTTTCTGCCAAAGGTGTTTCAGGCAATGGATCGATTGTATTTCGACCAAATAGTTCGGGCTCCACTTCGCTCTTTATTCTATCTAGTTGTTCAGGCGAAATAAGGTCACTTCTCAAGATGAAACGATATTGATCTGCGACTTCAGTAACTTGCTCTGGGTACTCACCACAGGACTCTTATTATTTTTATTATTATTAATTTGAACTCTAGTCGTCAAAATACCGTAGAAAAGAGCCTCTCTAAAAATTTATATGACAGAGCAAAAACCAACCGTTCTGATATTAATAAATTTTATGAAGAAATCCACTGAAAAAATGTACTATCTAAAAACCATTATCCAAAATGCACATTAATAAAGAGTTACATAAAAACACAAAACAAACCCTAACAGTCAACACCAAACTGTTCCAAACAATACTAATACCCTTGAATCCACAAGAATCATACCATACATATAGGGTCTTTTAAAAACACTGGAAAATCTAGGAATCAAATTAAATATTAAAACTAAATTCAAAACAAGAAATTCACTGAAATCAATTATATCACATTCTAAACCCAATAACGTTACCCGAAACTCACAAAATGCAGTTATAAAGTTTCTAGCTAATGTAATAAATTTTATTCTGGAGAAACCACTAGACCAATAAATGTAGGAGTAAATAAACCCAAAAATTATATATAGAAAAGACAATTCGTAAATTAAAAAAATTGTGAACATGCCTGCATCCTTGATTATAACACATAATTTCAAAATTCAACCATATTGCACAAAGAAGAACACAATACAAAACGAAAGCTGAAAGAGTCTGCTTTAATTTTATTAAATAAAAGATAGTACTTCTGTAAAATTCATCTGTTTCTCGTTACCAATAATCAAGAATAAAATTAACAATAATAAAATAAGGTGTTTCCTAGTTTTTCCCCTCAAGACTTTAATTGGATGTCTGGAACATCGGAATCTCTTTGATGCCATTTTTGGCGAATGCACTATCTTATAATAAAAATGTACCTAGGAGCGCCACATGAAATTCTGAAAATAACTATTTTAAATTCTTCTAATTTTAATGAAGCTTTGTTACTTCACATGATCTTAAGAATTTTGGGTGCTACTCTGTACACAGGGTATTTAAGATTCACCAAACATGGAGGGCGGATGGGTGGACTCATGTGATATATTCTGTGGCCCCTGTAACATCAGGATAGTTTAAGGTTTTTGCTTTTTAGGGTTCTGTATATACAATATACGGATACCCTTATAATATCACTCCGGATATCTGCCTCTGTCACATCACAACAATTTTCTCCTAAATTACTGGAAGGAAGCGGTTGAAATTTGGTACCAATGTATAGTTTGGTAACCCGATGAGTACATATCGTAAAAGAAGAAATTTTGATTTTCGGGGTACTTCTGGGGGGGGGATAAAAAAATCGACCGTTCCCCCCTGATCTCTGAAACTACTGAGCCTAAAAATTTAAAAAAATAGGAAATATAGAACGTTGCCCGAACTTTACTGGAAAAATAAGGGGAAACCATTAATATTAATTTTGGGGGGCAAATTATAGAATTCAATGAAATTTTAAATATAAAAAATGTTTCAAACGAATCATGTTATACATCAAATGAAAGGTTCCATTCTGAGGAACACACACACACACACACAAACACACACACATATATATATATATATATATATATATATCATGTTACATACTAAATGAAAGGGCTCATTATGAAGAAAACAAGTATATTTTTTTCATAATATTTTCAAACAAAAAGTAAATAAAAGATATTAACAAAAATATAAAAAATTGTATCAACCCCCCCCCCTTTATCTCCGAACCAAAAGGTGTAAAATTTTGAAAAAAAAATAGGGGTTTAGAGCCTCACCTGAACTTTACTGGAATAATCATTTTGGGGGGCTAATTATAGAATTAAATGGAAAATAAAAAATTATAATTGTTTCTAATGGATCAAGTAATATATCAAATCAAAAGGCTCATTATGACGAATTCAAATTAATTTTTTAATTTTTTTTAAAATAAATTGTTTAACAGATATTAACAAAAATATTAAAAAATCTACACATCCCCCCTTATCTCCGAAACTATAAGAAGCAAAAATTTGAAAAAAATAGAGGTGTAGCCCCTCACATGAACTTTACTAAAAATTAAGGCGAAACCCCCTAATTTTGATTTTGGCGAGCAAACGACAGAATTAAATGAAAAATAAAAAATAAAACTTGTTTCTAACGGATCATGTAATATATCAAATCACAGGGCTCATTATGACGAATACAAATATATTTTTATAATTTTATTAAAATGAATATTTTAAAATACAAATACAAAAATACAAATTTAAATAATTACCCATTCCCCTCTTTATTCCCAAAGTATAAGACCCATTTTTTTCTGTTTACAGGAAAAATACGAAGAAATTCCTAATATTAATATTGGGGGCCAAATTATAGAATTAAACGGAAAATAAAAAAAAAGAATTTAACGCATCATGCAATACATCAAATGGAAGGGTCTTTATGAAGCATAAAAATATATATTTTTCATATTTTTAAAATTAATTGTTTACAGATATTAACATAAAGATATAAAAAATGCTAACTTCTCGCTTTATATCCGATACCATACTACCTAAAATTATAAAAAATAACTAGGGTTACTGGGGCTTACTTGAATTTTATAAGAAAAATTATTAGAAAACCCTCATAGTAATTTTAGGGACAAATTATACAATTATATGGAAAATAAAAATTAAATTTTCAAACGCATCATATAAGATATCAGATAAAAGTCTCATTATGTAAATTATAAATATATCATATTTTTAAATCATTTGTTTAAAATATATTAACAAAAATACTAAACATCGACTTAATTCCCACTTTAGAAACTACACTATTTAAATTTTGAAAAATATATTTTATTTGTATTTTTAAATAATTTGAAGAACAGATTTAATAATTTATAATTTAAAACTTGACCCATTTTGCCATTTATCTTCCAATCTACAGAGCCTAAAAATTCAGGGACTAGATTACAAAAGGCTTCCCTGATAGTTTATTAGTAAAATGAAACTCTAATGCTAATTTTTGGGGGCCAAATTAGAAAATTAAATTCATATGTATTCTTATAAAAATCAAGCGAATCCTTAAGCAGATAAAATATAAAGTCTATGTGTGGAAAATGAAAGTATATTTTTTGTAAATTTAAAACGCTTAGTATGCGAGTCCAACTCGCACTTGACCAAATTATTTAAATATTTTTCTTAATTCCCTTTTTTTTTCATATCACGATTTTTAACTTATTTATTTTTCTCTGTAACTTCATTAATGAAACTTAAATCTAATTTATGATGTTTTCTTGCTCTTCTGCAATCGATATTTGACACAAATAATTAGGTGAAAAAATGATACTAGTCCACAAATAGCAAGGTTCCATCAAAAAGTCCATTAAGTTAAACACTTTACACATTACAAAAAAAGAAGCAGATCGATAACTTCGAATGCTTACAAATACTTTTAGACTAAGCCTCTTGCCAACGACATACCACATCTATTGGAAACTTAGTAGTATCATATTAAACTTTGAGATTGTAACTTACAAGGTTAGAACTGCAAACAATAAAACATAAAACAATTTGCATTAATTTCTTTTAAATGTCGTTTAAACTGGCCTCGACCGCTACAGATGCAAACGCGACATCTCTTTCTGACTGCTATAGTTGTAATCTCTAGTTATATCTCATCCCGCATTGCTTCAAATCCAACGTTCATACTTTCTTTTAAATGCTCCTTAGTTTCTATTTCTATCTCGTAAACAACTTGAATTGCTAGAAGATGTCCTATTAGAAAACAAACCAAGAATATTCCAAAACGATGTCCAGCAGAATATAGGCGAGCTGTCAGAGAGTTCCTGGACAATTCATTCACAACCGCTTGGATTGGGAGAGCTGGCTCAATTCTCTGACCTCCGAGATAGGAATAAAAACCAAGGATCAGTTAAGAGAAAGAATAAATGTTGCTTTTGTTGCGGGATAAGTTGCGAATAGAGACTATTACTGTAGTAATCAACAAAACATGTCGCGCTTGCATCTATAGCGGTGGAAGCCAGTTTGAACAAAGTTGATACAAAATTATTGTAACTTTGAAAACGCGAGATGTAAGACCGACATAAAGAAGTGTTCGAGAGGACATTCAATTGTGGGAAGCTCAACTGACGAAGGTTCCCTGACCAGAAACAATGTATGTTATATATAGTATATAATGTATATTGTCTTGCGTACAAAAGACATCTCGAAGAGAGTATTATTGTAACTGTTGTATTCGTAAAAAAGATTTATTTAATACACGGAATTTGTTTTCTAATAAAAGTTAAAGATAAAAAAAATATTTACCAACCACAGAAAATAATACAATACACTTACCATCATAGCGGGCTTAATTTTTCAAGAACTTCATTGCCAAGTTTTTGTGATGTGAAATACAATTGCCATATTTGAACGGCTGAGGAAATTTAGTAAACTCGCCGATATGAAAACAAGAATTGCTATTTTGAAGATATTTTGGTCATAGTTCACATGTTTTACAACCATCTGAAAAACATGGTCCTATGCTTTTACTATTACCAGTTTCGAGGGGCTTACTGTAAAATAATTTTGATGGAAAAGTTTATCAGCGAATTTTGAATGTTCTAGGAACTTATTTCCTACAAAGGGTGCAATTAGGAGTCCAACGTTTTCGGTAGACCGGAATTAGTCAGAATAAAAAAGAGTAGTAGCATTACTTGCAAATGGTATAAAGATTTAATAGCACCTTAAGGCACAATATACCTCTCTATTTCTTCTAACAGTAGCATGGGCAAGTTAGTCGATACCCGCCTGTCGGACCAGATAGAGCTATTAAAAAGATCAATAATATGATTTTGCACATATGATAGAAGGCAAGGTGAAAAGTAACACTTCTTTTCTGGGCAATCATACACTTAACCACGGTGGGTTACATAGCACCCATGCCAAATAAACCAGCTCGCTGAATATGCAAAAGTAGTACATTATATGTAACTTTCTGTATACAAGTGGATCAGTTATATTGGTTGTATATAAAAGTGTCATGAATAATCTTTATATCTTTATATATATAAATCTTCTGTACGTATGTTAGTCATTGAACTCCTCCTAAACGGCTGGACCGATTTTGATGAAATTTTTTGTGTGTATTCCAGAGGGTTTGAGGATGGTTTAGATTCACAATACGGTCGACTAGATATTGTTTTTTTAGTTAAATTATTTATTTAAAAATTGTTGTTGATGTTAGCAAAACTTACATAGGATCCGGCAGACTGCGCTGTAGTCGCTGTGTCAAATATTCAAGAGTATGCTTTAGTTTCAGTTACGTCTGATAGATGGCGTTCAGATTATATTGTTACAGCTAATTTTTAAAAGTTTACATGGGACAGGACAACGTCTGTCGGGTCCGCTAGTTCCTTATAAATACAGCAAATATTAGGCAGATAGTGTAGAGTAACTTAAAGAACTAATTCCTTGAAGACCGTATTTTTGAAGTTATCTGCTAAATAAAGTAAGCTAATCGCTCAAAAACTTATTTTTCAAATTATTCGAACCTAAGAACTCAAAATGTATTTTTGACGGACCTTGAATATCTGACAGGAAAAAACACACACAGTTTCTTAAGAATTGTGATGTAAATAATTTCGAGAACAAACCAAATTGTACTAACCAGGTCAGTCCGATATGGACATATGAAATAAATTGGGAAGCTCATTTGTTGCACTTACAGTGACAATATGCGCCAGCTGAGCAATGTCAACAGCTGTCGAAATACGAGGACCGATTTACGATTTTATAGAGGACGGGGCAAAATCACTTAATTAGGTTTCTGTTTATCAATGAAGACATACAAGCAGAAGCAGAAGAAAGGAAAAAACTGCGAATTACTAAATTAAATAATATTCCAAATATGTCAGAAGTGAGAAATAGCAATAAGGGGATCTGATTACCAGAATTGATAGAAGAAACTAAAAAGTATTATGGTAAAAATACTTGAATTAATGTGGATCCAGGTTAATGGGTGTATGTCAACAACACGCACTTATAATTATGAAAAAATATTACAACCATAAAGTGATCTGAAACAAGAGAAACTTTAGATAAGTAAACTGACGAACTAAATATGAAATCTGCAGACTGTGGAAGTGACCACAATTTGTTCAAAGCTAAACTAATAATGCCTACAATCGGAAAAATAAACATGGACGAAATCAACTATAAAGCGATGCCACACCAAAAGACATTGGAGCAAGACAAAATAAGCTAGTATTAAGAACGAAAGTACACAATTAAAACAGAAGCTAGGTTAGATTAATTACTCCCACGAAAATATCGATCTGAAACATCCATGCATTTAAATAAAATATTAATGGAATGCAGATATCAAGCAGCAACAAATACATAAAAAACTTGTGAAAAAGCGAATTTTTTGTCGAACGATAAACTACGAGAGATGATGCAATAGAACAACAGCTATATCACACATGGGTAAATACTAAAATGGACAACGATAAGAAAGAATACATAGACGGTAAATGTTAAGAATTATTTAGGGTTATATAAGTTGCATGACTATTACTGAACAGCTCATAAAATATAGTACCAAAAACAAAAGAAGAAATACACATTTAATAAGAAGTCAATACCTATTTACATTGAAAGAACAAAAAAAAAAACACAGCTGAAAATGGACATGCCCCTGGCACAGAATGGTGCTCTGCAAAACAGATAAACAAAGGAAAAAGATAAATTATTTATTATTCTCACAAATATTTGCTGTAAACACCTAAACAGCGACCCAGAACCAGGAGGATGGATTGCAACCATACATAAAAAGGAAATAAGGAAATTTGTAACAATTACAGAGGCATAACGGTACTAAAAGTACTAAAAGAGGTTATGTGTGAGAAATATCAGCCATATGAGTCTGAGGAATAAACCAACTTTACAGCAGGCCGATCAGAAATTTATAGTAGAAAGCCTAAGTCACCGTACGTATTTTTAATTATACGAAGTTCTAGACAAATTAGTATACCTGTAACACTGCTATTAAAGAATTATATTAAGACACAACAGCCACAATTAAAATGGGAAATGATGTAACCGATGAATTCACTACAAAAGGAAGCTTATTGTAGGATTGCTTATGTCCCAAATTGTGTTTAATATATAAGTGAATAACCTTTTAAATATATGAAACAAATCTAGAGGTACAGTTTTCATCAAAATTATTATTTTCTTACTTGTTGGTAAGACCTGAAACATTTTCAATCATAAGAATGCTTTAACTTGTCTGTGTTTTCTCGGTTTTGGAAATTTAATTTTATTCTGGTTTGGTTTTATATTGCACTGCTAACTAAATGACCTAAACATGCATACGTCTGGTTGAATTTGAATAAAAAGTTTGTAATATTTTCGTCCGCCGTCCGTGATAAATTAAAGTGCTACTATAACAAATTGTATAATACTAATAACATTTCTTCTTGTAATAGTGCCAAATAATATTCATGACCATTTGAAATGTATTAGGTGCAAATTTTATAAATAGAATTCTTAAAAATTTGAAAATTTCATTTTCTTTAGAGACTGAGGTTTTCAGAATATCTATAATTTTAAATTAATATTAACTTCACAATTGCCAAATCTGACAATAAAGATGAATCTCAAATACATTATTGCAATTAAAAGCAATATTTTTGTATTTTTAACTCATTTCAAATAAAAGAATTCATTCCGAAAAATTTATATATATATATTGCGAAGAGTTGAACTATGTATAATAGATTTGTTGATAGAAACCAGTTCCTGATAATTCCAATGGTTTGTAAAATTCTACATCAATCAACGTTGTCGGCAGTATGTTGTGCTAACATTAGATTCGCGTAGAATTTTCAAACATTTGGAATCATTGGGAACAACAGTGTAAACTAAAAGCTTAAATATTAGAAAACAATTTACTTATTTTGTGTAATTTAATATACATTTTTGGTATAAAATATTTTTATATTGTAAAATGTGAAAAAAATAATTAGAAACTGAAATATTCTGTACAACAAGCAAATTGCTTTCAACCCTATTTAATTACTAGCTTCTCTAGTTTTATATATTATTTCTCTATTTAATCCATGTTTTACAAAGAGGAGAATGCAACAATTTAACGCAGCAAGTAAAATTACTTCATGCATTAGTTGTTGTGAATTCCTGACGTTTTTGACTCATATGCTAAACTCACGGCCTCGGAAATTCAAGTTCTGAATGTAAAGAAAAAACATATCATGATTTTTCGTTGCTTCAATTGCTACAATAGAGAGCAGCCTTAGTGCATACTAGATCTCAACTAATTAGTTAGAAGTATCAGAGATGATATTGCCCGTATCAATGATTGCATTAAAGAACTCAAAAATCTAAAACAAATTGCCATAATCAATAAAGACGATATATCTAAACTTAAACTTTCTTCTCAGGAAATTGTACACCTTAAAGACTGTGTTGCAATGATAAAAAAATGTGTCTTTTAATCCATATATAATGGCAGCTGGATGTCAAATCATCCAGTGCTGATCTTGTCACAGTGAACGAATTATCAAATGAAACTGGTTTTCATATTTCAAACAACATATCCACCAGCCGATTAAAAAATATTTCATGTTGATACAAAGCCTACACCACTTGTTGTTAGTTCGCAGCGGATGTTTGATTAATATTTCATAATATTAATCTTCTTCCGAAAGAGATTACTGTTTCCAGGGGCAGAACGCTTATGGAATGGGATAAATACAAAGATCTTGTCGCTTAAGTATCTCAACATAACAGCCATCATCCTGATAACTTGAAAAAGTGGCATATGTGAAGAATGTACCATCTATTATTGATATCAGAAGACAATAGAATTCTAGACAATCTGTTGCCTGTAATTAAGAAATTTAAAAGAACAGGAAACATAACATTTCTACCCGCCGCGCCGGATAGGTAAATTTGATACTGATGATACAAAGCTTCTTGTTGGATTAAACTCCGCAACATTTAATATTATTAATCTTCTTCCGAAAAAGATAGCTGTTTCCCGGGACAGAACTAACTGTTATCACAAAATAGAAATAAGAACTTGTTGCTCTAGTGATGGCTTGAAAAAAGGGCCTATGTGAGGAATATTTCATCTATTGTTAGCAACAAAATTATTGTACGCAATTTATTGATCGCAATTAACAAACCTAAAATAACAGGAAAGTCAAGACAGTTCATAATATTTTATCAAAATGCTAATAACTTAATAAACTATTCCTCTGTGTTTATATTACTCATAGTAACATGCATAAGCGCTAGTGGAATTTTTTAGAAAAATTTTCTAGTATGCTCTTTAACTTTGTTTTTATACATTTTACAAAAAAAATACCTCAGACCAATCTTGTAGATGATCTTTTGAGGAACATTTTTCGTAAAACTTTACTTATTTATTCTTAACTCTTTTCCCCGCCACCTATGAGGTAGAGTCTGTAGGCGCGTTTTTTTTACGTGGTAAATGTTTTCTCTCTTAGTTTCACTTTTAACGTAGGTAGCCATGAAAAAGATTGTTTTCACTTTGACCTTTCCTCATTTGAGAGTAATTCCATTAGTAGTGCTGAACTGGCAGTGGATATTGACAAGTTTTCGTGATAAAATGGAATATTCTAACGGAGAAAAACTGAATATGGTGGAATGTTATATCATATGCCATAAAAATTCAGTTCGTGCAGCTGATTAATACTTTCATAGATATTTTAATTGTCGTCAACCTGCTCTATGTACATTTCAGAGGCTTTACGATAGTTTACGCATATATGAATCTTTTACTAAACCACCAAAGGAACGTAATCATATTAACGAAGCAGCACAAATAATTTTTTTGGCAATGGTAAATCAAAATCCCTCTACATCAACTCGTGAGATTGCGGCAGAAGCTGGCATATCTCAACGAACTGAAAGCACACAAGTTTCACCCGTACAAACTTTCAGTTTCTCAAACTTTGCATGCTGGTGACGAACATCGACGTATTTTGTTTTGTACATGGTTTAAAGACATGTGCCTTGACAATCCAGAGTTTCCATTAAAGGTGTTATGGTCAGATGAAACTAGATTTACTAACTGCGGTATGTTCAATAGACACAGTGAGCATATCTGGCCTAAAGAAAACCCTTTCCATGTAGAACAAAGACCACCCCAGATAAAACTTTTTAATGTTTGGTTTGGTATCATAGGGTCTGCTGTTATCTATGACAAATCACTTAGTGGAGAAGGCTACTTGCATTTCTTGCAATACACTTTCCAAGACATGTTGCATAATTTGAATTTGAGAACTCGTTATTAGTAAGACAACACTTAGATAATATCTATCCAAACTTTTGGATAGGATGAAATGGCCCACGCGAACGGCCACACCGGTCTCCCGATTTGATAGTTATAGACTTCTATTTATGGGGTGCGCTAAAAAACAAAGTACAGAAAAGAAAGTATGAGACAGTTGGTGAGCTAAGGGAGGCGGTATTACAAGCAATTGAAGAAATTGATAGGCGGTCTGTGAGAAAAGCGGTAATGTCAATCTTAAAATATGCAATATTTGTCTAAATTGTAACCATTATTATGTACTTTAATTTCTTATGTTTTTAGTAAGTACCTACTTATTTATTTTTTTCGTTATATCTGATATACCTAATAAAATAATCGTTCAATGTTTTTTGGAATAGTTATTAATAAATCAATCTATTTCATGGCTAACTATGTTAAAAGTGAAAATAAAAATAAATATCAAGTATTATATCGTTGAAAAGCTCTAAAAATGTCCGATTTTTTGAGATCATAGCCAATTATGGTTTCCATTCAAAAAAAGATAAGTTTGTGTAATATCTCGAAAATGAGAGAGACATAGGTGAAGGAGGCAGGGCCCAGTAAAGAATTCCTACAACAGTTTGCTGACCACTTGACACACCCGACATCAGACGAACAGAAGAAAGCCAAGCAGTTTATCACGAAGCACTGGCAAATTTTTAAAAGACAAGATGGAACCATAGGTCTTACCAACATCATCCAACACCGAATAGATTTTCAGTAAGGCTCAAAACATCAGAATACCTCCTAGGCGACTACCATTGGGCAACAAAAGGCAGGCGAGGAAAACATCGAGTCCATCTTACAAAATGGAGTTATTGAGCCATCCGTCAGCCCATGGTCCGCTCCCGTCGTGCTAGTTCAAAAGAAAGATGTAACCATCCGATTTTGCGTGGAAACAGAAAGTTGAATTACCTCACCAAGAAAGACAGCTATCCACTACCCCGAATCGATGACACTTTGACCACACTAGCAGGCTCCCGTTGGTTCTCCACACTAGACCTAAAAAGTGGATATTGGCAGGTTGGTCTACACGTAAACGACAGAGAGAAGACAGCGTTCTCCACCAGAAAGGGCTGTTTCAGTTCACGGTCATGCCCTTTGGGTTATGTAATGCACTCGCTACATATGAGAGGCTAATGGAGTATATACTGAGCGGGTTAACATGGAGGATGTGCTAAGTATACCTCGACGACATTATAGTCATGGGTCAGACATTCGACGACCATCTCAAGAACCTGGACGAAGTATTCTCCAGAATAATTAATGCCAACCTGATACTCAACCCGAAGAAGTGTTCAATGTTCCAATGTTCCAAAAAGAAGTAGAGTTTTTGGACCACGTCGTTTCCGAGTCAGGAATCCGCACCAACGAGAACAAGTTAGAAGACATCCGTGATTGACCAGTCCCAAGAGACAAGCATGAACTCCGCCGAAGCTTCTTAGGCCTCTGTTCCTACTACAGGCGATTTGTTGAGGGATTTGCCACCATTTCCCACCTCTACATCGGCAGACCACTGAGAAAGAGAACTTCCGTTGGAATCAGGATTGCGAAACATCATTCAGGCGACTGAAGGCAGCACTATGTTCCAGCCCAGTCCTAGCCTTTCCTACACAGTCCGGCAAGTTCATTTTAGACACCGACGCCAGCAACACAGGTTTGGGGGCCTCCTATCTCAGGTGCAAGGTGGTGAAGAGAGGGTGATAGAGTACTACAGCCGTGGATTCTCGAAACCGGAAAAAAATTATTGCGTCACCAGAAAAGAACTTGTTGCAATAATAAGGGCTGTAGACCACAAATACATCTATGGTCGTCATTTCTTAATCCGGACAGATCATGCCGCCCTCAAATGGCTGCTGGACATGAAGACACCGGAAGGACAACTGACCAGGTGGATGGAGAAATTACAGCAAAACGATTTCAAGGTGGAACACCAGGCCGGCCGTTTGCACAATAATGCCGATGCCATATCCAGAAGACCCTATAGAGCAGAATGCGGACGTTGTCTGAAGACGGAACAGCGAGAGGGTATCTCCATCAGACAAATCCGAGTGCAAGCCAGGACCAAATGGCTGATCCAGACATCGAACCCATCCTATCACTCAAAATGAGAGGGGCACGCAGGCCACAATGGGACGAGGTAGCTAGACACTCGGGCGGCCTGAAATCGTTATGGGCCCAATGGGAATCTCCAAGACTAGAGAATGGAATGCTCAAGCGAGCACCGATGGCCGAGAAACCAAGACCCAACTGATAGTTCCTAAGAAAAATGTACCAGCCGTCCTGACCGAAGTACATGATGGGATTACCGGGGCCATTCGGGCATGAACAAAACCCTAGACAAAGTTCGCTAGCGATACTACTGGGTAAATTACTTTGAAGACGTCAGAGCTTGGTGCCGGAAATGTGACACCTGTGCAGCCTATAAGGGCCCGGAGACCCGGACCAAGGGCAGAATGCAGCAGTACAACGTGGGCGTCCCATTTGAGAGAATTCTGGTCGCAATGGATTACTTCAGCAAATGGCCTGAGGCATATGCGATACCTAACCAAGAGGCAACCACGGTAGCGACGGTGCTAGTAGAACCACTATTCAGCAGGTTTGGCGTCCCGATGGAACTACATTCAGACCAGGGCGTAACTTCGAATCGAATGTATTCCAGAAGGTTTGCACGATGTTGGGATCAGGAACACGAGAACAACACCATTGCACCCACAGTCAGACGGAATGGTGGAAAGATTCAACAAGACCTTGGAACAATATCTGTCCAAGGTCGTCAACAACAACCAGCGTGATTCGGATGAGCATATTCCCCTATTCCTGTTGGCATATCGCTCTGCCGTACATAATAGCACAGGCCTGACTCCAGCCAGGGTCCTATTCGGAAAGGAGCTGCCATTTGGCTTTTGGCTCCCCTGAAGAACCTTCCCAAGACATCGACGATTATGCCGACCAGCTCCGACGTAACATACTGGCAATACAAGAATTAGCCCGAATGCAGATGTTGGCCACCAGTGACCGGATGAAGACGCGATACGACCTCAAGGCCAATTCAGTCGGGTTCCAAGAGAGGGACAAAGTCTGGCTGTACAACCCCCAACGGTGCAAGGGTAAATCCCCAAAGCTTATACCCGCCTGGGATGGTCCATACGAGTTGGTCAAGGGGCTTAATGACGTCGTCTACCGGATCGGTAGGAACCCCAGGGCTAAGTTGAAGGTGGTCCATTTAGATCGACTGGCTCCTTACCATGGAGAGGATGTTTCTGACCGGGACGATCAGAATTAAAGGGTGGGCGGTGTAATGAAATTTCCTTAAGCCAGCCCTGGTTTTATTCCAGTACGACACCGATCACTTTTAGGAAAATTATTGTTCTCGAAATGGCTCGGCAGCTGTAGAGTTGATGACTGATTGTACGAGAGTTTTCGATGCAGGTTTTATAAAGGAGCGACCCATAATCGCGGCAGTTAGTTAGTGGGACGAAATGCTTATGTAGAAATGTTATTGTGATCAGCTGTTCTGTATAATTTGATGTAAATATAAGTTCTAGAAAAGTGAAAGTGATATTTGTTTTTTTTTAATTGAACCCACCAAATTTATAACAGTATATTGAACCTACATTCAATTTGAACTACCTCGTTAATTGTTGTTCTGGTAGGTTATGTACGTATCAGATTAATGTGTGGGTCAGATTGTATTCAACATTTTGTGTGAGAAAATAACAGGCATTAGATTTGCTCTAACCCGAATCTGGATACAATTGTTTGAAGATATCCCCTTACAAATTATATTTTACTCCTCTTTTTATTTACTATAGGTTTGGTTGGTTTCTATACATTGTTTTATTATATTGGTATTTTTTCTCTCATTATTATATTATTTTCTCTTATATATGCGTTGTCAAGTCCCTTTTTATTCTTTATGCACGATGGCTTTTAGACTGTGTATATATTCACATAAATAAATAAATATTTACTGCAGATACATAATCTGCAGGGTCGATATTCTTTGCCACTTTATTTTGCATATGAAAGAAAAAATTCATTGGGCTATGCTTTAAAGTTGACTTTAGACAATATCAGGAGCTGTCAATTGTCCATTACATTTAAAATCCAAAATAACTGAAATTTTGTCTTATTTTTTTTAAAGTGAAATCGGATAGGAAATAATATTTAATATCGTGTTTGAAATTTTTCAAACTTGAATTTTTTTCGGAAATCATTGTATATATAGCTAAATTTAAGTCTAGTATGATCCTTAACTCTCAACTGTTGCTGAATTTTTTTAGTTCTCATTTTACTTTTAAGTTTCGACTTTCGCTAAAACTTTGAGTTTTATTTTAATTCATCCTAGAAAGAATACCATCTCATTTAAAATATCAAAGTTAAGTTCAACTTCCGGTATAACCCAAACTCTAATTTCAAATTTGTGTAATTAGTTTTCCTAAAACGTCTAATGTACCACCTCGGTATGAACCTAGTATAAAATGTGTCCCAGATAAAAGCAACTACAAAGGGATTTCCGAATCGGTAAGAGATACAGAGTGGCTTATATGAGAGAAAGTTACGCTATTCAAGCTCAATCAGATGTTGTATCGAAATCAAAAATATAGAAAGAAAAAAACAAAAAAAATTGCGGTTTTATAAAAAATGCAACATATTCGGGATCTTGCAAACTAATCTGATAAAATTCTGAATTATTTTGATTAACGTTAATGAATTTTTACTAAGCCGCCTAGATTTTTTGCAACCATAGCCAACTTTGTTATTTCTTATGGCCGCCTTACTGTATTTGTACATCGTTTAGTATCATATAAAACTTTTCAACCATGTATAACAAGTCTAATTTTGGAGGACAGAAAACGAAAATTAATTAAAAAAACCTTTTAACTCAGTTGCGAAACAAAATGCCATGTTTTTGTCAAAACTTTATCATTTATTTTATATATAATGTAACAAAAAATAAATATAAATGTGATATTGTTTAAGTAAGCATTTTTTGTTTAAATTAAATATGGTAAGATATTTAAATTGGGAAAAGTTGATATGAATGATTGTTTCATTTTGTGCCACAGAAACGAGCGAGCTCAAGATATGTACATTCAGCAATATCCCGAAACACGGCAACCAGTATTCTCGATCTTCAGACTGCTTACAAATAATTTACTTGCCAGTGGATTCATTAAATAACCTAAATAGAGTGTATAATGAAAATATTGAAAATCTTTTTTAACAGGGTTATCGACAATCCTCGTACCTCCCTTCGTCAAATAAAAAATAATATTAAGGTGCCTAAATCGACTGCTCAGAGAATTCTTAGAAAGTACAAGTATCGCCTATATGTAGAATATATTAGCCAAGGACTTCGAGTTGGTGACTTAAAAAAGAGAAAATTGTTTTGTAAATGGTTCATAAAAAATGCCAAGAAAATTCCCAATTTTCGCTTAAGGGTCTGAAAGCAGATTTACACTAATTACCGGGTATTTAGCAAACACAACAATGTGTATTGTGCCGATCAAAATCCGTTCTTAAATCGTGTGGTGAGTCATCAAGGTTTTAACGTATGCCTAGGAGTCATTAACGGACACGTTCTATATTACATTTTTGATGATAATTTGACTGCTCCTCAATATCTTGAGATATTACAAAGTTCAAGATGTAGTGAACATGTGGTTCCAGCATGATGAAGCACCTTCACATAATGAAAGAATCAAAACTGACTTTTTGAATCAGCAATATGGAAATAACTGGATCGGAAATCAAGTTCCGGTAGCCTGGGCTGCTCGCTTGTCGGATCTTACGCCTCTTGATTTTTCCATTTGCTGATACTTAAAGAATTTCGTTTATTGTATTACTTATAAAAGGATAGAGGAACTTGAGACAGCCCTTGTTCAAGCAAGTGAAAAAATTTCTAGACAAATGGTAATAATAATTCATACTCTTCTCCCCGAAATAAATAAAAAGGAGTTTTATCATTGTGCAAAAATTCCATTATTCCCTAGGAGATAGGCAGGGAAATATTTTTCGGGAACCTAAAGTAATAAATACAGCCATGACAATGGACAGGGGAATTCATGATGATTTGAGTAATACACTTATTACAAACTTACACTTTATTTAAAAAATTGTGAGTATTTTTTCGCATCCGATGGAGCTTAATCATACAATTCAAGGGGAATTCATTTCTTTAAGTGAAGTAATACGTGATTCGTCAATAGCGAGAATTAAAAATCTCTGTTCTGACGGAAAATTTTGTAAGATGAAATTTTAAATTAGAAATATAGTTCCATATTTAATGCCGAATTTTATAATGTACCATTGAGGTTAAATGATAATTGATTATCTGAAATGTTCTAGCTTTTACTGTGCAATAAACTTATTTTCTTTAAGATTAATTTGAAACTATTCGACTCTTTTTGCATAAACATTATTCGTTTGTAAATTACTTTAAGTGATTTATGTTACGTTTATTCACGTTAAAATTATTTAAAAACGCACTTTGATTTATAATAATGATATTACAAAGAATAGGTACATATGTAGTCTCATAAAAATAGAATCGTAAAATGTCTAACAGCAACAAAAAAGTAGAGGCTAAATTACATTTAAAAAAAATAAAAACCTTACATTTATGTCAAGTTGTGAGTTTTGCTGTTTAGGTGATTCTTTTCTAACAACATTTATTCTGGAAATGAGATAGAATCTTACGTAAGAAGGTAAGTCACAAATCTTACGTAGGAGGATCAAAAATTTACAAAATCGTCCTTATGTAATTAACGAATGCCTCTAGAGAAAAAAATAAATAAATAACCTTCGGCAACCGAAAATATTCCAGGTTACGATTAATGTTATGAGGAGTTTTTATTCGTTGCATGAGAATTGATAAATTTATTCTTTAAATGAATCGAAACATCACTCGTCATTTTGTCAATATTGAATTTATGAAAAGCTGAGGACTGACCGGTGTTCACCATCTGATTAATCGTGTATAAGAAAAATAAAAATAAATAAACCTCGAAATATTAAGAATACAAAATACACCAAACATAACAAAAATATAAATATTGTCAAAATTGACAAAGTTTTTCTGTCAAAAACCCAAAATGAGAAAAAATCTAAAAAATTGAAAATGTATAAAACATCAAAAATGACAAAAGTAATAGCAGTAGGTACCTAAAAATTTCAACGTCACCGTAAAAGTAAAAAGTCAAACATCTCAAACACGGGAAATGTATCTGTAGCTCTTCACATTTGCAATATAGTCCGAGGGTTAAATTTAAAATTATAAAACTCATATTCACTTTCACTTTCCAAGAAACTTTTATTTACCTCGAATATACAACAGCTGATTCAAATATCACAACAATTTTACATATAAGCTCTTCGTACAATCAACTTAACTCCCGATCGTGGCGTGCTTCCTTTATAAAAGCAGCATAGAAAATTCTCGTAAAAATCATAGTCACTCCTACAGGTGCCGAGTGTTTTCGAGAATCTTTTTTATCTCAAAGCGTTTGTTGTCGTACTGAAATGAAACAGGGTCGGCTTTGGGTAAATTTCGTAACACTGCCCCCCCTTTAATTCTGATCGTCCCGATCAGAAACATCCCCTCCATGGTAGGGAGCGAGTCGATCTAAATAAACCACCTTCAATTTAGCCTTGGGGTTTCGACGGATCCCACAGAAGACGTCATTAAGCCTCTTGACCACCTCGAATGGACCATCCCAGGCGGGTGTAAGCTTTGGGGATGTACCCTTGCTCCGTTGGGGGTTGTACAGCCAAACTTTGTCCCTCTCCTGGAACCCGACTGAATTGGCCTTGAGGTCGTATCGCGTCTTCATCCGGTCACTGGTGGCCAACATCTGCGTTCGGGCTAATTCGTGAATCGCCAGCATGTTATGTCGGAGCTGGTCGGCATAATCGTCGATGTCTTGATAAGGTTCTTCGGGGGAGCCAAATGCCAAATCGCAGGGTAATCGCAGCTCCTTTCCGAATAGGACCCTGGCTGTGGTCAGGCCTGTACTATTATGAACGGCAGAGCGATATGCTAACAGGACTAGGGGAATATGCTCATCCCAATCACGCTGGTTATTGCTGACGACCTTGGATAGGTGTTGTTCCAAGGTCCTGTTGAATCTTTCCACTATTCCATCTGACTGCGGGTGTAATGGTGTTGTTATCGTTTTCCTGATCCCCAACATCGTGCAGACCTTCTGGAATACATTCGATAAGAAGTTACGCCCCTGGTCTGAATGTAATTCCATCGGGACGCCAAACCTGCTGAAAAGTTTTTCTACTAGCACCGTCGCTACCGTGGTTGCCTCTTGGTTGGGTATCGTATATGCCTCAGGCCATTTGCCGAAATAATCCATTGCGACCAGAATGTATTTGTTCCCCCTCTCAGACTCGGGAAACGGACCGGCGACATCGATTGCAATTCTCTTAAATTGAACGCCCATATTGTACTGCTGCATTCTGCCTTTGATCCGGGTCTTCGGGCCCTTACTGGCTGCATAGATGGCACGTTTGCGGCATCAAGCTCTGACGTCTTCGAAGTAATTCACCCAGTAGTACCGCTGGCGAACTTTGTCAAGGGTTTTATTCATGCCCAGGTGGCCGGTAATCACATCATGTACTTCGGTCAGGATGGCTGGTACCTTTTTCTTCGGAACTACCAGTTGGGACTTGGTTTCTCGTTCATCAGCGCTTTCCCAGACTCGATTTAGCATTCCATTGTCTACTCTTAGAGAGTCCCATTGACCCAATAACGATTTCAGCACGCCTGAGTATCTAGCTACCTCATCCCATCGTGGCCTGGGTGCCCCTCTCATTTTGAGTGACAAGATTGGTTCGATGTCTGGATCAGCCATTTGGTCCTGGATGCACTGTTTCGTTGTCCAGTCGCTGTTCCGTCTTCAGATAAGTCCGCATTCCACTCTACAGTTTCTTCTGGATAGGGCATCGGCATTATTGTGCAAACGGCCGGCATGGTGTTACACCTTGAAGTCGTATTGCTGTAATTTCTCCATCCATCTGGCCAGTTGTCCTTCCGGTGTCTTCATGTCCAGCAGACAATTGAGTGCCGCATGATCTGTTCGGATTAAGAAATGACAACCATAGAGGTATTTGTGGAAATGGTCTACAGCCCTTATTATTACAAGAAGTTCTTTTCTGGTGACGCAATAATTTCTTTCCGGTTTCGAGAATCCACGGCTGTAATACTCGATCACCCTCTCTTCACCATCTTGCACTTGGGACAGGACGGCCTCCAAACCTGTGTTGCTGGCTTCGGTGTCTAAGATGAACTTGCCGGACTCTGTAGGAAAGGCTAGGATTGGGCTGGAACATAGTGCTGCCTTCAGTCGCCTGAATGATGTTTCGCAATCTTGATTCCAATGGAAGGTCCCTTTCTCAGTGGTCTGCCGATGTAGAGGGGCGGCGATGGTGGCAAATCCCTCAACAAAACGCCGGTAGTAGGAACAGAGGCCCAAGAAGCTTCGGAGTTCATGCTTGTCTCTTGAGACTGGCCAATCACGGATGGCTTCTATCTTGTCTTCGTTGATGCGGATTCCTGACTCGGACACTACGTGGCCAAAAACTCTACTTCTTTTTGGAACAAGGAACACTTCTTCGGATTGAGTCTCAGGTTGGCGTTATTAATTCTGGAGAATACTTCGCCAAGGTTCTTCAGATGGTCGTCGAATGTCTGGCCCATGACTAGAATGTCGTCGAGGTATACTAAGCACGTCCGCCATGTTAACCCGCTCAGTACATACTCCATTAGCCTCTCAAATGAAGCGGGTACATTACATAACCCAAAGGGCATGACCGTGAACTGAAACAGCCCTTTACTGGTGGAGAACGCTGTCTTCTCTCTGTCGTTTACGTGTAGACCAACCTGCCAATATCCACTTTTTAGGTCTAGTGTTGAGAACCAACGGGAGCCTGCTAGTGTGATCAAAGTGTCATCGATTCGGGGTAGTGAACAGCTGTCTTTCTTTGTGAAGTCATTCAGCTTTCTGTAATCCACACAAAATCGGGTGGTTCCATCCTTCTTTTTAACTAGAACGACGGGAGCAGACCATGGGCTGATGGATGGCTCAATAACTCCATTTTGTAACATTGGCTCGATGTTTTCCTCGACTGCCTGTTGTTGGCCCAATCAATGGTAGTCGTCTAGGTGGTATTCTGATGGGTTGAGCCTTTCCGGTATCTATTCGATGCTGGATGATGTTGGTGCGACCGGTGGTTCCATCTTGACTGTTAAAAATTTGCCAGTGCTTTATGATAAATTGCTTGGCTTTCTTCTGGTTCTCTGGTGTTAGGTGTGTCAAATGGTCAGCAAACTGTTGTAGAGACTCTTTACTGGGCCCTGTCTCCTTTACCGACGTCTGGTACTCTTCGTCGCAATTGATTATGGTCTCCACTGGCTGGAAACAAGCTATCTCTTGACCATTGGCAACTCTGATGTCGTTGTTGGACGAATTCAGGACTCTGATTGGTATATCTCGTCCGGTTTTAACTATAGCCCGTCCAACCAAGTTGTCATGAGCTGAGTGTACGGGCTCCACCATTCCAACGCAGCTCCCAGGATTGCTGTCTAGCTGCCCATGAATAATCTGTTCCGTTCGACCGGGAATTCTAGCTGAAGACTTTGCCACAATTTTTAAGGAGGTGACTGAAGTGTTGACGGGCCGTGTCAATACAAATTCCTCATTTAGAAACCGAAGAACATCATATCTCGGGTCGAACATAAATCCATGCTGGCTAATTAAGTCCATTCCCAGTATAAAATCGTCTTAGATATTCGCTACCAGGACCCTAGGCCGGATCATGTTGTCCCCTATCTGTAGCACGACATCTGCCTCACCCCGTATTGACATGTACTCGCCGGTGACTGTTCTGAGCTGGATGTTATTGGTAACTGGCCGAATTTCTGATGCTCTCAAAACCCTGGACTTGGCAATGGACACAGCGGCGCCGGTATCGATGGTGATGGTAACTGCTCGCCCATTGATGGTGCCTCTGATGACTAGGCTGCCGTTATCTCGGCAAAATCCCCGGATGGATAACGTTTTGGGGGCTGGTGGAGGGTCAGTCAACATTCGCTCCCTTATGCTGACTGGCTGACGGTCCCTGGACATGTGGCTGTTCTGTTGGTTACCCCTGGTCGGTGATCGTTCAGGTAGCCTCACTCGACAATCACGTTGGAAGTGTCCTGTCCTTCCGCAGCGGTAACATGCCCCTCTGGTGCCAGTTCTTTGTGACCGTTCTAATATTTTGTTCAGGCCAGCCAGCAGCGCTTGAAATGGTGACTCTGACTCATCCTGGTTGAAGGAAACTACTCGGATCCCCGGCTTGGACATGTTCATGACGGCCTCTACTTCCAACTGGGTAGGACAAGTGAACTAACCGTCTAATCTCTGCTTCGAATTCTTGAAGGCCTCAAATTGCCGTTTATACATGGGCCAAGATGAACTGCCATCAAATGTGGGTGGTTTGCGAACGGAATCTTTGGTACTCACGGTGTGCTGGTATTTCCCTCTCTGCAAATCTTGTTGAAATTTTTTAATTGCTGTTTCCACTTTATCTTGTACTTCACTGTATACTGCGTCTTTAATTCAAGTGATTTCAGCTTTTACCTGGCTTTGGTTAGCACTTATTTCAAATTTCAGCTGGTTCTGGACGGAATGGATGTCATCTACTTTGATTTCAAGAGTCTCCACATTACTTTTTAGGATTTTTATGTCGTCGTTTATTTCTTTTATATCTGATTCAACTATTTGCATTCTTTCATTAACTATTTCATTAACTTGCGATACTATTTGCATTAATTGTTCAAATTGCAATTGTTTTTTTTTTCTTCCGTTTTGCCTTGTTTTTCTTCAAATATCTTAAATTCATTTTGTCGTTTTTTTTTCTAATAATTTAAATTCATTTTGTCGTTTTAATTCAGTTTGATCTTGTTTTTCTACAAATTTCGAGAATAATCCTTCCATTAAATTAGGTTGTTCACTTTTCATAGTGGAAACAAGATTTTGTTGTTCGCTTTTCATCGTAGTGACAAGATTTTCTAATTCTCTTTTACGTTTTTCATCAAAAGGCTTTACTAACCTTTGTTGAATTCCTTCTTGATGTGGCTTTTCCTTCTTGACAAGTTTTTCTAGAATCTGTGCAATTTTTTCGTCCAGTCCCTCCGTAACCTGCTTGATTATTTTTTTGGTAGTTTCGTTCAAACTACGGGTTTCCATAAATCAAATTAGGATTTTAACTGCACTTAATCCCACTTCTGACACCAAATTGCAATATAGTCCGTGGGTTCAATTTAAAATTATAAAACTAATATTCACTTTCACTTTTCTAGAAACTTTTATTTACATCGAATATACAACAGCTGATTCAAATATCACAACAATTTTACATATAAGCTCTTCGTACAACCAACTCAACTCCCGATCGTGGCATGCTTCCTTTATAAAACCAGCATAGAAAATTCTCGTAAAAATCATCATCACTCCTACAGGTGCCGAGTCTTTTCGAGAACCATTTTTTATCTCAAAGCGTTTGTTGTCGTACTGAAATGAAACAGGGTCAGCTTTGGGTAAATTTCGTAAAAATATTAAATCCAAAAATAATGTTCTCTTGAACTTTGAACACGCGAGATGTAAAGACCGACATCTAGGATTTTTTCGACGTTGTGGCTACAATATAGGTACATTTCACTCATAAATGATATTCAAATGACTTTCACTAAAAAATTTTAAATGTACGGGATATGAAAATTACCAATTGAAAATATATTCAAGACAAATACGTCAATCATGTCGGTCATACCCGGGACAGGTCCAAGTATTGCTCGATAGATGTTAATTTTTCCGAAAGCATACATCACAAGGTGACTGCTAATATTTGCACTGTAACCTTTTCTAATTAAGTTGTTATCAATATTACATTAAGCACATGAAACAAAACCAAAAAAACTTTTCAACTGTCAACAAACAAAGCACCGCAACAACTCGAGTGCGGGCCCAACACACGGTTGTATGTCACAAGGTCGCTGTTTTTTTTTTTCAAAATTTTTAACATTGATCAAACAATCCTTTGTAAAATATCCTTGGGACAGGTCAGCTAGTAAACTATATTTGTACGAAGTGTTATATAGTACTTTTTCGAAAATATTTAGATTTTCTTTGCATAAAAGTGATAACCTTGCGCAGGGTATATATTTATTGCCGCACTGCTCACCTGCGAGACCAACTAAGAGTATATTACATTAGAATGCTCAGAAATACACTTCAAATGACCCCACTAAAATTGAAAAATTGACTAACTCGGGAATCCCAACTAAAACAATTACATAAACAGATCATTTTGAGAGGTAATTTTAAGAAAACACAATTACGGCATTCTGCTTCACATTCAAGTATTTTTTTAATAATTTACATTTTCTGTCAGTCAGCAATGGTTGCATAATACAAGAAACAACAAAGTTGGCCGTAGTCGCTAACACAGTACTACCAAATTTCACCAAATATGTTTAGAATATGGCGAATTTATTACAATTTTTCGAAAACAACATTTTTTTGTATTGCCTCGATATTTTGAAAACCCCTTTAAAGATTTTTATTTCGATACAGCTCCTGTTGGGCTTGAAATAGCGCAACTTTTTTCGCATTTAAGCCACCCTGTATCTCTTGCAGTTTCGGAAATCCCCATGTAGTTGCTTTTATCTGGCACACATAGTAAATGAAACTGATATATATATATATATATATATATATATATATATATATATATCAATTTCAATAGTTACCACAATTTTAAAACAAAAACCAACATGATTTTAGTAAAAAAAATAGAATTCTTAACACCTGTCATCCTATGATGGAGAACTCTTATCCGAAAAATTAATTAGCAATTTGTAGTTTTCTACAAGTTTAGACAATATGGTACTAATATCACAGCTACCATTCTTCCTCTACTCTCCGGAATAGTACCAAATCTCCCATCTGATTCTAGCTCTTTAATCTACACGTGAGCTGACCCCTAGACTGACATTTTACATCCTATCAACAATATATGAGTGGCAAATAAACACTTAAAAAAAGCCGAAAGTATTTTTTCTAAGGTTCAGGATAAAATAGACACCAAGAATTTGTCAAATGTTTTTTACCGGATACATTATACTAACTGCGACTTACAACTCATCGGACAAACAAAAAGACTTGTTAAGGATCGTCTTAGCTCACAAAGAAATGATTTTAGATTGAATAAAGTCACTTGTGCCCTAGGTGAACATTGTTAAACAGAGGAACATATCCCCGATTGTAGCAATGCAGAGACTTTGAATATTAGTGAATATAATTTTAATTGGAACTTCCTAGAAATGGCTCAAATCTTTCAGAATATCAACTGTATGAATAGGAGAACTGATATATTGTAGCCTTTTGTCCTTCCCTTCCCTTTAATGTCACACATTTAGTTTCAGAAGTTCCTTTACGTAATATTAGTTAGTACCTGGGTGACCGAGCTTCACTCGTAAATTCCAGGTTTTATCATAAACGTTCATATATCCAATTAATCGGACATTTGCTATGTGAACTAATTTAAACTCCCTAACATAATATATTTTTTCTGACATTTTTTATTTACATGGTGTTACTACAATTCTACTCCTCCCTATATTTCAACCACACTATATATGCAACTTCTTATGCAAAACCCATTCAAACATTTTTTTAAATCACGCTACAATTCCACTCGATTCCATATTTCAACAACCCTGTACATGCGACCGCTTTTATCCACTCTACAAACACTTTTGTTTCCAAAATCTTTCAACTACCCTCTGTAACTGTAATTATACTTCGGTCTATATTTTGACCCTTATATATATATATATATATATATATATATATATATATATATATTCTGTTTTTTTTTTGGTTAAGGGATATTGACTAATTGTATTTCCGTTATAACCCTTTATTCCATGCACCTAACTTTCGGAGATTGTTTTCTTCTTCTTCAGGGTTCTGAACATATATATATATATATATATATATATATATATATATATATATATACATAAATATATAAATACAACATAATAACTCCATCATCTCTGTATATAGGGTACTAATACTAACATTATTTACAATTTATACTAGATGAACAAATAATGAATAATATAAAATGTGCCTATATGAATATTAGATCACTTATAGCTCACTTTGAGGATTTCAGGGCAATTATTGTAGGAAAAAGTTATTACATTGTTGAACTAACTGAGACTTGGCTAAATGGTAATATATTGGATGATATAATAAAGATTAATTGGATATCACTTAATTCGTAACGATAGAATAAATAGAGTTGGAGGCGTCTGTATTTATTTGAAAACTAGCTTACGCTATTCTGAGATAAAAGTTAGTAATGAAATTGAACAATTATGGATAAAAGTTATGGTACGTTTTGAAAGTTTTGCATTTGGTGTTGTTTATAAACCCCCACAACATAATTTAAATACTTTTCTCCATGTTCTTGAAACTTCTATATCTGAATTGGCTGTTATATCCCAAAACTTAATATGTGTTGGTGACTTTAATACAGATTTGTTAAAGTTTCAGAATAGAAATGCAACTGAAATGGTAGAGTTTTTTGAAAGTTTTGGTTTAAAACAATTAATAAAGCAACCTACTAGAACGTGTGCTACATCAGCCAGTTTAATTGATTATGTGATAACTGACAATGAAAACATTATTAAAAACATTGAGCTACAACATCTTCCAGAAATAAGTGACCATGACCTCATATTTTTTCTGGTGAATATAAAATTTGAAAAATCACATGTAATGCACAAAACAGTTCGAGATTTTAAAAATTTAAATTATTTGCAGTTTGATTCAGACCTACGTTCCATTCCTTGGTGTAATATTTTTGACATACCAGACATATATGGCAAAGTAAAATTCTTAAGTGATAATATTACCATATTATTAGACCTACACGCTCCCTATAAAACCTACCGTATTACTAAACCTTACGCACCATGGTTAAGGTTAACTGAGGGTTTACGCGCTATGATGAAAGATCATAACAAAATATTAGCTAAGTTTAAATTATCAAAAACTGCCTCAGACTGGGAAAATTATAAAATTTTACGTAATATAGTAACATCGACAGAAAGGACAGAGAAAAAGGTTTATTATTCCACAAAATTAGTGAACACAACGAGTTCTAAACAAAAATGGTCCACATTTAGAGAACTGGGGATTGGAAAAAATAAATCTGCAAGTGAATTACCACCTGAAATAAGCGATCCTACTCAAATAAATAATTATTTTCTTAATTCGATTCCTGAGCTCCCTGAAAACGATGACTTGTTGTGGTACTATAACACAAATAGAAGAATAAATTCCCCGCTCGATTTTTTCGAGCTTTCAGAGCTCGATGTTCTCAAAATAATAAACAGTATCAAAGGAAAAGCCATAAGGCTTGATGGAATTAGTATACAAACTTTGGAGTTATGCTTGCCTCTCTTACTACCGTTTATTACCCATATAATTAATTTTTGCATAATTCACTCAGTATTTCCCACTCAATGGAAAGAGTCACGAGTTACACCTCTCCCCAAAAACTCTAATCCTACTTCTTTCAGTCATATTCGACCAATAAGTATATTACCGTCCATGTCAAAAATAATTGAAAAAGCGATAGAAATCCAATTACATGAACATTGTACTAAAAATTCGCTAATACCAGCACATCAGTCTGGATTTATAAAACAGCATAGTTGCAACACAGCGCTACTTAAAATTACAGATGATATATTAGAGGCAACTGATAATGGGAAACTTACTATTCTGATCCTGCTTGATTATTCCAAAGCGTTTGACACCATAAAACACAATATTTTAAAATCTATACTACATTATTCTGGTCTATCAACAAATGCTGTTAATCTACTGAATAGTTATTTAGACAACAGAACGCAATTGGTAGAATGTAAAGGCAATAGATCTCTGCGCTCAGTAAACAGGAAAGGTGTGCCCCAGGGGTCAATTTTGGGCCCCACACTTTTCAACTTATATATTTCTAATTTTCCAGCCGCCTTCCTGTCCTATTCACAACATTTTTATGCTTATGATACTCAAGTGTATCTATCATTCTTCCCACAGGAAAGTGAACAGGCTATATCTGCAATTAATTATGACTTAAGTGCATGGTTGCAGTTATCTCAAAATCACTGTTTGTTACCCAACACATCCAAAACAGTTTTTACAATTTTCGGTAGAAAGAAGGATAGGGAAAGTTTTCTCAATAGATTTAACAATACACTCATCGAGGTGTCGGTCTTACATCTCGCGTCTTCAGATTTAACAATAGCCTAAAATTAAATAATTATGCAATTCCTTATCAAGAAAAGGTTAAGAGTTTAGGTATAACTTTAGATCAAGACTTAAGATATACGGACTACATCAATAAACGCCTGCAGAGTGGTTATCTATACTTAAAATTAATTTATCAGCAAAGGCATTATTTAAATAGGAAATCGAAAACCTTACTCTGTGATGCATATGTACTGTCCCAATTTAATTATTGTGACAGCGTTTATGGCCCATCTTTAACAGTAACCGACGCCAGACGTATTCAAAAAATTCAAAATTCATGCTTGATATTTGGAGTTCGAAAGTACGACAGAATAAGCTTTACCTTAAAATTAAATAACTGGCTCAACATGACTAATCGCAGATACCTTCACTCTATATGTCTATTCAATGAAATAATTCGTAATAAATCTCCTCAATATTTGTACCGAAAAATATCATTTAGGGCAGATGTGCATAATCTAAATATAAGGTTTAAAGGAACACTTACACCCCCTTTTCACTCTACTACACTATGTGAAAGATCCTTTTCATACGTCATAGCAAATCGTTTTAACAATCTGCCTATTGAGCTAAGAAATCTCACTACAAAGATACTAAAGAAACAGTTATTTAAGATCCTTTTGGACAAGCAATAATTGCCCCGAAAAAAAGAAACAAAATTGCCTCCTAGTGAATAAATAGTTATTCTTTTTTTTAATTTATTTTCTATTATAAACAGAGTACAAATGTACACCAGAAAAACGTCATATTGTATGTAAAGGTAAGCCTTAATATCTTAATTTTTTTTATGTTTAAAATAATTCATCAAACACAGGGTTAGTTGTAAGAACAGCTAGCAGGGTAACCTGCGGCTGAAACTCGCCCAATTCTTGTATTATAATTATTTTTGTTATCTATTATCTTATTAATAAAAGTCCTTTATTATTATTATTATTATTATAATTTAAATCACACTGCATAAGTATAATTTCACACCACCATATTGTTACCAAATTTACCCAAAGCCGACCCTGTGTCATTTCAGCACGACAACAAACGCTTTAAGATAAAAAATACGATTCTCGAAAAGACTCGGCAGCGGAAGGAGCGATGATGATTTCTACTGAAGAATTCGACGGGGATTATAAATGAAGCACGTCACGATCGCCGGGCGGTGATACCGCGTCGACTTGCGTATATGAGAATGTATTGTGAATCAGCTGTTTTAATGTAAATAAAGTTCTAGAAAAGTGAAAGTAAATATTACTTGTTATAATTTTAAATTAAACCCACGAAGTATATTGCAATTTGGTGTCAGAAGTAAAGGATTAGTGCAGTTATGGAAACTCGAAGTATGGAAAAAACCGACGAAACTACCAGAAAAATTATCAAACAGGTTACAGAGGGACTAGACGAAAAAATAGCACAGATTCTAGAAAAACGTGACAAGGAGGAGAAACAACATCAAGAAGAAATTCAACAAAGGTTAGTGAAATCTTTTGATGATAAACTTAAAGTTAAATTAGGAAATCTTGTCACTAATATCGATGAAAAACAACAAAATTTAATGGAAGGATTATTCTCGAAATTTGTAGAAAAACAAGATCAAACTGAATTAAAACGTCAACATGAATTTAAACTATTAGAAGAAAAACGACAAAATGAATTTAAAATAACTGAAGAAAAAAGACAAATGCAATTTGAACAACTAATGCAAATAGTAAGACAAGTTAATGAAACATTTAATGAAAGAATGCAAATAGTTGAGTCTGATATAAAAGAGATAAATGATGACATTAAGACCACAAAATATATCGTGGACACCCTTGAAACAAAAGTAGATGACCTCGATTCCATCCAAAGCCAGGTAAAAGTTGAAATCAGTTCAATTCAAAACACAGTTCAAGACCAAATCAGTGCCATCCAAAACAAGGTAGAAACAGAAATTAAAAAAATGCAACAGGACTTAAAGCGAGGAAAATACCAGAACACCGTGAGTACCAGAGGTTCCATTAGTAAACCACCCACATTTGATGGCAGTTCATCTTGGCCTATGTATAAACGGCAATTTGAGGCTGTAACTACAGCTAATGGATGGGATAATCAAGAAAAATCTACTTCTTATTTCGTTAAGAGGTCCGGCCCTAGAACTCCTCCAAAGCATTCCAGTCGATGAATAAGGCAATTTCGACAAGATCATCGCCATCGTAGACAAACGCTACGACAATCAATCCTTGAGCCAGGTATACCAAGTCCAACTCAGTGTAAAAACGCAAAGATCCGGTAAAAGCCTTCAAGAATTCGAAGCAGAGATTAGACGGTTAGTACACTTGTCCTACCCAGACCTGCCAGAGGAAACGAAAGACCAGTTGGCCACACAGAGTTTCATAAACGGCATCAGAGATGTGGAAGTACAAAGAAATTTAAGACTGAGTGGCGTCAAGAAAAGTAGTGAAGCTCTACTTCGGGCTTTGGAAGTAGAGGCCGTCATGAACATGTCCAAGCCAAGGGTCCGAGCGGTTTCCTTCAACCAGTAATAGTCAGAGTCACAATTTCAAGCGCTGCTGGCTGGTCTGAACAAAATATCAGACCGGTCACAAAGAACTGGCATCAGAGGGGCATGTTACCGCTGCGGACGGACAGGGCACTTCCAACGTGACTGCAGAGTATGGCTACCGGAACGATCACCAACCAGGGGTAGCCAACAAACCGACCTTACCAACCAGGGAAACTCCAACCAGTCAGCATAAGGGGGCGAATGCTGACTCACCATCCACCAGCCCCCAGGACAGTGTATCCATCCGGGGATTTTGCCGAGATAGCGGCAGCCTAGTCATCAGAGGCACCATCAACGGGCGAGCAGTTACCATCACCATCGATACCGACGCCGCTGTGTTCATTGCCAAGGCCAGGGTTTTGAGAGCATCAGAAATTTGGCCAGTTACCAATAACATCCAGCTCAGAACAGTCACCGGCGAGTCCATGTCGATACAGGGTGAGGCAGATGTCGTGCTACAGATAGGGGACAACATGATCCGGCATAGGGTCCTGGTAGCGAATATTGAGGACGATTTTATACTGGGAATGGACCTAATTAGCCAGCATGGATTTATGTTCGACCCGAGATATGAGGAATTTGTATTGACACGGCCCGTCAACACATCAGTCACGCCCATAAAAATTGTGGAAAAGTCTTCAGCTAGAATTCCCTGTCGAACGGAACAGATTATTCATGGGCAGCTAGACAGCAATCCTGGGAGCTGCGTTGGAATGGTGGAGCCCGTACACTTAGCTCATGACTACTTGGTTGGACGGGCTATAGTGAAAACCGGACGAGATATACCAATCAGAGTTTTGAATCTGTCCAACAACGACATCAGAATTACCAATGGTCAAGAGATAGCTTGTTTCGAGCGAGTAGAGACCATCATCAATTACGAAGAAGAGTACCAGACGTCGGTGAAGGAACCAGGGCCCGATAAAGAGTTCCTAAAACAGTTTGCTGACCATTTGACACACTTGACGCCAGAGAACCAGAAGAAAGCCAAGCAATTTATCACAAAACACTGGCACCACCGGTCGCACCAACATCATTCAGCATCGAATAGATACCGGAAAGGCTCAACCCATCAGAATACCACCTAGACGACTACCATTGGGGCAACAACAGGCGGTCGAGGAAAACATCGAGTCCATGTTACAAAATGGAGTTATTGAACCATCCATCAGTCTATGGTCTGCTCCCGTCGTGCTAGTTAAAAAGAAGGATGGAACCACCCGATTTTGTGTGGATTACAGAAAGCTGAATGACGTCAGGAAGAAAGACAGCTATCCACTACCCCGAATCGATGACACTTTGACCACACTAGCAGGCTCCCGTTGGTTCTCCACACTAGACCTAAAAAGTGGATATTGGCAGGTTGGTCTGCACGCAAACGAAAGAGAGAAGACAGCTTTCTCCACCAGTAAAGGGCTGTTTCAGTTCACGGTCATGCCCTTTGGGCTCTGTAATGCACCCGCTACATTTAAGAGGCTAATGGAGTATGTACTGAGCGGGTTAACATGGAGGACGTGCTTAGTATACCTCGACGACATTCTAGTCATGGGTCAGACATTCGACGACCATCTGAAGAACCTGAACGAAGTATTCTCCAGAATTAATAATGCCAACCTGAGACTCAATCCGAAGAAGTGTTCCTTGTTCCAAAAAGAAGTGGAGTTTTTGGGTCACGTAGTGTCCGAGTCAGGAATCCGCACCAACGAAGACAAGATAGAAACGATCCGTGATTGGCCAGTCCCGAGGGACAAGCATGAACTCCGAAGCTTCTTGGGCCTCTGTTCATACTACCGGCGTTTTGTTGAGGGATTTGCCACCATTGCCGTTCCTCTACATCGGCAGACCACAGAGAAGGAGACCTTTCGTTGGAATCAGGATTGGGAAACATCATTCAGGCGACTGAAGGCAGCACTATGTTCCAGCCCAATCCTAGCCTTTCCTACACAGTCCGGCAAGTTCATCTTTGACACCGACGCCAGCAACAAAGGTTTGGGGGCCGTCCTATTCCAGGTGCAAGATGGTGAAGAGAGGGTGATCGAGTGCTACAGCCGTGGATTCTCGAAGCCAGAAAGAAATTATTGCGTCACCAGAAAAGAACTTCTTGCAATAATAAGGGCTGTAGACCATTTTCACAAATACCTGTATGGTCGCCATTTCTTAATCCGAACAGATCATGTCGCACTCAAATGGCTGCTGGACATGAAGACACCGGAAGGACAACTGGCCAGATGGATGGAGAAATTACAGCAATAGGACTTCAAGGTGGAACACCGTGCCGGCCGGTTGCACAATAATGCCGATGTCCAGAAGACCCTGTAGAGCGGAATGCAAGCATTGTCTGAAGACGGAACAGCGAGAGGGTATCTCCATCAGGCAGATCCGAGTGCAGGCCAATGAAGACTGGACAACGGAACAGTGCATCCAGGACCAAATGGCTGATCCAGACATCGAACCAATCTTGTCACTCAAAATGAGAGGGGCACCCAGGCCACGATGGGACGAGGTAGCTAGATACTCCGGCGTGCTGAAATCGTTATGGGCTCAGTGGGACTATCTAAGAGTAGACAATGGAATGCTCAAACGAGTTTGGGAAAGCGCTGATGGACGAGAAACCAAGTCCCAACTGGTAGTTCCGAAGAAAAAAGTGCCAGCCATCCTGACCGAAGTGCATGATGGAATTACCGGAGGCCACCTGGGCATGAATAAAACCCTAGACAAAGTACGCCAGCGGTACTACTGGGTGAATTACTTCGAAGACGTCAGAGCCTGGTGCCGCAAATGTGCCACATGTGCCACATGTGCCGCCAGTAAGGGCCCGAAAACCCGAATCAAGGGCAGAATGCAGCAGTACAATTTGGGCGTCCCATTTGAGAGAATTGCCATCGATGTCGCCGGTCCGTTTCCCGAGTCTGAGAGGGGGAACAAATACATTCTGGTCGCAATGAATTACTTCAGCAAATGGCCTGAGGCATATGCGATACCCAACCAAGAGGCAACCACGGTAGCGAGGGTGCTAGTAGAACAACTATTCAGCAGGTTTGGCATCCCGATGGAATTACATTCAGACCAGGGGCGTAACTTCGAATCGAATGTATTCCAGAAGGTCTGCACGATGTTGGGGATCAGGAAAACGAGAACAACATCATTACACCCACAGTCAGACGGAATGGTGGAAAGATTTAACAGGACCTTGGAACAACACCTATCCAAGGTCGTCAGCAATAACCAGCGTGATTGGGATGAGCATATTCCCCTATTCCTGTTGTCATATCGCTCTGCTGTACATAATAGTACAGGCCTGACCCCAGCCAGGGTCTTATTCGGAAAGGAGCTGCGACTACCATGCGACTTGGCATTTGGCTCCCCCGAAGAACCTCCCCAAGACATCGACGATTATGCCGACCAGCTCCGACATAACATCTGGCAATACACGAATTAGCCCGAACGCAGATGTTGGCCACCAGCGACCGGATGAAGACGCGATACGACCTCAAGGCCAATTCAGTCGGGTTCCAGGAGAGGGACAAAGTCTGGTTGTACAACCCCCAACGGAGCAAGGGTAAATCCCCAAAGCTTACACCCAACTGGGATGGTCCATACGAGGTGGTCAAGAGGCTTAATGACGTCGTCTACCGAATCCGTCGAAACCCCAAGGCTAGATTGAAGGTGGTTCATTTAGATCGACTCGCTCCCTACCATGGAGGGGATGTTTCTGATCGGGACGATCAGAATTAAAGGGGGGGCAGTGTTACGAAATTTACCCAAAGCCGAGCCTGTGTCATTTCAGCACGACAACAAACGCTTTAAGATAAAAAATACGATTCTCGAAAAGACTCGGCAGCGGAAGGAGCGATGATGATTTCTACTGGAGAATTCGACGGGGATTATAAAAGAAGCACGTCACGATCGCCGGGCGGTGATACCGCGTCGACTAGCGTATATGAGAATGTATTGTGAATCAGCTGTTTTAATGTAAATATAGTTCTAGAAAAGTGAAAGTAAATATTAGTTGTTATAATTTTAAATTAAACCCACGAAGTATATTGCAATATCTTTTAACTACACTATATATGCCTTGGTTTATGGCCACGTATTGTATTTTTTTTGAACCACCTTGAATAATTATAATTGTAGCACATCCTATACTGCAACCACCCTGTAAATACAAATGCTAACAAGCTACCCAATAGGTATAACTTTCTATTAACATTTTTTAGCTACCTGCATAACAATACTTTTATTCCGCCCTGTATGTCAGCTATCATTAATTTCCAAATGCTTATTATTTTTCCTCGCTTTTTTCTATAACCATACTATAATTCATTTGACGCTATATTTTAACCATCCTGCATAGTAACTTTTATGGAACATCTAAAATATTTAAACGACCCTGTATAATTATAATTTTACACCACCAATTCATATTATAGGCATCAAATTAACATGCGAAATCATTAGATTTTACTCATCCAAAAATTGCCTACCAAGCAAATTTTTTCACGGTGAAAACTTAAAATCTCTAGCTTTAAAAATATAATGCTAGGAAGATATGACGGAGGCATAAATAGTTACATGTTCGGAATATATAAATACAATACTAAAATTCCAGTACATCCTATATTGCAATCACCCTGTAAATGCAAATGCTAATAAGCTAAACTTTAGGTATTTTTTAGCGACCCTGCATAACAATACTATTACTCCGCCCTGTATGTCATCTATCAATAATTTCCAACTGCTTGTGAAGTACCCTATAAAATTATTTTTTCTCGCCTTTTCCTAACCATGCTATAATTCCATCTGATGCTATATTTTAACCAGGCTTCATAGCATCTCTCATGGACCATCTAACATATTTTGAACGACCCTGTACAATTATAATTTTACACAAACAATTAATGTTATAGGCATCAAATTAACATGCGAAATCTTAAGACCTTACTCGTCCAAAAATTGTAAACCGTGCCAATGCCAATTTTTTCACCATGAGAACTTGAAATGTCTACCTATAAAAATATAATGCTAGGAAAATATGACGGAGGCATAAAATAGTTCGGAACACACAAATACACTTAATTTGTATTTGTTTACAAGAACAGTTTCACTCTCAAATAGGTCACCAAATCACCCTGTATTGAAAGAATTTTTACAACAGGACTCTCACTCTTACGTAGGTTACCAAATTACCCTGTATTAAATGCCTTTATTTTACAAAGCAGCCGCCTTGATTGTCACAATCTGTCAATAAATTTTTTAATAATTTAATTTCTCAGTAAAAAGGTTTTTCCCAAAGATGAGACCCTCACCAATCGATTTCTATCCATCGAAACTTCCAAATTGGGAAAATTTCCTCAAAATGGTTAGAGCCGTTTTCCAGAACATTAAATTATATATATATATATATATATATATATATATATATATATAAACTATATACAAACATTGTTCGTATTATAGTATTAGACTATTTTGCCTGACTTATTATTTTTCAATAGAATGTATTTATGTTATTGTTTTGTCCATATAATATATATATATATATATATATATATATATATATATATATAATTTAGAATCGAAAATAACAATGTTGTAAAACTGAAAACGTTGTTATACGGAAGAAGGTACCGCTTATTGATATGTGTAACATTTTCATAACGTAACCTCAAAAAATTTTAAATACCAATGAATTTCACGTATGAAGATTTCCGTTGTTGAATTTCTAAAATATTTTGTAAAACATTTTTATGCACTTTTACTTTTTAGTTTTCTGCATGTTAGTAGTTTTTTAATCTTCTCGAATTCCAACAAAGATTTATTGTTTTCCAGATAGGAGCAACAAGCTGCAAATCTAAGCTGGGAAACGTTCCTATACACAAATAAATTTGAACTAAACAATTTTCCGTTTTGTTCGAGCCCACCCAAAAATAAAAATTTCCAAATTTATATATATATATATATATATATATATATATATATATATAATTAATAATTATTATGTTGCAGATATCGTTACCTTCTTGGTGACTTATTAGAGCTATAGTTTATTGCAATCCACTTCACTACCATATTAAAAAATAGTCTTACCATATGTTTCTTTGGTTGACTTTTCTTTATTTTTTATACATAACATACTAAACGTACATGAGACATAATTTATAACAAGTAATGGCTTTATGTCAAACTTTTTATATTGTAGTATATTTATTTAAAAAATTAAAGTATTTAATGTAAAAATTCTAAGCTTACTGTATCCTAACTGCTAATAATAATGCTATACAAAACAAGTCGACCTAATTACCATAGATAGCATGTCATTAAATGAACATTATACTCGACTCAGATAACCTTGTTCCCTTTCAGTGAAGATAATTTGTAGTATTTTTCCAATTTGTATTTCTAACTTGCTGCGTTCAAGTGTTGCTTTCGGCTCAAAATTTATGATTTATTTTCCAATTGCTCCTTAGCACCCCATTGATCGAAATTTTGGATATGTCTATAAATGGAATATTAGCTATACTGTGCCGGTACGAACGCAAAATTCAATATGTTTACTTATTGTGATAAAAAACATCTAAATTGGGCAATTGGGCTCGTTGTATGATTCATATGTACATCGTATACAAGATGTAGGCTTACAGTGTACCAATATGTACCAAAAATGTAATTTTTTATCGAGAGCTTTTTATTTTTTGTGATGTTTACAACCCTCCCATTCTGCATCAAATTACTTTTTGATAAATCTGAATGAAACATGTTAATTATCAAATCTTTCGGTAGAACTCATCATATTTACCTAAGCCGCCCTGTTTTAATTTCAATACGACATCGATCGCTGAAAAGACAAAAAAATTAATCTCGAAATAGCTCGGCTACTTTAGAATTGATAATGGATTGTACGAGGGTGTTCGATGCTGATTATAAAAGGAGCAGCCCATCCTCGCAGCAGTTAGTTAGTGTAGCGAAGAGCTTTTGTTGAATTAATAGGCTTGATGCACATTATAGTGCCGGTCACAGCCCGTTCCCGGTCTGATCTCGTTCTCGCTCTGATCTCGATCTCGGTCCGATCTCGGTCTAGTCGATTCACCATATTCACAGTGCGTTCACTATCATCCTAACGTCTTAAACTGTTAATAGTCGATGTTGGAACTGTGCGCCTCGCAAATGATAATAAAATTAACTCAAGTAAAATATTTTATTACTTCTAATATTTACGGGCGAAAAATGTCATTGAATTATTCCATTGAAGAATTATCTGTTAGAGCTTTGGTTCTTTATGAAGAAGATAATTGTAGCAGCCCACGAAGACAAAATGAACCAAAGAGAAGAATGTGGGTGCACCCGAGTTTAATGCAACGAGAAGGGAGAATACCTTACTCTCTATGTTCATTTAATTAAGTAGGGAGAAAAATTGTACAATATTGTCGAATGCATATGGGTATATTCGAAATGATTTTAATGAAAATTGTGTTAAATATCCAAAAAGAAAACACAACATTTCATTTCAGTTTACATCATATACAACAATAAAATAGGTCAGTTATTTCTTTATATTTTTTATTAACGAATTTGAAGCCATTTTTACACACAGGATAATTTAGTTATGTTAAATATATAAAATAACTATCAACTCGGGATTTGAAGTATCTGATTTACTTGTCAATTTCACTGATAATAACTGACTGCCAGGCAATAAATACTCTCTAAGATCAAAATGCCAAAGCTGTAGACCTCTTCACTAATATCTGTATATTTATACCCAAATCCATATGACCGAATAATTATTCAAATTTTAGAATATAATTTTAGTTATGGACGTTAACAAAACAATTACTGAAACGGGTATATTCAAATATTTAGACAAATAGAAAATTAAAGGGGAATATTCGAAAAAGGTTTAACCTGGAATTCCGTGCTAATACAATTTTTGTCATAATAACCCAAAAAGGGGCGACGAATGCTCATTATGCTTTATATACGTCATAGAACTGGAATTTCCAGAACTTTGTGCATTCAATATCTTAACAAATGAAATGTCTTTAAACCCTTAAGAGATTATCATGGGTATATCCAAAGGGGTTTTATATTACAGATTTCAATTTTACTCGAACTAGACAATATTTAGGTATATCCTTATATCCTTGTTTAGGTTTGCGTATATATATATATATATATATATATTAACCGACTTCCAAATAACTGAAAAGCTAAAAATAAATATAACCAGATACAACTCTAGACAATAAGTAACACGATCAATATTGTTACGTACCTGCACGCAAAGTAAAAAAATGTAAACATTAGAATGTGCTCATTGTGTACAAATTAGTTACCTACCTATCTAGTATATTTTTGAAGTCGGAAACAAGCAAGTCTAAAATCCTGCATTGAGTACTTAGCTACTACTAAATATACTAGATATGTAGGTAATTAATTTGTACAGACCGTGGGCTAGCTGAAGTGTACAGTGAAATATTCTTTCAAGCGAATATAAGTCTTAGTACAAGTTTGGATTAGCGCTCAAATTGTTTTTTAACAAATTCGTTGGTATTGAAATAATATTTATTAAACATTTTTTGCTGATTTTTAACCTTATTAAAAGCTTATTAAATTTGGTGGTTCAGCTCACGAGTGCACTTAAGGGACAGCCGCCCCTGGTTAATATATATCTTTAAATGTTTTATTTTCAACTTTTTAGTTTGGAAGTCCGTTAATATTTCTTTAAATATTTGATTTTCAACTCTTCAGTTTTTTTTAACTCGGGTAGTTTGATCTCTATTTTCTATGTGTAAAAAAACGTTGTGTTTATATATCTATGACACACCAAAGCTTCAACAGTTTTTCCAGTACAAGATTGCTACCAGGTCAAAGGAACTAAATTTATATTTTTTGGTTGACTCCAGATAATAACAACTTAGATGTGGAAACGTGCGTAGAGTAAAAAAATAAAAGTTTGGTGTTAGGGTACAAAACTTTGTGTTTATATATCGTGACACACCAAAGGTTCCACAGTTTTTCTAGTACCTACAAGATGGCAACTAGGTCAAAGAAACTAAATTTATATTTTTTGGTTTACTCCAGATTATGACATCTTAGATGCGTAGAGTGACACACCAAAGGTTCCACAGCTTTTCCAGTATCAAACCTAGTACAGAATTTGGAAAAGTGACATGAAGATATATTATACAATTTTTACTGATGTGTCATAATTAGATGCATTCTTATTAACCCTTGTTTAATAAGAATTTTATCTATAATGAAAAATAAAGGTATTTTAAGCATAATTCATATTTGCTGACAAACCTCGTATACAGTTGAAAAAGTGACATGTAATGATTAAAATATACATTTCTGATCTGTTTGAAGTTAATTAACTGACATTTATTTCGATTTATTTCCAATAAACTTTCAATTTATTATAATTTTTAATAATACAGCACAATTGGATGCTGTTTTTAATTCTGATAAACTTTGTTTGATTACAATTTGAGAGGTTATAAAAAATAAGGCTTCCTCACTTTAAAAAAAAAATTGAGATTTTTTTGAAACCTACTATATAGTTAGACAAGTTACATAAATACTTATTATACAATTTTTAGTGCAATGGCATAACTATATCCCGTTTTTAATTCTAATTACTTCTATTTAATAGCCATTTTAAATATTAACAAAAATAACGATACTTTAATTTGTAATCAAAATTCCTATTTGATAACAAACCTCGTCTACAGTTAAAAAACTGACATGGAATGATTACTGTTTACATTTTAGGCCATGCAAATCTGTTTATGAAGAATAACTTTTTCTAATACTCTCTTCGAGGTGTCTTTCCTTTGTACGCAAGACAATATATATTATATACAAATATAATATATATTGTTTCTGGTCAGGGAACCTTCAACAGTTGCGCTTCCCACAATTGAATGTCCTTTCGAACACTTCTTTATGCATTTGATGCATTTCGTTAAATTTGAAGACGCGAGATGTAAGACCGAGATCTAGGATTTTCGAGAGAATCAGTACACAGAGGTTCCGAATCTGGAGCCATTCCGTGTAATTGCTATTCTCCCTTAACTCCTAGGACAGACTGTCACGATAAAATTTTCAGGTTACTTCACCTATCAGAGATATAATTCAGTCAAAATAGACAAAAATAAGTCAAAACTTACCAAAATTCGCATAGAGCTGAAAATTGGCAGAGACGTTAAATACATCACTATAAAGAAAATGTCAAAAATCCCCTTCGATCCTCCTTCTGGAAAAAATGTATTCACGGTCAAACAAACAAAATTAACGTTTTTTCCATTTTTCTCGAAAACGGTAAGTTTTATCGTGAAACTAGGCCAGACAAAAGTTGTAGATCATACAATTCTCTACAAAAATAGTGTAGTCACTTTTACTCTTACTACTCATCATTCGTGAGATATCACAGTTTTAATCATTAGAAAATTCATATTTTACATAATATGCACTAAAATGCAGCCTGTACACGTCATCGTACGTTCAATATAACTGAAAATAAGAAACTATTGGTTTGTGTTACTAACACAATAAAACTTGTATAAATTGAATGAGTATTTTAAAATATAAGACTATACTGTCAGTCCCTAATTCCCTTCGTCAGTATCCTAGAGTAACATCTGCTAGCTACGTCATTGTTCGAGTGTGGAGGGTCGCATACCTGCCTATTTTTAAAGGAAGTAAACGAAATAACTCAGTATATGCTGTTAGTTTTGAAAATTCCTTTGCAGTGAGCAGTCGTGCTTATTGGTAATATTTTCAATTTTAATTTGTGCTGTTATTGCCCGCATTGAGTATGAATTTTACTTAGTTGCTGCTGAAGCTAAGTACCACAATAACTGTTATAATATCTTTCTGAGGCCTACTATGGGAAATAAAGTTGGTCGTCATGAAGATGATTCAGTGAACTTGGCGATGGAGGAAATATTTCAATACATTGAAAATAATGATGATTGTCAATTTTCATTGCAAGAATTAAAAGACATTGGCAAAAATCCAACTATAGATAATAAAAAAATTAAAAGAAGATTAAAGTTAAAGTATGGTGATAAAATTATTATAACTGAAGGAAGTTTAACAATTATCTGTTTTATTAACAATCAGTACGATATTCTTAATAAAGCTTGGTATGAAAATAAAAAACAAAATACAAACGAAGAACGATTCAGAATACTAAAAGTCTGCCGTAGCAATTATTCGAGAGGATATTCAATCTGTAGTGATTGATAATGATATTATCCCCCGCCGAGTCGAATGTTTGAAAATATTGACAGCGATATTCCGGAGTCCATGACTTATTTTTTGGAGCAAGTAATTTTAAAAAATCGACAATTTAAATTAGATCATTATAAATTAATATGTACAACTATCAGCCACTGTATAATGACTGCTGTTCGGCCTAGCACTTTCAAATCAAGATTGCAATTGGGTTTATCAGTTTTTTTTCATCAACGATTTGGATCGAAAGACGAAAAAATTTGTATAATTTTTTCGTCTTTCGGATTATGTGCATCATATAATGATACTATAATGTATGAAGCAGCAGCAGTTCTGCATCGTCCACCGCATATTTTGCCACCAGAAACTGGCACATTTATTCAGTATGTTGCAGGCAATGCTGATATAAATATACACACTTTGGACGGTCATAATACGCTTCACATCATGGTGATCATTAAAATTATTACTCAAAAAAATTCAGTTACAGCAGAAGAGCCTATATTACGAACAAATATTCTTCCTTCAGCGCAACATTTTGGAGAAAAAGCTCATGTGCCAATACAAGTCTATCAAACAGCTGGTGTAGTAGGATATAGCAAAATAGCTGTGCAGGATTTTGATCATGAAAGTAATACAACAACATCTTTACTTAAAAAAGTAGATATGTTATGGTTATATGGGAAATGGAAAAATTTATTATTGCCTGGTTGGAATGGTTATATTGAACATTTAACAAGTAATATTAGAAATTTTTCGGAATCTCGAATTTTATTTTTACCATTTGTTCATCAACCAGCGAGTAACTACTATACCATATACACAACTTTACTGTGTGCTTTAGAAGATGCAAAACGTTATGGCCACGATTATTGTATTATTACTTTTGATTAACCTTTGTACGAAAAAGCTCGAGAAATCTTATCCGCAGCGCCTGAAGGACCTGAATTATCGAAGATCATAGTAAGACTTGGAGGTTTCCATTTACTTATGTCTTTTTTGGAGCGATTGGTTATATTATGCAAGGAAGTGGTATAAAAGAAGTACTTTCTCTAATTTGTGCACCTAATTCATTAGAAAAAATGCTCAATGGTCCTGCTTACGCGAGAGCTATTCGAGCTTCTTACCTTGCTTCATCTTACTTTAGCAACAGTAATATCCAAAGAGCTTGTTCTCGATAGTGAGATGGATGAAAACCTTACAAATACAATTGAATTTGTAACAAACAAAACTATTTCCTATAATGATATTGAACAAGGCGATGAAATAGCTGAAGCATTACTTTATCAGTTTAATGAAAAACTACAGGAGCACGGAGAACGAGGACCTTCAGCAAAACTATGGATACAATATTTTCATATGGTGTTTATTGCAACGGAATTTATAAGAGCTGAACGTATGGGAGATTGGCGAGTTCAATTAAATTGCGTTAAAGAAATGCTTCCTTATCTTCATTCATCAGGACATTTTCATTATGCCAAGTCGGCGGCATTTACCTATATGTACAAGATATGATGCAGTTAGAGAACTTGATGAATCCTAGTGTTTATCAAAGATTTATCGAAGGATTTTTCACTATTAGACGTTTTGATAAATTAAATTCTGGAATATCGACGGATATGGTGATTGAACAATCAATGATGAAGTGTATGAAAACAGATGGAAGTGTTGCTCGAGGGAGAAGTACGCAAGAAAGTGTCATTAGTAAATGGGTTTATGGCATGCATACGATGAATACTGTGTGTGAAGGATTGGAAGATCTCGCTTATGTTAGAATGGACACAAGAGACCAGCATGTGGATGCAAGCGATTCTCGTGTAAAGAGAGATATTGAAGATATTAATAAACTTGCGGAGTGGCTCTTATCACATGATCCGTTCCCTGTGATTCCAAAAATTATGTCCATTGCTAGCGGAGTCATCGGCGGTGATACAATTAATTGTCATAATGCTCGTGCAGTTAGACTTGCTTCTATAAGCAAAATGACTGGCCAAACGTTTAATAATATTAAATTAAAACGCGCTGATAGAGTACTTCCTCTTTTAAGTGCAAGTAGCGTCATAAAAGTACATGACGAAAAGGTGCCTATAGACCCTTCAACGCATGAATATTACTAAGACATTTGAAGATGAACTTGAAACATTCTTCGCATATGAATTAGCTCCTTACCCATTATCACTCTTTGATGCAGTGGGAATGCATAAAACTATAAAGTCAGTTCGTTATAATTGCTTTGAATGTTTAAACTTCGAATTTGATAACACAAATGCTATCTACATCATCGGTGAAGGCTATCTATTACACCGTGTTGTATGGGATCAAGATGAAACGTTTCATAATATTTTTGAAAAATATGTTCAGTATGTACAAAGACATTTTGGTCATAACAGTACGTTTGTATTTGATGGTTATACTAATCATACGAAAAATATTAATGCTACAGAACAACGTCGTCGGACTACAAAAACATCTTCATCTGTTGATATCGTTTTCGATCGATCTATGAAAGTTCCAACGAACCAACAACAATTTCTTGCAAATACTCATAATAAGTCTCGCTTCATTTCAATGTTATGTGAAGAATTTACAACTGCTGGTATTCCAATAAAACAAGCTGATAATGATGCTGATGTCCTTATAACTGAAACAGCAATAGAACAATGGAAAAGTTCAAATACAACTGTCGTTGTTAGGGAAGATGTTGATTTGTTGATATTACTGACTGCACGGACTCCAAATGATAAAATTATTTACTTTTTGAAACCTGGGAAAGGTCAAGTACAATCAAAAATCTATTCATCACAAAGTCTGACTGCATATCCGATATCATATTTTATTTTTACATGCAATAACTGGTTGCGATACTACTTCAGCAATTTTTAAAAGAGGTAAAATAGCAGTATTTAAATTGTTCGAAAAACGTAATGATTTAATTGATTGCGCAGAGGTATTTACAAAGATTGACTCTTCTCCACACGACATCGTTACAAATGCAATTGGTTTTCTTCTTGCAATGTATGGTGCTCCAAAAAAAATTGATTACATAGACAAATATAGATGTTTGAGGTTTGTAAAATCTGCATGAAACAATAAAACAGTACAGTTGTCTTGTCTGCCTCCAACATCTGCTTCTGTCTTTCAACACTTGTATCGTGTGTATTATCAAATTCAAGTGTGGCAAGGCAATGACCTAGACCCAGAAGGATGGGGTTGGAAATTAACAGATATTTATTTGGAGCCAATTCAAACGCTACTCCCGCCTGCTGCAGAAAAACTGCTTAATAGTATTTTTTGTAAATGCAAGACGGATTGTAGTAAAAATTGTGGCTGTCAAAAAGTGGGATTATTTTGTTCGCCAGTATGCATCAATTGTCAGGGTCAGACTTGCTCCAATATTGAAACAAATACAACAGATGAAAATATTTATGATATTAATGAAGAGATAACTGATGCATCTCTTTTCTTAGAACAGCGAACAGAAATTCTACAAGAAGAAGAAAATGAAGTCGAAGAAATAATTGTCGAAGTAGAAGTAGAAAATTATTTAATATAACATTTAGACGAAAGAAACCTATTCCACTTCGATCATTAGCAATATTACCATTCTTTCAATCAATAGGATATGATCTGATCAAACTTTCTTTATTACAATAGATCACGATCTATTGTAATAAATAGTCCACGGAGTATACCTACTGGGGAAACCACGTTAAAAAAATGCGCCAAGTACATTACCTCATAGGTGGTGCGGAAATGTGTGCATAATGTAAAATATGAATTTTCTAATGATTAAAACCGCGATATCTCATCTAATATCTAATGATTGTATGATCTACAACTTTTGTCTGGGATATTTTCACGATAAAAATTACCGTTTTCGAGAAAATTGTAAAAAACCTTAATTTTGTATGTTTGACCTTGAATAAAATTTTTTGCAGAAAGAGAATCAAAGGGGATTTTTGACATTTTCTTTATAATGATGTTTTTAACGTCTCTGCCAATTTTCAGCTCTATGCGTGTTGTCATTTCTTTATTTCTCTTAAAATTATTAATAAAAAGAAATCGTTTGATTTATGAATACAAACTGTTTAGAATACATATTAACTGACATTTATTTTGATTATTTCACTTTATTTACAATTTTCCGCAAGTTCCGAACAGTTAACACCAGCAACTCCACCAAAGCTTACTGTATAAGAATGTTAAAAAAAATGTCCCTATTTAAAAAAAACGGTACAAGTTATGTTATTTGAAAAAATATGGGACCAATTCGGGATCCCCCGGAACTAATCCAATTTCTTTTTATCCATGTTCCGGACAGCAAATTTTTTCCATATATTTAATTGCAGCGACTCCACCAAAGTTTACTGTATAAGAAAGAGGGTAAACAAGTTTTTTCCGATTTTCTAAGAAACGGTACAAGCTATGTTATTGAAAAAGATATGGGACCACTTCGGGATATCCCAGAACTAATCCAAATTATTTTCAATTCATCCCGTGTTCGGAATACAAAAAAACATACTGTTATGTTCATGAAAAACATATGGGACCACTTCGCGATCCACCGGTACAGGATCCAGTATAAACGGTAGAAAATTTTTGATCCATTTGCGGGTAATCACTGAACAAAACCATAGATACAGACAAATTGAGAACCTTCGTCTTTTTGAAGTCGGTTAACAAATAGATAACGTGTTTTGGAGAAATCGACGAATATATTAGGTATATTGGTCCATTTCCATGCACGCATTTGTTCATTCACAAATTTCATCACTTTATCAATAGAATTATTTCCCAAATTTCAAGTTTCACCAATCCGGATATATACTCTATTAAACAAGACAATAATCATTCAAATCGGTGCCCAACAGGAGAAGAAATCAGGTAACATACATAACTATCAAAAAATATTTAAAGAAATACGCGCCGCGTTGATAACCTCCTCCTTTTGGAAGCGGGTTAAAAATTAATAATAATACACCTATCACATGAAAATGTCTTGCTTGAAGGGTTATTCTGTACTAAACATAAGTTTTATTCTTATTCCTAAGAAAAAATAATTTAATATTAACATTTCATTCATTTAATTAATAAACAATTTGTTATAAACAGATAAAAAATTTGTTTTATTTTTTTTTAACTGCAAATATAAATAAAAATAACTATGTATCGCATGACTAGAAAATTTTAAATATTTTGCTGTTTGTAAGTTATTTTCTTTCAGCTTTTGATCACTATTACTTGAATAACTTTTAAACTATTACAGAAGTGTTTTCTTATATCTGTAATAATACTTGATAGTGAGGATACATTTTTTTCTTACCTGTGTGAAGAACAGTACATCAGGTTTCGAATATTTGTTTAATTTAAAAATATATATATATATATATATATATATATATATATATATATATATATATATATCCAATTTTAACAATTAAAGCGACATCTAGGAAATTCAGTAAAAGGTAGCTCCCACAGACTTTAAATCTGTCTGGGGTTGTGCTGGGTCTAATGCCGTGATCCCAATTATAGAAATTACACGAATAAATACTAACCAATTATTACAGTATCTTTTCGAGATTTTATAATCGATTGAATCCAACTGAGAAAGGTTCTCGACTATAAACGTTATATTTTCTTGCGTTCAATGGACTGTAAAATCACCACAAGAGAATATAATGATTGCTATAATAGTTTTTAGTTAAAGCCAGAATTGTTTCAGGTGATTTCTATTCTTGGATTGACTAGGAAACGGCCTTACCGCATAACTCCCGATTTGGAGTCTCTGTGAATTACTTTTCACTGAAACTTCTAGATGTCGATACTGCTGTGGTAGTGCAGGGTTTTCTGGCCTCTCTTGTTGCCTACAACGGATAAGGATTTAAAATTTGAATAGGAAGAACAAATTCAGAAATTTGAAGCTGTGGCAAAGATAAACGGATGGTCGACAGAGGAGAAGGCAATAGCACTAACACTTGCTTTAAGAGAGAATGCTAAAGATATTTTGCAAACCTTAAATGCCTCTGAGCAAGAAGACTACGAACAACTGGTCAAACATTTAGAACTGAGGTATGGTCAGACACATTTAGAGCATGTCTACCACTCCCAATTGAAAAATCGCCACCAGAGATCAAATGAATCCCTACAAGAATTTGAAGCTGACATTGCCCGTCTGGTTCGCCTTGCCTATCCAGTCACACGGAAAAGTGTAATTGAAAGGATATCAGTGCAAGCATTTTTAGATGGACTTAGGGACAAAACCAGACAAACATTGACCCTAGTTCGGCCGACTCAATTAGTAGATGCGTACAAAGGAATGACACCTCGAAGAGAGTATTCAATAGGTCTGACAGGTGAAGTAACCTTAAAAATTTTATCGTGACATTCTGTCCTAGGAGTTAAAGGAGACCAACAATTACACGGAACGGCTCCAGATTCACAACCACTGTGTGCTGCTTCTCTCAAAAATCCTAGATGTCGTTCTTACATCTCGCGTCTTCAAATTTAACGAAATGTATCAAATACATAAAGAAGTGTTCGAGAGGACATTCAATTGTGGGAAGCGCAACTGATGAAGGTTCCCTAACCAGAAACCATATATATTACATATATTGTCTTGCGTACAAAGGAATGACCCTCGAAGAGTGTATTCAATATCTTTGGCAGGTAAAGTAACCTGAGAAATTTTATCGTGACATTATGCCCTAGGAGTTAAGTGAGAACAGCAATTACACGGAACAGCTCCAGATTCGGAACATCTGTGTGCTACTTCTCTCGATAATCCTAGATGTCGGTCTTACATCTCGCGTCTTCAAATGTTACTTACCTTACGGCTACTCCATTCATTTAGTCTTTTTCTCACGAACACACTTTGAAACTTCACTTTTTATTCAACTTTTCTCACTGACGCACAAATGGTAAATGAACTCATTATATATCAAATTGGATCATATATGAAACTCTCATTTTACAAATAAAATTGTCGTTAATAATATAGGCCAAAACAAAGTCACCATACCAAATCAAAAATAGTTACATCATTAACTTTTGAAAATTGTGTCTGCTATATATAAACCTGTCGATATTAATTATTTTAATTAATAAAAGAAATAAATTTAGTACTTGCATTAATTTTTATAAGGTAGAATATATTGGTTAACGTAGTGAGATAAAACAATAAATTGAAATACCGAGATAAGTAAAATTGATATTATAGTGTAATAGTTTGTATAATTTTGGCGTCTTTTAAAATTAAAAATGTCTGTAGGAACTCACCAGGAAAATATAAATCTAATAATTAATTATGTGTATGTTATTTACATTTTGAATATATATTGTTACGAGAATTCATCCAACAGCTGGTGCAATCGGCCATCAACCAATTCGTGGAAGACACATTATTCTCATACTTCTGGGAATCCGAAATGTTTTGCCTCTCAACAGTCCGACCGCTGCCGTTACTGGGAATTCCCTTAAAGCTTCCAGAACACATGAAATAAGTTTCCCGATGGTTCGTGGACTTACCAATTCCGAGAGATATATATAAATATGAACAGCTGGCGATAGGAGTCATTCAGTTTTCGACGGTCGTATTATATAGTTAAGAAAAAAATGTAAATAGTTTATGTGAATATAAGTTGTGTTCAAGTAGTGGAAATAAATTAGAGTGAGTTGGACTGTGTTTTTAAATAAATCCAAGAAATGAAGAGAACCCGCGTGTGAAAATAAAAACATTACAGTGGTGACAGGTGTAGGTGTATTTGTGGAAAATAAATTGACTGACAATGTTTAAGAACGTGAGTTTGGACCAATTGAAAGTGACGGACATAAAAAAAGAACTTGAGGAAAAGGATTTAGAAATTAGTGGAAAGAAAAGTGAATTAGTACAACGGCTACGAGATGCTCAAATAAATAAAGGTAACGATGCCGAGGCTTATTTGTTTGAGATTTCTGGTACTGGGGAAATGAGCATGCTATTAAAACAAATGGAAGAAAATTCAAAAAACTTGAAAGAGGCCTTAGAAGATAAACTACAAACATTACAAGATAATTCTAAAATCATGTAAGAGGCGTTAGAAGACTACTAGAAAATTTTAAATCCTTAGAAGATAAGCTACAAATGTTACAGGAAAATTCTAAAACGATAGAAGACAAATTGCTAGAAAATTCTAAACTCTAGAAGAGAAATTGCTAGAAAATTCTAAAAACTTGAAAGAGGCGTTAGAAGATAAATTAGCAGAAAATTCTAAGTCTCTAGAAATAATTTCAAAAGCATGGTACAGAAAAATTCAGAAATTTGAAGCTGCAGCAAAGTTAAACGGATGGTCGACAGAGGAGAAGGCAATAGCACTAACACTCGCTTTAAGAGAGGATGCTAAAGATATTTTGCAAACCTTAAATGCCTCTGAGCAAGAAGACTACGAACAACTAGTCAAACATTTAGAACTGAGGTATGGTCAGACACATTTAGAGCACGTCTACCACTCCCAATTAAAAAATCGCCACCAGAGATGAAATGAATCCATAGAAGAATTTGAAGCTCACATTGCCCGTCTGGTTCGCCTTGCCTATCCAGCCACACCGCAAAATGTAATTGAAAGGTTAGCAGTGCAAGCATTTTTGGATGGATTTAGGGACAAAACCAGAAAGACATTGACCCTAGCTCGGCCGACTCAATTAGTAGATGCACTGGATCGAGCTCTGGAATTCGAGGCTGAGAAAATACCTGCAGATGTCAAGCCAGAGACCGAACCGTTGACGGAGAATCCAAAGATGGCGGAAACGATGAAACCTCTGTAAGAAAGATAATAGAAGAAGTCCTTACCGAAAAAAGACGAGTGAGATGTCGGAAGTGTCGTAAGGTTCAGTGTCGTTGCAAGTAGAGCAATGGAGTACAGACTTCCTCGTCGGGGAAACTAAAGAAGGTCAATATAAAGGGACCATCGTCGACCTGTAACAAACAAGTCCCAAATACCAACGCATATGTCGCTTCGCTACGCAACCACGTTAACACTGTCTTCTTAGATGGCCTTATCAATAGGAAGCAATTTGCATTGCTGCTGGATATTGGTGCGACGAAAACAGTAATAAGGCCCAACATTGTTTTAGAGACAATGATACAACCAACAAAATTGCAACTGCGAACAGCGACAAAACAAGCAGCAAAAGTCCATGGTGAAATAGAGGTTGAAATGGCCTTAGGAACAACAACCTTCCTACATTGGGCATTAGTAGCAGATATCGAAGACGAAGTAAACATTGGAATGGATGTCATGAGCTCCAAAGGATTCCAGTTAAACTTCAAAGATGGAATTCTGCGAGTGAATGACGAAGAAGTGGTGCTTCATGGAAAAGATGACATAATGCTGCGAGCCATCTTAGCAGAGGATGCCAATGTTCCGGAAAGAGCTGAAATCATTATAGATGCTTGCTTAGATGGGAAAGCTAAAGCTGGAACAGTAATGATGTTTGATCCCGAACTTAACGACAGAAATGTAGGCAGAGTCGCACTGGGGAAGACTCTGTTTCGGGTCAAGGAGATTGTGCCAGTAAGAGTAATGAACCTGAATCATTACTCGGTTGTGCTGAAGAAAGGAACAACTTTGAGGCATTGTTCAACAGTTTCCTCTGTAGTCAGAAGCACACATCTTGCAGAAATACCACTAGGTAAACTATCTGAGGAACTGGAAAGACTCATCACCGATTCATCTAAGAATTTGAAACCAAACCGGAAAGCAAAATTGATAGACATCGTTAGAAACTACGAGGGTATCTTCGATGTAGAGAATGGCAAAAGAGGACGAACTGATCTGGCGAAACATAAAATTAATACTGGGGACGCTCAACCTATTCGACAGTCGGCCAGAAGACTACCCTTAGATAAAAGAGAAGAAGCCGACAGGATAGTCCGCGAGATGGAGGAAGAAGGTGTTATTGAACCATCCAATAGCTCTTGGGCTTCTCCAGTTGTCTTGGTTAAAAAGAAAGATGGCAATTAAATCACGCTACAAAGAAAGACAGCTATCCCCTTCCAAGAATAGACGATACCCTAGATAGGTTGGCTGGATCGAAGATGTTTTCTACTCTGGACTTGAAGAGCGGTTATTGGCAGGTGGAACTTGCTAAAGAAAATAGAGAAAAGACTGCTTTTACCATCGGCTTAGGATTTTACCAATTCACGGTGATGCCGTTTGGGTTGTGTAATGCTCCAGCGACGTTTGAAAGATTGATTGAAACAGTGTTAAAAGGGCTTTCATAGAAAACATGCCTGGTGTATCTTGACGACATCATCGTGGTTGGAAGATCATTTGAAGACCACGTGAAGAACCTGGAGGAGGTATTTCGGCGACTTCGAAATTTCGGAATAAAGCCCGAAGAAGTGTCATCTATTATAAGAAGAGGTGAAATATCTTGGACATGTGGTTTCCGCAGAAGGAGTAGCTGTTGATAAACAGAAAATTAAAGCTGTCCAGGAATGGCCGATACCTAAAGATATTCAACAGTTAAGAAGTTTCCTGGGGTTATGCACGTACTATCGTCGGTACGTAGCCGGATTTGCCAACATCGCCATGCCACTTACTATACCAGTGGGACAAGGAGTGCCAGCGATCATTCGAGACACTGAAAAGAATATTGACGAGCGCCCCCGTCTTAAGTTATCATTTGCCAGATGGAAACTTCATTTTGGATACCGACGCAAGCAATGTCGGAATTGGTGCGGTGCTTTCACAGATCCAAGACGATCAGGAGAAAGTCATCGGCTCTTTCAGCAAGACCTTGAGCAAGTCTGAACGGAATTACTGCGTTACTCGCAGGGAACTCTTGGTTGTGGTAAAGGGGGTAGAACATTTCTACAAGTATCTCTATGCTAAAAGATTCCTCCTGAGGACTGATCATGCAGAACTGAAGTGGCTCATGCAGTTTAAAAACCCCGAAGGACAAGTGGTCAGGTGGATTAAGCGGTTGCAAGAATTCGACTTCGAGACTGAATATCGAGCTCGAATGCTGATGCCCTATCGAGGTGCAAATGCCCTGATGATTGCAAACATTGTTAGCGAGCAGAAGAAAAAGGGGTTGTCCTCTGTAGAACCGCCATCGATGACCATTGGCAATCTAAGGAGATCCAGAAAGACCAGAAATTGGATCTGGAGTTAAAAGAAGTTATCCGGTGGAAAGAAGAAGACCGCAAACCTACGTGGCAGGAGATTTCCCGATACTCCCCAACAATAAAGTCGTACTGGGCTCGGTGGAACTCCCTCATCCTGGAAAATGGACTTCTGAAGCGCGTCCTGGAAACTCCAGAGGAGGGAAACGACAGAAAACAAATTGTAGTTTCCAGAAATAGGAGACCAGAGGTTTTACGAAAAGTACATAATGGTATAAATGGAGGACATCTGGGAGTAACGAAAACCCTGGGCAAGTTGTGAGAACGCTTCTATTGGGTAAACTGCCAAGTGGATGTCTAGGACTGGTGCCGGAAATTTACTGTTTGTGCAGCAAGTAATGGGCCTCAGAAGCGACCAAAAGCTCCCATGAAGCAATATAACGTGGGCAGTCCATTCGAAAGAATAGCCATTGATGTTGCTAATCCGACTCTGGAAACAAGTACATTGTGGTGGTGATGGACTGTTTTAGTAAACGGGCCGAAGCGTATGCCTTGCCGAATCAAGAAGCCTTGACCGTTGCTGATATCCTTGTCAAAGAATGGATCAGTCGTTTTGGTATTCCCTTGGAGTTGCACTCAGACCAAGGTAGAAATCTCGAGTCTACTCTCTTCCAAGATGTCTGCAAGCTTCTGAAGATCAATAAAACACGGACGACAGCATTACACCCGCAATCCGATGAAATGGTAGAACGGATGAATAGAACAATTAATTATGACATAATCGTTCGTCTGTGCACGAGTCGACGGGTCAGACCCTGGTCAGTGTTATTATAGGAGGAGAATTACGACTACCGTACGATCTGAAGTTTGGATGTCCTCCATTAGAAGAGACCGCAGGTGTAGACTATGTCAGCCAGTTACATCAAAAGATCAACGATGTCCATCAACACGTCCGGTTAAATATCGAGAATGTCAGTGTCCGTATGAAGGAAGCCGAGCGCGGGGAATTCTAAGTTGATGATCTTGTTTGGTTGTATAACCAGCAACGTCGTCATGGATATTCGCCCAAGCTGCAGATATCTTGGGAGGAGCCGTGCCAAATTGTCTACAGGATAATGAAGCTACCTCGAGGAAAACCAAAAGTAGAACATTTCAACAGGTTAGCCCCTTATTCCGGAAGTCATGACGGCGAAGTTGACGAAGCCCAAGTCCGCAGCATCCAACCACCTGATAACGAGATGACATTCGAACAGTTCATGGCACTGTATTGGGCAGAAAGTGCAGCACGACGTGACGAGAGAGAAACCCCGGGACCTGTTTGAAGTGCCCATAGAATATTCCCTGGCTCATTGTGTGGCTCGAGGTCTTCGGATGTCCAGAAAAATACCCAAGGTGTTTGCAAAGAAGTAGCGCTAGTTCCAGAAGCTAAGGGAGCAAGATCCAGTAGTAAGGATGGTCCTTCATCTCGAAGATATACAACCAGTGGTTACCAGAGACATCTGCTATTTGGTGACGAAAACATTCTCGCAGGACAAGCCAACATATCGCGATCTTTGGAAGACTCTGGTAGAACTGAGGACCGTGATGATGGAGAAGAACATAATGAAATTGGAAGTTCCAATAGCCTGTGTGTTCAATGGACTGAATTGGAGGGTGATGAGAAGTATGATGAAAACTATCTTTCGATTCAGTGGCATCGACATCCTTGTAAGCTGTCTCAATATTCGCAGCCTAGATTCGAAGAAATTCACCTGTCACTTCCACCAAAGTTCCCGCTGTTGAAATGGAGAGTCCTGCAGATATCGCCACACCAGGAAGAATTCTGGGACATTCCCTGGCGAAATGGTATTAAGGAAGGGTCAATGTCAGTTTGACAAAATTAATATCCCACTTTAAGAATTTTAATATCTCGATGAAAATTGGGATTTTTTGGTGATTTTGAACCAAATCACTTCTATAGCTCCAGTGTGCGGCGGCTCTTTGACATTCTAGAGAATTCCAAGAAGAAACATATAAATACAGAGAGCTGAGGAAGCATTCATTCTGCATTCGACTGTCGTATAGTTAAAGCAGGTGTTCAATATAAATGGTAAATATTTGTGTGTACATAAAATTCTTGGAAATAAATTAGAATGAGTTCGATTGTGTTTTTAAATAAATCCAGGAACCCAATTGTGAAATTAAAAACATTACAGTATGAATAAAATGGTTCAAGGTCAAGCCAAAGTCAAATCCCCAAAATCTAATTAAAAAATCTGAAAAAATTCATATAAGTGTTTTTGGGGTCGCTGTATCCGAAACTGGGGTCGGTTTGACCTCATCAGGTCAGGTTCAAGGTGAAGCTATGATCAAATCCCCAAAATCTAATCAAACAATCTGAAAAAAAATCATACACCTGTTTTTTGGGTCGCTAAATCCGAATCTGGAATCCGACCTGATGAGGTCAAACAGATCCTGGATTTGAATTCAGCGACCCCAAAAACATATATACGATTTTTTTCAGATTTTTTTATTAGATTTTGGGGATTTGACCTTTGCTTGACCTTGAACCTGACCCGATGAGGTCAAACCGACCCCGGATTCTGATTTAACGACCCCAAAAACATAAGCCTACATAGGTCTGGTCTGATGCACAAGACTTTATTTTTTTTGTGGGGCTATGTAATAGATATCTATCGTTGATTCATTTAGCCGTGCTACTCCATTTCGAGTAAAGTGAATTACCCTATAAATAGATGAGTGCTTTCTTGGTTGCATTAGTGTAATGTGTAAATATTTTTTGAAGCACATTATTTTAAAACTTAATATGTTTTGGCATTGGACAGTAGCTAATTGTAACAAAAAAAAATATATAGATCAGTTATCGGTCTTTAGTGTTACACAAGGACTAAAAGTAGAATGACAAAATATTTACCAATGATGTTCAAGACGCAACATATGTTTTTGTAAAAGGTACAATAATTTTAAATGGCACAAAGAGAAAATAGTCTAAAGTTATCTATAAAATGAAAAAGCAGCATTTAAAGTCTTCTTTCATTAAACATTTGTTAGATTAGACTCTGAGTGATATATAACTGTAACTGTTGTGTGTCAACTTTATGTGAAAAATTATGTATTTACAAATTTAAATTAACTTACACGTCAGAAATTAAATTAACACTCAGAATGGCACAAAGAAAAAGAAACATAAACAGTGAGATAACGTCAGTTCAGTCTAAAGTGACGGACGCTCTTTTGTCTACAATATAGCATCTCACACCTCAGAACGTAGTGTGCCACAAGTTCATCTCCTACAGTTCTTGGCGACGCTTTTCAACCTGGAATCTATGAGTTTATGGATAGTATGGCAGTACTTTGAAAATTTTACTGAATAAAATTAAACTTTAAATTAAGATGATTACAGCAGTAAACGAGGGGAAAAGCTATGATCGGAAAACGTTTAGGTAGTAATAGTAGGTTTTTTGCTCGTCATCGCGAAAATGGACAAAATGTGTTGTCTTAAGTTACATTCCTAAATTACATCACGTTTCTGTTCAGGCGTCAGTTGAAACGATTACCGAGCACACAGGGGGTGAGAGTGGTATTTTTTGTCATTCTCGTTATCGAGCCAACATTCCAAAACTGGCTATATAGAAGATTATGAGGTATTGAGTCAAATTCCCGGCGCGCGTCTGCCTAGAGCGTTACCATCAGGGTGGTGGACAGGTGTAAAGTTGTCAAAGAAAGGGTTGAAGCTCGTCAACGCCATTTGCACAAGTTTTACGTTTTACATAGGAAATCATAATCCAAAAGGGCGTCCAGCTAAGTGTTGCCGAAGGACATTAAAATGGGCTAAATTTGTTTCACCCCTTTAGCTCTCGTTTTCCTGAAAATGGACGCCATTTTTACCAATCACTTGTTAATATGTAAGAATACATAATTCATAAATCTCGGTAATTTTGAAACATCCGGTTAACGCGCGCCATTGGAAAAACGAACGCTATTTGCACTAATTACTTGTTTATATATAAGAAACCAATACTCAAAAGGCCGACAGCTTGGTGATGACGATGGACCTCTAAATGAGGATAATTAAGCCACAAATTTAGTTATTTACCATCAGCTAATAAATATTATAATATAATATAGAGGATGAGTTTTTTTTTTTTGATGATCAGTATGGGTATCTCGGAAACTAGCGGAGATAGAGCAATTGTTAGATTGGGAAAGATTTTCAGTTTTACTGGCCCAATTTCATGACACTTTTTAGTAAAAAGTCATGGCTTACTAGATATTTTGAAAAAACGAAATTCTGTCAATTTAGACAAATTCCTCTAGCTCCTTTGTTTTTGATTTTATATAAAAAAATGTAAATATCAAAATTGAAGGGAATTGTATCCCGAATATGATTGTCCTCGTTTGCGTGACAGCTCTCGTTTTCGAGATATGACACAAAATTATCTTTTTTTTGAATGGAAACCATAGTTGGCTATGACCTCAAAAAATGTTTATTGCTTTTCAACGATATAATACTCGATATAGTCATTCATAAAAATTATGTTAAGGATGATTTTCTCTCTTCTTTTCACTTTTAACGTAGGTAGCCATGAAATTGATTGATTTATCAATAACAATTCCAAAAAACATTGAACGATTTTTTTATTAGGTATATCAGATATAAAGAAAAAACTAAATAAATAGCTTCTTACTAAAAACTTAAGAAATTCAAGTAGATGATAATGGTTACAATTTATGTTCGAAAAGTTGTTATTTAGACAAAAATTGCATCTTTTTAAGATTCAAATTACCGCTTTCCTCACAGACCGCCTATCAAATTCTTCAATTGTAATACCGCCTCCCTTAGGTCACCAACTGTCTCATACTTTCTTTTGTATACTTTGTTTTTTTGCGCACCCCATAAATAGAAGTCTATAACTGCCAAATCGCGTGGGCCATTTCTTCCTATCCAAGAGTTCGGATAGATATTATCTAAGTGTTGTCTTACTAATAACGAGTTATGAGCAGGTGCCCCATCATGTTGGAACCACTCAATTTCTAAACGAGTTCTCAAATTCAAATTATGCAACATATCTTGAAAAGTGTATTGCAAGAAAAGCAAGTAGCACTCCCCAGTAAGTGATTCGTCATAGATAAAAGGCCCCAAAATAGTAGATTCTATGATACCACACCAAACATTAAAACCAAATTTTATCTATGGTCGTCTTTGTTCTACATGGAAAAGGTTTTCTTTAGCCCAGATATGCTCATTGTGTCTATTGAACATACCGCAGTTAGTAGTTTCATCTGACCATAACACCTTTAATGGGAACTGTGGATTGTCAAGGCACATGTCTCTAAACCATGTACAAAACAAAATACGTCGATATTCGTTATCAGCATGCAAAGTTTGAGAAACTGAAAGTTTGTACGGGTAGAACTTGTGCGCTTTCAGTACCTTAACTACAGTTCGTTGAGATGTGCCAGCTTCTGCCCCAATCTCACGAGTTGATGTAGATGGATTTTGATTTACCATTGCCAAAACATTTGTTTATGTTGCTTCGTTAATTTGATTATGTTCTTTTGGTGGTTTAATAAAAGATCCATATCTGCGTAAACTAGAAACTAGAAAGTATTCCTCAGCTGCACGAACTAAATTTTTATGGCATATGATATAACATTCCACCATATTCTGTTTTTCTTCGTTAGAATATTCCATTTTATCACGAAAACTGGTCAATATCGACTGTGAGTTCAACAGTACTAATGGAATTACTCTCAAATGAGGAAACGTCAAAGTGAAAACAATCTTTTTCATTACTACCTACATTAAAAGTGAAAATAAGAGAGAATATCATCCATAACTCCGTTATTTTTATGAATAACTATATCGAGTATTATATCAAATCATATTCGGGATACAATTCCCTTCAATTTTGATATTTACACTTTTTTATAAAATCAAAAACAAAGGAGCTAGAGGGATTTGACTAAATCGAGAGAATTTTGTTTTTTCAAAATATCTAGTGTAGCATTTAGCGCCATTTTTGCATATGTATTTAAGTGGACTGTAATTTATATGAGGTGTTGATTCAAGTTATACAATTTTGGAGAAGTTAAATTTTTATAGTGCATAGAATGTTTCCAATGTATAAATATGTAACGGTACAATTTACAATTATTAAGATAAATTAGGCAGACTTACCAGAAAGGTAAAAGGGTGTATGTAAATACTATATGTAGATCCAGTATGTAGTTACGTCCATAAATGTGCACATATGTCACGGACCGTAAAATTATATTTTCGAACTGTTCGGCACGAGAGACGATGCGAAAGTCTTTGTTGACCCATTCAACCACGAAGTGTGTGGTTTTTTTCCAACATATAGTACAGGAAGAAAGGAAAATAATAGGAATTTAAGGATATCAAACCTAATTCCAGCAAATAAGTAAATAATACATTCAGTCTAATGCACTTGAATATCCAATTTATATAACCCGCAAAAAACTAAATAAATATTCATTAAATAAACAATGAAGACGAAACATTCTCCCCCACATAAAAGGGTATGGAGCCTTTTATCCCTTTGGTAAAGGACAAAGCTTGACTAAAGGACGTGTGACTGTTCCCTTAGTTGTATGTAAAGTTGCAACTCTAACTTTGCCATCGGCACCTGCATGAGTTTTAATTATACGTGCTAATGGCCATTTAAGAGGAGAACTCAACTCATTCTTTATAAGTACCAAAGAACCCACTGAAGGTGGATGAATTGAATCCTTATACCACTTTGCCCTTTGATGAAGGGTATGAAGATACTCCTGTTGCCATCGCTTCCAGAAGTCGTAATGTAAACGTTGCAAAAGTTGCCAACGAGAAAGGGTATTAATTTTTAAATCCGCATAGTCTGGATCAGACAACGCAGTCAAAGGTTCCATAGTCAAGAAATGACCAGGAGTTAAAGCATTCAAATCGTTGGGATCCGTACTAACTGCACAAAGCGGTCTACTGTTAAGAACAGCTTCAATTTGAGTTAAAACAGTATATAATTCTTCGTATGTAAGTATCTGTTCACCTACTACTCGCAACAAATGAGTTTTAACAGATTTTATGCCTGCTTCCCATAGACCGGAAAAATGAGGAGCAGACGGTGGATGAAATTTCCATTCAATGTTTTCTCTATCACCCACGGCGTGCCTAATACTTCTCAGATATTTGCTAGATCCTACAAAATTAGTACCGCAATCCGAGTAAATTGTAGAGCACCGACCTCTTCTAGCTATAAAACGCCGAAGAGCTGCTAAAAACGCTTCCGTAGATAAGTCAGACACAAGCTCGATATGTATCGCTTTTGTAGAACAGCAAACAAAAACGCAAATATACGCTTTAATAGATTTGGAACCGCGCAGTCTATTCATAGTGATAGGTATAGGACCTCCAAAATCGATTCCAACGGTTGAAAATGGTTTTAATTGTGAGATACGAAACTTTGGTAAAGAACCCATATAGGGCTGATAAGGTTTTGGATTAGTTTTCCAACAAGCAAGACAATTGTTAAGAACTTTCCTAACATATTTCTTGGCACCAATCAACCAAAAGTTTTGAGCAAGTATATTACAAGTGGTTTGTATACCAACATGTAAGTATTTAATGTGAATTTCTCTTATCAATAACTTTGTAAAATTGCAATTATTCGGAATTAATAAAGGAAATTTTTTATTAAACCCTAGTGAAGTTGATTGAGATAATCTTCCACCAACGCGAATTATACCTTTTTCATCTAGAAAAGGATTGAGTTTTCTCAACCACTTAATAGTAACATTATTTTGTGTTATTTGTTTAAGTTCGTTTTGAAAATGCAGCAATTGAACTCGTTTAACTATAACAATGAAAGCATTACTCAGTTCCTCTGCACTTATAAAACCTAACAATTTGTTTGATTTGTTTCTAATGTTGTATGCAAACCGCAGAACAAAAACGACAATTCTTTTGATTTTCAAAAGTGAAGAATGATTGTTTAATAAGGAATCAATAAAACTTTCAGCTAACGAAGCAATAAAAACATTGATTTTTTCTTCTAACTGAATATCTGAATTTTCCTTAAAATGTAAAGTAGGCAGGTTCCAACATTCTTGTCGTAGTTCAAGAAATTTCCTTTGTTTAGGATCAACCAAAATTTGATTATACATTTTCTTGATGTATGCAGTACAAACAAATTTATATACACGAAAGTTAAGTAGAATTTTTATCATATCATTCTGTAGTTTAGGACCTACATACAACGCGTCATTTAGCGACGGATAGTTTTGTGCATGATGAGAAGCATCAAACACAACTCTTAAAGGAGTTGTTGTAGATTCATGTTTGATCACACAATGGTGTGGTAAATAGAAACAATTATTGTTGAAATTAGAAGTTTCATTAATAGGCATTAAATATCCTTTGTTAATGTAATTTTGAATAAATTCGTTATAAGAGATTTTAAGCAACTCGTGTTTTGCAAATTTGCGTTCCAAGTTATGGAACCTTTGTAAAGCTAGAGAACGTGTGTCCCCGAAGCTAGTATAATTTTGTTTAAATGGCAGTGAGACGATAAAGCGACCGTCTGCATTTCTGCGAGTAGTTTCACGAAAATAGTTTTCGCAATAAATATCATCTGGAGATTGAACATTAGTTTCTGGAACTTGTTCAACATTCCAGAACATTTTCAAAGTGTTATCTAAGTCAAAATCATTTTGTTGTACGAAAAAAGATTTAACTTCTTGTGAAAGATGTTGTCCAATTTTCCCCATGACAACCCAACCAAAGACCGTGTTGAGCGCGCAAGGTTCGTTAGATCCTCCCTGTATATAACCAGAACGAAGGATATATGGAAACAGTTCTGCTCCTAAAAGAATATCTATTTCACCCGGGCAGTGATATCCGGGATCAGCATATACTAGATTATCTAAGTGTGTCCATTGTTTTGTGTTAACCTTCGTGGAAGGCATATTAGAACAAATTTTGTCTAGTACAATAGCATTGATCGGAAAAGAAGGCAGTTCCTTACCGACTGGTAAGATTTCACATTGTATAGTATATTTAGCAAAAGTACGCATCGTATCTAATCCTTGTATGGATGTGGATATATGATGCTTGTTTAAAGATAATTTATTTGCACAAGATTTGCTTATAAAATTAACTTGTGAGCCTGAATCTATCAATGCTCTACAAGTTAAAAGGTTACCGTATTTATCACGGACCTGAAGTAAAACAGTAGACAATAAAATTGTAGTAGTATTTACAACGCTAGATAAACTAGCAGGTATTTGCATAGTATTTTCCGATCGATCATTTAGTTCAGAATAAGACGCATTTTCCCGCATAGGAACGTCATCTGAGCGTACAGTATTATTTTCAAAATGTAGTATTGTATGATGTTTTTTGTTGCATTTCTTACAACGTTTGTTTGAAGAACATTTGAAAGCCGTGTGCCCAAGAGCAAGGCAGTTAATACAGCACTTTTGTTGTTTAACAAACTTAAATCTGTCTTGAGATGATTTATTTAAAAATTCAGAACAGTTAAAAAGTAAATGGTCTGCATTACAAATTAAACAATTTGGTTTACGGGATGTATTAGCAAAAAGAGAAGACGTTAAACGAGAATTTGGTGAAGTATGTTTTCGTGAATTAGTTTGAATATGTGAACTCTTGGAGCCTTTTGCTCTAACAAATGATTCAAGAGCCGTACAATGCTTCAACAAAAAATTATACAAACTGTGATATGTAGGTATTTCATTTGAAGCATGGTGCAATTCAAATGCCTTTTGAGAATTATAATCTAATTTTTCAAGTAAAATATTCATCATTACAAAATCCCAATCTTCCGTATTGAATCCCATAGTGGATAAACCAGCTAAATTTTGACCAAATGTATCTAAGAGTTTTCTTAAAAATTGTGGATTATCATTAGTTAATGAAGCACAATTAGAAATCTCTTTCCAATAACTCATTGCAAGTTCTCGATTATTAGAATAACGTTCTCTTAAACTGTTGTATGCAGTTTGGTAGTTGTCCGCTATGAATCGATTCCGTTTAACCAATTCTAAAGCAGGACCCGTTAAAACCGATAAAAGATAACTAAATTTATTCATTGTTGAGATATTTGCATCGTTGTGAATCAACGTATCAAACATGTCGATAAAAGTAGGAAACTCACTTATATTTTCACCAGAGAAACATTTAAGGTTAATTTTCGGCAAATTTGCTTTTACATTAGATGAAGAAAATGTATTGCTTTTATTTTCATTAGGTACTTCTACCCGATTGTAGTATAAAGATTCAATTTTATTGAAACATAGTATAAACTTCCTTCTAATTATTTCTTCTGCATTTAAATCTGCATCATCTTTAACAGCAATTGTGTTTATAATTTCTAGATGATGCTTATCGAATTCCTTTTGTATATTATTTAAATTACGACAAGCTACGATAAAATTAGATGAATCAAGTTCTCCTTGTATGAATTTATCTGCAATCTCTTCAATTGAATCAAGTTTATTAATTTCTAAATTTCGTAAAGCGTACAAACGTTTTAATTTATTATCGGCCACTGCAACATATAGTTAAGATATTTTATTCAAATCGAAACGAATTCGAGTTTCAAATTCGTAAATATATCTTCCAAAAAACAAGAGGTAAAAAGACACCAATCAACAAAGATGTCGGTAAGAAAAAGTTTTCGTCTTCGTTCGACGACAACAAAGCGTAGATTATAAAAAGTAAATGAGTAAACAAAACCCTTATACAGCTCAATTAGAATATTCGTAAATATATAAATTGTTACACAGTGCAAAAAACGGAATGTTTTCGCGCACACTGGAAACACCTTTATAAACCTTTAACTTCTATAGGATAATTTGTGGCTTTATAAATCAATTATCAATAGCTCGACAAATTATTTAAATAGTAAAATAAAAGCGTAATCTTGAGTCGAAGGGACAAAAAATGTGGTATTTGAAGTTCTGCAATCAATTATATAATTAGGACCAAAAAAAAAAGATATAATCTAAATCAATATAATCGATTGTACAATAAAAACAGCGTAATCTTGGCTCGAAATGACCAAAAAAAATGTAGCATTTAGCGCCATTTTTGCATATGTATTTAAGTGGACTGTAATTTATATGAGGTGTTGATTCAAGTTATACAATTTTGGAGAAGTTAAATTTTTATAGTGCATAGAATGTTTCCAATGTATAAATATGTAACGGTACAATTTACAATTATTAAGATAAATTAGGCAGACTTACCAGAAAGGTAAAAGGGTGTATGTAAATACTATATGTAGATCCAGTATGTAGTTACGTCCATAAATGTGCACATATGTCACGGACCGTAAAATTATATTTTCGAACTGTTCGGCACGAGAGACGATGCGAAAGTCTTTGTTGACCCATTCAACCACGAAGTGTGTGGTTTTTTTCCAACATATAGTACAGGAAGAAAGGAAAATAATAGGAATTTAAGGATATCAAACCTAATTCCAGCAAATAAGTAAATAATACATTCAGTCTAATGCACTTGAATATCCAATTTATATAACCCGCAAAAAACTAAATAAATATTCATTAAATAAACAATGAAGACGAAACATCTAGTAAGCCATGACTTTTTACAAAAATCTGAAAGTGTCTTTAAATTGGGCCATTAAAACTGCAAATCATTCCCAATTTAACCATTGGCTTGTTTCCGAGATCCCCATACTGATCATAACAAAAAACTCACCCTGTATATTCATGACTTTTTTCTTTACTAACGGCTGTTTAAGCATATCCTACGCTAACTGTTTTTTTCATTTTGAGGGTAAAATTTGGAATTAAATTTACTCAAAAATGGCAAATGGACCTCGATTTTACAATATATTCTGTAGAAATTAGGCAACTTTTGAATAAAAATAAATATAGGTCGGCTATTAAAAAAAACTAAAAAATCGTGCATAAATTTCCCTTGTTTTTTACCGCAATACTGATTTGCATAGTGACCTTTATTGGAATATGGCTCAAATTGAAGATGTTTTAATTTCATATAAATTAAAATACTTAGGACAGTAAGATTTATAATTTCATGTGTTGAACGTAGATTGTTATAATTTTAAATAGCTTCACTAATAAAATGTTTAATCAATTTATTATAATATTCAATTTTATATAAAATAATATTTGAAAATTGTAAAAATTTTATTCAATATTCTTATGAAAGCAAAACTCTATTTTTAAGAATTCAATCCTAGCCAAATATTTTTAATATCAAATTTTAATAACACAATTTTAATTACATTCAGCAATTTATTGATAGTAATTGTCTAAAGTTTCTCTATTTGTATCATATTGATGAAAAAATATTTAAATAACTAATGACTAGTTTAATATGTCCTCACCTTATTGTTTCACCTTTTGTCTTCGGTTTAAATTATTTTAAATATATAATATATATGTATATATATATATATATACATATATATATGTTAGGCGTAAATATCATGCACGTGTAAGATACAAAGTGTCATATTTCGCTGACCAGTTTCCTGCTTCACTATGTAAACGTGGGAACGCATCGACTTGACCGTTCTTTTGACTAGTCAGCTTTTTAATGTTATAAATCAGAGCGACGCGGTCCCACGGTCGTCATTTATCTTAAGTATACTTGTACCATTTAGTCATTTCATTTAATTTTCAATTTACTGTTTCATTTAAAGTTTTAATTTTTGTATTTAAATAAATATATTTTTTTAAAAACTCTAAAGTGATTTACAACATATAAAATTGGCGCAGTCAGTAGGATTGTCCAACACAGCTAGAACACGTGTACACTCACTACTTGTGTCGATTTCCAAATCCTTGTGGACAAGAACTTCCAGACCGAGACAACAACTGTGGCAGCGAGAACCTGGAACACGCAACCTTACAGCTTACAGCTAACCAGTCGTCAGCTTCTCCAGAACAGTCTCATGCCTAGGGTACTAATAACGTATGTAGAAACATCTCGTTTTTTATTCAATTATTTACCAATTGAAACGATTTTTATATTTATTTTTATATTATTATTATCAGTTCTCTCGTTTAAAATTTCCATATATTTCTTATTCCTTTGAATTACGTTTTAAGCTAGTGAATAATTTTTGAAACGCATTTACTATTATTCTGCATTATTTTACCACGCTTTATTTTATTTTATGTTCGCAAACTGTTGAATTTATTTAACCAATTTACTCATACCTTAATTTTGAATTTTTATAAATTATTTTGTGTTACTTTGCTTACTTCCATTTTACTATCTTATTAAATTTTTATTTTCGTTTTCGTTACACTTGAATATTTGAAATGGCAACTACAAGACAAGGTGCGGCGACTCCTACTGTAGAGCCATACAAAATATCAGAAATTTTCGCAATAATTCCGGAATATGACGGAAACCCTATATTCTTAAACACTTTCATTTCTTCATGCCAAACTGCACATAGTATGGCAACCGACTATCAACAAGTGCTTTTAATATTGCACATAAAAAATAAACTTCGCGGCAGAGCTGCCGAACTAATAAATTCTCGCAACCCGACTCAACTAACAGAAATTCAGACACTCTTAGAGAACCACTTTGGAGATCCTAGAGATCTCTCAGCCTTGATACAAGATCTTCAAAGAATGAGGCAATTAAATTCCGAATCCCCCTTAACATTTTCAGCCAGACTACAAACCCACCAAGCAAAAATGCTTGCTGCGGTTAACAAACAAAACTTGACTCAAAAAGAGAAACAGGCACAAATCGACTTGATCGAATCCATGGCACTAAATAGCCTCCTAACAGGTTTAGAGCCAAAGATAGGACAACTAGTCCGTGCTAGCGATCCTAAAGACATTCTCACCGCCGTTTCACGCATAAAACGTGAACTCCAACTCCATCACTTAGAATCTCAAAAATTTTCAAATTTTAGAAACCCAGGTCCACCTCCTCGAAAGCCCAACCAGTTTCCAGTACAAAAACAATGTTCATTCTGTAAAAGAATGGGGCATACTGTTAACGAATGTCTCACCAAATCGAGACAAATGCAACAAAACCAAAATTACGGACAAAACTGTTCGAACATACGTCCTAACCCATTTTCTCAACAACCAGGCCAATTCCAGAATAGGCCACAATTCCAACCCAATACTCAGAGTTTCCAGCAGAACAGAAACTTTCAACAACCTCGTCCTTCAACCAATACACAACCCCAAAGTTCAGGTCAATATAAACCTAATCAAAACTTTTTCCTGCAACAACGAACACATCACTTAAACAATTCTTATAATTATGGGTACGATCAACCCAATACTAACGTATACGAAAATCAATACCAAAATACCGATTTTGAAAGTTACGACCAAGACTATTGCGACTCGACACATACCGATTACGACTATTACTCAAAAACAGATAACGCAGAATGTGACAACTATGCTGAAAATGAACACGAATTTTCATCCGTAAATTTTCAGAATCTCCCTTTCCAAACGGAACCCCCGGAAATCACAGAACTTCAGACCCAAATTCAAACACTAAATCTAGACAGTTTCGACCCGAATTTGAACTTCCCCGAACAGAGCTTTCTATAAGACCGCTTCTGACCGTAAATTCTAAAAATTTATACTACATCACAGATTCTTCTAACACATATAAACTCTTGATAGACACCGGTGCTGGTCTTTCTATTTTCAAACCAGACACTTGCACAAGTTTCAGAGAAAGATTTCAGGAAAACGTAGTAATTCAGGGAATTACCAACCAGAAAATCCTTATAAACGAATCGACCCTCGTCCCTTTTAATATAAAAGATCCGCACAAGGTTTACATCTGCAACCTTGATATAGAATTCGACGGTTTGTTAGGCTCTGACTTTCGCGAGCACTACAACTGCATTATAGATTTTGACAAAAAACAACTAATAACGAACTTTAAGACACTTCCTCTGTATAAAGTGACAGACGATACAATCAATGCCACTGAATCTATACAATGTCCCCCTTCTTATACGTCCATTAATACAATTTCGATTGAACCACATACCGAACAAATTTTTAAACTTAGTTGTGAACTAAGAAACACCGAAGCCCTTCTAACAGGTATGGAAATTGAAAAAGTTCACCTCCCTAATGCTGTTGTTACAGTAGACAGCAAAGGCCAATTCCTAACCTCCATTCTAACTGCGAATGCCATCCCTAAAATAGTAAATTTTTCAAATCTAAAACTCGAACCTTTACAAAACTTTTCTGCGAACTCACTCTCACAAAATACTCCTTTGAACTATAACGAACCCGACAGACAAGAAGAAATCGTTAAACAACTCCGACTAGAACATTTAAACGACGAAGAGTCAATTATGCCTTGACTTTTCAGACATATTCTACCTCGAAGGCGATCACTTATCATTCACAAACGAAATCAAACATAGTATTGATACCAACAACGCGAAACCCGTGTATACAAAATCATACCGTTATCCCCAAGTACACAAACAAGAAGTTAAGTCCCAGGTAGCAAAAATGCTCGATGAAGGCATTATACGACCCTCTAATTCGCCTTGGTCGTCTGGGTAGTGCCAAAGAAATTAGACGCCTCTGGAGAACAGAAGTGGCGTGTTGTAGTAGACTACCGCAAACTTAACGAACTTACAATCAATGACAAGTACCCCCTACCTAACATCTCAGACTTACTAGACCAACTAGGCAAATGCCAGTACTTTACGACTCTTGACCTCGCCTCTGGTTTCCACCAGATAGAAATAGACCCAAAAGACATCGCGAAAACTGCATTCACTGTCGAGAACGGACATTTTGAGTTCGTCCGGATGCCCTTCGGATTGAAGAATGCTCCTTCTACCTTTCAAAGGGTGATGGATAACATTCTTATGGGAATCCAGAATGAAAGATGTCTGGTTTACATGGATGACATAATCATTTACTCGCCTACAATACATGACCATCTATCACGACTGACAGACGTATTTAAAAGACTCAGAAAGGCTAACCTTAAAATACAGCCTGACAAATACGAATTTCTCCGCAAGGAGGTCGCTTACTTAGGACATCTTATAACTAAAGACGGTGTAAAACCCAATCCATCAAAAGTTGACTGTATTTTAAATTTTCCACAACCAAAGAACCCTAAAGACATAAAATCCTTCTTAGGGCTTGCTGGTTATTACCGTAGGTTCATTCCTAACTTTGCAAAAATCTCCAGACCACTAACGAAACTATTACAGGAAGACCAACCGTTCAATTTTAAAGAAGAGTGCGTAAAATCCTTCAATGAACTAAAACGAACATTGACTTCCACCCCTATACTCATTTACCCAAATTTTGACGAACCGTTTATACTGACTACAGACGCCAGCGCTTTTGCTATCGGCGCCGTATTATCTCAAGGGCCAATAGGTAAGGATTTACCGATTGGATATGCTTCTAGGACCCTTTGTAAAGCTGAAACCCGGTACTCCACCATTGAGCGAGAGCTCTTAGCCATTGTCTGGGCGGTTAAGCATTTTCGTCCGATAATCTATGGCCGTAAGTTCCTACTACTGACCGATCATCGCCCGTTAACCTGGCTATTTTCTATAAAAGATCCCGGTAGTAGACTTGCCCGATGGAGACTCAAACTAGAAGAATACGACTATGAAATTATTTACAAGCCTGGTAAAGTTAATAAGAACGCTGATGCTTTATCACGGATTAAAATTAACCATCTTGACGAATGTTCATCATTTCAGTCAAAATTGAAACTAAACCCTTCAAAGTCCTACCCCTAAACGACGAATCCGAAGACGACAGTCCTGAACCCGAACAAAATGAAATATCTCTTGAAACTATGTCCGAAGAATTTAAAACCTTTATAGAACGTTACAAAACCACTTCTTTAATTGACTACAGCAAAAGTGAATTCTCCAACTGTCAACGACTAGACAACACAAATAAAAACATTTTAGTTTTCGCCCAATCATCCAATCTTCAGGAGTTTCATCATGACATCTTCGAAGATATTTTCGAAGAAGTCGCTGACTTCGAAACCTTTAAAATTAATGTATTCGCCAGTAAAACCGTAAGCAGAAGGCAATATTTCATAATCTCACTTCCAAACGATCCTGAAATTGTCAATGAAGTTCTTTTTGCATCAATATATAAACATCAAGATACTTTATTTCCATCTAAAACATACTGTGTCGAAAACAATCTCGATCTTCCGATTCTAGAGATGCTCTCTTTCATTTTCGCTGAAAAGGAAATCAAATGGAAAATTTGCCAAAACGTTACAAAAACCCCCGAAAAAGACGAAATACCGCTGATCCTTGAACGATATCATAACGGGAAAAATAACTTACACCGCGGCATTAACGAAACCATCCGCCGTATTAAAGAAATGTACACCTGGCCAAGTTTCACAAAAGACATTGAAAATTTCGTTAAGAACTGCGAAATTTGTCAAAAAACTAAAGCGTGTCGCAAAAACTTAGACAATCCCCTCGTCATTACGGAAACGCCTAAAACACCGTTTGAGCGAATTAATATTGACATACTAGAAATACCTAACAGAAACTATATCTTATCTGTAAGAGACGAACTGGCAAAATACTCTCAAGCTTATGCTTTGGCAGACAAATCAGCCAAATCAGTTGTCAGTACTATGATGTTATACTTCTAACATTTTGGTACGCCATTGCGTATCCATTGTGACTATGGTAGGGAATTTGACAACGCCATATTCAAAGACTTGTGTAAACTGTACGACATCAAACTAACTTATTCAAGCGTAGGACATCCGCAAACAAATGGCTCTGTAGAACGATTTCATTCTACTCTGTTAGAAATGATTCGAATCCATAAAGCCGAAAACCCAGATGAACATCCCCTAAATGTACTCCCGTATGCGGTTATTGCTTACAATAACTCGACAAACAAAACCCATGGCTTTTCGCCTTACGAATTAGTGTTTGGACATACGTCCAGCAGACCACCTGAAACCACTTACAACCATAAGGAACTGATTAGCAAATATATACGAGACTTGAACAATCGGATTTCCTATTACTACAAAGTAGCCCGCGAAAAAACTGACTTACAAAAGCAAAAGGCTAAAGAACGTTTTGATAAACACGTTTCGGACAAACTTCCCGAATTTAAAATTGGTGATAAAGTTTACGTCAAAGAATCCCAAATTAAAGACAAACTTCATAACAAATTCAACGGTCCATTCCAAATTTTAGACATTCATAATAATTCAGCCACACTTTTAAATCTCAAAACGAACCAACGAACGAAAGTTAACTTTGACAGAATGAAACTCTGTTCTGAAAACTAACTTTCTTTTCAGGTTACTACTGCTGTTCGGATCAGCAGTCTCACAGTTCAACATCAAACCAATAAACAACACTCTTGGTATTTACTATCACGACGAAACTAGAATAGTCATCTCCAACTATAAATGGACATTACTAGTTCATCGTAACTTGACGATACTCAAAGAAATCTTTGAAAACAACAACAGAGTCCTCAAAATATTAGAAAACACTGTCGATCCCATCCCAGGTTTCAAATTTCATGACACAAGTGCATTCCGAATTGATGTACAAACTCACATCAGTCTCTTATCCCAAATTTCAGATTCAATTAAAACTAAATTTTCAGAAATATTCATGGACACTAAAAGATCCAAACGAGGACTAATTAACGGTGTAGGAACTATCTTTAAAGCCATCACTGGAAACCTTGACGCAACCGATGGCGCATTTTTCACAGATAGTATTAACAAACTTAATCAGGGACAATTACAATTAGAGAATCTCCTAAAAAATCAAATAAGCGTAACTACTTCTATTATCAAAACTTTCAATGAAACCATTCAGAAACTCCAAATTGACGAAGCAAACTTTAACGAAAACATTGACGCAATCAATTTGGCAATACATACTCTAAACGACAAAATAGCCCTTATCCAAGCAAAACAGTCATTTTTGGGAATATGCGAAAAATTAATGGCAAGCTATTTATTTCTTGAGGATAACCTCAATGATATTTTAAATTCCATAACATTTGCTCGATTAAAAATAATTCATTCCTCAATAATCACACCTGATCATTTGATAAAGTCACTACAGGAAATTTCGCAAAATCTTGTCAAAAACAATCTACCGTTACCTGTCAGATATTCAAGTGTCGCCCAATATTTGGAAGTAATCGAATTAGAAGCGTTTCAAACTAATTCAGATTTAGTCTTTATTTTAAAAATTCCTCTTGTAGAGCAACAACTCTACACCGCCTACCACTTATATCCTATCCCAATTTTAGATGACAGAACTGGTTTTCATCATATTCTTTCATTCACCCAAAAATATATTGCGCGAAACGATGATTCTCTAATGTACATACCCATTAAGGACTTGAGTGTATGCAAGCCACTAACTCCACAACAAAAACTGTGTTCTGAGTTATATGCCTACCCCATCGACTCCAAGGCACCCTGCGAAGCTCAACTTCTGAAGAACATCCGTAGTGTACCGGAGAGTTGCCAAAGCTCCGTTGTATTCAGTGAAGGATACAATGTCCAAAGACTAGAAACTAACACGTGGATTGTTATAGTGACCGAGCCCTTACATGTGACAATTAATTGTGCGGGAATAGATACTAAGACAATAGTTTTAACAAACAATACCATTATTCGCTTACAATCAGACTGCAGTGCTTTCGTGGGAATCACAAAAATACAAGCGGAACCTCAAAAACTTATAAACATTTCCGACAATTCATACCCTGTATTAATCCCTTACAACTGTTGCAGTTCTCACCCCGAAAAACTAGATATTCCAGAACTTAAACCCCTTAAACTGGACGATTTAAACATGGAAGAACTATCCATAGCCAACCACAAGTTGGACCAGTATTCAAGGGATCTTGACGATCTCATCAACCAACCCTTCGTTAATAAAAACATTTCCTGGTTCACATATGCTACAATAATTATCATTGTAACAATTGTTTTTGTATACAGCTCCTTGAAAATTATAAGGCACGTTAAGAGACCTCCGAAAAACGACATCTCTAATCCAGAGAGTCTGAGACCCTTGGCAAAACCGTTCTCCAGGCTCATACCAAAGCTGAGGCCCCACATCGGAGAGGAACCAGAACATCCAGACCTATAGAAGTGAGAACTTTTATTGATACGTTTCTATAGACTAATTTCACTTTCTGTGTTTAATATATTTTTTTTTGTCTTTTTATGTAACCCATTTAGTCTTAATCATTATGTTCATTTTACTTTTATTTTATTTCCATAATTGTATTTTTTTTTGCTTATCTAGCTAGTCCAGTAAATTCCAAAAGTTGATGTTACAGCATCAACTTTTCTTGGTAAAGGGGAGCTGTTAGGCGTAAATATCATGCACGTGTAAGATACAAAGTATCATATTTCGCTGACCAGTTTCCTGCTTCACTATGTAAACGTGGGAACGCATCGACTTGACCGTTCTTTTGACTAGTCAGCTTTTTAATGTTATAAATCAGAGCGACGCGGTCCCACGGTCGTCATTTATCTTAAGTATACTTGTACCATTTAGTCATTTCATTTAATTTTCAATTTACTGTTTCATTTAAAGTTTTAATTTTTGTATTTAAATAAATAATTTTTTTTTAAAAACTCTAAAGTGATTTACAACATATAAAAAATATATATATATATATATATATATATATATATAATTAGTGCATTTTTCCGATGGCGAGCGTTAACCGGATGTTTCAAAATTCCCGAAATTTAAGGTCCTTCGTCAACACGTAGCTATTCTCCTTTTTGAATTATGTATTCTTATATATTATCAAGTGATTAGTAAAAAAAGCGTCTATTTTCAGGATAGGGAGCGTTAACGGGGTGAAACAGATTTAGCCCACTTTAGGGTCCTTCGTCAACACTTAGCTGGTCGCCCTTTTGAATTATGATCTCCTGTGTGTAAACGAAAAACTTGTGCAAATGACGTCCATTTACCCGCTGACGAGCTTCTCCCCTTTTTTTGACAACTTTACCCCTGTCCGCCTCCCTGATGGTAACATTCTAGACAGCCGGCCATCGGGAATTTGAATGAATAGCGGATAATCTTCTATATAGCCAATTTGGGAACGTTAGCTCGATCAGGAGCATGACATAAAAAAAATTAACACTTTCACCCCCTGTAACTGTGTTCGGTTATCAGTTCAACTGACGCGTGAACAGAAACCTAATGTAATTTACGAATGTAACTTAACACAACACATTTTGTACATTTTCCGGATGACGAGCAAAAACCCGCTCTATCTCTTACACTATAAAAGGCAAAAGGTACCAAACGATTGAGGGCAGAAGTGCTGTAAAATATTTGACAATTGATGAATGTGATCAGAAAGAGTATATTTTGTTTCACAGTAGTCACCTTTCGGATGACGCATTGTGTATACGAACGCACGAATTACAAAATAAATTATAGTGACATTATTAAATAGATCACGCGTTGGTCTTTGACCATTAAAATTAATTTTACTAAAAAATTATTGCCTTATTTTTCTCAGTTCTAGGACAGCGTAAGAATTCTGGCGATATAAATTTTCTAAATGACAATCTAATGGTACTACGTATCACGAAAACATTGATGTTTTTCTTGCAATTTAATCTTGAATATCGACAAATAGTTAGTTGACTGTTTCGTTTTCTTGAATCGCTCAAGGATGCCTACTAGGATAGGTCTACATTGAATAAATAAAATAGAAGTTATGTAATTCATTGCGGCCAAGTAAGTTTGGAATAATAATAATTCATAAATAAAAAACAGTTTAATATCGGTCTAGTTAACCCGGTCTTGTTTTGTTGTGGTTTACACGTATGAATTTTTAATATAAGCTATTATATCTATGATTCAATTTGCATTCTAGTTCGTTTTCAGTTCTTGGAAAAAGAGAACGTTTGCACCCATAAAATTAGTTCGATAATTTTATTCAATAATTATAACAAAGTTTACTGAAGCTCATTTTGTTTTATTGCCAACTGCCAAAACCTCTAGTTTTGACATTTTATTTCTAAAAGTTTGTTCAAGGCATTTACTAATTTAACAAAACATGTTATATTTCTTTATTACATCATCATCATCATCAAACGGTCAAACGACTTCAAAGGCAGAAATTGTAAGTAATTGGATAGAAAATAGTGACATTTTATTCTTCTTCTTCCTCTACAAAGCCCTGCCTTGGGCTCGGGTGGTATTGACACTTAGATCTTATTAGCCATTTACCACCAATAATCCATGAAAAGGATAATTATGGAAACCATTGATGGTATAGGGAAACTTAGACTTGAGTTTACAATTGTCTTCTAAACGTTGTTTGTGGCTTATTCTTGATTACTTTTATGTTTTTTTGGGCAATAACACCACAATAGAAATAAAACGACATATATTGCAGGAATACCAAACGTTTCAAAGTCTGATTTCGTTGTCAATGGCTTTATATTTATTGATGTAGATTGCAAAATATAAATCAAATTTTCATTTTGCAAAAAATTGTAGAAGCAGTTGCATATACTGGGCGGTTGAAATAAATGGTAGAGTAAAATTATAGTCATAAAATATGGTTCAAAAAAGTGAATTTTGTTATATAGGGTAGACCATGAGCTGGAATGCTAGACATATGGCCGAAGTAAAATCATTGGTATAAAGGAATAATTTTAAACAATAGAAAATAGAAAGGGTCAATAGTGTGGAGAAGATGTATACGTTACAGGGTGGTTTTAAAGATATCAGTACCGTTTAATATTGTGTTAGTTGAATTATAGTTGTACAGGGTGATTCAAAAAATGATAGACCAATAAATTATACAGGGGTGACCAATACACAGTATACAGTGTGGATGCAATATAGAGTGAATTAGAGTTACATTTATAGAAAGTGGTCCAAATAATGAAACAATAAAAAAGTTAAAAAATATTTGGAAAACATAGACAAAGAATAAAAATTAGAGCGGGTCAAAACGACAGGGAGAAAAAGAGAGAGAGATAAGAAAACGTTAAAATGTTCAATTGAATTGTACCTTAAATCGGATAAAAAAGAAGACATATCTGTTTTTATTCTAAGTCAGCTGAAATCGGTTATTTTTTAAATATAAATTATTATATTGAATTATATTAGTGATGCGAAAGTATCCACTTGATAGCGCCCCAATAAATTAAACAGTTGAAGTAAAACAATGTCTCAATAAACTTAATATTAAGCCCAATTTGTAAAAAATACTAAAAAGGATGTCAGCAGAAGAACTATTATTTGTATTGAGAGGGAAAGTCGACATACACGAAACTTAGTTTAACCGGTGTTTAATCCATCTAATATTGATCAATAATTTGTTCAAGTATTTGTAGTGTATTGGCAGTTTATAACTTTAATTTATGACAATATTTAGTAATACTATTGTCTGGTGTCATGAGTACAAGCTTGTTTCAGTTCTATTAAAGATTGCATATGAGTCTGCGGTTATTTCCAATTTGTGCGAGTAACAAAAAATGATGATAAGGACAAAAATGTAACAATTTGTTTGTATATTTTGAATCTTATGTTGCACTAGTTTCTGAATGATACTTGTGGCATATTTTTCAATGTCTAAGTACTTCTTAGGAAATAACACCAAAGTTTAAAGAAAACGTAAACTGACGTAACGTCAGAAATCAAATAATACACATTATCAAATATTTTAATTTACATCTTAGAATTATGCCTTTTTTATCCGTAGTTTCTTAACCATTGACATTTTTTTGGAATATACAGCAATTTTCTTTAAACTGTGGTGTTATTTTTCCCAAGAAGTACTTAGACATTGAAAAATATGCCACAAGTATCATTCAAAAAACAACTAGAAAACAGCCATGAGACTGAAGTAACCAAAGCGTTTAGGGACTTAGAGGACTTGAATAAGAAGCTTGCAGGAACCAAAAATAACTTCACACTCTTGTGCAGATGTCGGGAGATGAGAAATATTCCCAAAGGATTAAGATTTCATCAACCGTACGTAGGCAGAAGAATTCACAACGTATTGGAACGAGCAAGCTTCGCTGCTATTAGAGATCGCATACAATTTCATCGTTACAATAAATTTAAATTAGAAAAAGATATTGGGTATGTACAGAGAGTTACGTCAGAAATCAAATAATACACATTTTCAAATCTTTTAATTTACATCTTAGAATTGTGCCTTTTTTATCCGTAGTTTCTTAACCATTGACAACGGGGTCTGATCTAGACCCCGAAACGTTTGAAATATACAGCAATTTTCTTTAAACTGTGGTGTTATTTCCCAAGAAATACTTAGACACCGAATTTAAGTGTTAACAGAAAATGAAATTCAATAACCCCATTCCTTTAGTAATAAATTGCTTCACAATTTATATCAAAATTAATATAATTGAAGTTGGTTTTCATGTCTTAACAACCTCTTGTAAAGTAGTGGGTTTCCACAAAAACATGTAAGTACACATATTAGTTGCAGAAATCTGTAACACATTAAATTTAAAATATTTTATCAGTTTCAAGCACTTAACATAGTAGATTTATTGATAACTATTTGATTATGATAAATTATTTTATAATATAAAATCATATCAGGAATGTTTCTTAATATTCTAGGTCTTTAATAGCTACAGACGAATTGATCATATTATCTTATAATATGACTAAATTCATGATGTATTTTTGGTGTCTGTTAATTATACTAAATGCTGTACTAGGAAATCCTTATAGGGTATGTACATATCTATTTTTCACAAACAACTATAAAATTTAACGTATTCACTAATGTCTAAAATAATCATTAGTTAACGAAATATCGACTTGAAGATTGGACAAAATTTATGGTTCAAGTATTGTCGTTATTTATAATCAAAAATAATAAGGACAAAAATCATTAACTTAACCTAACCTAAAATTATTTGGAAAAGTAACATAAATTACCAGTACAAATCTGAACTTTTATTTTCGAAACTTTAAAGAAGTTGTTTAAAATTACGATTTTAGTTTCCGGTACACTTAGTAAATTGCTAGTAATATGAAAACGTAACCAACATTAATTTCAACGGCTTCTCTTTTAAAATTTAAAAATATCAAAGGTTTCTCAATACCTATATTACATATTTTTATTCGTGAAATGTTGAATTAGTTCATGATTTGTCTAAAAAGTGTTTGATGTTAAGTTTTTTTTGAATCCCAGCACTAAAATTAGAATTTTAATATAGACATTCCCAGGAAATACCTAAATTAAAGTTTTCATAAAAGTAATTTTATTAAAACGAAGCTATATCAAGAGAGAGAATAGCAGCACAAATTTCATTGTATTCTCAACTACCAAAAACACGTTTATTTGTTATCAAATCTCATGGTCGTTATCGACTATAATTACATACCTACTTAAAAATACAGAATGATTAGGCATTTTAAAACAAATACTCTTATTCTTATGTTACGTAACATACAGAAGAATACATGCAATCACTTAAAATGCTAAATTACAAATAGTACATTTTCAGGGTTTCATCAGCTTATACCTATAGATCACAAGTTCAAAATCGTGCAAAATAGAGCTAAAGCTCCTAAAAATATTTGCGACAACTCATTGGATCCGAAATAGGGCCCAGAAAATTATGTTAACCGTTTTTCAGCATATAAATAATTGCAGAAGTTATAACCAAATAAAGATAAAAAACGTATTTATATTAAGGCTAATTCACAAATTACTTGTAAATAAGAAATTAAAAAAAAAACTCTTAAACAAGAGGAAATGTTCAATTAAAAAGGCCCACCTTCCCAATCCCTATCTCCATTATTTATTATTAACCTTGAAAATAGGGGTCCAAGCGGCCGATGACGTGTATGAATGGCGTTATCTAAAACGAGGACATCATGTAAAATGCATCTTAGCATGAAATATCAATTTTAACTTAAATAAATTACTCTCCATTTTGAACATCTCAAAGAATTTATTCCATTAAAAAATAATACTGATTTTTCAACAAGTTGGACAATTGTTATTTAAATATTTGACAAAGAATATAAACGATTCTATTTCAATACAGTGTACAACAATCCACAATCCCGTCATTACGTCGTCTGGGAATCATCATTCGTTTAAATAACATAAAGCACATAAAAATTTAAAGATGTAGTTGAAATAGTTGGTTATTTTCTACAGTACAAAAATCTATTCAATAAATTGTAATACAAAACATTTATAATAGAGCAGACTCAAATTACATAAATAAGGACTTGTTTACACAGAAGCAGTTTAACTGAATTACTGGTAATTGGATTAAAACAAAAAACACTGCTTTTTTTCACAAGTTAATTAAATATTGACAATCGTTTCGCACAGCTAACTGGCTTCGTCAGAATACAATTTTAAACTAACTGAGGAAGTAGTAATTTTTTCATATAAAATAAATATTTTTATCGAGGATTCGGATTCTACATTGAAAAACAGAAATTTTTTGTTAGGATTTTTTTTACATATTTTTTTATTCCTCTGAAGTAGCTTAGAAATGTAGAATAAAACAGCTTTATATTCAAAACAAACAAAACACGGCTTTAACCAAGGGTATGAACTCTGCGTCCGAGAATACGTAAAATAAAACAGTTATCACTTTCGGTTCCTTCCGGAAGTGGGAAATTCTAACCGGAAGTAAATTTTTCTTCAGCGTGATATGTACGTTCTAAACTTGGATTCGTACTCTATGTAGAAGTAAACGATAGTAAACGGATGTGGAAAATTGGTCTTCTGAGTTCGTTATTTCAAACTCAAAAACTTTCCCGAGACAAAGTATTCTGCCTTACTTACTTCTACATAGAGTTCGAATCCAAGTTTGCAATTTGAATATCTGGCTCAAGAAAAACGTTCTTTCGGTTAGAATTCCCCCACTCCCGGAAGGAGTGATTGTTGCTTATTTCCAGTACTCTCGGATGAAGAGTTCATACTCTTGATTAACGTCGCGTTTTATTCGGATCTACTTTGCTAAGGTACTTCAGTGAACTAAAAATGCATTTTGCTTCTTATCAGTGGCCCACATTTACACATATGGCAATAAATGAGCAAGGGAATGAATTAGATAAGTTGAGATTTCATTTGTTTCGACACCGACACTTCACACTGCCTCGATCTTGCAATGCCCATCCCATTGAGTTCTCCGTGTAAGAACCAGGGATCAGGTAATACATTAAGAGTCTCTTCTTGAATAGAAAATCAATCATATAAAGAAAATAAACTAATATATAATACCTGCACAAAATCTGCTGTTCATTCTAATAAAAACTCCAATTCTTTCATTGCGATACATTAAATTGGAGACTTGACATACGTCAGACGTCCGAAAGAAACTTGCCATTAAATGTATGTATTGACTAGCTTGATAATATCAAGTAAACCTTTTAAATTAAGACTTCCGAATAATAATTTTATAGAAAAGCAATAATAAATAGGAAACAAACCAATATAACATCCAAGTAATATAGAATATCTGCACAAACTTTTCATTTCTTTCTAATAAACACTCCAATTCTCTCTTTGTGATAAGTCTCATACGTCAGAAATTAAAAATAATACCACACAAAAAGGCAACTTAGCACTAAACTTTTGAAATATCAACGAATATAGACTAATAGAAGGATACAAATTCAGCAGAACATGTCCTTTGTTTACATCGTTTTGTTATTGTAATAATAAACAAAGTACTCAATAGAGGGACTGCTGGATTATATACATCCGGAGCGTTTATGTTCACCAAAGACAAGTGGCTCAGTGTCTAAACCACACGGTTCCGAATCAAAGTTTCGGGTTCGAAAGCGAGGACTGATATATTTTTAGGCTTACGTATATACAATACTAGCCGTTACCCGCGGTTTCACCCGCGTACGGAATGTTCAAGCCTTTGCAAACAAATAACTTAAGAAACATATGGGTTATCATATATCAAAATTTTTTAACTTGTTTGGACCACACTACTTGACCATAAATCCACCAATCCCGAATATATTTCACCCAAACTGCAAGTACTTATGGGCCACCCAATATAACAATTTTATTCGACTTTTTTTGAATCACCATGAATAACTGTAACTCTACTTCACCCTATATTGCAACCGTCCTGTATGCTGCTGTTTATTTGTCACCCAATATAACTTTTTGAACACCTGACTATAACTCTTCTCTAGCCTATATTTCAGCTATGCAACTGCTAATTGTCTACGCTGCATACAATTATTCCTGATATTTTTTGAATGACCGTTTAAAGTAAAATTTCTCTTTACTCTATGATTTAATCAACCTTTATATGCAGCTTTTTCTCACATTGTGTTAAACACACTCTAAAACTATAATCTTGCTTCTTCCCATATTTCAGATATTCCATCTAGCAGAATGCAACTGTTTATGGTCTACCCTATATAACATTTTTAAAAACTTTTTTGATCCATCCTAAGAGAAATGATGTGGAACCCTTCGTGAGTCACAAATATAAAAACACAGTTTTGCATCCTAATACCAAACTTTTATTTAAACCCTCACCCAAACTGCAACTTTAAAAAAATAACCGCTTTGTTTAACTAACTTTACTTCCATCTACATTAAAACTATCCTGTATACACCGCTGCCAATTTCCCAATCATTATAACTTATTTTTATACCACCCTGTATAACCATAATTTTACTCTACAAAATATTTCTGCCACCCTGTATGTGCATCTGCTTCGAGGCAACCATATATAAAATTTTTAAATACTTCTAATCACACTGTATGAACTATAATTTTACTTTGATCCATGTTTCAGATACTCCATATATGCAACAGCTCATGTTCTATCTTACAAAAAAAATTTTCCAACCTGTTTGACTATAAATCTACTCCACCAGCTATTTAAACCACCTTGTATTTGCAAGTACTTATAGGGTACCGCAAATAACAATTTTGTTCAACAGTTTTTGAATCATCTTTTATGTATTACAACTACCCTGTATAAGCTTCTGCTTATTGGTCAACCAATATAACATTTTTTAAATAATTATCATAACACTTCTTCACCCTGTGTTTCAACTATCATATCTTTGCAACTTGTTATGAACTACGCTTTTCACATTTTATCCTTATATTTTTTCAAGATATATTAAAGTATAATTTCTCTCCACACTTTACAACTTTTTCTAACCTTGTTTGAAAGACACTGTATAACTATAACTTCACTGCGCCCCATACTTCAGGTACTCTATATATGCAAGTGCTATATAACAAAATTTTTCAAGCATTTTTGACCCACCCTGTATAATTCTAATTGTAAGCCACCCTATATTTCAACAACCTTTTGTATGCAACTACTTATTTACCACCAAATATAACATTTTTGTACGACCCTGTATCGTTAGAATCCTACCCCACCCTATATTTCAACTATCCGGTAAATGGAACAGCTTGTAGATCTTACCATTACTCCGCTACATATTTCAACCTTCCTATATATGTAACTACTTGTGGATATACTACAACATAAACTAAAATTTCACTCCATCTTATATTTCAAACACCCTGTATAAACAAGTGCTTCAAAGCTGCAAGTACTTATGGGCCACCCTATATAACTATTTTATTCGACATTTTTTGAATCACCTTGTATAACTGTCACTCTATTTCACCCTATATTGCAACCATCCTGTATATGCTACTGTTTATTTGTCACCCTATATAATTTTTTGGACACCTGGCTATAACTTTTCTCTACCCTATACAAATCTAACATATGCAACTGCTTATGGTGAACCGTGTATAACCATTATTTCTGACATTTTTTTAACCACCCTTTAAAGTAAAATTTCTCTTTGTTCTATATATTGATCAACCTTTATATGAGCTTTTTCTAACATTGTGTTACACACTCTAAAACTATAATCTTGCCTCTCCCCATATTGCAGATATTCCATATAGTAGAATTCAACTGTTTATGTTCTACCCTATTTAACTTTTTTTATCCATCCTAATGGAAATGATGTGGAACCCTTCGTGAGTCACAAATTTAAAAACAGAGTTTTGCACCCTAACACCAAACTTTTATTTAAACCCTCACCCAAACTGCAACTGCTTATTGGCCACCCTATACAACAATTTTATTCAAAATTTTTTTAACCGCTTTGTACAACTAACTCTTCTTCCATCTAAATTAAAACCATCCTGTATACACCGCTGCCAATTTGTCAAACATTACAACTTATTTTTGAACCACCCTGTATAACCATAATTTTACTTTAGAAAATATTTCAACCACCCTCTATGTGCATCTGCTTAGGGGCAACCAAATATAAAATGTTTAAATACTTATAATCACATTGTATGAACTATAATTTTACTTCGACCCATGTTTTAGGTATTGCAGATATGCAACAGCTCATGTTCTATCTTACAAAAAAGTATATCCAACCTGTTTGACTATAAATCTACTCCACCAGCTATTCCAATCACCTTGTATTTGCAACTACTTATCGGCCACCCAGTATAACATTTTTTTCAACACTGTATAACTATAAATCCATCAATGTCAAATATAATTCACCAAAACCGCAACTGCTTATGGGGCACCGAAAATAACAGTTTTGTTCAACACGTTTTTGAATCACCTTGTATGTATTACAACTACCCTGTGTACGCTACTGCTTATTGATCAACCAATATAACATTTTTTAAATAATTATCATAACACTTCTAAACCCTAGGTTTCAACTATCCTATCTTTGCAACTTATTATGAACTACGCTATTTCACATTTTTTCCTTATATTTTTTCAAGATATATTAATGTATAATTTCTCTCCACACTTTATTTCAACCACCCTTCATTTACAACTATATCTAACCTTGTTTGAATGACACTGTATAACTATAACTTTACTGCGCACCATACTTCAGGTACTTCAGGTATATAACAAAATTTTTCTACCCACCCTGTATAATTCTAACTGTGAGCCACACTATATTTCAACAACCTTTTATATGCAACTACTTATTTGCCACCAAATATAACGTTTTTGTACGACCCTGTATCCTTAGAATCCTGCCCCACCCTATATTTCAACCATCCGGTAAATGGAACAGCTTGTAGATCATACCATTACTTTAAAATATTTTTAAATCCACCTGTATAGCTGTAATTATACTCCGCTACATATTTCAACCACCCTATATATATAACTACTTGTGGATATAAAACAAGTTTTTAACCACAACATAAACTAAATTTCCACTCCATCTTATATTTCAAACACCCTGTATAAACAATTGCTTCTAACATTTCTTTAACCCATTTGATAACAATAGTATCTTACTGCTTACCCAAGACTTTTTTTTCAAGTTTTTTTATTCACTGTACACTTTTTTATTTTATTCTACCCTTTTTCAGCCACTTGGTATATGGAACTGTTTATGGCCCACTCAATATAACTTTTTGGGACCACCCCGTATAACTAATTCCACTCCCCCTTATTATAAGTTTTTTAGATTTTTGAAATCCATGTAATTCTACTTCACTCTAAGTTTCCTATATACAGAACACCATGTAAAATTACGCTTGATATATGTTGATTTTTGTTAAATCGAAACATGTTACATTTGCACTTTTCGAATTTTGAATAAAAGCTAAGCTGACGCCAGTATCTAATATTTTGTGCGTGTGTTGGAACCAATTGAGTAATTGAATTACCCAACATCCTAGAACTTTTTTCGCTATATCTACCGTTTCTACCAATTTAGAGAGATAAAATGTCTACCAGATTTTAAGTCAAACTATAGGCTTATTAACAAAAAAAGATTCAGCAAAACCAGTTAAGTAGTTTTTACGTGATGCCCGAACAAAGAAACAAACAAACAAACAAACAAACAGACAAACAGACAAACTTACAATTTTATAATAGTATAGATACGGATACCCTAATAATATCACTCCGGATTTCTGCCTGTTACATCACAGCAATTTTCCCCTAAGCTACTGGCCGGAAGAGGTTGAAATTTGGTACCAATGTATAGTTTGGTGACTAGATCAGGAGTATATATTGTAAAAGAAGAAATTTTGATTTTAGAGGTACTTCTGGGGGGAAAACTAAAAAAAATCGACCGTCCCCTCCCCTGATCTCCAAAACCACTGAGCCTAAAATTTTGAAAAAAATGGAAAATATAGAACGTTGCCCGAACTTTACAGGAAAAATAAGGAGAAACCCTTAATATTAATTTTGGGGGGCAAATTATAGAATTAAATGAAATTTTAAAAATAATTTTTTTTTAAAACGCATCACGTAATACATCAAATGAAAGGTCCCATTCTAAGGAACACAAATATATTTTTTTCATGTTTAAAAAAATAGTTAAAAAGATATTAACGAAAATATTCCAAAATTTACCCATTCTCCCCCCCCTTTATCTCCGAAACTATAAGATGTTAAGTTTTGAAAAAAATTAGAGGGATAGGGTCTGACCTGAACTGTATTGGGAAAATAAGGAGAAACCTCTACTTTTCATTCTGGGGGTCAAATTACAGAATTAAATGGAAAATGTAAAATTAAAATTGTTTCTAACGCACCATGTTATATATCAAATGAAAGGGCTCATTATGATCAAAACAAATATGTTTTTTTCATATTTTTAAAATTAATACAAAAAATGGAGGTATAGCGCCTCACCTGAACTTTACTGGAAAAATAAGGAGAACCATCTAATATTCATTTTGGGGGGCAAATTATAGAATTAAATGGAAAATAAAAAAATATAATTGTTTCTAACGGATCCAGTAATATATCAAATCAAAGGGCTCATTATAACGAATACAAATTATTTTTTAAATATTTTTAAAATAAATTATTTAAAAGATATTAACAAAAATATTAAAAAATTTACCCATTCCACCTCTTATCTCGGAAACTATAAGACGCAAAAATTTGGAAAAAAAATAGAGGTGTAGCCCCTCACATGACCTTTACTGAAAAATAAGGAGAAACCCCCAAAAATTAATTTTGGGGGGCAAATAGCAGAATTAAATAAAAAATAAAAAATTAAACTTGTTTCTAACGGATCATGTAACATATGAAATCATAGGGCTCATTATGACAAATATAAATATGTTTTTTTTTATTTTTTTTAAGGAATATTTTAAAATATATTAACAAATAATTAAAAGAATTACCTTTATTCCCCAAACTATAAGACCTAATTTTTTTTGTTTACAGGAAAAATACGAAGAAATCCCGAATGTTAATTGGGGGCCAAATTATAGAATTAAACGGAAAATAAAAAAATATTTTTTTAACGCAGCATAAAATACATCAAAATTAAACGGAAAATAAAAATATATTTTTTTAACGCAGCATAAAATACATCAAATGAAAGGGCTCATTATGAGGAATATAAATATATATTTTTCGTATTTTTTAAATTAATTGTTTACAAGATATTAACATAAAGATATAAAAAAACCACCATACTAATTTTAGGGACAAATTATACAATTATATCGAAAACAAAAATTCAATTTTCAAAGGCATCATGTAATATATCAGATAAAAGGCTCATTATGTAAATTACAAATATGTCATATATTTAAATCATTTGTTTAAATATAAGAAAATGCACTCATTCCCTGCTTGTCTGAAACTGGAATATTAGAATCTTGAAGGTGGTACGGAACCCTTAGCATGCGAGTCCAACTCGCACTTGACTTAATTATTTAAATATTATGTCATTATTAATTAATTTTATGTACTATTTTTAATTGATATAAAATGAATAAAACTCGTTTAAATATGACATAGAATAAGAACTTATTTTTTTTATTTTTGGTACCGTTGAATATATAGGTAAATATTTTTTTGTTTTCTAAAATGTTATGTATTTGTAATGATTTTAGTTAAGAACAAAACTATTTACAAACACTTAGTCAATATATAAACTTATATTTCGTTGCAGATATATTTAATTTAAGAATTAAATGAGAATTAATACTTGACTCGTATCAAAATAGTGACATTTATTTTAATTAATCTGATATTTATATTTATTACTAAGAGTGACAGAAGTAAAAAAATATAGACTTTCAGATAACGAGAAAAGCGAAGTATATTTCGTAAGAAGCTTTCGCTTCCATTGTTTAGTCTCAAATGACTGCTGCTCTTTTTGTCAAACTTTTTGTTTAACAAAACCTGTCTATTTTTCGAGCTAGAATCCGAATCCGCGATAAAAATATGCATGTTCCATTTGAAAAAATTAACTTTCTGTCTAAGTCACTTCCGGTTTCAAGCGTAAGCTTTTTTTGCCTCAAACCGGTAGAGTATGCCACTTTTACCTATAGATACGTGTTCAGTTTTTTTGTTTAGTCACGAAAATTGCAGTATATTTCCAAACTTTTCGGGGTCTAGGTCAGACCCCTTTGTTAATGGCTAAGAAACTGTGAAAAAAGGCACAAATCTAAAATGTAAAATTAAAATGTTTGACATTATCTATTATTTAACGCTTGGAAATATACAGCAATTTTAGTGACTTGTGGTGTTATAGTCTTCTAAACGTTGTTTGTGGCACATTCTTGATTGTTTTATGTCAATTTAAATGTTATAAATCAAATTTTCATTCTGAAATTTAAATCAATAAATATACAGCCATTGACAACGAAGTCAGAATAGACTTTGAAACGTATGGTTTTCCATCAATATACGTCGTTTTATTTCGATTGTGGTGTTATTGCCCAAAAAACATAAAAATAATTTCGGTGTTATTTTCCAAAAAGTTCTTAAAAAAATTGTGTCTAAAAACTTTACCACCCAGTGTCTCAAAAGTTAAGACGTTTAGAAGATGTATTCACTAAACAGTAATAGTTTAAGAAAACTTTGACAATTGCTATAATTTTAGAGGATTTGCACACTATAAAGTTTAAAAACAGATTCTAATCGAAAATAATTTGGTCAAATGCGAGTTGGACTCGCATACTAACGGTTCCGTACCACTTTCAAGATTCTAATATTCCAGTTTCAGGCAAGCAGGGAATGAGTGCATTTTCTTATATTTACCCTAATATCTTTTAAAAGAAACGTTTTATATTTATAAAAAACTAGCAGTTACCCTGCGTACGCAATGTTCAAGCTTTCGCAAAAAGGATTAACTAATGAAACATATGGATTATCCTAAATAAAAAAAATTCTAACTTGTTTAATCACCCTACTTAACTATAAATCCACCAATCCCAATAAATTTCACCCAAACTGCAAGTACTTATGGGCGATCCTATATAACAATTTTATTCGACATTTTTTTAAATCACCTGATGCTGTTTATTTGTCACCCCCAATATAACATTTTTAACACCTGACTATAACTCTTCTCTACCCCATATTTCAGGTATGCAACTACTTCTGGTCTACGCTGTAGAACAATTATTTCTGATATTTTGTGAACCACCTTTAAAAGTACAATTTCTCTTTACCTTATATTTTATTACCCTTTGTATGTCGCTTTTCTAACATTGTGTTAAACACACTCTGATACTATAATCTTGCTTCTCAGATATTCCATACAGTAGAATACAAATGTTCATGGTCTACCCTATATAACAATTATTTTTTAACTTTTTTAGATCCAACCTGATGGAAATAGCGGTGGAACCCATGGTGTAGCTTTAAAAACACAATTTTGCTCCTTTTATTTAAACATTCACCCAACCTGCTTATTGGCCACTCTATATAACAATTTTATTCAACATTTTTTTAACCGCTTTGTATAACTAAGTTTACTTCCATCTACAATAAAACCATCCTGTATACACTGCTGCCAATTTGTCAAACATTACAACTTATTTTTGAACCAGCCTACATAACCATAATTTTATTCTATAAAATATTTCAACAACCCCGTTGTGCATCTGCTTAGGGGCCACCAAATATTACATTTTTTAAACACTTATCTATATCTCTGGTCCACTCACTATCTTATATATGCAACTGCTTATAGACTACGCTATATAACTATTTCTAAACCACCCTTGAAAGTATAATTTGTCTCCACCCTGTATTTCAACCACCCCTTATATGCAGCTTTTTCTAACATTGTTTTAATCAAACTGTATGAACTATAATTTTACTTCGATCCATGTTTCAGATATTTCGTATATGCAACGGCTCATGTTCTATCCTACAAAAAAATATCCATCCTGTTTCACTATAATTCTACTCCACTCGCTCTTTCAACCACCTCGTATATGCAACTACTTATTGGCTACCCAGTATAACATTTTTACCCTGTATAACAATAAATACATCAATGCCCAATATATTTCACCAAAACCGCAACTGCTTATTGGTACCGTATGTAGGTAACAATTTTTTTCAGCATGTTTCTGAATCACCTTGCATATATTACAACTACCCTGCATACGCTACTGCTTATGGGTTAACCAATATAACATTTTTTAAATAATTAACCATAACACTTCTCCATCCTATATTCCAGCTATCCTATCTTTGGAACTTATTATGAACTACGCTATTTTACAATTTTCCCTCATATTTTTTCAACGACATTATAAAGCATAATTTCTCTCCTAACGTGATTTAAACCACCCTTCATTTACAAGTTTTTCTAACCTTGTTTGAATCACACTCTCTAACTATAACTTTATTGCGCCCTATGTTTCAGATACTCCATATATGCAACTGCTATATAAGAAAAATTTTCTAGCATTTTTTACCCACCCTGTATTATTATAACTCTAGACCACCCTATATTTCAACAACCTTTTATATGCAACTATTTATTTGCCACCCTGTATCCTTAGAATCCTACCCCTATATTTCAACCATCCGGTAAATGAAACAGCTTGTAGATCATTGCACTACTTATTTTTTAAACCCACCTTTATAGCTGTAATTATACTCGGCGAAATATTTCACCCATCCTATATATTCAACTGCTTGTGGATATAAAAGAACTTTTAATCACAATGTAAACTATAATTACACTACATCTTGTATTTCAAAACACCCTGTATAACAGCTGCTTCTAACATTTATTATGAACATAACCACTTAGTATATGGAACTGTTTATGGCTCACTCAATATAACTTCCTTAGACCACCCGTATAAATAATTCCACTGTCCCTTATTTCAACCACATTGTAATGTGGAGCTGCTTATAGGACGCCAAATATAACTTTTTTTAGATTTTTTAAATCCATTTAATTCTACTCCGCTCTAAGTTTCGAATATACGGAACACCCTGTAAAATTACGCTCGTTGTATTAGTTGATTTTTGTTATATCGAAACATATTGCATTGGCACAATCCGAATTTTCAATAAAACTGATGCCAGTACCTAATATATTGTTATGTACTTCGTGGGTTCAATTTAAAAATTATAACAACTAATATGTACTTTCACTTTTCTAGAACTTTATTTACATTTAAACATCTGATTCAAATACAATAATAATCCCATATAAGCTAGTCGACGCGGTATCACTGAAGTGCGATCGTGGCGTGCTTCTTTTATAATCCCCGTGGAATTCTCCAGTAGAAATCACCATCGTTCCTTCCGCTGCCGAGCCTTTTCGAGAATCGTATTTTTTTATCTTGAAGCGTTTGTTGTCGTGCTGAAATGACACAGGGTCGGCTTTGGGTAAATTTCGTAACACTGCCCCCCCCTTTAATTCTGATCGTCCCGATCAGAAACATCCCCTCCATGGTAGGGAGCGAGTCGATCTAAGTGAACCACCTTTAATTTAGCCTTGGGGTTTCGACGGATCCGGTAGACGACGTCATTAAGCCTCTTGACCACCTTGTATGGACCATCCCAGGCGGGTGTAAGCTTTGGGGATTTACCCTTGCTCCGTTGGGGGTTGTACAGCCAGACTTTGTCCCTCTCCTGGAACCCGACTGAATTGGCCTTGAGGTCGTATCGCGTCTTCATCCGGTCACTGGTGGCCAACATCTGCGTTCGGGCTAAGTCGTGTATTGCCAGCATGTTATGTCGGAGCTGGTCGGCATAATCGTCGATGTCTTGGGGAGGTTCTTCGGGGGAGCCAAATGCCAAGTCGCATGGTAATCGCAGCTCCTTTCCGAATAAGACCCTGGCTGGGGTCAGGCCTGTACTATTATGTACAGCAGAGCGATATGACAACAGGAATAGGGGAATATGCTCATCCCAATCACGCTGGTTATTGCTGACGACCTTGGATAGGTGTTGTTCCAAGGTCCGGTTGAATCTTTCCACCATTCCGTCTGACTGTGGGTGTAATGGTGTTGTTCTCGTTTTCCTGATCCCCAACATCGTGCAGACCTTCTGGAATACATTCGATTCGAAGTTACGCCCCTGGTCTGAATGTAATTCCATCGGGACGCCAAACCTGCTGAATAGTTGTTCTACTAGCACCGTCGCTACCGTGGTTGCCTCTTGGTTGGGTATCGCATATGCCTCAGGCCATTTGCTGAAGTAATCCATTGCGACCAGAATGTATTTGTTCCCCCTCTCAGACTCGGGAAACGGACCGGCGACATCGATGGCAATTCTCTCAAATGGGACGCCCACATTGTACTGCTGCATTCTGCCCTTGGTCCGGGTTTTCGGGCCCTTACTGGCAGCACATGTGGCACATTTGCGGCACCAAGCTCTGACGTCTTCGAAGTAATTCACCCAGTAGTACCGCTGGCGAACTTTGTCTAGGGTTTTATTCATGCCCAGGTGGCCTCCGGTAATTCCATCATGTACTTCGGTCAGGATGGCTGGTACCTTTTTCTTCGGAACTACCAGTTGGGACTTGGTTTCTCGTCCATCAGCGCTTTCCCAAACTCGCTTGAGCATTCCATTGTCTACTCTTAGAGAGTCCCACTGAGCCCATAACGATTTCAGCACCCCGGAGTATCTAGCTACCTCGTCCCATCGTGGCCTGGGTGCCCCTCTCATTTTGAGTGACAAGATTGGTTCGATGTCTGGATCAGCCATTTGGTCCTGTATGCACTGTTCCGTTGTCCAGTCTTCATTGGCCTGTACTCGGATCTGCCTGATGGAGATACCCTCTCGCTGTTCCGTCTTCAGACAATGCTTGCATTCCGCTCTACAGGGTCTTCTGGATAGGCCATCGGCATTATTGTGCAACCGGCCGGCACGGTGTTCCACCTTGAAGTCGTATTGCTGTAATTTCTCCATCCATCTGGCCAGTTGTCCTTCCGGTGTCTTCATGTCCAGCAGCCATTTGAGTGCGGCATGATCTGTTCGGATTAAGAAATGGCGACCATACAGGTATTTATGGAAATGGTCCACAGCCCTTATTATTGCAAGAAGTTCTTTTCTGGTGACGCAATAATTTCTTTCTGGCTTCGAGAATCCACGGCTGTAGTACTTGATCACCCTCTCTTCACCATCTTGCACCTGGGATAGGACGGCCCCCAAACCTGTGTTGCTGGCGTCGGTGTCTAAGATGAACTTGCCGGACTGTGTAGGAAAGGCTAGGATTGGGCTGGAACATAGTGCTGCCTTCAGTCGCCTGAATGATGTTTCGCAATCCTGATTCCAATGGAAGGTCTCTTTATCAGTGGTCTGCCGATGTAGAGGGGCGGCGATGGTGGCAAATCCCTCAACAAAACGCCGGTAGTATGAACATAGGCCCAAGAAGCTTCGGAGTTCATGTTTGTCTCTTGGAACTGGCCAATCGCGGATGGCTTCTATCTTGTCTTCGTTGGTGCGGATTCCTGACTCGGACACTACGTGGCCCAAAAACTCTACTTCTTTTTGAAACAAGGAACACTTCTTCGGATTGAGTCTCAGGTTGGCATTATTAATTCTGGAGAATACTTCGCCCAGGTTCTTCAGATGGTCGTCGAATGTCTGACCCATGACTAGAATGTCGTCGAGGTATACTAAGCACGTCCTCCATGTTAACCCGCTCAGTACATACTCCATTAGCCTCTCAAATGTAGCGGGTGCATTACATAACCCAAAGGGCATGACCGTGAACTGAAACAGCCCTTTACTGGTGGAGAACGCTGTCTTCTCTCTGTCGTTTGCGTGCAGACCAACCTGCCAATATCCACTTTTTAGGTCTAGTGTGGAGAACCAACGGGAGCCTGCTAGTGTGGTCAAAGTGTCATCGATTCGGGGTAGTGGATAGCTGTCTTTCTTCGTGACGTCATTGAGCTTTCTGTAATCCACGCAAAATCGGGTGGTTCCATCCTTCTTTTTAACTAGCACGACGGGAGCAGACCATGGACTGATGGATGGCTCAATAACTCCATTTTGTAACATGGACTCGATGTTTTCTTCGACTGCCTGTTGTTGCCCCAATGGTAGTCGTCTAGGTGGTATTCTGATGGGCTGAGCCTTTCCGGTATCTATTCGATGCTGGATGATGTTGGTGCGACCGGTGGTTCCATTTTTACTGTTAAAAATTTGCCAGTGTTTTGTGATAAATTGCTTGGCTTTTTTTGGTTCTCTGGTGTCAAGTGTGTTAAGTGGTCAGCAAACTGTTGTAGGAACTCTTTATCGGGCCCTGTCTCCTTCACCGACGTCTGGTACTCTTCTTCGCAATTGATGATGGTCTCTACTGGCTCGAAACAAGCTATCTCTTGACCATTGGTAATTCTGATGTCGTTGTTGGACAAATTCAGGACTCTGATTGGTATATCTCGTCCGGTTTTGACTATAGCCCGTCCAACCAAGTAGTCATGAGCTGAGTGTACGGGCTCCACCATTCCAACGCAGCTCCCAGGATTGCTGTCTCGCTGCCCATGAATAATCTGTTCTGTTCGACCGGGAATTCTAGCTGAAGACTTTGCCACAATTTTTATGGGCGTGACTGATGTGTTGACGGGACGTGTCAATACAAATTCCTCATTCAGAAACCGAAGAACATCATATCTCGGGTCGAACATAAATCCATGCTGGCTAATTAGGTCCATTCCCAGTATAAAATCGTCCTCAATATTCGCTACCAGGACCCTATGCCGGATCATGTTGTCCCCTATCTGTAGCATGACATCTGCCTCACCCTGTATTGACATGGACTCGCCTGTGACTGTTCTGAGCTGGATGTTATTGGTAACTGGCCGAATTTCTGATGCTCTCAAAACCCTGGACTTGGCAATGGACACAGCGGCGCCGGTATCGATGGTGATGGTAACTGCTCGCCCGTTGATGGTGCCTCTGATGACTAGGCTGCCGCTATCTCTGCAAAATCCCCGGATGGATAACGTTTTGGGGGCTGGTGGAGGGACAGTCAGCATTCTCCCCTCTATGCTGACTGACTGACGGTCCCTGGACATGTGGCTGTTCTGTTGGTTACCCCTGGTCGGTGATCGTTCAGGTGGCCTCACTCGACAATTACGTTGGAAGTGCCCTGTCCGTCCGCAGCCGTAACATGCCCCTCTGGTGCCAGTTCTTTGTGACCGGTCTAATATTTTGTTCAGACCAGCCAGCAGCGCTTGAAGTGGTGACTCTGACTCTTCCTGGTTGAAGGAAACTGCTCGGGCCCTCGGCTTGGACATGTTCATGACGGCCTCTACTTCCAAAGCCCTAAGTAGAGCTTCATTACTTTTCTTGACGCCACTTAGTCTTAGATTTCTTTGTACTTCCACATCTCTGATGCCGTTTATGAAACTCTGCGTGGCCAACTGGTCTTTCGTTTCCTCTGGCAGGTCTGGGTAGGACAAGTGTACTAACCGTCTAATCTCTGCTTCGAATTCTTGAAGGCTTTCACCGGATTTTTGCGTTTTTCCACTGAGTTGGACTTGGTATACCTAACTCAAGGATTGATTGTCGTAGCGTTTGTCTAGGATGGCGATGATCTTGTCGAAATTGCCTTGTTCATCGACTGGAATGCTTTGGAGGAGTTCTAGGGCCGGACCTCTTAGCGAAATTACCAGAGAAGTAGACTTTTCTTGATTATCCCATCCATTAGCTGTAGCCACGGCCTCAAATTGTCGTTTATACATGGGCCAAGATGAACTGCCGTCGAATGTGGGTGGTTTACTAAAGGAACCTTTGGTACTCACGGTGTGCTGGTATTTTCCTCGCTGTAAGTCCTGTTGCATTTTTTTGATTTCTGTTTCTACCTTGTTTTGGATGGCACTGATTTTATCTTGTACTTCACTTACTTCACTTTGTACCGTGTTTTTAATGGAACTGATTTCAAATTTCACCTGGCTCTGGATGGAATCGATGTCATCTACTTTGATTTCAAGAGTCTCTACATTACTTTTTAGGATCTTTATGTCCTCGTTTATCTCTTTTATATCTGATTCTACTATTTGCATTCTTTCATTAACTGTTTCGTTAACTTGTGATACTATTTGCATTAGTTGTTCAAATTGCATTTGTCTTTTTTCTTCAGTTTGATCTTGTTTTTGTTCAAATATTTTAAAATCATTTTCTCGTTTTTCTTCTAATAGTTTAAATTCATGTTGTCGTTTTAATTCAGTTTGGTCTTGTTTTTCTACAAATTTCGAGAATAATCCCTCAATCAGATTTTGTTGTTCACTTTTCATCGTGGAAACAAGATTTTCTAATTTTATTTTACGTTTTTCATCTATATTAGTGACAAGATTTCCTAACTCAATTTTAAGTTTGTCATCAAAAGATTTCACTAACCTTTGTTGAATTTCTTCTTGATGTTGTTTCTCCTTCTTGTCACGTTTTTCTAGAATCTGTGCAATTTTTTCGTCTATCTTTTCCATACTACGAGTTTCCATAAATCAATTTAGGATGTTAACTGCACTTAATCCCACTTCTGACACCAAATGTTATGTACTTCGTGGGTTCAATTTAAAAATTATAACAACTAATATGTACTTTCACTTTTCTAGAACTTTATTTACATTTAAACATCTGATTCAAATACAATAATAATCCCATATAAGCTAGTCGACGCGGTATCACTGAACTGCGATCGTGGCGTGCTTCTTTTATAATCCCCGTGGAATTCTCCAGTAGAAATCACCATCGTTCCTTCCGCTGCCGAGCCTTTTCGAGAATCGTATTTTTTTATCTTGAAGCGTTTGTTGTCGTGCTGAAATGACACAGGGTCGGCTTTGGGTAAATTTCGTAACAATATTGTGCATGCGGTGGAACCAATTGAGTAATTGTATTACCAAACATGGTACAAGTTTTTTCGCTATATCTACCGTTTCTGTCAATATAAGGAGATAAAATGTCTACCAGATTTTAAGTCAAGCTATAGGCTTTGCAACAAAAAAGATTCAGCGAAATCATTTCAGAAGTTCTTACGTGATGCCCGAACAAACAAACAAACAAACAGACAAACTTACAATTTTATAATAGTATAGATATACACTTTCATTTTTTACACAAAGATTGTTTATTTGATCTCCTTCATGATTCGCTTGATTTTATAATTTTCTAATTTGGCCCCCAAAATTAACATTAGAGTTTTATTTTACTAATAAACTTTCAGGGAAGCCTTTTATAAGCTACTATCTGAATTTTGAGGCTCTATAGATTGGAAGACAAAGGGGAAAATAGGTCAAGTTTCAAGTAATAAATTATTAAATCTGTTATTATTTAAAAATACAAATAACATATATTTTTAAAATTTTTATATAGTGTAATTTCTGAAGTCGATGTTAAATATTTTGTTAATATCTTTTAAACAAATGATTTAAAAATTTTATATATTTGTTGTTCATATAATGAGCCTTTTATTTGATATATTACATGAAACGTTTGGAAATTGTTTTTTTTATTTCCCATTTAATTCTATTATTTGTCCCTAAAATTGCTGTGGGGGTTTTCTACTATTTTTCTTAGAAATTTCAAGGGAGCCCCAGTACCCCAGTGCTATCAGAATTTTAGGTAGTATGGATTCGGAAATAAAGTGGGAAATGAGAATTTTTATATCTTTTTGTTAATATCTTGTAAACAATTAATTTTAAAAATATAAAAAATATTTTTCTATTTTCCGTTTAATTCTATAATTTGGCCCCCATATTAATATTAGAGATTTCTTCGTATTTTTCTTGCAAACAAAAAATATTAGGTCTTATAGTTTGAGGAATAAAGGGATGAATAGGAGAAAATTGCTGTGATGTGAAAAACGCAGAAATACAGACTGATATTACAAGGGTATCCGTATATTGTATATACGGAACCCTAAAAATCACAAATATTTTTGCAAAAATGTATACATCACATAAAATATAATTCACACCTCTGGATAGGTTTCGGTGTCATGGCCGTACAAATCGTATTACTCAAATACATGAAAAGCAACGTGCATAGTTTAATGACCAAATCATGCGACCAACATATAAAAACATGTCGTGAATAATTGACATGATTATTGGTGACATACTTGCTCTAAATTTCTAATCTTCGTAACTAGTTTCAAAGTTATTCATATTTTTCAATTCTTGGTTAATCATTTTTGAAAAGAGACAGTTCTTATTAAAGCTTGTGATTGATATACCTAAGACGTTAAGAGTTGCTACCTACGAACTTGTAAACGATCGCCATAAATCATTCGTAATTTGCTATCTCGGTATTTAATCTCTGATAATATATCTTTTTAAATAAACTGAACAAACCATTGAGCTTCTGAATACACAGTTCATATTTATTCTTTCAAATATTATTACGGTGATTTTATTATGCAAGAAACTTTCTATTCTGAATTGACATTTTACAGTTGTTCACATTTTAAACTACATTATAACTGATTTTGTTTATTTGCGTTCCTTCTGCTCAAGTGCAAGTACGCTTAGTTCCCTTAAAATAATATTAAATGTATCAGAGATTCTACAATTAGAAATAGTAAATGATATATTTTAATGTAGCCACACTTTACAGACTGATACCACCATAGAGGTAATATGTAAGGTTCTTTGAAAGATTGTTGTGGCTCCTCCGGTTCGTATTTTTCTGTTTTTTTTTTTTAATAACAAACTTCACAAATTGCTGGAAAGTCTTTATATCTCAAATAATCCAAACGTTTCAGAACTTAAGTTGAATCCGTTTTCAACGGTAATAAAACTTGAAACAACTAAAAAAGACAATTAAAAATTAAAGATTCACAATGACAAATTCAATAATTAGAATTTGACATCATATGTTAAACAAAAAAAAAAAAACTGATGTAACTAAGAGAATTTACTGCGAATTGCTATATACAGGGTAGCCCTAAAAAATTCTAAATATCAAGTGAAATATCAAAGCTTGTTTCAAATTAGAAGAATTTGAAAAAAATATCTTTAAAATTTCTTGTGGCGCAAGGTACAACTGTGTAGATAAGATGCATTGGACAACAATGAGATCAAAGTAATTCTGATTTTCCCGAGAACCCATAAGTCATAAGGAAAAACCTAGGAAAAGTCTTATGAAGTAGCCCGAAATAGTGTTGGTCAAAAGGACATTACCATTATTAATTTCATCCTTGGTTACTGGCAACCAGCTATACAATTGCTCTTTCAGCTTTCGTTTTGTATTTGTTCTTCGTTGTGTAATCTGGTTGAATTTTGAAATTGTATGTTATGATCAGGGTTCCAGGCATGTTCTTTTACTTTTCGAATTGTCGTTTTTTATATAATTTTTGTGGTCATTTATTCGAAAGGTTTCTCCAATATAAAATTTGTTACATTCGCAAGGAATTTTATAAACGCAATTTGTTGAGTTTTGTGTTACGTAATTTGGTTTAGTTTTATCTCTAATTGATTTCAGGGTATTTATTGTTTTAAATGTTTTTTTTTCTCTGACATAACTCTTTCAAATTCTTCCAATTTAAAAAAAGCTTTGTTATTTCACATGATCTTTAACCTTTTTTAGTACTGCCCTGTATTGATCAAATTAGCAGTAAATTCTCTTAGTTACAATAGGTTTATTGTCAAAGATTTAATGTCAAATTCTGAAATACTTAATTTGTCATTTAGAACCTTTTCATTTTTAATTTTCTTGTTCAGTTGTGTTAATATTTATTACCATTGAAAACGGGATCTGATTTAAACACTGAAACATTTTGACTACTTGAAATATACTGACTTTCCAGCAATTTGTGGTGTTATTCCCAAAAAATAAACAGAATAATACAAACGGAAGGTAGAGTGCAATAGATATGAGCGCCTGCACAAGTGGAATTGTAAGGCTGGATGAGAGATAAAGGAAACCAAGAACTGCATACAATGGCTAAAGATCGTTTTAGTGACACAACCAATCACCAATAAGAAGCGATCTTTTATACTACTCTGGTTTCTTTTTTTCTGCAGGAAAAGTTTCACCTTATTTTGCAATAGCTGCAGATCAGGGCTCAAACTGTGCTCCGATGTTTTGGAAATTTTAATTTATGTTATATATTTGACATCTAGTAGTTTCTCAGGAAAACAGAAAATATTTATCTCGTAGGTATATAAGGACTAAACAAGTAAGAACGGAGATTATACACTTGGAGAGAACAACATTTTATAAAAATGGAGGAGTAAACAGAAGACGTTGTGTGGGTTTTATGAACCACGACAAAGAAAGAAAAAACACTATATCCTTCGAGCTGATATCACACCGCCTATGCACGATAAAAATAAAAAGACAGCAGAGGAACATTAGTATTATAAATGTACAATCCCCGAAAGAGGATACACAGGTGATACTTGGAGATTTGAATGCAAAAGTGGGGAAGAAAACTCATATGTCACGTTTATGGGGAATCGCAGTAAGCTAGAAGCCGTATCCCACGTAAACGCGATTTGCGCGGTGCGGATAGTGCGATACATCAATATGACAATTAAAAACTTCAGCTAAAGGCTAAAACAAACCAACTGAACGATGTGGCAACACAAAATAGCTACAATCGCACGAATTTATTTTCCAGGAAAGACAAAATTATTTTTTTTATGAGTTTGATAGTTTGCGACTGCCACTTTGAGGCAACGCATCGTCCGCACAGCGTGAAACACAGCCTAACAGAGCGAACAATAAAGGTAAAGGTTAATAATTGTTGGTTTGGAAAGACAAATGGTAATAAGAACTATAATGTTAAGATGAAAGGACATACACAAAGACACATGGATGTCTGTAGATCATAAAACAATTAACCAGATAGATCAAGTACTAATAGAAAAGAAAAATATGGAGTTCATAAAGAATATAAAAACTATGAGAGGAGCAGAATGTAATTCGTTAACATATAAAAATGAATAGGATGGCAAGAAAATGAAAGGAATAACAAGGAAAGAAATTCAGGAGATATATGTATGGAAGAAATTTGAGAAGCTATAAAAACTTTGGTGAAGAAGACAAATAAGGAAACAATGGAGAATTACAGAACAGAAAAGTAACGACTGGTATGATGCAGAATGTGATGAATTAATCGAAGCGCTAAGAAGAGCTAGATAGATAAACTAGCCGAAAAAAAACAATTTAGAAAGTTATAAAAAAATAAGAAAATAGATAAAAAAATTATAGCAAAAAGAAAACAAACCAATATATAAATTAGAGCTCATAGAGGTTGAGGAAGGAGAACTGATTAACGATCCGGGGAAAATAATAATGGAAAGGTGGAAGAACTACTTTAATAAACTACTAAGCAATGAAAGGGAAAGTCAAGAGGTGCCAGAACAACAGGAGCAGGAAAGTGAGCAAGAAGCCTGGAAGGAACAGGAATAGCAGCAGAAATGTTAAAGGTGGGGCATGAGCAATTGAGCGAATGGGTACACGGGCTTATTAAGAGAATATGGGAAAGAGAAAGAAACCTAATGATTGGACAAAAACAACCATATGTCCCATTCACAAGAAAGATAACAAACTGGAATGTGGTAGTTATAGAGACATGCTACAAGGTTCTGACGCAATGCATTTCAGCCAGACTAAGAGAGTAGATAGATATATGTTGAACCGCATTTTCAGACTAAATGAATTTTACGACCTAAACAGTAGAAAAGACATTTATAATGCAATGAGATAACTGAGAATACCAAGTAAGAAAATCAACTTCACGCAAATTACGTTAGAACATAGAACAAACAAGGTAGCATAGAAGGCCAAAAATTAGGTACTTTTGAAGTGGAGCAGGGACTCATACAAGGGGACCCCATAAATACGAAATAAGAAATTATTGTTTCAGGACTTACTACAAGATGTGGGATGCAAAAGCTCGGAACCTTACCAATATAAGAAACAGTTCAATTTAGGAATGCAATTAATGGCTCATCTTTCAAGAATCCCTTTAATAAATCAGTCTTTCTACACTAAGCTGCTGGAATTGATAACATTTGTGATTGGTTATTAAAAAACACGCAGGTAAGAAAATTTCACAAACGAAGTGGTGGATTCACTTTAAAGCTAGGCACTAAATATCTCTATCAAATTCTAGACAATTGAATGGTGTACGAGGCTGCCACTAATTATTCTCAGACAATTTTAGAATATACTCGTATCTCACATATTTCACAGTATTTTGATTATTATCTTCTGACTGACAGTAAGTTATGGATTAGATCTCGATTCTTAATTACGAAATAATGTATCATGGAATACTCTAAATCATGGCTTCATGCCGTAGAGGAAGTTTCAGTAGTAATTGAAAAAATAAATTGAAGAAAGCACCTTTTAATTTTGGAATACTTCGAATGAAAATTGTGACGTAAACATAAAAAAAATTGTTTTTTTTTCTGTCCAGTGCTTTTCATATTATGACAGTAATCAACTCTTCTTAATTATTAATTCTAGCATAATAGAACAAGTATTGACAAATATACAAGCGATTTAATAAAGATATATCTAGGTGAATAAAATTTCACTCTTATTTTCGCAACGCTTTCATCTAATTTAAATTATGGGATAATTCATAAACGAAACATTTTAACATTATTAATAAAATAATATTATAATGCACAATCTTAACCAATTATCACATTTTTAAATAATTTAATTAAAATCACTCTTACCTACGACCATTAATAACTTGTAGCGAAATAGGAAAGAAACTGATTTCCGTACATTTTTTGCAGAATCGTGGTGCTCCTATAATTACTATTCCTGATGGCAAAATTGCTAGTACCCTACAGCAAAGTAATGGAAATAACACGTTTTATGCATATTTTCAAATACCATATGCACAACCACCAACAGGAGCCCTAAGATTTAAGGTATGTTAATTTACTGAAAACCAAAATAATTTTATTGAAAGTGTAATAAGTGGAAATTATGCAAATTGCCCAAATGGCAGGTAGCTACACGCAGTAAAATTGCCTAACACATTCTGTCAATGAACTTAGGTGTCAATTAAGTGCAAATTAAGTCCACGAATTAAAAATTATTTGCACATTTAGTTTCCGCGACAATCAAAAACTTAATGGCCCGCTAGGTTTACATAAATAAGAAAAAATCTAGGATGCTCTAAGTTATATAAACCTTTATATATATATATATATATATATATATATATATATATATATATATATATATATATATATATATATATAGAAATCCAAAGAACCATAAGTCATCATCCACTCCGTCATATAAAACGCCAACATTTCTGTCAAATCTCTTTCTTCTCTCTCTTTTTCTTTCACAACATCCATGAAAATCTCACCTATCCTTCTTCAATGTACTCTACATCATAGCCTCAACCAACCTTCTCTTACCAATTCTTTGCTAGCGATCTCTCCATTCTCGCATGCTACTCTTTCCACTTATCGGCTCCAAATTACGTTTGCTTCCACGTATCATCGGCCCCTCAGTAGACATCTGCGGAAATATGCTCTAAATAGCCATGCTCACTCAGTTATTGAGTCATACCACAACTTAATTTCTTGTGACTGCATCTCAACCAGAGCCTGATGTCGTGGAGGAGTGTATTGGTCCTCTGCGCCCTCTCTCTCTCTCTCTGCAACTCCCACTTCACGTGCCAGTCAATTATCATTATCTCCCTCTCCTTGAACTTCTTGTTCCTCTCTTTCCCCGCACTCCCTTTGTTATTCAGGCACGCTCTATCTACCAAACATAAAGTGCATCCGTGGAGACCGTCCTATATGCGCAAGCCAAACGAAACATCACTCTCCAACACAGACTATTCTCATCACGCTTTCAAACAGGCACCCCATGCAATAAAATTGACCTCAGTATCCCTGCAAGGACTCTCTCCCGAACTGTCTTGGCTCTCGGCATATGTCCTACCACCATCCCTATCCTGCCCGCCATCTCTGTTACTTTTTTGATATGTTCGTTAAACATAATCTTGTCATCCAACATCTCCCCAAATACTTCACGGAAATAATGGCATTGTCTGCTAATTTAAACTTCATGTTATCCCTCCTACACGATCCCCAGGGATGACAGCCATCGTTGTTTTCGTCCCACTACCGGCCATTTTGCTTCAAACAACTCTTATAATTTGAAGAACTCAATACCGTGCCTTTCCTCTCACCTCGATCATTATATCAGTTAGATACTCTTGTAAAATACTTACCAGGTACCTACTCATACTCAGTGTTTTTAGTTACAATATCTAATACCGCGGTCCAGTTGTATTCCGCGTTCTTCACCTTTCCCAACATACGTTCGTCCTACCAACACGAAACCCAAAATGTATCCCCGCAACACCCCCTTTCCTTTTTAAGCCATTCCTTTTTTGCGTCCTCCGCATGATTTCATAAGATTTGTCGATTGTTCTATTGCGATTCTCCAGTCCCGGGGAAAATGTCTCCCCTTCCAGGATTCGGTTGAAATCCTTCAGATTTCACGTCTCCTTCCTGTCTGACAACATGCTTGATTTTCTCCCCATACATACCGTCAAGCACCAGGTCCTTACCTGTCTTGATCATTTTTCCGCCTCCTTCAGTTCTTCTACTCCTTTCATCAGTACGCCATCCCCGATGTCTACAACTTCTCGAGTACCCCACCCCATGGCACATAAAAGGAAATCGTTTCTTGTCATCTTAGCTCATTTTTTATTTTTCAACGTTCCCGCTTATCATCTTAGTGAATATCTTATATCCCTTCCCCACAAGTCGTTTTCGACACTATTTATAAACTTTGCCCAACATATTTTCATACCAAGTGCCTTCACTGCGCCACCTCCAGAGCGTTGATACTCCTATCATCCCCTCTCCCTCTTTTTTTTGTCAAAATTCTCCCCGCCGTCCTGTGAAGGGTCCCAGACTTGCGCTATGTTGTCATCCCACCTGTAAGCAATCATGTCCTGCCTTCTCTTTCCAATTCTCCGCATACTTCAACTCGGTGTGTTCTTAAGGATCGTGACAGTCTTCCAGGATTCTGCTTCTATGCCCCCATTCAGGAGATCGTTTAAATTGCTCAGTACGCCTTTGTTTATGTTCGGCATTCATAGCCACAACAGACGCCCTCCTCTATTCTTTCCCACATCAAACACAATATAGTTATGGATGCTGAGTGTTTATTCCTTTATTATCTCTTCTTTCTGGAGTTTGCCTGAAAAAGCCCTTGAACAGAAGATTATGTCTATAGGTGATTTGCAGTATATGCAGATTTTAACCGCTACCACTTTCCCAATGGCTTCCTTGACAAGTGTCTTCGGAGCACCCCATAGCTTTGATTTCTCGTGTATGTCCCCAGTTATGAGGGTATCACCGTCTTATTTTACAGGATAGACCGCCCATTTATGAATTGACAGAAAATTAATTTGGGAACTGAGTATTCTAATGAACTGTTTTATGGAGAATTATATTAATTTGTTTCATAAGGAATCTATACCACCTACAAGATGGAATGGAATTCTTAATAATACCAAAGACACCAAAGTATGCTATCAGTATGGTAAAACGGACCCAAGAGTAACTGAAGATTGTCTTTACCTCAACGTTTATACAACAGTGGTATGTTAGAAATCATTTGTTTCAAATATAAATTTACATAATAATAAATTGTTTAGGCACCTGAAGATGATGCTTCAAAACTGCCAGTACTTGTGTGGATACATGGAGGTTCTTTCATGCAAGGATCAGGGGCTTTTGATTTATATGGTCCACATTTTTTTATTGATTATGACATTGTAATTGTTAGTATCAATTATCGATTAGGACCGCTCGGTATGTAATCAATAAACAATATTCCAAATTAAATGATTTTGATTTTTTTTTAGGATTTCTTTCAACCGGTGATGGGGTTATACCGGGGAATCTGGGCTTAAAAGATCAAATTCTTGCTCTCAAATGGGTAAAAAATAATATAAAATATTTTGGCGGCAATCCTGAAGAAGTTACAATTATGGGACAAAGTGCAGGAGCTGCATCTGTAGGATATTTAGTTATGAGTGAAAAATCGAAAGGTGTAATAAAACAAACTTCATGATATCATATAACACAAATATTTTTAGGATTATATAGAGCAGCAATCATGAACAGTGGAACGCCTTTAGTCTGTTGGTCGTTACAGAAATATCCTAAAAGTATTGCTTATCAGTTGGGTTCGAAGATAAATGCTAATTTCACTTCAAAAAATTCGTCACAAGACCTTTTAAAAATGCTACAGGATGTTCCTGCTGAAATTCTAACAGAACATGCCGGATTTGTGGTAAGAAGTTTACATAAACTACAAAATAATTAGATAATAATAAAAATAATCAATTATAAAGAATACTTCTATTTAAGCCATTAACCTATCAGAGAAACTGTTACGACACATTTTTCCTATTGTGGGGACCCACAGAGGAATCTGAAAATGACAAAAACGCACTTGTTAAGGGCCCTGCTCATGAAGGAATAAAGAATGGAAAATGCAATCGAGTTCCATTATTGATAGGATTCAATTCCCAGGAACTTTTGCTTTTCGGTAAGTTTTAGCAGTTATGGAATACCTCTTATATTTGGTGGTCTCTTTATAAACAATATATTCTTAAAAATACAAACAATGTAAGGCAATTAAATCTATATATAAATAGGCAAAGACAAAACGGTTCGGTACCATTTTCTCCTCTGTAACTCAACCGATTTTCTTTATTTTTGTTTTGTTTAGTAGCTACTGACGACCTTCAGTGCAGATTACCAAAATTTATTTATAATATTGGTTCGTTCATTAAATAAAATATAATAAAAAAATCATTATTTCCATCCACACTGCCAATGCCACATGATTGTCATGGCCATCTTTGTTGTGGGGACTTGGAGTTAAATTTTGACATTTCATAATATTGTTAGCCGATAGGTTATCATAGCATGGTGGTAAAGGTAAGTTTTTAAGTCGATGAGTAAAGTTCAGGATTTGAGTTTCATTCACTGAGAAAAGTTTCTAACAAAAATAGGTATTATTTAACATTAATTAACAGCAAGGAACACATTGTATTCCTTTATATTTTCCTCACAAAAGAGAAATAGCCATTGCTTACTATGTGGGATTCATTAAAATTAATGAAAAGTATACTAAGTCTTAAGATATGCGGTTTATTAATATGCTCTTATGTTTTGTAGTTATTTTGTAATACTAATACTAACTTTTGAGTTGGTTACTGGCAGTTTCTGCTTATGAGTTTAAATCGATTATAATTCGTTTTAAGTACTCAATTTAAGGCGTTCGTTAAATTTGTTCAGTTTCATATCCCAAAATATATATTAACTAAAGTTTAAAAATATTATATAATATAATCTTAATATTTTTATAGAGAATTGATATTTTTTGTGTAGAAAATTATAACTACATCTTTAAATATATTTAACAGCCGAATCTTTTTACTCTTTTCTGTATTTTTATATTACATGGGCCCATTCCGGCAATGATCTGGGTTTTATCACAAGATGACTGACTTTTAAGTAAAATAAGCATCTAATTCACATTTTAAGATGAGTATTATTTAAAATATAATAATACACGCACTGTCAAGAAAATCGCAACAGCCAGAAGGTGATGTTTAAATTTAATATTATTTTGGTAATAAATAGATCCTATAGTAAGGAATAAATTATTAAAAATTGAATAAAAAATACCAAGGAGTTTAATTTATTAAAATTAAGTTTGTGGTTGTCCGCTGCGTTTACCTATACACTCCCGAACACGCCTCGGCATTGATAATAATAAGATGGTCTATTTCTTCTTGGGAAATATTTCAAACTACCTATATTTCATGTCTTAGAACATCCAAAGTCCGTGGAGGCTGGGGTAATTTTCCGAGCATTCTACCCATCATATCTCAAACATGTTATACGGGCGAAAGGTCTGGGAATCTGGGCGACCATGGCAACTGATTCACATGGGTGTTTTTAAAGATGTTTAAATTAACTCGAGCAGCATAATACCGAGCATTATCTTGTTACAATATGAAATCCGTGAACCGATTAAAGTAAAGAATTACATACCCAACTTCCTTACGATAACCTTGGACTGTCATGTTGCCTCGAACAAAGACTAAAGGTGACCTACTTCCATGTTCGGTGTACAAGTCAAATTGAAGTTGGCGTCTTTCTTTTTGACGTCGTCTAACCCTTCTTCGTCCCTCATGTTCACCCAAGGAGAATCAGGATTCATCAGAGAAGACGGCTTGATGCCATTCCACATTCCAATATTGTCGTTATCTGCACCATTGTAGTCATTGCCGCCGATTCTCAGCGATCAGAGGTAACACCAGACAACCAAAGACCTTATACGGCGGTAAACCGTTCGGATACTTTTAAGATTGCCTTCTTATTGTAACCACTCATCAACCAAACTCCCTGTTGTCCAAAATTAATCTCTAAAGGCCATAAGTCTTAGATATCGATCTTAAACTTCATTTGTTCCCCTTAGACGTCCGGTGCCTACTCTTCTCCGATTTTGGGTATTATCAAACCACCCTTGACAGCATCTCATAACAGTTGTTGGAATTCTGATCGTGCGGCTAGCAATCTCTCAAAATGAAAAACCCACTTCCCGTAAACCAATAATTCGACCTCTTTCAAATTCACTTAGCTGGCGATACATTCGGCGTACACATACTCTAGGCATTTTAACATTACCAAACATCGATTTTGGATCCCATGTAAGAGTTTCTTTATTGGTAAATTTAAAAAAATGCACAAAACGACAATATCAATGGATAAAAAAAACTTGAAAAAACATTCACCAAACTTTACAAGATTTTAAACGTTTACTCCTTACTAATAGCTACTATGTTTTATCAAAACAATAATAAATTTAAACATGTCATTCTGGGTGTTGCGATTTCTTTGTCAGTAATTATATTATTTAATATTTAGCAATTCACACCATACCCTCTTTCTACACCAGCGCCATTCTGGTCACTTCTTGAACTTGTTATTTAATGCTTTCAGTTTCAGCTGGACTCTTTTGCAACTTAATCCCCATATAACTTTGTCATCCGTGTCGCTACAATCCATAAAATGCGCTTTTTGTGCAGTTCTAATATATGTCAAGTCTCTAATCTAAAATATCGAACACAGAAAATTAGACTGTTTATTAGAACGAAAAGCAAATTTTGGGCTGGTATTATATGTTAATTGAAAGTTATATTTGTATGTTTACTAAAATTTGTGACATGAAGATTAAAAGGACTCCAGAAGAAATGCATGAGCATTTGAGAATACATTACTTTAAGCTCTAGGAATAGAGGACTAATTAAAACGATACTCAGAACAATTTTCAGAAGAGCTACTGGATCATATAATAGGAAAGAAAAAAGCTTGCCTAAAATGGTTGTCACAACACTAGAAAAGGGCATTAAACCTTAAGAAAGCAAGTCAAGGAAAGAATGAAGGACGAAAAAGATGAACACTGTGATAGACTATGTAGAGACATAGAGAACACTTTACCCTACAACAGATCATCTATGGCTTGGAAAACAATCAATAAAATAAGAAATAACAACAATTCTAAAGGAATAATACAACCAATAGCACCAAAACAATGCATAACACACTACTCAGATTTATTACAAGAGCAAAGAGAATACCAACAACAAGAAGATGTGTACTTTATCACCGTTGCTCTTCATTATATACATTGAACAATGTCGGGAAAACTGGTACCGCCAGAGAAGAATATCAGAAATGTGATCTGAAGATCAACTTCCAAAAAACAGAATATATGTGCATAGGGGGGCTGCAAAAAACTTAGAAATATATGACCAACAGATAAAATCGTGCAAAGTTCTTAAATACCTGGGAACAACAACAAGTTCTGCTGACACCTGCGAAAAAGAGATCTCAACGAGGATAGATATGGAGAAAATGGCGGCAAAAACTCTACCTGGCTTGTTATGGACTGAGAATTTAAGTCAGGATACAAAGCATTATGAAAAATATTGGACTCTATGGTGCAGAGATGTGGCCAATAACAACAGCAAATCGAGATAAGATAAGAACCATAACACTAGGCTATATGAGGGGAGGTTTAAGGGTTATAAGGCAGGACAAATAAAAAATCCAAGATATCTGGCAGAGAATGAGAATAACTCAGTCTATGACCAAGGCACTAGAAACATACCATTGGAGTACTCTATCTCATGTTAAAAGAATGCCAGAAGGCAGATGACCAATAAAAAAATAGAATGGTCACCAAAGGGAAAATGAAAAAGAGGCCGACCTACATTGACTTGGTAAAAATATTGTTATAAATTTCGTGGTTCCAATTAAAAATATAGGTACAACTAATATTCACTTTAACTTTTCTAGAACTTTTTATTTGATTTACATATAAGCTGTACTAACTGACTGCCGCGATTTTGGGTCGGTCCTTTTAAAACCAGCATCGAAAATTCAACTCCACAGCCGCCAAGCCATTACGAGAAGATTTTTTTGTCCTAGAAGCAATCGGTGTCGTACTGAAGTGAAACAGGGTCGGTTTAGGTAAATTTCGTAACACTGCCCCCCCCCTTTTAATTCTGATCGTCCCGGTTAGAAACATCCTCTCCATGGTAGGGAGCGAGTCGATCTAAATGGACCACCTTCAGCCTTGGTGTTTCGACGGATCCGGTAGACGACGTCATTAAGCCTCTTGACTACCTGGTATGGACCATCCCAGGCGGGTGTAAGCTTTGGGGATTTACCCTTGCTCCGTTGGGGGTTGTACAGCCAGACTTTGTCCCTCTCCTGGAACCCGACTGACTTGGCCTTGAGGTCGTATCGCGTCTTCATCCGGTCACTGGTGGCCAACATCTGCGTTCGGGCTAATTCCTGTATGGCCAGCATGCTATGGTGGAGCTGGTCGGCATAATCGTCGATGTCTTGGGAAGGTTCTTCAGGGGAGCCAAAATCCAAATCGCAGCTCCTTTCCGAATAGGACCCTGGCTGGAGCCAGGCCTGTACTATTATGTACGCCAGAGCGATATGCCGACAGGAATAGGGGAATATGCTCGTCCCAATCACGGTGGATATTGCTGAGGACCTTGGATAGGTGTTGTTCCAAGGTCCTGTTGAATCTTTCCACTATTCCGTCTGACTGTGGGTGCAATGGTGTTGTTCTCATTTTCCTGATCCCTTCTGGAATACATTCGATCCGAAGTTAGACCCCTGGTCTGAATGTAGTTTTATCGGGGCGCCAAACCTGCTGAATAGTTGTTCTACTAGCACCGTCGCTACCGTGGTTGCCTCTTGGTTGGGTATCGCATATACCTTAGGCAATTTGCTGAAGTAATCCATTGCGACCAGAATGTATTTGTTCCCCTCTCAGACTCGAAAAACGGACCGGCAACATCGATGGCAATTCTCACAAATGGGACGCCCACATTGTACTGCTGCATTCTGCACTTGGTCCGGCTCTTCGGGCCCTTACTGGCTGCACAGGTGGCACATTTGCGGCACCAAGCTCTGACGTCTTCGAAGTAGAAGTAATTCACCCAGTAGTACCGCTGACGAACTTTGTCTAGGGTTATATTCATGCCCAGGTGGCCTCCGGTAATCCCATCATGTACTTCGGTCAGGATGGCTGGTACCTTTTTCTTCGGAACTACCAGTTGGGACTTGGTTTCTCGTCCAGCGCTTTCTCAAACTCGCTTGAGCATTCCATTGTCTACTCTTAGAGAGTCCCCATTGAGCCCATAACGATTTCAGCACGCCTGAGTATCTAGCTACCTCGTCCCCTGGGTGGCCCTCTCGTTTTGAGTGACAAGATTGGTTTGATGTCTGGATCAGTCATTTGCTCCTTTGAGCACTCTTTCGTTGTCCAGTCTTCATTGGCCTGCACCCCGATCTGCCTGATGGAGGTACCCTCTCGCTGTTCCGTCTTCAGACAATGTCAGCATTCTGCTCTACAGGGTCTTCTGGATAGGGCATCGGCGTTATTGTGCAAACGGCGGGCACGGTGTTCCACCTTGAAATAGTATTGCTGTAATTTCTTCATCCACCTGGCCAGTTGTCCTTCCGGTGTCTTCATGTTCAGCAGCCATGTGAGTGCGGCATGATCTGTTCGGATTAAGAAATGACGACCATAGAGGTATTTGTGAAAATGGTCTACAGCCCTTATTATTGCAAGAAGTTCTTTTCTGGCAATAATTTCTTTCCAGCTTCAAGAATCCACGGTTGTAATACTCGATCATCCTCTCTTCACCATCTTTCACATGAGATAGGACAGCCCCCAAACCTGTGTTGCTGTTGCTGTGTAGAAAAGGCTAGGATTGGGCTGGAACATGGTGCTGTCTTCAGTCGTCTGAATGATGTTTCGCAATCCAGATTCCAACGGAAGGTCTCTTTCTCAGTGGTCTCCCGATGTAGAGGCGCGGCAATGGTGGCAAATCCCTCAACATATCGCCTGTAGTAGGAACAGAGGCACAAGAAGCTTCGCAGTTCATGCTTGTCTCTTGGGACTGCCCAATCAAGGATGACTTCTATCTCGTCCTCGTTGGTGCGGATTCCTGACTCGGAAACCACGGTTCCCAAAAACTCTACTTCTTTTTGAAACAAGGAACACTTCTCTGGGTTGAGTCTCAGGTTCTTCAGATGGTCGTCGAATATCTGACCCATGACTAGAATGTCGTCGCAGTATACTAAGCACGTCCTCCAGGTTAACCCGCTCAGGACATACTGCATTAACCTCTCGTATGTTGTGGGAGCATTACATAACCCAAAGGGCATGACCGTGAACTGAAACAGCCCTTAACTGGTGGAGAACGCTGTCTTCTCTCTGTCGATTGCATGTAGACCAACCTGCCAATATCCACTTTTTAGGTCTAGTGTGGAGAACCAACGGGAGCCTGCTAGTGTGGTCAGACTGTCATCGATTCGGGGTAGTGGACAGCTGTCTTTCTTCGTGACGTCATTCAGCTATCTATAATCCACGCAAAATCGGGGTAGTTCCATCCTTCTTTTTAACTAGCACGACGGGGGCAGACCATGGGCTTATGGATGACTCAATATCTTCATTTTGTAACATGGACTCGATATTTTCCTCGACTGCCCGTTGTTGCCCCAATGGTCGTCTAGGTGGTATTCTGATGGGTTGAGCCTGTCCGGTATCTATTCGATGCTGGATGATGTTGGTGCGACCGGTGGTTCCATCTTAATTGTTAAAAATTTGCCAGTGCTTTGTGATAAATTGCTTGGCTTTCTTTTGGTTCTCTGGTTTCAGGTGTGTCAAATGGTCAGCAAACTGTTGCATGAACTCTTTACTGGGCCCTGTCTCCTTCGCCGACGTCTGGTACTCTTCTTCGCAATTGATGATGGCTCGAAACAAGCTATCTCTTGACTATTGGCAATTCTGATGTCATTGTTGGACAAATTCAGGACTCTGATTGGTATATCTCGTCCGTTTTAAACTATAGCCGGTCCAACTAAGTTGTCATGAGCTGAGTGTACGGGATTTTGGGTGGATCCTTTTAAAAACAGCATCGAAAATTCTCGTATAATCAATCATCAACTCCACAGCCGTCGAGCCATTTCGAAAACATTTTTTTGTCCTAGAAACGATCGGTGTCGTACTGAAATGAAACAGGTTCGGCTTAGGTAAATTTCGTAACAATATATAAACAACGTGATGGTTGAAAATAGACTAGGAATGGGAGATTAAGAAAATAGAGACTTGTGGAAACAAAAAACGGTAAACCCAGGAAAGTAAAAACCGAAAGAAGAACACTATAGTTTATTGATTTTGTATAAACGAAGTGATTCTTAATATATACACTGATTCCTGTTTCTTAAACTAAGTGGTATGGGTATCAAGTAGGAAATTTTTTACCAAATTTGCCCCCCGCCCTAAACAAAAAGCTGGAGAACACCCTTATAAATATAAATTATTTACACAACAAATATACAAAAATCCTTGTTGTATTATACATAAACATTGATATTTCGGTCCTTATTTCTTCTAATATTTCATTATTTTGACTGAAATGTATAAGTATACCTATTTATATTTTTAGAAGTCTCAAGATCCCAAAAGTTAGGGTGATGAAAATATATCGCAAATGATATCCTAACAGTTTTACCATAAGTTTGACGCTTTTGAATCGAAGTTTGTACCTAATAGATTTGTTTTAATTTTACAAGTTAAAACGTCGTAATTTGAAAAAGGTAACAAGGTGAGTAAGGTGGGTGTGCCCTACCCGAATAGCCATTGCAGAATAACTTAATTCCTATTATTGTTTTTTTATCATAAAATAATTAATTTCTAAACCATAGTATTATACCAATTAGAATTTTTAACCTTTGATATTTTTCAGTGGAACTTAAGTTTTTATTGTAAAATTTGTGATATAGATATACAGGGTGTGCCTGAAGTGTGTGGAAGAAAGATGTGAGATATATATTTTAAAAATCTGCCGCCACGAATCCTTTTAGAGAAAAAATATAGTCGTCCGTAAATAAGACGTAATTAAAAAAATTACTATGTTATATTGACATATTTGAAATGAACCCTCACAATCTACAATCTAAGACCACCAGCAAAATTCACAAATTGGTAAAAAATAATACATGCTTGAGTTGTCTTGTGGAAGATAGTTGTGCCATCCATGGTTAGTAGTTTTCTATTTTTTCTGGAATAGCACCAGAAACGCTGGAAAATCTGTATATTTCAAATAATCCAAACGTTTTAGCTTCTATATCAGTCCTTGTTTTCAATGGTGATAAAACTTAATTGAATATGAAAATTAAAAATTCAAAAGTTTCGCAATGACAAATTAAATTACCCAAAATTTTATATTAAACTAGCCGTTACCCGCGGTTTCACCCGCGTACGGAATGTTCAAGCCTTCGCAAGAACTTATGAAATATATGTGTTATCATATATCAGAATTTTGTAACTTGTTTGAACCACCCTACTTAACCATAAATCCACCAATCCTGAATATATTTCACCCAAACTGCAAGTACTTATGGGCCACCCAACATAACAATTTTATTCGACATTTTTTTAAATCACCTTGAATAACTGTAACTCTACTTCCTGTATGCTGCTATTTATTTGTCACCCAATATAACTTTTTGAATACCTAACTATAATTCTTCTCTAGCCTATATTTCAGCTATGCAAGTGCTAATGCTCTACGCTGTATACAATTATTCCTGATATTTCTTGAATGACCGTTAAAGTACAATTTCTCTTTACTCTATAATTTAATCAACCCTTATATGCAGCTTTTTCTCACATTGTGTTAAACACACTCTAAAACTACAATCTTGCGTCTCCCCATATTTCAGATAATCCATATAGTAGAATGCAACTGTTTATGTTTATTGCTCCATTCTAATGGAAATGATGTGGAATCCTTCGTGAGTCACAAATGTAAAAACACAGTTTTGTACCCTAACACCAAACTTTTATTTAAACCCTCACCCAAACTGAAACTGCTTATTGGCCACCCTCTACAACAATTTTATTCAAAAAATTTTTTAGCCGCTTTGTATAACTAACTCGTCTTCCATCTACATTAAAACCATCCTATATACACCGCTGCCAATTTGTCAAACATTACAACTTATTTTTGAACCACTCTGTATAACCATAATTTTACTCTAGAAAATATTTCAACCACCCTGTATGTGCATCTGCTTAGGGGCAACCAAATATAAAATTTTTAAATACTTCTAATCACACTGTATGAACTATAATTTTACTTCGATCCATGTTTCAGGTATTGCAGATATGCAACAGCTCATGTTCTATATTACAAAAAAATATATCCAACCTGTTTGACCATAAAACTACTCCACCCGCTATTCCAATCACCTTGTATGTGCAACTACTTATCGGCCACCCAGTATAACATTTTTTCCCACCCTGTATAACTATAAATCCATCAATGTCAAATATAATTCACCAAAAACGCAACTGCTTATGGGGCACCGAAAATAACATTTTAGTTCAACAGGTTTTTGAATCACCCTGTAGACGCTACTGCTTATTGATCAACCAATATAACATTTTTTAAATAATTATCATAACACTACTTCACGCTATGTTTCAACTATCCTATCTTTGCAAATTATTATGAACTACGCTATTTCACATTTTGCCTTATATTTTTTCAAGATATATTAAAGTATAATTTCTCTCCACACTTCATTTAAACCACCCTTCATTTACAACTTTTTCTAACCTTGTTTGAATGACACTGTATAACTATAACTTTACTGCGCACCATACTTCAGGTACTCTATATATGCAAGTGCTATATACCAAAATTTTTTTAGTATTTTTTACCCACCCTGTATAATTCTAACTGTAAGCCACCATATATTTCAACAACCTTTTGTATGCAACTACTTATTTGCCACCAAATATAACATTTTTGTACGACCCTGTATCCATAAAATCCTACTCCACCCTATATTTCAACCTTCCAGTAAATGGAACAGCTTGTAGATCATACCATTCTTTTAAAATATTTTTAAACCCACCTGTATAGCTGTAATTATACTCCGCTACATATTTCAACCATCCTATATATGTAACTACTTGTGGATATAAAATAAGCTGTCTTCTAAACGTTGTTTGCGGCATATTCTTGATTAATTTAAGGTTTTTTTTTGCAGTAACACCACAATCGGAATAAAACGACGTATATTGAACGTTTGGTTTTCTTTCAATATACGTCTATTTATTTCGATTGTGGTGTTCCTGAACAAAAGTCATTAAAGTAATAAAACAAGTTTTTAACCACAATATAAACTATAGTTCCTCTCCATCTTATATTTCAAACACACTGTTAAACAACTGCTTCTAACATTTCTTTAACCCATTTCATCTTATGAACATATTTCAAAGTCCTAACTGCTTACTTAAGAAATTTTTTTAAGTTTTTTTATTCACTGTATAAATATTCTACCCTTTTTCAACCACTTGGTATATGGAACTGTTTATGGCCCACTCAATATAACTTTTTTGAACCACCCCGTATAACTAATTCTACTTATTATTAATTTGATTTTTTAAATCCATGTAATTCTACTCCTCTCTAAGTTTCCTATATACAGAACACCCTGTAAAATTACGCTTGTTAGATGTTGATTTTTGTTAAATCGAAACATGTTACATTTGCACATTCCGAATTTTGAATAAAAGCTAAGCTGACGCCAGTATCTAATATTTTGTGCGTGTGTGGGAACCAATTGAGTAATTGAATTACCCAACATGGTAGAACTTTTTTCGCTATATCTACCGTTTCTATCAATTTAGAGAGAAACAAACAAACAAACAGATAGACAAACTTACAATTTTATAACATCGTAGTATAGATGTTTGACAATAATACTAATGTAACTAAGAGAATGTACTGCTATTTTCATATTTACAAGGAAGCACTAGAATAATTCTAAAGGTCATGTGAAACAATAAACCTTCTTTCAAATTTTGAAGAATTTGAATTTGAACGAGTTATTTTTCTTCAGAATTCCATGAATTTGTTGAGTGCAGTTGCCAAAAATGAAATCAAAGAAATTCTTATGTTCCACAGATCCCATTAAAGTCATAAGGTAAAACCTTATAAACTATCTCCATACAGGATTGTTCAAAAGAACATTACCATTACTAATGTTATCATGGATTATTGGTAACCATGAACGGCTGAATTATAAAGAAGTACTAGTGATACAATCGCTTTCATTTAATAAAATTAAAGCAGACTCTTTAAAAAATTTGTAAACATGCCTGAAAAATTGTTCATAACATACAGTTTCAAAATTCAAACATATTACTCAATGAAGAGCACAAAGCAAAACGAAAGCTGAACGACATAACGTCGTTTCCACGTCGTATCCATTACTAATAGTGATTCTGTCCATGTATGCAGGATGGCCGTGGCAGTATGACAGCTTGTTATGTTGACGATCTATTATCTGCCTTATCTAGATTGTCATCTATTAAATTCCTATAGGTTACATGTGTGGGATATAACTGTTTACTTTGCACTATCCTTCAAAGGCTTTGGGGCATTTAATCCACGAATATGAAGTTGCTTGGAATGAGGTGCCCCAAGCATACTTCAACCATCTCATTTTGTCGATGCCTAGTGTTCAAGAGTGTACTCAGCTACGGGGTTGCCAAACACATTATTGATTTATTCCGATTTTGTGTTAATAAAATCTCTTGAAAAAGTTGTCTTCATATAAAAAAGACTACCACCACATTGCTAAAAGATCATGTTTATGAAATTATTGTATTAGTGCATAAGATAACTAACTGCCCATATGACCCGCTAAATTTGTATTTTTCATTTTATTTAATCGAACAAATTGTATTTTTTATATTACGAAATTTATCTGGAAAATATATTATAATATAATATAAATAATAATATTTTTGTTCTTGACTCTTCTTACCGTATATTAAAGTGTACCTTCGATGTAATCACCTAGATTATAAAATCTGAACTCAGACTTATGTGAAGGTGAATTTTCAAATTACCCAAAAAGAAATTTATTAAAAATCCACAAATCATTAAAAATTCATAAATTTTATCTTGCAATTTTACGATAATATGTGAGAAAAGTGAGGATTTCTTGGACTGTTACATTAAAAATAGTCTTTCTAAGGTTTAAACTCATAGAAATCACCTTCTTGGAGTTAGATTACCTCGTTTTAATATTAAGTTTTAGTAAGTTTGACGGTCTCGAAGCGTTCGCCCCCATCGGCCCTCTTGGATCCGCCCATGCAACTCATTTCTCTGTAAATAGACGTTAAGTTAGTTCAATAATGTATACAATCTTCAGTTTTTACCCAAACTTGGAGACATCGCTTTATGAAATCTGGTAATGATTGAATTAGGTATAGTGTTATGTGTTTATTTTTTTCGTTTCAATTGCGTCAAAACTTATTTGCGTTGCACTTTAATTCAGAAAATGTTTCACTAAACCATGCAAAAAGTTATTACAAACTTTTAGGCCACCTTTAATAATAGTTCTTAATTTATTAATACCGAAAACGATCTATTTTTAGAACAGAGTTTAAAGTGCCCCTGAAACTAAATAACTCGTAATTTTGCCAAGGTCTGTGACCATATAAGGATTAATTGAAATGTATTGAACTTACTAAATACTACTACTTACTAGGTAAGAACGTCATTAATTGAAGATTTTTTTATATTCATGATGTGTAGAATTATTACATTTACCGCCTACAACCTAAAAAAATATGTTTATTAATTCAGTATTAAAATTAATAAGGTACTTAGGTAAAACAATTTATATTTAAAAAAGAACCGACTTCAACTGGCTTAAAATAAAAACCGTTTAGAAACCGTGTGCAATAAATAACTATTTTCTGACATATATTATTTTCTTATCTGATTTAAGGTATAATTCTATTGATTATTTTAGCAGATTATTAACACACCTTATTTCTCTAATTTTCCCATATTTTTTTACTTTTTTGTTTTATTATTTGTACCACTTTGTATAAGTGTAACTCTAATTCACCCTATATTGTGTATTTGTCACCCAATATAAATTATTTGTCTATCATATTCTGAATCACCTTGTACACCTATAATTAAACTCTACACGATGTTGCAACCGCTCAGTATAAGTATTAATCCTCTCCACCCTATTGACTGTTACTATTTTTCTATTGTTTAAATCACCCTGTGTGCTTCGCCCCATGTGTCAAATATAAGCAACTACTTATATTCCACACTATATAAAAATTTTTTAAACCACACTGTATAACTATAATTTGTCTCCACGTTATACTTCAATAATCCTGTATACGCAACTGCTTCTAATATTTTTTGAATCCTCCGCCCTATAACTCGAATATCCGTACGGCATATGCTTATTTAACCATTTCTTAAAGTTATTTGATCCACTCTGTATCACTATAGGTTTACTTAATTCTTATTTCAACCACCTTGTATGCGCAACTACTTATGTGCCACCCAATATAACATTTTTTGAAACAGAACTTTAATTCTATTCGACCTTATACTTCAACCATACATATGAAACTAGTCATGTACCATCACCTCCAAATATCACATTTATTTGTAAGATTTTTTGAACCCACCTGTCTAACTGTAATTTTACTTCGCCCTATATTTCAACTGCGCACATTGCTTGCTGTTTGAATTTCGATGCACGCACACACAAACACACCTACCTTATGTATATCATACAGAAAAGAAAAGATCGCAAAACTAAAAATTTTTCTTTTCGATAAACTAATGGGTTATTTTGTGCCATTTCACTCAACTCCAAACCTTATAAAATGAAAACCGTTACAAACACCCTATACTTTCATGGCATATCTTGACATTTAAGCTATATATATATATATATATATATATATATATATATATATACATTTGCATATTGATGTTTACCATGTTTTGCACATATTTTAACGATTTTCAGAAAAACCGTATGTTTTACGTTATAGAAAACTATAATAATAATCTCTCTGTATAGGTATGGTTAATTGGTGCAAGACTGACATTAAACAATTACAACAAAAAAAAACAAAAAAGTATTACTAACAAAAGCTCAAAATCACCATCCAAAGAGCTCTGTAGAACGTACAATTTTGTCACGGTATGAAGGAAGAAGAGGATTCACAGATCTAAGCAAACTATTAGATGAAAAAATTTGTATTTTGCGTAGTCATTTCCAAAAACTAGCAATATTTTCTGATCTACACAGAGTCATATCCCAGGTTAATGAATTAACACCACTGCGACTGACTGATGGCTGATCAAGTAATTCTAACTGAGAACTATCAAAAGTACATCGTTAAAGACCCTTCTATTAACAACGACTGATGCAGGTACGGTTGCCAAACATCTGAATCTACCCAGCATATCACAGGAGGTTGTCAAGTGTTCGCTGCAACTGAATACAAAGAACGACACGATGCTGTGGCAAAAATACTGCACCAGGAACTAGCACTGAATCTTGAACTATAGTGAGATTACCATACTATAAATAGAAACCAGAATCTCTTTTAGAAAATAACAACTACAAATTGTACTGGGACCGCAAGATACTGACTGATAGGACTGTTGCTCACAATAGACCAGATATAGTTTTGGTAGATAAAGTCTCTCGGAAAACAACTTTAATTGACATAGCAATTCCTAACAACAATAATTTAAATATCAAGCAGGCTGAGAAAAAAACCAAATATAGGGATTTGGGCCATGAACAACACACGAACCGTGCCAATTGTTATGTCAATAACAGGACTAGTCACAAAACATCTATTAAACAATTTAAAATACCTCGGTCTGGACAAACATCTGTACCAAAAATTCAAAAAGCCGTCCTGTTAGGAACAGCCCCGACGTTCAGGAAATTCATGGGAAACGCCGCCACGACTCCAAACACAGGCCTGAAAACCTAGCAAGGGCTCCCACAGAACTTTTGATATCTAGGATATCTGGGGTTTAGTATGATGCCATACATTTTATGGTCAAGTCGGGATCTCTCTGTTTACTACAATTTCAAATATTCAAATTGGTTGAGCCGTTTCAGAGAAAACATTGTAGATTCATTGAAATTTACTGAACTGTAGTCCCTTAATTACTGCTTTTTCTGGAAAACTGTAAATCTCACGTTATTGGAAATTATATGGTACCTTTCTGTAATATTATTTATAAAATGCCGTTTAAATCATTAAAATTGCCCAAGCCGTTTTTGAATAATCACTGAGCATACGACGAATTGATGAGATAACCCCCTCCTTTTTGTAAATCGACTAATAAAGTTCAGCATACCTGAAATGTGACACAAAATATATTTTTTGGCCAGGCGTTTCTATGTTCCTCTAGCAGCGTATTTTAGTTGTTCAGCCCTTACACAGTCATTATCTCCTGCCTTCTCGTTTTTCATTTTCTTCTAACCATTCTTTCATTGGCACAATGCAGTTTATTGTAATCCTTGGTTGCATGATGTCCGTTTCAATACCCTTGTTGTTTGTCTACCGTTACGTCTTGTGTTCCTTCTATTTATTTCAGAATTCAAATTTGGGTTAAGCTGTTGCGTATTATCTTATACTTGTTTCTTAACTTCTAGTAGTGCTTGATATGGTGATAGATTTCTGGAAGTCTTCCGGTGACTGAAAATTTTTATTAAGGGCCATATGTGCTGAGAAGCCTATAATCGGTTCCTGTCCTAAATGTATTTGGCTTGCTTAGTGATCCATTTGCAGCTTCCCATTTCAACTTCTATGTTTTTCAGAAAAAGGAGTTTAATAGTTCCTAATGTTGTATTCTCCTATCGTGGCAGATATCGGAAATGTTTTCGATCTAAAAGTCTATTTAGAAAATGGCAATACTAAACTAACGATTCAATCAGATAATCCGATCAGAAATTCCAATAAATTAGATCATTTTTAGATGTAGTGTTTTCCGGAATGGATGTGCTAACTCTCTTGGGGTAGAAATCCGGTAGTTTTGTAATTGGACTAAGGACCAATTGATCTCTGCACTGTCTGCTGTCGGAATTATTGTTCTTATTTGAGTCTGTTCCTGATGGCCAGATTATTGCTGTGACTATAGTTGAAATGATTGTTCTAATTATTTTGTTGTTGCAGATTGGACGTTCAGGTCACCATCTTAAGCCCCCTGCCCCCGACTTCTGCATGCTATCATGTCCATCGCCAGCTTCAGGCATCTACTTCTCAATATCAAATTTCTTAGTAAACTCACCATTTAACACTGGTGACACAGGCAACTCAGATCCGTTGAGTTGTCACATCCCAGATGAATTAATTATAAACCAGACAATTTCATGTGGGTTATAGAAAATTAAGGATAAATATGAACCTATTTTTATTTATACTGTGATTTTTTTATGACTCTAACTTTTAAATAAATATATAATTACCACTTTCCAGACAAGGACTTTTCCAGATTATTTATATGATTTTTAAATTATTCATAATAAAGTAAACGTTTCCAATATCTCTTTTTTTCAGTTGTGAATATTTTTTACACATAGGAGAAGATAAACTATGCATGGAACGATACAAATAAATTAGGTTAAAATATCTATTTAAAGAAAAGATATTTTAGATCAATGTACCACTACAAAATTATTCTTTCTACTTATTAATAAATTTATTTACAGATGTACAAAGTTTTAATCAAGCAACTGCCGCAGTAGATCACAACATCACAAAAGCGCTAAACACAAATTTGAACATGCCATTAGATAACAGAACTGTAGCAGGCAGTAAGATTAGAGAAATTTATACAAGTGGGAATCTTTCTGAAGATTTGGCTGCTAGCGTCAGAGTATGTATTTATGCAAATAATTAATTAAATAAGTGGCTTAAACCTAATTTCGAACTGCAATAAGTCCCCTCACACTTTCCTATCTTTTGAACGGTTATACTTACACTAATGAAATTTGAAGGGTAAAAATAAACGGTTGTAACAGAAGACTTAACAGTAACAACAATGACATCACATGGCCACTATGGCCACTAATTTTGAATAGAACCTTATGGCAAGTGATAGCTCCTTTGAAAGATATTTAATTCATACTCAGCCTTATTAATATTGTTTGGGTTTAGAACAATCTAGAAGATAAATGTAATAAATACTAAAATTATTATTTCACATTTACACTGTACTTAATGAAACGATTTTTAGCAAGTATTCAAAATGCATAAATGCATCGTATTAGTAAATTCTTGTCGTATTTGTTCGAATGTGTTAGCTGAAAAAGCCCTACATTCTGCAGTATTCGTTGTACAAAAATATTAATATTGTCAGATTTCCTAGTGTAAACCTTAGATTTCAAGTACCCCCACAGAAGAGACATCTAATGGTGTAAGGTTCGGTGACCGGTCTGGCCATTCTACAAGACCTTGCCGTCCAATAGGCCACAAATATCATTCAGAAAACATCTTCAGATACACCTCTCTGGTTAATTTTTTATTGACGAAAACAGGTCTAAATATGCGGTTTCACAAAATGGCGGCCCAAACATTCACTTTTTCTGGAAATTGAGTATGTTTGCTCCAATATAATACATCTTGTGGGGTCACAATTCCATTGAGGGAAAAAATACTTTCATCACTGAACCAAATAGTTTTTCTGTTTTTTTTTTGTGACATAAATTCACAGAATTCTAGTCTTATGTAGAGGTCGACATCGGAAAATTGGTGCCCTATTTTTCATTTGTATGGTTAATAATTGTTTTTTACCAACAGTCTATGTAGTTTGCTTTGACTAACTTCACATATAGACGCAACATTAGATATAGAGAAAGTAAAATTTACTACCAATAATTTTTTGGCTATCTCTAACTGTTAGTACCTACACCAAATTGTTTAGCAACATTAACACTACCTGTTACTTCAAACTTCTGAAGAAGCTCCCTCATGTAAGTCCTCGATATAGTACGATCTGAATACATCTCATTATTCCGCTTTATAGAGATTCTTCCTACATTCACCAATTATCAGCACAGCTGCTACTTTCTCGGCTTGAGTACGTACCTGCCATTTTGCCTATCTAAAAAGTGTTTAAGGTATAATTTTTTTTTAATTCTAGAAAAGTAAAAAACTTGGACAACAAACCAGAATATCTTAATTATTTAAATATAAAATAATATTTTTAGTATGTATTAAATTTCTCCCTCATAATTGGCCTAAACCGGAACAAAAATAATATGGCTGAATAGGTATTGTCAATACGTTTAAAATGAGCTAACTTGCCATAAGTTCGTATGAAAAATTAGTTGTCACAGTGGACCTGTCATGTCATTTATTACTATTACATCGTCAAAAGTAGTAGAGAAGTTTACAACCGTTTATTTTTAATCTCCAAATTTCATTAATATAAGTATAACCGTTCAAAAGATAGGAAGGGGAGAGTGGACTTTTGACTGTATATATGAATGACACCTCGAAGTGATTATTGAATATCTCTGAAAGTTAACCTGATAATTTTAACGTGACATTCTAAATAACGGGATAAGAGCAATGACACCAAACGATTTAATTTCCCACCCTACTTTCTGTTTATCTAAAGTAATAACGAACTGTCCCTTTAAACAAATTTCAAACATTTGTTTAAATATTTAATTGCAAATTGAATAGCGACATCTAGAAATTATATGTAGTAACAATATTGATACTTATGTGATCTATAATTTTAATTTTTGACATTTCAATGTCTAAATATCAGCTGCGAGTTTTTAGTATGGATACTGAAGTCGTTCTGGATTTGTCCTTTTCTCAAAAATATTATTTGTCCGTCTAACGTACCGTATCTGGAACAATTGCGTCAAAGGTAAATGTAACACTTGTTGCTCTACCTCTTAACACTACCCTACCATGTCTATTATTGAGGTTTATAGTAACAAGTTAGAACTACTACAAAACCAACGAAACTGTAACCCACTTTCGTTTACAATCGTTACGCCTGTTAGTTGGTTTACAGCAAATGACAATGTCAATAGTCTGTGTCAATTTATTCTGAATTTAAATACTTTCTGTGTCTTTTAAATATCACGTTTACCCATTGTTGTTGGTGTGAAATCTTGTTTTATCCCAATGATGTATTCAAAGATACGTTTGTCAACTAAGAGCAATATCAGAAAAAATATATGAATTCCATTTAGAGGTCTAGTACCTAAGTAAATAGAAGTTCAAAGCCAAAAAAATAATAATAAAAGTCACGTGAACTAGATGCCTCACTATGTACTATCTGCTTATTGGTAAATAAATATAAAAGTGGGAAGCAATTTATTCTAATAAATGGATTAATAAAAATTTATAATTAATAGATTTAAATGCGGTGGAAAGTTTTCCTTAGTCAAAAAATGCGTTTTCCTCCATTATCTTTAAACATTTTGTCCTGAAGCTCTATTAATCTATTTGTTTTATCTAAACAACATGACTGAGCAAACCCTGTATATTACAAGTCATTGTTGCTGACACAATCTCCCCATGTAATGTCCCTTTAACTAGAAATCAAATAATAACTAGAGAAACGTCAAAATTTTCATTATGTATTTATTCAAAATCAACCAGTAAAATCAGACACATTTTTCATTTATATTTCGAAAAGTACTTATAGTAATTAAATCTAACATTATTTAAATGAAACAGTTGTTCGTTTGTAATATATGCGGAAAATTGTTCCTTACCATTGAAAATTGTTTATGCCTTCTCAGTGAACATACCCAAAAAGAACATCCTTGTGCTAACTCAACCTATACTTCAAAAGATATAATTGCAGTTGCAGCTATAGTCCTTGCCAGTGCAAATGTCGCTGTGCGCCGAAGAAATGTAGAAGTTCACCAGAAAGTGGGGGATTATTTAACCGATTCCGAAAACTCATGAAAGATTAAATACCATCTTTAACTATATATTCAGCAATCTCTAAAAAGTTGTCGATTACGCGACTAAAACTATATCTGACCATGTGGACAAGTTTGTGCATTTGTATCAAGGCAATATTAACTAATCAATCATAAAAACTTGTAACGGTAAAACAACAATCTACTTGAAATTCACCTAATTTAAATATGCCTTAATTCTACAATGTCAAACGTTATTTTAAGTGAATGTAAGTACAAAATATAAACCAAATTATATTAATTTTTGTATTTACTTCGAATATATTTCAATTCAAATTTTACTTATTAGGGAGCCAATTTACAGGGCAAATCTTTATTTGCCTCAAAAAATTTAGCATTTCAACAAAACTAAATTTTCATAAGAAAAATCTGTAGGCTGTGTGTGTGCTAACAGTTTAGTCAGTAGAGTATTTGTTTTTTACATTTTATATAGAAACACCTTAACATTTTTTAATTTATGTAAAACAAATTCTGACTGAATTCTCTAATTCTCTAAAATTGAATGGGATAGTGAAATTGGAAAAGCTGGAAATAAAGCAGTTTTAGCGTATTTTGATCAACGGTTACTCATATGTGATTTCATTCTTATAGGTATTTAAAATTTCTCAACTCAAATAACATATTTTTGGTTGTTTAATCATATATATTTCATAATGCAACATTGCCCGAACTGATATTTATCTGTAAGTATTACTATTATCTGAAACTCTGTATGATTTTAAGGAATATTAAAACAAAGTGAAAAGTTAATTTGGAAATCGAAATAAATGAAAATCAAAATTATTACATTGACAGTATGTTAAAGTTACAATAATAACAATTCCAAGCCCTGGCCTTTGATAGTTATGATGACAACTCGAGCGTTAGTTGAAATAACAATACTTAGCAGTATTAGTAGCCGTAGCTGCCAAAAACCAGACAGTGTGACAAGATATGAAAGTGATGAATTTTGTCACCAAGAGAAAATAAAACTTCACCTCCTGTTATAATTTTAACTATTTTGTTATTTTATGTAATCCTTTAATAAACGATATACTAAAAGGGAGATTTGGATATGTAAAGTAATACAGAAATGCACTACCTAGGATATGACCTAGTTAATTCGCAAACATGAAGCTGAGTTCATTATCTTTTGAAAATTTTCTTATGTCGTCGAATGCCTACATGACACTTGTTTTAAATTAAACCCGCATCATTGTAGATGTGTTAGTTGTAATTACTGGAATACCTATATATGCTAAATCTATCAATTAAATTACTTCATTATTCTTAAGTATTCATGTTGTGTGTTTTTAAATTGACTAAATATGTCACAAACTTTCGAAAAAATTACTGAATCTAATCTATAAAAATTTTGAAACGCTGAACGCTTACCAAATACACATTATTTCTTTCCCTCAAACAAACCAACAGAACGTTAAACAGAAATGAAATTCTTGTTCCGTACACAATTGTTGTTACTTACACTTAATGTCAGATTTGTCAACCATGAAAACTACGAATTTTTTTTTAACTGTTGGTATCAAAGACTTCAATTTATAATCCTTTTCTTCTTTTAGTCTATATAAATAAGAATTAAGAGTTTTAAAAAGCCACAACATTAATAGTTAACACAGTTGTTTTGACCACCGAAATTCGTTTCTACAATAATAGTTAAAATGTATTATCTTATTTATAACAAACGAAGTTTCTATATGAATAAAATGTTTGGCAAATATAAAAGATGGTACCAAGTAATTTAACTGATTGACATATGTTCATACGCATTCTAGTTGGTAGACCTAAGATACCCCTAACAATGCACGCAATTAATTAGTTACACTCTTTTTTATAATTATATAGCTCAAAGTTTGACTTAAAAAAAGAATTGTCCGTGTATTCTATGGCATAAGAAAAATATGATATTATAATCTCCCATTTTATATGAAGTTTATTAGTGGGTCTCAAAAATTAGCCAATTTCAGTGATACTTCCTTAAAGACTTTGATAGTGTTACACATACATTCTTTCATGTATCATTTTCATATGATAAAATAATCTACCTATTTTCCAATATTTTTATTAGTTATTTAAATATATGCATGTTTGCGTAGCTGTTTTTTCATGCGGCATCATTCCAAAGGCTTTGTCAGAACGATAATATAATTTATTCTTCACAGTTTAAAATAAAAACCATTACTGTTACTTGCAATGTAATAACTAATACCTATACAACTAAAAAATCAGCGACTGTTTATGACTGTACTATAGTTTGATTGAAAAGAAGAATACAAGGTGCAATAACTTAATAAATCATATAATACTGGGTAAGATATTGAAAACTTACAATGGATATGTCTAAAAACACGATATGAATAATTTATGTTTAAAAAAGTACCGACTTCAGCTGACTTAAAATAAAAATCGTTTAGAAACCGTTTGCAATCAATCACTATTTTCAGACATATCTTCTATTTTAGCTGATTTAAGGTACAATTCAATTGAAAATTTTAGCCTATTCTTATCTCTCTCTCTCTCTCTCCTTTTCTTCCTTTCTCTTTCTCTCTCTCTAATTTTTAATCTTTGTCTATATTTTCCAAATATATTTTAACTTTTTTATTTGTTTAATTATTGGACCACTTGTTATTAATGTACCTATATAAAAAATTAACTCTATATTCCGTTCACACTGTATGTGCTGCTGTGTATTGTTCACGTCACCCCTATATAACTTATTGGTCTATCATTTCCTGAATCACCCTGTACAACTATAATTCAACTAAACACAATATTACAATGGTCCTGATATCTTTAAAACCACCCTGTATTAGTATAAATCTTCTCCAAGCTATTGACTCTTTCTATTTTTCTATTGTTTATATTATTCCTGTATACCAATGATTTTACTTCGCCCCATTTTGCAATTGATCATGGTGTACCCTATATAACAAAATTCACCTTTTTGTACCACCCGGTATATGCAACTGCTTCCAAAATTTTTTTAACCCATGTCTATAATTATACCCCATCCTACGTCCTGTAATTCAAGTATCCTAAGTGCTTATACTTATATAACAAAATTTTATATACACCCTGAATAACAATAATTGTACCCCACCCTTACCTCAAACAACTTGTATAAGCAACTACCCTGTATACCTGTAATTTTACTCAATTTTATATTTCAATCATTCTCTATATTTAACTGCTTCTGGCAATTTTTAAAGCCTTTTGTATAACTGTAATTATTCTCTGTTCTCTAATGCAAATATCCACTGTGTATAACTATAGTTTTGCTCCACTCTTATTTCAACCACCTTGTATGCGCAACTACTAATGTGCCGCCCAATACAATATTTTTAGAACCACCCTGCATAACTAATTCAATTATAACTTAAATTTCAACCATCCTATGTATACCACTGCCTATGTACCACTTAATATCACAGTTCGCCAATATAACAAATTTTCGTTTCGATAAACTAACGGAATATTTTATGCCATTTCACGCGACTATATGCCCCCTAACTTATCTTCATCTCTAAAAGAAACTTATTCAAACGAATAAAAATTAAAACCACCACAAACGTACGATATATTTTCATGGCATATCTTGACATTTAAACTAGATATTTTTGATGAAAATTTAACATTTACCATGATATATTTTTCCGATTTTCAGAAAAATGGTAAGTTTTACGTTATAGAAAAATATCCGGAATCAAGCTGGAACATATCTGTGTAGAATACAATTTATAATGAGAACGTAGGTTTTCGCGGCCAGAGTCATAGCTGATTCTGCTTTTTCCGGATTTTGACCGCATCATTTTTTCGAATTAATTTATTTATATACCTAAACCGGGATATAAATAAAGTTTTCCGACGTTTCGACTACACTTATAAGGGGCTTTTTCAAGGATGAGACAAAAAACAAAACAAATGTTACTTTCCTTGCGGCTACTCCATTAATTTCATCTTTTTCTCACTAACATTTCAATACTTCACTTTTTATTGAACTTGTCACAATGATGCACAAATTATAAATGGTACGAAGAAATAATAATTGGCCACCCGAAATTTTCAGGTAAAAGAAGGGTAGGAGGCACTTAATGGGATTATTTTATGATGGTGATGAAATTTTCTATATGTTCCTGGAATTTTATTAGTGGATAATGTAAGTGATTTATTTTGTGGAATTGTTGATGCAAGATTGCCAGATGGACGAAAGTTCAAAACCTTTGTCTCGGTTGAAATTCTTGGGATTTTTGGCGATTTCAACGGCCTCACGGAATTTTCTGGTGAAATAATACTAGAGATTTGGCCACGACAGAGGAGCTGTCGAAGAGGATTTGGTGGCCCGTTTCGTGATGATGTTCAGCTACAGCAGAGTTTGAAAGCAGGCCCATTTTCAAACAAAGTTTGTGCTCACCCAGACGAGTGTTTATAGATCGACCTGTTTCACCCATATATACTGCCCCACACGAGCATGGAATGGAATAAACACCTTAAGATGAAAGATGATTTTGTTTATCCTTTGGAGAGGGTAACATTAGTGAAATTTTGGATAGTGGTTTGTAGACTGTTTTTACCTCGGACTTATGGAGATAGGATTGGGAAACTTCATACCAAAAAAATCGAGTGGCGTTTATCAATGGATCTAGGTGGTCATTCAATTGGCCCTCTTCTTTCAATCAACTGATTGGAGTTGCGAACATTTTCTAATCTGTAGTACAGAATATGGAGGTGCCCCATTAGCTAGAATTGTAATAAATCGTCATCTAGGCATTTCCATTTTAATCGATTTAATTCTCTCCTATCTATCTAATTTGCTAGACTGTCTGACTTTCTTTAAATTCCTGTTGGTTTTCCATCATTAATCAATAATGGCAATTTTGTTTATTAAGATATCCTTTAAATAAACGTGCACTCGTTATTAAAACAAATATCATTACTAGTCTAGGTTCTACAACGATTCTGTTATTTATAATTTCACCAAATTTTTCAGTTCTATCAGAGTCCCGCCGACAAGTTCAAAGGGTGAAATTTATACAACTTCAGAATCTTTCCTCGAAGTTTCCTTGGACTTCCATCGTCTTGAAGTGGTGGATCTCACAACGTTTCAATAGCTGTGTATCTGCTATTGTCATCAGATGAATGATAGGAAAATTAGATTATCCATCATATTTATATTATACCTTTAACCGTCCAATCAGTGTCGTCGTACCTGGCGGTTTGTTGCCGGTGATGCGTAGCGGCAGAGGCCGAATATTTTTAATTTGAACGCTGGGCTCGCTAATTATATTTTCTTTCAAGATTATATATGCTGTCTCTATGAATTTTCTTTTGTACCAGAGCTCTTCCTTGTGAATTGCTCTGGCCTGGTCCCAGTTGATATTATGGTTTTCAGTCCATGCGTGATTAGTTAGCCCAGACTTCGGTACCTCCGCCCTTTGAGTAGCTGTGCGGTGTTCCTTAACCCTGGTGTCCAGCGGTCGCTTTGTCTCTCCAATGTAAAGATTGCCAGAGTCACACGGTATGCTGTATATACAGTTATTTGGTATGGCTGGTGCGTCGGGCCTCGTTCTTGTGATCATGCTCCTCAAGGTGTTGTTGCTTTTGAACATCAATCTGATTCCATAGCTGTGTGCAATTCTTCTAAGTTTCTCCGATAACCTTTAGTATACGGTAATAGTAGAGTTGCTACCGTGGTGTCCTCTTCCTGCCTAGGTGGTTTGTCCAGCTCTTCAAACTCCTTGGTAATGATCATTTCCGGATATCCATTCGCCAAAAGGTCTTTTCTAAGTTTCACTTGTTCTTCTTTGCGGGCTTCTGATGTGCTGCAGATATTTTTGGCTCTATGGATTAGTGTTTTGATGATGCCAGTTTTCGTTGCTGATGTGTGGTTGGAATTGTAGTGAAGATATAATCCTGTATGCGTAGCCTTCCTGTAGACTGTTGTTTGGATTCCGGTCCTAGTTCTTTGACACTTTACATCAAGGAATGGTAGGCACCCGCTCTCTTCCATCTCCATGGTGAATCTAATGGATGGTTGGGATTGGTTCAGTTGCTCCAGGAATGCCTATAGTTCTGTCTCTCCGTGTTGCCAAATCATGAAGGTGTCATCGACATACCTCAACCATAGCTTAGGCTGCTTCTCTTACCTCCTCAGTGCATGTTCTTCGAACCATTCCATTTAGATGTTGGCGATGGTTGGTGATAACGGAGAACCCATAGGCAATTATCTTCTTGCATGAAGAACCGGTTCTTCTCCTGAAAGTAGCAGTTCTTGAGGCAACATTCAAATAAGTCCATGATTGAGTCTAATGGCAGCTCCGTCCTCTTCATCAGGGTTTCGTTCACAAGGAAGAGCACTGGTGCAAAAGAAAATTCATAGAGACGGCATAGATAATCTTGAACGAAAATATAATTAGCGAGCCCAGCATTCAAATTAAAAATATTTGGCAAGCTCTTCCTCGGCCTCGAATAGTCTGAATTTCCTGTCATTCACCTGATAACGATAGCAGATACACAGCTATTGAAACGTTGTGAGATCAACCACTTCAAGATAATGGAAGTCCAAGGAAACTTCGAGGAACGAGTTACATTGTCTACTAACTTCGAAATCTTTCTTCGCGTCATATTACTGTGGCTATAGCTGCCAGACAAGTCGATAAGGTTGGATAGATTACAAATTCGCCCATAACTTCTAAGTTACTCGAAATTTAGCTACGAATTGATAAAAGCATACTTGACTTACGCTTTTGTCGGGACATAAGATCATTTCAACACGATCAACTAAGCTAAAACCCAGTATTAGCAAAACTAAGACTAGACCTGTAAAAATCCAAAAATTAAAAAAAAAGAAATATAAACATTATCATAACAATTGTTACATTAATAATAACACAATTAGTTGATGATAACATAATATATTTTAATTAAATTTTCCTTAATTAACCTAAGAATACTTAATCAGAAGTAGTTTTGTTAGGTGTTATTGAAAAGCAATATTTAACAGCTTTAAGATGAGATATCCCAAGTAGTAATTTGCCATTTAACATTACTGAGTTGGAGTGGTTAGGGTTGAACTGGTAACTCGAGTTTTCAAACTGCCAGCCTGTACATAGATGACAATTCTGAGGGAATATTAATCTTTTCACTTCTATTTTAATATAAGCAAAAGCACAATGCTGAGGTTATCATAAAAAATATGTTAGAAGGCGAAAAGTATGTTGAGTAGACGAATCAGCGACCTTGTAAAACGGGTGAGTGTAATTTTACAAAACTAATATAAGAGAAAGTCGGAATAAAATTCATTAATTATATTTCAAGTGATGTTGCAAGATAATGACAAAAAACTATATTAACTGACACCACTTGACATAAGCAGCATAGAGAAATAGAAAAATCCATTATGAATCTCAGCAAACAATTAGTAATGATGTAAATTTTAACCGATTTTTTTTTCATATAATGCGATGCTTGTATCGCTTCCGGTTAACATTATATCGTTTTCAGTTGAATATGTTAAGTATACTACCCATATGTATTTGCAGGCGAGGAAGGAAGTCATTTTGAGCCTCTAGAAAATATTTAACTATAAAGCTATGGTAGCATTCATATGAATACTCATGTCCCAAAGATATCGGAGTTCTATATATGTAAATGTTAGATAAAATTGAAAATATAGTTAAGTTAGGTAATTGCAGACGAACATTAACAGTAAAACACTAACAAATTGAATCTAAATTGCCAGCAGAACACACATTTTTATGATAATTCTTTGCGACATCTTACAATCCATTAAACCTAAGACAAATATTGTTTCTTTGCCAGAATCTTCATCTATAGCGCTTCCCTCAACTGACTCGAATAATGATTTAAGTATTTCATTTATACAACTGAATTTTTAACAAAGCTAGCCCAGAGAGACCCCAAACTGGGACTAATTCTGTCTATAAAGCTTTTTCTCAATGATTTGTAGGATAAAAATCAGACAAAAGAATTCGTACGTAAACTAAACCCTACCAATGCAATTATGTTTTTACATGGAAAGCAAGACAGCATATTGTTTTTAGTTGAGAACCTTCAGCAGTTGTGCTTTCTGGAACTTCTAGATGTTGTTGTCCATTTTTATAAAACATTTAATAGAAAGTAGACATATAAACATATCAGTGGTGTCAACTGGGACTCGCACAGCGTCCATATAAACAGTTTTTGCCCCATTCGAAAATTCCTGTTCATTTTTTTACTATCCCAGCTATTGATGTTTAATTGGGATGAATAATGCTTTACGTTGCTTAGTCAGAGACGGCGCAGATAAATTTTATAACAATATGACTCATAGAATTTAAAAATTTTACAAGAGGTATCTTAAAAAGGGAGAAGTGTTCAATAATATAGTCCGAACTCCCGGAGAGTAAATAGAATTTAACCGACTTTTAAAAAAGAAGAAGTTCTCAGTTCGTTGGAATCTATTTTAATGTTCTCCAAAAGTGCTTTATCACGCTCGATATTTTATATTTCGTTAAAAGTATTCACAAAAGTACCAAATAATTTATTTGACATGATACTTTTCCAGTTCATCGGAAAAAACTGTTATTAAAATTTTCGTTCAATGAATCTGTACTGATTTCTCTGAAACAGCTTAGTCAATTTGTATTATATAAATTTTATTGTATCTAAACATAAAAGAAGGCAACATACAGTTTCTGCCAAGGCTCTAATTTGAGATGTCAAGAGAACAGAAAATAAATAATTATTTATTTATTTTAAGTCGCTTCTTTTTAACAATAACTTATTTATTAGTACTAAATAGTAAATTCCTTATGGAAAATGGCCTCCGGTGGATTTGGCTAAAATTTTGAAATTTTGTAGATCTCAACAAAACGAACAAATATCTTCATGGCCGCAAAGTCCGATGACTGATGGTTTTCAAGTTATGGTTAACTTCATATTTATGGTCAGATTATACCACGAAGAGCTGAGTCGATATTTATATGAGCCGGTTTTAGTTACATTACTTTCAACTGTCTACGAGTTCCAGTTCAACCGGAAGTGGACCCAAACTTTGTTTTTTTAAATGGAACGTCCTGTTTTTTGTAGCATTTTTAGAATCTATGATGAATTTTAGGATAACTTTATTGGAAACATAATATGTCTGAAGGTGTCCGGTTAAAAGTTATTTCTTCACAAAATATTATTTTTGTGGAAGCAAATAGGGCCTGATCAAAAATTACCAGAATTTTCCTCAATAAAACTTAAAGCTTACTAAATCTTTGAAAACTGTTCAAAAACAAAAACGGAGATCTCAGAAATTGGTACTGAATCCGAAAATCGTATAACTCATTTTTTTCAAATGGCAACTCCATTTTTCCTCAAAACCATTGGGATCTAGGCCAAAAAGTAGGAGTTTATGCTTACAAGGCTAAATGAAACAGTTTTTATATACACTTGGAAAAATTAAAATTACAGTGTAGCTATTAGATATATATGAATTATTAGTAGGCTTCTGGACTTGACTTAGCTTTAGTAGGAAAGCTAAGTCAAGTCCAGAAGAAAACGTGCTCGCGAATATGCAGTTCATACAGAACGGTGTCAGCAGCTGCCGCACAAGTAATTGCTGGGGTCCCCCCAATCGAACTTCTAATCGAAGAACGGTACGAAGCCTACCACAGTAGGGATAAAAAACTCGCTAGAAGTAACATGTTGAGTAAGTGGCAAATGAAATGGCAACATGAGAAATTTGGGAGATGGACCTACGAGTTGATCCCCAACATTAATAGTTGGCTCAACCGCAAACACGGGGAAGTGGAGTACTTCCTGACTCAGGCATTGTCAGGACACGGATGTTTTCGAAAATACCTGTATGACAGACAGATTGTGGACAGCCCCCACTGTTTATATTGCAATCTCGAAATAGATGATGTTGAACATACCCTATTTTTCTGCCAGAGGTGGGAAACAGTAAGAGAAGCTTTTCATGCAGAGACCGGCAGCCAGCTCACGTTACAAAATTTTTTGAGAAATCTCTTAGAGAGCGAAGAAAGCTGGAAATCAACACATAATGCAATCAGAAAAATAATTGAAACAAAAGAAAGAGATGAAAGATGAAAGGCAAAGCAATCTATATTCTGAAGTAATGCGAAAGCGGTTCCGGGATATAGTCGCTGCATGTGGAGATGATTTTTTTTTAGTCAGTAGGAATCTGACACTACCCCCAACAACAGCGGGGGTGTCTTATGCAAGATTTTTTCTATCACCTCAAAAAAAAAAAAAAAAAGTAGGCTTTTTTGAAGGAACCGTCAAGCAACGTATATGTATATATATATGTATATATATATATATATATATATATATATATATATATATATATATATATATATATGTGAACTAAGCTAGGTTCCGGGTGAGAACCGCGTCTGAATTTATTAAATACTCGACGTTTCGACTCCTGCTTTGGAGCCATTATCAAGAGACAAAAAATGAAAAAGAGTTTCAGAGTCTAGATCGAACTCGGGGCCTCAGCCTGCCTACTCCCCAAGAGTCACTAGGTAACTGAACTGAAGGTAAATCTGCGCTGCTTCTTTTATTTATAGTTATCGGTCGATTAGGAGGGGATGTCGCGTGATGAAGGGGCTGTGCGGTGATTGGTTGGGTGTTGGTGGGCGTGTCTGGTCTGTTTAATCTGGCAATTACGGAGGTCCAAGCTGTGGGAAGGCGAGTCATCGATTCTATTTAGACATAGAGGTCTTTTCTCTATTTCGATGGCTTCGCGAATAGTGGATGCCCTAAGAGAATTGAGAGATATGATAGTCCTACTGTCCTCGAAGTTGATAGAGTGCCCTGTTTGGATATGGTGATGCGCAAGAGCTGAAGTCGGATCTTTTTTACGATCTGACAGAGTGTTCATATACTCGATGGTTAATGCGCCTATTAGTACGACCGATGTAGCTTTGTGGGCAATCACGACATGAAATTTCGTAAACTCCTCGATCCTCGTTAGGTATTTTGTCTTTGGAGTTACCGGTTAAGTTGCCTATAGTTTGTGTGGTGTTGAAGGCAGTCTTTATTTGATGTCGGTGTAAAATCCGTGCTATTTTGTCAGTGACTCCTCGAATGTACGGGAGGACGGCTTTTCGATGTTATTGGTCTGTTTCTGACGGGGTTGGTGTTATTGGGGATTGTTGAGATTGATGAATTATACGAGCAATGTGGTCCAGATGATAAACGTTTTGTCGAAGGATTCGTTGAAGATTATTAAGCTCGTTTTGTCTATTGTCAATATCTGTTAAACGAATAGATCTAACAGTCAGAGATTTCATTAGAAAACTCAATTGGGAAGGGTGGTGCTGTGATTGGGCATTTTAGTATCGATTGGTTTCCTATAGACGGTATGTGAGAATCTGTCATTGTTGGTTTTTGTTATGAGGACATCAAGAAAGGGGAGAGAAGAATCGGACTCGATTTCAATAGTAAATTGTATATTAGAATGTATACCATTGAGATGTTGTAGAAAGAAGTCTAATGAATCTCTGCCATGAGGCCAAATGACAAAAGTGTTATCTACATATCTAAGCCAACAGGAAGGTTTCAAATTAAACGAGTTTAGGGCCTGGTTTTCGATTTGTTCCATGAAAATGTTAGCAAGCACTGGAGAAAGAGGTGAACCCATGGGGGCCCCACGGAGTTGTTTGAACAAAGTGTCTTGAAATGAAAAATAGGTGTTAGAAGAACAGTGTAGTACAAGTTTGATGATGTCGGAAGAGATATTGTGTTTTGTTTTTAGAATATCTAACGTTTCTGAAATGGGGACATTGTGAAAAGAGATACAACATCGAAGCTAACTAGGATATCATTTTCTGAAATTCTATAAGCCCTTAACAAATCTAGGAAGGAAGAAGAGTTCTTTACGTACGAGGATGCTTGCTCGGCTAGAGGTTGAAGGGTTTTTGCTAATTCCTGGGTCGGGGATTGTACCGAACTGACATTGGGCCTAAGAGGAATGTCCGGCTTATGAATTTTTGGGTAGTCCGTAAATTTTCGGAATTTTAGAAGACTTTTCACGAGGAATGATCTTTTTGACGTCAAGAGGGAGTTGTGTCCTGTTGATGATTTCCTTAGTCTTTTTCTCTAAGTAAGTAGGAGGATTATTGTTAATTTTTTCTTAGTCTGCAGTGTGGAGTAGGGAATTCATCTTGTGAACATAGTCCTTAGTATTGAGAAGAACAGTCGCGTTACCTTTGTCGGCAGGAAGAATAGTTATGTCATCGTTGTTACGTAGTTGTTTTAGTGCATGTCTTTCGTTAGAAGTTAGGTTTGATTTTGGTGGCTTTGATGTGCGGAGTACTCTGGCAATGTCTTGACGAGTATCTTCAGCCTCAATATCTGTGAGTTCAACCAAAGCTACCTCAACTTGAGAAATGATTCTTTCAGTAGGGATAGTTTTCGACGTCACCGCTAAATTGAAACCTTTACCTTTGTAAACTGGTAGAGTCTAAGGGGAAGTCAGAAAAGTTATGGACGGTCGTCTGAGGGGGTGAGGTAACAGCGGGTTGCTGTTTTTTAATAAGTCGTGCTAGCTTAAGTTTTTGAGTAACTGTTTTCTTTTGGGCCAGGTGTTCGGCTTTATCTCTCGAAATGTGATCAAAATTGACCCACAGAATTGGATGAGGATTGAAAGTATGTAATGACGAATAACAGTGATACAAATTTCGGTTGGTTTGATCAAGTTGACATCTAATTGAATGGATATAACCTAACGTATATATATATATATATATATATATATATATATATATGTATATATATATATATATTTTATATCTTCACAAACACAAATGCTTTTGTTAAAAAAAAATATTTTTATTTAAAACACAAATTAAATATTTTACTTCAAAAATTACGTTAAACAATATAAATGAGATAATTGAATGCGATACACTTAATGACGCTCACAGCCATCGCATGTGCATTTATAAGCTACGTCTTGCATTGTCAGCATCAGCAGTTTTACACGTGCGATGGGCATTTGCGTATTTCCTGGGAATTGCTATATCGTGTAATATGACACCATGTGAACGACTCATTTGACCGGTTACACGGTGTTGTCATATTATTATTCTAAGTATTGTTTACGACGTATATAAAAACTCCCCTCACAAAGAAAAAGTTGCTGTTTTACAGGAACTTTTCTGAAAATAGAGTTTGAAAAATAATAAAATATAAAGGTTGTATACATATGAAATTTGTAGAAAGCAAAAGTGTATAAAACAGCGTAAATTGTATAAATGTATAAAATAAAAATATAATTAGCATTAAGGTCTTTAAAAATAAAACCTAAAACAATACTTTTTAGCAATAAATGGGTTTTACAAAACAATTTTTGAAATTATTTTGGGGTACTTAGCTCGATGTCTTCAGTTTCGTTCTGTCGGAGGTTCGGTCTCAATCTTGGCAACAATTTTGAAATTCTGGTTGTGGGTGATGGACTTTCGCTGGTTGTATTGCGTTTACGCCAAAGCGTTTGGAGGACAAATACAGCGACAATTATTATTATGGAAAATATTGTCACGTAGGTGAACCAAGAAATGTTCTTTTTGACGAATGGTTGATTTATTAATTCGTCTAGGTCCTTTGAATAGTCGTTGAGTTTGTGGTTTGCGACGTTTAACTCCTCGAAATTCAATTCATGGAGTTTCAAAGGTTTAAGTTCGGGAACGACAATTTTTCCTGGTATGGTATCGCAACAGTTGAAAGGGATAAGAACTGGTTGATAGTTGTCAAGGGTGTTGCTGCTTTTTGTGGCTTCTGCTTCGATTTTGGTTATTCCAATGAAGGCACTGCAATCTTTCTGAAGTTTTAATAAAGAGTTAACATTGAGTGTTAAGGGTTTTGTATTGATGTCGGTACAGGTGATGGTAATGCTAAGAGGCTCGGTAACCATAATTAACCACACGTTGGTTTCGAGTTTTTGAACGTGGTACCCTTGAGCAGAGATCACGGCACTGTGACAATTGTCCGGCACTTTTTTAAAATTTCTTAAAAGTTGGGCCTCGCACAAAGCATTTGAGTCTATCGGATATGCATAGAGTTCGGAACACAATTTATTTTGATTGTTCAACGGTTTGCACGCACTAAGGTCTTTTATCGGAATATGCAGTAAGGAATCGTCGTTTTTTGCTATATATTTATGAGTGAATGAGAGTACATGGTATAACCCAGTTCTATCATCATAGATGGGGATTGGGTATAAGCGGAGAGCAGTAAATGATTGCTGTTCAATAAGTGGAATTCTGAGTATAAATACAAGGTCGGAATCTGTTTGAAAAGCTTCTAATTCTGTAATTTCCAAGTATCGTGCAATACTTGAATATTTGACGGGCAAAGGTAAATTATTTTTCACGAGATTCTGTGATATTTCCTGTAAGGCGGCAATGAAATGTTCGGGAGTTAAAATTGAAGTATGGATAATTTTTAGACGGGCAAAAGTTATGGAATTAAGAACATCATTTAAGTTGTCTTCTAGAAAGAGATAATTTTCCATCAGTTTTTCCGTCATTTCTAGAAATGAGAGTTTTGTTTCCACGTACGCCATTTTGTCGTTTACTTTACGAATCATATTTTCCATTTTTCGAATATTTTCGTTAAATATTTTCTCGTCGACCTGAATGCGTTGAATAGTTTCGTTAAAGTTCTTTATAACTGAGGTGGTTACGCTGATTTGGTTTTTCAAAAGGTTTTCGATCTGCAGTTGTCCTTTGTTTAAACTATTTATACTGTTGGTGAAGTGCTCGCCGTCGGCGGCGTCTAAGTTACCAGTTATGGCTTTGAAAATTGATCCGGCGCCATCGATTAGTCCACGTTTGTACCTTCGAGTGTCCATGTGGATTTCAGTGAATTTGTTTTTGACAGAGTTTGAGATTTGGTTAAGTAAGTTGATGTGTGATTGAACGTCAGCACGGAATACGTTGGTTGGGTGGACATTAGTTTTTAGTGATAAAGTTAGTGCATCGAGAATTCTGTCGTTGGTAGCGAAAGCTTGTTCTAGAGCGGAGAGATTTCTATGAACTAGAAGAGTCCATTTGTGATTTGACACGGCTATACGTGATTCTTCATGATAATAAATCCCTAGGGTGTTATTGATTGGCTTTATTTCAAATTGGGATGCTGCCGATCCGAACAGCAGGATGACCCTGTAAAGAAATCAGTCTTCTGTGAAAGGTTTCATACGGTCAAAGTTTACTTTGGTTTTTTGGTTAGTACGAGAATTAAGTAAAGTAGCTGAGTTTGTATGTAGTTCTACTATTTGAAATGGTCCGTTAAATTTGTTTTGTAGTTTATCTTTGAACTGAGATTCGCGTACGTAAACCTTGTCACCTACTTGATAATTTGGGGTTTTGTCCGAAACATGTTTATCGAATCGAATTTTGGCTTTTTGTTTTTGAGTATCGGTTCTTTCGCGTGCTATTTTGTAGTACTGTGAAAAGCGGTTATTTAAGTCTCTGATGTATTTAGAAATCAAGTCCTTTTCGTTATAGAGGGTTTCAGGGGGTCGGCTAGATGTGTGCCCGAAAACGAGTTCATAGGGTGTGAACCCATGTGTCTTATTAGCAGAATTGTTATATGCGATTACCGCATAGGGTAAAATGTTAAAGGGGTGTTCATCGGGATGTTCTGCTTTATGAATTCGTATCATATCTAGAAGAGTAGAGTGAAACCGTTCCAATGATCCATTGGATTGCGGGTGTCCAACACTTGAATATGAAAGTTTAATATCGAAGAGTTTACACAGATCTTTAAGTAGGGCGTTATCGAATTCGCGACCATAGTCGCAGTGTATTCTAATGGGTGTTCCGAAATGTTGGAAAAATAAGAGGAGAGTATTGACTACTGTTTTAGCAGACTTGTCGGTGATTGGGTATGCTTGGGAAAATTTGGTTAACTCGTCTCGTATGGTTAGGGCATAGTTTTTGTTCGGGACTTCGAGAATGTCAATGTTAAGTCTTTCGAATGGAGTTCTTGGAGTTTCGGTAATTACCAGAGGGCTATCAAGGTTTTTACGAAATGTTTTAGCTGTTTGACATATTCGACAGTTCTTAATATAATTGTCTACATCTTTTGTAAGACCCTGCCAATTATATTTTTCCCTAATTCGCCTAATTGTTTCATTAATACCCCTATGTATGTTGGTTTTTCCGTTATGAAACTGTTCAAGAATTATCGGCACTTGATCTTTTTCGATAGTTTGAGTTATGTTTTGACAAACTTTCCATTTTACGTTTAATTCTGCAAAGATAAACGAAAGCATTTCTAAAATAGGTAATTCCAAGTTGTTCTCGACGCAACAGAGGTCTAATTCGGTCAGTACATTTTTGCTTTTAAATATTGAAGCAAATAGAATCTCATTTACGGTTTCAGGATTAGATGGTAAGGGTATAATATAATACCGTCTTTTTCTAACACTTTTACTGGAGAATACGTTAATTTTATATCGTTCGAAGTCGGCATTTTCTTCGAAGATATCTTCCAAGATTTGGTGGTGAAAGTCTTTAAGATTGTCGGTTTGAAAGAAAACTAGAATGTTTTTATTTTCTCTGTCAAGAAGTTGGCAGTTAGAGTATTGTATCTTACTGTAGTCAATGAGTGAAACTGTTTTGTAACGTTCTACGAACGTTCGAAATTCGGTAAATATTAGGTCATCGTCGTTATTCATTTCAGGTTCGTCTGAGTCGGTGTCATCGTTTTCGTTAAGGGGGTTTATTGGAAAGTATTGAAGATTGTTGGTTGATTGGAAATGGATGCATTCATTGAAGTGAGTTATTTTAATGCGCGAAAGGGCGTCGGCATTTTTGTTGACTTTACCTGGCTTGTATATGATTTCGTAATCATATTCCTCAAGTTTGAGGCGCCATCTCGCGAGTCGACTACCCGGATCTTTGATAGAAAAGAGCCACCTTAACGGGCGGTGATCGGTCAGGAGTTTAAACTTGCGGCCAAAAATTATTGGACGAAAGTGTTTGACAGCCCAGACGATGGCCAGAAGTTCGCGCTCTATGGTTGAGTATCTGGTCTCTGCTTTGCAGAGAGTTCTAGAGGCATATCCAATGGGCAGGTCTTTGCCTATTGGTCCCTGGGAAAGTACAGCGCCGATTGCGAAAGCACTAGCGTCTGTAGTTAGAAGAAAAGGTTCGTTGAAGTCGGGATAGATCAAGATCGGAGTGGACGTGAGAGCTTGTTTTAATTTGTTAAAGGAGTCAACACAGTTTGAATTAAAATGAAATGAAACGTCTTTTTCGAGCAACTTTGTAAGAGGTTTGGATATTTTGGCAAAGTTTGGTATAAATCGACGGTAGTACCCAGCTAGACCAAGAAAAGATTTAATATCTTTCTGGTTCTGCGGTTGGGGGAAGTTAAGTATACATTCGACTTTGGACGGGTTCGGTTTTACTCCGTCCTTTGTAAAGAGGTGTCCTAAATATGCGACCTCCTTACGGAGAAATTCGCATTTATCAGGCTGAATCTTAAGATTTGCCTTCCTAAGTCGTTTGAATACTTCAGTCAGTCGGGCCAAATGTTCGTGTATAGTTGGTGAGTAGACGATTATATCGTCCATATAGACCAAGCATCTCTCGTTCTGGATTCCGATGAGAATGTTGTCCATCACCCTTTGAAAGGTTGAGGGAGCATTCTTCAAACCGAAAGGCATGCGAACGAATTCAAAATGACCGTTCTCTACAGTGAAAGCGGTTTTTTGAATGTCCTTCGATTCAATTTCGATCTGGTGAAAGCCAGAAGCAAGATCTAGTGTAGTAAAGTATTGGCATTTGCCAAGTTGGTCCAGTAAGTCCGATATGTTAGGTAAGGGGTACTTATCGTCTACTGTGAGTTCATTAAGTTTTCTGTAGTCCACGACTACGCGCCACTTTTGTTTGCCGGATGCGTCTTGTTTTTTTGGGACAACCCACACAGGGGAAGACCAAGGGGAATTTGAAGGGCGAATGATACCTTGTTCTAACATTTTTGAGACTTGGGTTCGAACTTCTTCCTTATGGATTTGGGGATAGCGATAAGACTTGGTGAATACGGGTTTCGAGTTATTTGTATCAATAGAATGTTTTATTTCGTTAGTGAAGCTAAGATTGTCTCCTTCTAAATAGAATATGTCCGAGAAATCAATGCAAAGTTGTTGGATTAATTCTGCCTCCTCCTCGTTGAGATGTTCGAGTCGAAGTTGGTTGTGAATTTCTGTTAGTCTGTCTATATTAGGATTGTTTCCGAAAGAGATTTGTTCGCAGTGGTTAATGGAAAGATTCTGAATGGGTTCTAATTGGATTTTGTTGAAATTTATAATTTTTGGGCTAGCGTTTGCATTTAAAATAGAAGTGAAAAATTCACCCTTGTCATTAACCTGGACTAAAGCGTTTGGTAATCTTACATTTTCTATTACGGTGGAAGTTAGAATGGCTTCTGTATTTCGTAAATCGCATTTAAGTTTAAAAATGCGTTCTGTCCGCGGTTCGATACTGATGATATTAGGAACTGTTTGGTCGTTTATATGTGGTTGGATGTCGGTTGATAATGTATCTTCAGTAACTTTCATGAGCGGGATGGTTTTGAAATTTGTAACGAGAACTTTCTTATTAAAGTCTATTACACAATTGTAATGCTCCAGGAAATCGGAGCCTAATAGGCCATCGAATTCGATGTCTAGATCGCATATGTAGACTTTGTGTGGATCTGTTAGATTGAACGGGACTAAAGTGGATTCGTTTATGAGAATTTTTTGGTTAGTGATACCTTGTATCACAACGTTTTCAGGAGATCGGTTGGGAAATTTTTCACAAGTTTTGGGCTTGAAGATTGATAAAACTGCTCCTGTATCGATTAACAATTTGTAAGTGTTAGAAGCGTCATTGATGTAAAAGAGGTTCTTTGAGTTAACTGAAAGTGCGGGGCTTATAGGAAAGCGTTTTCCGGGAAGTTGAGCTTTGGATTGAAGCTGTCTTTGAAAGTCATTGTCTCGAATTGGGACTGAAGATTGAGGATTTGAGTGTCCGGTGGTTTGTCTACGGTGAGAGCCGTTTGAAAATTTCGCTGAGAATTATCGGGTATATCAGAGCAGAATTCAGGATAAACATGTTCATAAGTGTCGTAATTTTCATAATTGTGAACCTGAGAGTAATATAAATCGTTACTTTGTGGTTCAGTATCCAAATGTGAGTATTCATCTTGTTGAGGGTAATCAAAGTCATAGAAATTGCTTGACTGATCATTAGTGTAATTGGGAGTGTTATAGAAATCTGACTGGTTAAAGTGATGGGCCCTTTGTTGCTGATTTCTGAAAAAGTTTGGATTGGGTCGAAAACTGTTAGGACTTTGATTTTGTCCGCTAGTTGAGGGTCGATTTTGTTGGAATTGTTGTCTATTCTGGTCAAAGTTGGATCTCATTTGGTTTGTGGGTTGAGAAAATTGGTTAGGTCGAAATTGTTGGAAATTATTATTGTTAAAATTCGAGTTTGGCTGTTGTTGCCTTTGTCTAGTTAAGCATTCGTTAAACGAATGCCCTGTTCATTTGCAAAACGAGCATTGCTTTATGAAAGTTGTAGCGTTTGGTCGTTTTTGTTGTTGTAGGTTACGTGTCACTTGAAACTTTTGGTTTTCTAAATGACACAGTTGTATCTCCCGTTTTATTCTAGAAACAGCAGTTATAATATCGTCAAGGTTGCTGGCACGTATAATTTGCCGTATTTTCGGCTCAAGACCAGTTAAAAGGCTGTTCAGAGCCATAGAATCAATAAGAGAAATTTGTGCGTCTTTTTCTTTTGTAGTTATGTTTTGTTTATTGACAGCCGCGTGCATTTTGGCTTCGTGTGTTTGAAGGCGGGCTGCGAAAGTTAATGGGGACTCATTGGGAAGTTGTCGCATTCTCTGAAGATCTTGAATTAATGCAGACAAATCGCGTGAATCACCGAAGTGTGTTTCAAGGAGCGTTTTGATGTCGTCCCAAGTTGATGGGTTTCGGGAATTTACAAGTTCGGCGGCACGGCCTCTCAACTTGTTTTTTATATGAAGGATTAATAAGGCTATTTGATTAGAAACAGCCATGTTGTGTGCTGTTGTGCAAGAGCTAATAAAAGTGTTAAGGAAAATGGGATTCCCGTCGTATTCAGGAATAATCGCAAATATCTCTGAAATTTTGTAAGGTTCTACCGTTGGGGTTGTGGCACGTTGTCTTGTAGTGGTCATAGTCAAAGTATTTGCACAATATTAAAAATTTAAATCAGATTATATTGTCGAATTGACAATGGTAAAACGCATAAATCAATGTTTAAATAAATAAATGTGAAAATAGATAGATATTAAAATAATTAGATCAAGTTATTATAAGTTGTCGTTCAAAATAATGGTATAAATTTAATGTGTAATTATCAATATGTACCAAAATTGGTCAAAAATATTTCTTACCTTGCAATTTTACTCAAAATAAATGAACTGAATATATCAAGGGTAGTGATGTAATGATTTATGGTGATTAAGTGTATCAATAAATGGAAATAATAAAATAATAATAACGTAATCCTTACAATATAATTCCTGGCATGGACTGTTCTGTAAGTTGACTGCACTGGTTAGCCGTTGCGTGTTCCTGGTGCTAGCTCGCTTCCAGTTGTGTCTCCAGCAAGAGGTTGATTGTCCCACGAAGGTTTGGAAACCACCACGACTAGTTAGAATTCTCTTGTTCTAGTCGTTTTGGAACAATCCTACTGACTGCGCCAATTTTATATCTTCACAAACACAAATGCTTTTTTTAAAAAAAAATTATTTTTATTTAAAACACAAATTAAATATTTTACTTCAAAAATTACGTTAAACAATATAAATGAGATAATTGAATGCGATATACTTAATGACGCTCACAGCCATCGCATGAGCATTTATAAGCTACGTCTTGCATTGTCAGCATCAGCAGTTTTACACGTGCGATGGGCATTTGTGTATTTCCTGGGAATTGCTATATCGTGTAATATGACACCATGTGAACGACTCATTTGACCGGTTACACGGTGTTGTCATATTATTATTCTAAGTATTGTTTACGACGTATATAACATATATATATATATATATAATATATATATATATATATATACGTTACGAAATTCCATCCATTCAATCAGATATCAACTTATATATATATATATATATATATATATATATATATATATATATGAAAAAATATTTATCCGGGAATACATCCGTTCGCTACATTGATTCATCTTTGAATCCTGCAGACGTTTCGCCAAGGTCTCATTTGGCATTCTGAATGCGTAGTTACGGTTACCGTAATCAGTTATGAACTACGCGGATAAATTCCCGGAAACCACCTAAAACATTTAGTGCCCGCGAAAACTTAAAAACAAATATATATATATATATATATATATATATATATATATATTACTTTACTTTCTTAACCGTTTATGTAGAATTTGATATGGTTATAAAAAAAGTATGTGAAACCTTTCCACTGCGATCTCCGCATAGACCAAAGCATACTCATAACACCATGACGCAGATCATTTCCTGGCAATCTACCTTTGTTGTTAGCGGTGCAGCCTTGACAATATTTATTATTCGACCTCAAATAAAACAACCTAAGGAGTCATTTCGGGAGAGCGAGGGGGCCGTCGATGACGTCCATTATTCTCTATCCAACGATCTTCAAAATGATTGTCTAAAAAGTTATTCACAGGTGCAATATTGTGAGGTAGTGTTGAGACCACAGCTGATTCTAAGTCAACTCTAATGGATGTAAACCATTTCCTAAAATTTCGAGATATCTCTCACCTAAAAAAAATGTGTGAATTAGTATCACTTCAGTAATCTGGTTGACAATTCCATAAATTCTGGTAATTTTTGACCTGGCCCTCATTGTTTCCAAAAATATATTTTTTTAGGAAGCTGCATCTGTCAAAAACTTTCAACTGGAGCCCTTCAGACATATGATATTTTTAATAAAGTTATATTGAAATTCATCGTAGATTCTAAAAAAGCTTAAAAAACCGGATGTTCCATTTATAAATACAAAGTTGGGGTTAACTTCCGGTAGAACCGAAAGTCGTAGATAACTGGAATTATTTTAACTAAAACCAGCTTATCGAAAACCCTCTATATAATAATTTTCAGATAAATAGTCCTAGTAGTTTCTGATAAACATATCGACTCAATTCATCCTGGTATACCGTGACATTAACTATAAAATTAACCATAACATGAAAACTATCATCGGACTTCGCGGCCTTGAAGACACTTGTTCATTACGTTGAAATCTACAAAATAGGAACATTTCAACTAAATCCACCGGGGGCCACTTTCCGTAAGGAATGTGTCCTTTGGTATTATCTACTGACTTAAATGACAATATTCCGCTTTAGTTAATTTTGTTTACAGTATATATTTCGAATTCTGAGCCTAAACTTTAGAAAAAAAATATAGCACCTCCCATATAGGACATTATAATAAATTAAATAAAATTATAATAAATCTCAAAGGTGGTACGGAACCCGTAGTATACGAGTCCAACACGCACTTGACCAAATTTAATAAACAACTTGCTATCAACAAGCGCCAAATATTTCTACTTATATTTTACTCAAAAATGCCTGTGTATTAAAACATATTACCAAAAGGTATCGGAATTTATAATTTTCTAGAAAATCCGAAAAAAAAAAACAATTAAATGACTACAGTGCAATAAATATTCATTGATCTCTTTATACTGTTTAATTGATTTCAATATTTTCAATTGTATTCTATAAAGATGACTTGATTCTGTATATTTTTCTGAAACGTACATACCGTTTTTCAGTCATTCGGAAAAATTTGTGCAAAAAACCTTATACGTCAAGGTAAATGTCAAATAAATTTCCTACACAAATCTCTAAAGTTTAGTGTCAATATATATCATAAAAGGTAATTAATTGTACAGGGTGTTTGTTAACATGTGAAGTTCTTTTTGAAACATAAATTATTAATTGTAATATATTAAAGTCGATATAAAGATGATTATATACGTTTTTCGGAAAAATAAAGTCCGTTAACGTCAAAATAAATATCATAAACATATTTCCAAATCTAAATCTCAAGATATGTTAGAAAATAGTTATTCATTAAATAGGGTGTTTGAACTGTTTTGATTTGGATTGATTGGCTTCTTTTTTAAATAAAATTTATTAAATTTCTAATGTAAAAATGTGCACTTGTTACGGTCATTTTTGGAACATCAATCAACAGAAAGTACTAGTAGTAGAAATAAATTACTAATAGGGAGGAAAATTTTATTTAAAATATCTTCCTCTAACCTCCTTAGATTTAATTTGTTGTCAAATTTCACAATTAGTGATGTGGTGCAAGACTGAAAAGTTTGCACTTTTTTTGACACCATTCTGAAACCAATGAGCGATCATTGATATTTTTTCTAGCAAAACAAAAATAAACTCCAGTTCAAACTGTGAAACTAGATTAGTATTAACGCCAAGTAATTTATTGTTTAAAAACGCAGAAGTCACTGATCCAGTTCACATTAGCAAACTGGACGTGAGTTGTTTTTACAGTTTAATATATCACTACCGGTTTAATACAATTTACATCTCATTGAAGCAAAAACAAGGAGTATTCTTCGACTCATTCGTAAATATTTATCTGATTTTGTACCAAAAGTCATAAAATAATTTACATTTTTATTGTATTTTATATTTATTCAAACCGATTATTTTTTTTAAATTTGGAAGCTTCTTAAATTCTAACATTTAAATTATTTCATTTAGTTTGGCAGTGATTCGCTTTTTACCACGCCAGTGGCGCGACATGCTTACCTTCAATCGCGATATTCAGATGTCTACTTCTATCAATTCTCCTATAAAGGAAAACTTGGAGAGAATATCGTTAACAAAACCATCAAAGGTAATACTGGAATCACTTTTCTATATATTCATATATTATTAATATGAACTAAATTTTAAACAATAGGAGCTGAAGGCGTTGGCCACCAGGAAGAACTTGAGTATCTATTTAAGGATCAATACAACAGCAACAGCAATGATTTTCCATTGTCCGATATTATTACTCGAAAACGGCTATTAGAGCTTTGGACAGGATTTGTCAAAACAATGTTGGTAAACTTTAATTCATTTCCTCGTATCATTACGTATTTTGCTTATTGTAAACACTTTATTGGACATATTTTTCTTACAGGAATCCTACACCTAACAAAATAAGCACACTACAAAACGTAACATGGCCTAAGGTGAAACAAGACAACTTTTACTATTTAGATATCAATAGTAATTTAACTGTGAAGACTAATCCAAAAAAGTATGAAGAATGGAGCTCTATAATCACCAACTATACGAATGACCCATTAGAAACATATTAAAAATACAGCTAAAACTGTTGAAAAAAATAAATCCAATAAATAACTTTGGTGTTTCGTGAAAAATTAGTGTGACTAAAATGTATATTATATCAGAAAGACTACCGTTCCAAACATACATAATATAAGAATGGGATGCTAATAATTCTAAAGTTTCTACATATTAAAATCGGAAAGGCAAGGCCATGATTATATTAGGTGATGATGACTCTTTCTATTCCAAATTTTCTCCTTGAATAAATTAATATAAAAACGAGAGGGACAGAGACTACAATAAATAGTAAATGATCTGTCTGAGACATAATTAGTTTCAGTAATTTAATTTTTGATAACTTTGCATAAGTCTAATTTGTTGGTGAGATATTTTATAGCAGTATTCTCCAGCTCATGAGACATATAATATTTTATTCATGTACATGATGTCTTTCCCTCGCTCAACGAAACATATTCAAACATTTATCTATCTTTTTACCAAAACTAAGGTTTAAGTTATTCTTTATTAAATTTTAGCAATGTAATCAAATTGTGGAGAGAAAGTAAAGAGTATTTTCCGAAAATTGTTTGCACATTAGAATTTTTTCGGCACCCATTTTTTTTCTTGGTCTACCAATACTTCTTCTACCTTTTCATTTATACTTAGTTCAATATTTTACATGGGAAATGGAAACAAAGTATTCTAATAACTGGGTTTAGCAATTAATGCATGAATACAAAAAGTGGTGGCTATTTTCATCACTGGTGGTAAAAATAGCAGTTGACTAAACTGCCACTGTTTTCCCATAATCCGTTGTGGTTTCTGTTCTGACAGCTAATAGATAAAATTAAAATTAGCTGCTTATCGATGACAAACGTTGTGAGTTTATCTCGGCAATTCCTCTTAAAATAGCTTGTATGTCTACAGCAGAAGCAATCAAACCGGTTATGTTTTAATTGGCTGTCATTGGACAGCGATTATTGTGACAACCTGACTCTACAATAGCCCTCTTATAATTGCTCCAATAGTTTTAATTAAATTTGTCGTTGTTTGTTGAATCATTTTATTAAACATTTTAGCAAAAACTGCGGAATTCATATTATTCTTCTTCAAATAGCGAATCATAGTGATTCCTAACAAGGAAGTAGGTATGTGAACATTGTTTAATTACATTATGTACATAGTCGTACAGGCATAACTCCACGATATGGAAGAATTAGACACACATATTGGAATATATTCCCGGAAAAATTTAATTTCAAACAAATATAAAGAATATCTTCAATAATCAGGAAATAAAATAGTTATTTAATGTAGCTGCATTTTCTTATAATTTATCAGTCATTACTTCCAAACTTCTCTAATTACATTTTTGTTGGGTACACACAATCTTCTAATTTACGGGAATTCTTAAAACATTTGGAGTTAACTCACTTAACAAAAATTGTAATATAACTAAACGTTATTAAACAAACTCTTGCTCAGCAAAGATGAATGAAACGACTAGTCATCCTAAGGCAATTAAATTTATCATAAAATAAATGCATGAAAATAAGACACCCAGAAGAATAAGTTGTATACTAATTAATAAAACTGAGATAAAGATGCATTAATTCTAATTTATATGGTGATTTATTGAAAATAACGAAATCTTGATATCAAAAATTGCGAATCAAGAATTGCTACAATGTAATGTAAGAAGGATATAGAATGAGGATAGTATTTTTTTGTGATCGCAGTTGTCAAAATGGGGATAATCTGTAGATATCGTTGCAATCTGCAAGTTTTCAATTTAGCTGCAAAACATTGAAATATACAATAGTAATACTATCTAAAGCATGGTTATCTTAAAAGCATTATAAGTTGAAATCGGAAAGTAAGTTGACAGAGCAATTTTGAATGTAGCTAAACTGAACCTATTTAATAGTAGAACGCTAAAAGTATATGGTAAATATGGTAAGTACCAATGGCTTTACGGCAAGGGGGAATATAGGAAAGCCGAAATAATAACAAACTTGACTGATACTATCAATGCTAACCGCCTTAAGTATTACAGAGGCCCAGAAGTAGGGCTATATATAAAAACCGATTACTCTCAGGGTACCAAGCTGACAACGAGATTTTTTGAGATTTCACAAAACCTTTTTCTGACAATTTTCCAAAAGTTTTTTCCCTATAATTGTAATTTTAAATTTTCAATTGTAGTAGTTTTTTCTTCCTTTTAGAGGTTTTATTTTATGTATACAATCGCACAAGACAATGGTATTATATATTATAGTAATCAATATATTTACAAATTGCACATGATAATAATGTTCACTTTGCACTACTACTAGTAAGTAATGTATTGATACAAAAGAAAAGTAATGAAACTCCACTTCGGGCTTTGGAGGTAGACGCTGTCATGAGCATGTCCAAGCCGAGGGTACGAGCAGTTTCCTTCAACCAGGAAGAGTAAGAGTCACAATTCAAGCGTTGCTTCCTGGTATGAACACAGTACTGGAACAGTCACAGAGAACTGAGACCAGAAGAGCATGTTACTGTTGTGGGCACTTCCAACGAGACTGCAAAGTGAGGCTATCGGAACGATCACTGACCAGGGGTAACCAACAAAACAGCCACATGTCCAGGGACCGTCAGCCAGTCAGCATAAGGGGGCGAATGATGACTAACCCTCCACCAGCCCCCAAAACATTATTCATCCGGGGATTTTGCCGAGATAGCAGCAGCCTACTCATCAGGGTCACCACTAGTGGCCAAGCAATTACCATCACCTTCGACACTGGCGTCGCTGTGTCTACTGCCAAGTCCAGGGTTTTGAGGGCATCGGAAATTTGGCCAGTTAGCAATGATATCAAGCTCAGAACTGTCACTGGCGAGTCCATGTCAATACAGGGTGAGGCAGATATAGTACGATATAGTACTGCAGATAGAGGACAACATAATCCGGCATATGGTCCTAATAGCGGAGATTGCGGACGATTTTATATTGGGTATGGACCTAATCACCCTGCAGTTTCAACCCCTAAGCCAGGGGCCTTCTGCGAGTTTAAATACAAAGGGTATCATGTGATACCTCTTTTAAATGGTATTTTTTGCCAATCTTTTGACACATCATTTTTAAGAACAGAATATTTTTTAGAAACAGAATAGAAACCGTAAAAAATTAAAATTTTTGATTTCTAATTGAAAAAAAGCATAAGTATAAATACCGAAATAAACAAGTGAGAAAAATTCTTTGTTTTTGAGAATGATATTAACGACTGTAGGTAAATATAAACAATTTATTAGTAGTAGTGGTTTCGTTGTATACTGACCATCAAATTTCGACAATGGTTTATTCTTTACAATAAAGAATTGAAATTATATTTATTTATGAGGAAGAACAACGCTGTGTACGCAGAACTGCTCATGTGTTTTATCAGAGACATCCCCATAAAAATATTGGGCATCATTATGTGTTGGATTTAGTTCATAAATTTCAAGAAACTGGAAGCGTGTGCAATAAAATTGTCAAGGTAAGTAGAATGTTAACTGAAGCTTCACAGGTTGAAATTTCAGGTATTTTGCCATGGATCCTCAAACATCAATACCAAAAGTCTCCAGGTTAACAAATATAGCCGTCGGCTCTGTGTATAGAACGTTACGTCTAAATAAATTATTTCTCTAAAAAATACAGCTTTTACCACAGCTTGCCAAGGATGATTATGACAGAAGGTTAGATTTCTACGAATTAATGACTCAAAGGGCAAATGCAAACACTAATTTTATTAAAAAAATTATTTGTTTTTCTGGCGAAACAGGATTTTGTTTAAATGGATTTGTCAATAAACATAATTGTAGATACTAGGACAATACCAGTGCACAAGTTTTTCGGGAAGTATGTTGGTTGTGCCAACAACTCAAATCAACGTATAGGCCGGAATTTTCGGAAATAAAATTGTTAGTTCTTTATTCGTAGAAGAAAATTTTACTGGTGAATTGTGTTTGGACTTATTAGAAAATGTGATAAATCCCCTTATAACCGACTATTTAGAAAACCAAATAGATCAAGATGGAACTTTGTTGCTAGACGAAGAAAACCTATTTTTTCAATAGGACGGAGCACCTCCACATTATGCTTTATCTGTACGAAATTGGCTTAATGAGAAATTTCCTCATAAATGGATTGGTAGAAAGATCACCCGACCTAACGCCCCTTGACTTTTTTTATGGAGACATCTAGAAACTGTGGTGTATAAAACTCAACCTGGCGATATTCCTGAATTTAGACTTAGAATAGTGGAGGAGTGTGAGCGCATTACACCAGCGACACTTCAAAAAGGTCGGGAGAAATTCGACCATTATCTTACCAACAGTGACAGACTTTTTGAACTTATAATTTAAGTACAATGTAATTCTGACACTAATACAATATTGTTACGAAATTTACCCAAAGCCGACCCTGTTTCATCTCAGTACGACAACAAACGCTTGAGATACAAAAAAACGGTTCTCGAAAAGACTCGGCAGCGGAAGGAGTGATGATGATTTTTACTGGAGAATTCGACGCTGGTATTATAAAGAAAGCACGCCACGATCGCAGTTTAGTTATACCGCGACGGGTAGGGTATATGGGATTGTTATTGTAATTGAATCAGCTGTTTTAATGTAAATAAAGTTCTAGAAAAGTGAAAGTGAATATTAGTTTTATAATTTTAAATTGAACCCACGGATTTTACAACATTTGGTGACCAGAAGTAAAGGATTAAGTGCAGTTAAAATCTTAATCTAATTTATGGAAACCCGTAGTATGGACGAAACTACCAAAAAAATAGTCAAGCAGGTTACAGAGTGACTGGACGAAAAAATTGCACAGATTCTAGAAAAACGTGACAATAAGGAAAAACAACATCAAGAAGAAATTCAACAAACGTTAGTAAAATCTGTTGATGAAAAACGTAAAATATGATTAGAAAATCTTTTCACTACGATGAAAAGCGAACAACAAAATCTTGTTTCCACTATGGAAGAAAAACAACATAATTTAATTGAAGGTTTATTCTCGAAATTTGTAGAAAAACTAGATCAAACTGAATTAAAGCGACAAAATGAATTTAAAATAACTGAAGAAAAAAGACAAATGCAATTTGAACAACTAATGCAAATAGTATCGCAAGTTAATGAAACAGTTAATGAAAGAATGCAAATAGTTGAATCAGACATAAAATAAATAAACGACGACATAAAGACCCTAAAAAGTAACGTGGAGACTCTTGAAATCAAAGTAGATGACATTGATTCCGTCCAGAACCAGGTGAAATTTGAAATAAGTGCTATCCAAAGCCAGATAAAAGCTGAAATCAGTTCAATTAAAGACGCAGTACACAGTGAAGTACAAGATAAAGTGGAAACAGCAATTAAAAAATTTCAACAAGATTTGCAGACAGGGAAATACCAGCATAGCGTGAGTACCAAAGGTTCCGTTAGCAAACCACCCACATTTCATGGCAGTTCATCTTGGCCCATGTATAAACGGCAATTTGAGGCCGTGGCTACAGCTAATGGATGGTATAATCGAGAAAAATCTACCTCTCTGGTAATTTCGTTAAGAGGTCCGGCCCTAGAACTCCTCCAAAGCATTCCAGTCGAAGAACAAGACAATTTCGACAAGGTCATCAGCATTCTGGACAAGAGATACGACAATCAATCCTTGAGCCAGGTATACCAAGTCCAACTGAGTGGAAATCCGGTGAAAGTTTTCAAGAATTCGAAGCAGAGATTAGACGGTTAGTTCACTTGTCCTATCCAGACCTGCCAGAGGAAACAAAAGACCGGTTGGCCACACAGAATTTCATAAACGGCATCAGTGATGTGGAAGTTCAAAGAAATTTAAGAGTGGCGTCAAGAAGAATAATGAAGCTCTACTTCGGGCTTTGGAAGTAGAGGCCGTCATGAAAATGTCCAAGCCGAGGGTCCGAGCAGTTTCCTTTAACCAGGAAGAATCAGAGTCACCATTTCAAGCGCTGCTGGCTGGTCTGAACAAAATATTAGAACGGTCACAAAGAACTGGCACCAGAGGGGCATGTTACCGCTGCGGACGGACAGGGCATTTACAACGTGATAGTCGAGTGAGGCCACCTGAACGATCACCGACCAGGGGTAACCAACAGAACAGCCACATGTCCAGGGACCGTCAGCCAGTCAGCAAAAAGGCGCGAATGCTAACTGAACCTCCACCAGCCCCCAGGACAGTATCCATCCGGGGATTTTGCCGAGATAGCGGCAGCCTAGTCATCAGAGGCACCATCAATGGGCGAGCAGTTACCATCACCATCGACACAGGCGCCGCTGTGTCCATTGCCAAGTCCAGGGTTTTGAGAGCATCAGAAATTCGGCCAGTTACCAATAACATCCAGCTCAGAACAGTCACAGGCGAGTCCATGTCAATACAGGGTGAGGCAGATGTCGTGCTACAGATAGGGGACAACATGATCCGGCATAGGGTCCTGGTAGCGAATATTGAGGACGATTTTATACTGGGAATGGACCTAATTAGCCAGCATGGATTTATGTTCGACCCGAGATATGATGTTCTTCGGTTCCTAAATGAGGAATTTGTATTGACACGGCCCGTCAACAAATCAGTCACGCCCATAAAAATTCTGGCAAAGTCTTCAGCTAGAATTCCCGGTCGAACGGAACAGATTATTCATGGGCAGCTAGACAGCAATCCTGGAAGCTGCGTTGGAATGTGGAGCCCGTACACTCAGCTCATGACTACTTGGTTGGACGGGCTATAGTTAAAACCGGACGAGATATACCAATGAGAGTCCTGAATTTGACCAACAACGACATCAGAATTACCAATGGTCAAGAGATAGCTTGTTTCGAGCCGGTAGAGACCATCATCAATTGCGAAGAAGAGTACCAGACGTCGGTGAAGGAGCCAGGGCCCGATAAAGAGTTCCTACAACAGTTTGCTGAACATTTGACACACTTGACACCAGAGAACCAGAAGAAAGCCAAGCAATTTATCACAAAACACTGGCAAATTTTTAACAGTAAAAATGGAACCACGGGTCGCACCAACATCATCCAGCATCGAATAGATACTGGAAAGGCTCAACCCATCAGAATACCACCTGGACGACCACCATTGGGGCAACAACAGGCAGTCGAGGAAAACATCGAGTCCATGTTACAAAATGGAGTTATTGAGCCATCCATCAGTCCATGGTCTGCTCCCGTCGTGCCAGTTAAAAAGAAGGATGGAACTACCCGATTTTGCGTGGATTACAGAAAGCTGAATGATGTCACGAAGAAAGACAGCTATCCATTACCCCGAATCGATGACACTTTGACCACACTAGCAGGCTCCCGTTGGTTCTCTACACTAGACCTCAAAAGTGGATATTGGCAGGTTGGACTTCACTTAAACGACAGAGAGAAGACAGCGTTCTCCACCAGTAAAGGGCTGTTTCAGTTCACGGTCATGCCCTTTGGGTTATGTAATGCACCTGCTACATTTGAGAGACTAATGGAGTATGTACTGAGCAGGTTAACATGGAGGACGTGCTTAGTATACCTCGACGACATTCTAGTCATGGGTCAGACATTCGACGACCATCTGAAGAACCTGGACGAAGTATTCTCAAGAATTAATATCGCCAACCTCAGACTCAAGCCGAAGAAGTGGACCTTGTTCCAAAAAGAAGTAGAGTTTTTGGGCCACGTCGTTTCCAAGTCAGGAATCCGCACCAACGAGGACAAGATAGAAGCCAGTCCCAAGAGACAAGCATGAACTCCGAAGCTTCTTGGGCCTCTGTTCCTACTACAGGCAATTTGTTGAGGGATTTCCCACCATTGCCGCGTACATCGGCAGACCACTGAGAAAGAGACCTTCCGTTTGAATCAGGATTGCGAAACATCATTCAGACGACTGAAGGCAGCACTATTTTCCAGCCCAATCCTAGCCTTTCCTACACAGTCCGGCAAGTTCATCTTAGACACCGACGCCAGCAATACAGGTTTGGGGGCCCTCCTATCCCAGGTGCAAGATGGTGAAGAGAGGGTGATCGAGTACTACAGCCGTGGATTCTCGAAACCAGAAAGAAATTATTGCGTCACCAGAAAAGAACTTCTTGCAATAATAAGGACTGTAGACCATTTCCACAAATACCTCTATGGTCGCCATTTCTTAATCCGAACAGATCATGCCGCACTCAGATGGCTGCTGGACATGGAGACACCGGAAGGACAACTGGCCAGATGGATGGAGAAATTAAAACAATACGACTTCAAGTTGCACAATAATGCCGATGCCCTATCCAGAAGACCCTGTAGAGCTGAATGCAAGCATTGTCTGAAGACGGAACAGCGAGAGTGTATCTCCATCAGGCAGATCCGAGTGCAGGCCAATGAAGACTGGACGACGGAACAGTGCATCCAGGACCAAATAGCTGATCCAGACATCGAACCAATCTTGTCACTCAAAATGAGAGGGGCACCCAGGCCACGATGGGAAGAGGTAGCTAGATAATCAGGCGTGCTGAAATCGTTATGGGCTCAATGGGACTCTCTAAGAGTAGACAATGGAATGCTCAAGCGAGTCTGGGAAAGCGCTGATGGGCGAGAAACCAAGTCCCAGCTGGTAGTTCCTAAGAGAAAGGTACCAGCCATCCTGACCGAAGTACATGATGGAATTACCGGAGGCCCCCTGGGCATGAATAAAACCCTAGACAAAGTTCGCCAGCGGTACTACTGGGTGAACTACTTCGAAGACGTCAGAGCTTGGTGCCGCAAATGTGCCACATGTGCAGCCAGTAAGAACCCGAAGACCCGGACCAAGGGCAGATTGCAGCAGTACAATGTGGGCGTCCCATTTGAGAAAATTGCCATCGATATCGCCGGTCCGTTTCCCGAGTCTGAGAGGGGGAACAAATACATTCTGGTCGCAATGGATTACTTCAGCAAATGGCCTGAGGCATATGCGATACCCAACCAAGAGGCAACTACGGTAGCGACGGTGCTAGTAGAACAACTATTTAGCAGGTTTGGCGTCCCGATGGAACTTCATTCAGACCAGGGGCGTAACTTCGAATCGAATGTATTCCAGAAGGTCTGCACGATGTTGGGTATCAGGAAAACGAGAACAACACCATTACACCCACAGTCAGACTGAATGGTGGAAAGATTCAACAGGATCTTGGAACAACACCTATCCAAGGTCGTCAGCAATAACCAGCGTGATTGGGATGAGCATATTCCCCTATTCCTGTTGGCATATCGCTCTGCTGTACATAATAGTATAGGCCTCACCCCAGCCAGGGCCTATTCGGAAAGGAGCTGCGATTACCATGTGACTTGGCATTTGGCTCCCCCGAAGAACCTCCCCAAGACATCCACGATTATGCCGACCAGCTCCGACATAACCTGCTGGCAATACACGAATTAGCCCGAACGCAGATGTTGGCCACCAGTGACCGGATGAAGACGCGATACGACCTCAAGGCCAATTCAGTCGGGTTCCAGGAGAGGGAGAAAGTCTGGCTGTACAACCCCCAACGGAGCAAGGGTAAATCCCCAAAGCTTACACCCGCCTGGGATGGTCCATACGAGGTGGTTAAGAGTGACGTCGTCTACCGGATCCGTCGAAACCCCAAGGCTTAACTGAAGGTGGTTCATTTAGATCGACTCGCTTCCTACCATGGAGAGGATGTTTGTGATCGGGACGATCAGAATTAAAGGGGGAGCAGTGTTACGAAATTTACTCAAAGCCGACCCTGTTTCATCTCTACGACAACAAACGCTTTGATAAAAAAAACGGTTCTCGAAAAGACTTGGCAGCGGAACGAATGATGATGATTTTTACTGGAGAATTCGACGCTGGTATTATAAAGAAAGCACGCCACGATCGCAGTTTAGACCGCGACGAGTAGAGTATATGGGATTGTTATTGCAATTGAATCAGCTGTTTTAATGGAAATAAAGTTCTAGAAAAGTGAAAGTGAATATTAGTTTTATAATTTTAAATTGAACCCACGGACTTTACAACAATATTAATAATGTTAATAAACTGCGTAGTCATTTCCAGAAACTCACAGAATTTTCTGATCTACATAGAGTCATATTGCAAGTTCATCAACTTCAGTCATCACTCAATACCACTGCGACTGACAGCACAAGTCCAAATGCACCACCAGTCAACTAATCCGAAATTGCTCAAATACAGAGAAAAGTCCCGTCATGGAGGACATTTAAATGAGGTCAATGTCGACAGTTCAGCGTCGAATTATTGGTTGATTTCTGGTCATATGTTCCCTTCTCTCAACAAAGACAAATGCAGATATCTTTGCCAAACATTTGAAACTCTCCAGCACATCACAGGTGGTTGTCAAGCATTTGCTGTAACTGAATACAAAGAACGACATGATGCTGTGGCAAAAATACTGAACCACAAACTAGCACTAAAACTTGAACTATCAGTCGGTAAGAATACTATAGAGACAAACCAGCATCTGTTTCACAAAATAACAACTACAAGCTATATTGGGACCGCACAATACTGACTGATCGGAATGTTTGCTCACAATAGACCAGATATAGTTTTAGTAGATATAGTCTCTAAAAAACAACCATTCAATTTCGAAAACACCAAAGTAATAAGAACTGAGCAAAACACCAGAAAGAGAGAACTGTATGAAATGCTACATATCCAAAAAAATAAATGATAGAAAAGATGTTAATTACACCTGTAAAATATACGCCGCTGCCCTCTAATGAAAATGAAATAATAAATTTTTGCAGATGTGTGCGAGATATCAGTCGATTTAAAATGTTTGTAATGTGACGTACTATAAATGTGAAATTTTAATTATAGTTTTGTTGAATATACACCTGAATGTTTAGTTGGTAAGTTAATTTTTAATTATATTTAATGAAAATCTTAAAAGTAGACCTTGCAGTTAGGGCAATAATTGTTTTGAAAAAGTACACATGTAGGTCCGAAACCTAAACAATCAAAATAAAAACATATGGACCAAAAACCAAGAATTTTATTCAGTTAAAACTATATATGAATGGTCAAAGAATCTTCAGACATAATATATATATATATATATATATATATATATATATATATATATATATATGTCTGATGAACACCTATTTTGTTTACGAGAACCAACGATACAAACAAGTGGAGGGAACACCTTAACACATTTTTACACCACCTTAATGGCATCCATCACAAAATAAAATTTACCATGGAGGTTGAAGCAAACAATCAACTGCCATTCCTTGATGTTCTGATAAATAGGGAGGAAGATGGAACCATCGGCCATACAGTATATAGGAAAGCAACTCACACCAACAGATACCTTCATGTTAATTCTCATCACCATCCAGCCCAACTACAAGCCGTCGTCAAGACTTTAGTAACCAGATCACAAAGACTGGTCAGCTACCAGGATAACATCAAACAGGAAATGGACGGTTTCAAAACAGCTATGAGACAAAACGGATTTACAGACCGAAATATTCAAAGAGCCCTTAATTCAAAACCGAAACAAACGGACGAGGAGCATGAGACACCAATAACCAAGGCTTATTTACCGTAGGTCAAGGGTACCACGGACAGTATTACAAGAATTCTACGAAGACACAATATCGATACTATTTTCAATACAGACACAAAAATAAGCACGGTGTTGAGGACTCCGAAGACGAGGATCCCTTTAGAACAACAGGAAGTGTACGAGATTCCATGTGCAGACTGTCATAAAATCTATGTGGGGCAAACACAGAAGAATTCAAACTAGACGTGATGAACACCATAAGAAAGCAGGAAAAAATGACATGCATTGCGCAACAGGCCACCACGACGTCACACCGAATAGACTTTGAGAAAACCAGAGTACTGGCATATATAGAATACCCGAAATCAAGACTCGTAAGAGAGACAACTGAAATAGCGAAGAGGCATCACAGTCTAAACGCACGCAATGAAATCCAGAACTTATCGAATTGTTGGAAAATTCTATTAAACACCGTACCGGCCCGGACCCGTCCTATAACAACTCAACCAGAAATAACCAATCGGCAAGCGGTAGGCGTGGCGACTAAGCGCCAAGGGACAATCACACGCAGCCGATAGGCGCCGAGCCGCGACTATATAACAGACAGCGCGCGCGCTCCTGAAAATCTTAGTAGTAGTCATTTTACCATCGATCACGGGAGGGTTCAGTTATCAACTACGCGGATGAATGCCCGGAAACCACCGAACACACACACACATATATATATATATATATATATATATATATATATATATATATATATATATATATATATATATATGCTCAAAGATAAGGATAAATAAGGAGAAACCCCTAATTTTAATTTTAGGGGTCAAATTATAGAATTAAATGAAAAATTAAAAATTAAAAAAGTTTCAAACCATCATGTAATGCATCAAATGAAAGGGCTCATTCTGAGGAAAACAAATAGATATTTTTTATATTCTAAAAATAAGTAGTTTAAAAGATATCCGAAACGATAAGACGTAAAAATTGAAAAAAATAGATATATAGGGCCCACCTGAACGTTACAAGAAAAATAAGGAGAAACTTATTTTTTTTGGAGGCACATTACAGAATTAAATGGAAAATATAAAATTATTTTTTCAACCCACCTTTATAGCTCTAATTATACTCTGCTACATATTTCAGCCATACTATATATGCTACTTGAGAACTACTTGTGAATATAAAAAAAAATAACTACCCTATAGACTATATTTCAACTCTATTTTATAGTTCAAACACCGTGAATAAACAACTGCTTCTAATATTTTTTTAATCCATTTCATAACTATAATAATAGCTCAAGTAAATAATTCAAATATCTTAACTGCTTGCATAACACATATTTTTATCCACCCTGTATAAATATAATTCTATTCTACCCTTATTTCAAGCTCATTGTATATGAAACTACTTGTGAGACTAACAATATAACATTTTGATACCCACCCTGTATCCTTCATGAATATATTACAACTCCACCCGTTTTTCAACCACCTGTTATATGCAACTATTTACGGTTTGCAATATACCTTTTTTGAACCACCCCATATAACTTCCCCGTTAATTCAACCACATTATATATATGCAGCTGCTTACGGGCCACCTAATATACTTTTTTTTTCAAGATTTTTTAAATCCATGTAATTCTACGCCGCTCTAACTTTCATCTATCCTATATATGGAACACCCTGTAAAATTACACTTGATATATCGGTTGATTTTTTTTTTAAATCGGAACATGTTACATTGGCATATTTCGAATTTTGTATAAAAGCTAAGCTGATGCAAGTATCTAATATTTAGTGTATGCGGTGCAAAAAACTGACTAATTATGTGTTACCGAACATAGTAGTAGTTTTTCCGCTATATCTACCGTTTTTATCAATGTATGGAAACAAACAAAAAAAGATTCAGCAAACTTAGTTGAGTAGTTCTTACGTGATGCCCGAACAAACAAACAAACACACACAAAGACAAACTACAATTTTATAATAGTATATATATATATATATATATATATATATATATATATATATATAGATAACTAGCCGTTGCCGGCGCTTTCACCCGCGTACGGAATGTATAATTCTGCGCAAACAGAAATAACTTATGAAGCATATGGGCTATCTCAAATAACAACTACTAACTTTTGTGAACCACCCTACATAACAATAAATCCACCAATCCCGAATATATTTCACCCCAACTGCAAGTGCTTATGGACCAACCTATATAACAGTTTTATTTAACTTTATTTTGAACAACCTTGTATAACTGTAACTCTACTTCACCCAATAGTGCAACCATCCTGAAAATGCTGTTTAAATTAAATGTTTATTTGTCACCCAACATAACATTTTTTAAACACCTAACTATATCTTTACTTCACCCTATATTTCACCTATGTAACTGCTTATGGTCTATGCTATATAACAATTATTTCTGAAAAAATTTGAGCCACCTTGTAAAGAATAATTTCTCATCACCGTGTATTTTTACCACCTTATAAGCAACTTTTTCTAACATTGTATTAAATTCACTGTCTAACTATAATTTTGCTTCGCCCTATATTTTATGGGGTATTCCACATAGTATATGTATATTCAACTACCCAATATAACATTTTTTCTTCCACTCTGTATAACTATAAATCCACCAATCGCCAACAAATTTCTCCTAAATTGCAACTGCTTAGTGGCCACCCTATATAACAATGTTATTCAACTTTTTTTTAATGAAGTTGTACAATTATTACTATACCACCCTGTATTCTTAGAACTGTACTCCACCCTATACAACTATCCTGTATATGATCTATAAGCTATAGATCATAACATTTCTTTATAATATTTTTTTAACCCACCTGTATAATTGTAATTATACTCCGCTACATATTTCAACCATCCTATATAAGCAACTACTTGCGGATATTAAATAATTTTGTTAAGCACCCTATAAACTATAATTCCACTATATCTTAAATTTCAGCAACACTTTATAAACAACTGCTTCTAGCATTTTTTTAAACCGTTTCATAACTATAATATAATATAATAACTCGAGAACATAAATTAAATATTCTATTTACTTACATAACACATTCTTCTAAGATTTTTATAAATATAATTTTTTTACCCTTATTTCAACCATATTTTATATGCAAGTATTTATGAGCCAATGAATATTACTCTTTTTTATCCACCCTGGATAAATATTATTTTTGTCCGTCCTTTTTTCAACTACCTGGTATATGCAACTCTTTATGGCCCACCCAGTTGAACTCTTTTGAACCAGCCCCTATAACTGCTCTCCACATTATGTATATTCAGCTGCTTAAGAACCACCTAATATATATTTTTTTAAGACTTTTTAAACCCAGGTAATTATATAACCGCTATATGTTTCACGTATCCCATATACGGAACACCCTGTAGAATTAGGCTAGGTATATCAGTTGAATTTTTTTAAAATAGAAACAGGTTACATTGGCATATTCCAAATTTTGAAGAAAAGGTAAGCTAGTGCCAGTATCTAATATTTATAATTGTAGCGTAGTATAAATTTGTACTAAGCTTAGTGAGTGACAACAATATATATATATATATATATATATATATATATATATATATATATATATACCTTCGGGAGATAAAATGCATACCCGATTTAAAGTCAAATTATAGACTTTGGAACAAAACAAGATTCAGTAAAATCAGTTCCGTAGTTCTTACGTGATGCCCGACAAACAAACAAACAGACAAACTTACAATTTTATTATAGTATAGAAGATATCCCTTTATAAAGTTCAGTAACCAAAGAAATAAATATATTCCTTTTCGTACACATAACAGTGTTTTCTGAAACAGAAAATCTGAGATATAAGGTTAATAAAAATCATATTTTCAATTTGATAAATTTGCTCTTGGTAACAGTGTATTTCAGTTTTCATTTTGCACCCCTTCTTCAAAAAATCCCAATTCCGACCCTGTGTTCGATCTAGGTTCGTTCAAAATATCTTTGAAAAATATTTTTACCGGAGCGGGACTCGACTGGACCTTGACTGGCATGCAAGTGTGAATACAAACATTGTTCTCATTTGCGAATATTTTACCAGACCTGGAACGGACCGAGAACGGATCGTGACCGGCACTATGTTTAAATCTACAGATCGGTAGTGGAGCGGAAATGGACTGGACCTTGACTGGAACGTAAGTGTGAATGCAAACATTGTTTCTCATTTGATAATATTTTACCAGACCGAGATCAGACCGGGAACGGATTGTGACCGGCACTATAATGTGGATCAAGCCTTATTGTGATATTCAAATCAGCTGTTGTGTATATTTGATGCAAATAAAAGTTCCAGAAAGTGGTAGTGAATATTAGTTTTTAAATTTTTATTGAACCCACGGAGTTTATAACAATATATTAATATTCTTTTGGGTTTGTTCTATTGTCTGTAAATTTAATTTAAAATTCTGCATTTTGGTATTCGCCAACCCATACATAATAGTAGGTGGGAATCCTAATTTCCCCTGACAGCAGAATAAAAATAGCATGTTATCGAATTAAACATGACGTTTAAAATGCTTTTTCCTTATACACGAGGGTAAATCAAATATAAACGGTAATTTTGCTATTCTTCTTAGAATTCAGTTTCGAACTAGATTATGTTGTTTGGAGTGGATGGACACTGGGAACCAGCCGGGTACGCGCGTATTCTTGGCTTTGTCCTTAATATCTATTGTATAATGTGTGGTCAGTACAAAATACAGCCATGACTAAGCAAGAGTTACATTCGTCTGTTATGCAACAGATTATCATAAAGTTTTAAGCCAGCAAAAGCGTTAATGCCTAATTAATTCTAACTCATTTGAATGCACAGTTTGGGTATAGTACACTGTCTCAAAATCGTGGGTGAGAAAATTTAAGGGTGTACGAGAATGATAGCCATGATCGACGCCCAAGGACAAGCCTTACAGCTAACAATGCCAATAGTGTTCGACAGCTTATTGGACGTGAGCGCCGATTAACCGAGGAGGAATTTCCTCAGAATTGGGTGTCAGCTACGGAAGTGTTGAGTCAATTATCATTGATCAACTTGGTTTCAGAAAAAATTATGCTCGATGGGTTCCGAGGTTCTTGACTGTAAACTAAAGATCGTTGAAAGAAAGGTCTTTTTGAAGCCGAACGTACAGTGAATGTGGATTACTACTGCTAGTTGTTACGGTTGGCAAAAGCCGCGTATTTGAAACAAAAATCGTATAGCCCTGACTTGCCTCTGAAAGAATCACCGGGAGGAAAACGATTTGGAATATATGAAGAAGTTGAGGAGCACATGCGCAGTTGGCTTGCTACTCGCCCTAAAACATTCTATGAACAGAGAATCCGAAACTCCCAACTCTCAGTGGAAAAAGTGTATAGATCACGCAGGAGTTTATATTGAAACATGATAAATCAATTATTTCTCTATAATGTTATTCAATAAATGTATGAAAACATTTCCGTTGATATATAATTTAACCTCGTAATTGTTTTGCTGACTTTAATTCTCAGAGTTTTGAATCAAAGTTGATCGCAGTATTACAATTAATTTATTCGACAATTTTAAAAGGAAAAAACTTTATAAAGGAAATAATAATGAGTCAGAAAATAGAAAAGCAAAGTCAACAATATAGTTATTGCAAATCATTAATATTAATGTATAGTTATGAACTATTAAGTTAGTTAACTAATGAATAAATTTAAAAAGTTTATAATGAAAATTATTCCTTAAAACACCATCTATAAAAATGGTATGTTGTCTTTTTTGTGTAAAATGATCATCATACCATCAACAAATAGAAATGTAACATTTCAATGAACAAATTATGATATGCCACCGTTTCTCTTCCTTGGGTTATCCACAAACAGTTTGTCAGTTGGAATGGCATTTGTATTAGGGAAAGAATAAGAGAATTTGTAATGAATGTCAGTTCGAATGTCAGCAGTAGTAAAATGAAGGTAACGTGCTTCTAACACCAGTACTTTTTATTTAATTGCGAATACCTAAATGCAGACTTTCAAACTGAATTTACATACAATAAATTAAAACTAAAAAAAATTGTGAGGGATGGTACTCAAAGAACTAATAATTAATATGTTCCTTTCAGAAGGTTAAAATATTAATTTAGCTCAAAATGGGAGCACTGTAAACTTCACGTAAAATCAAAATTCAGATTTGCAACAAAAACGTCTGAGCAGTAAATTTGAGATTCTTACCAGTTATTTACCTCGTAAAAATGAAAGATTCTGCCGAGTTTCAAAATTTCACGGCATCTTATACATTAACTATGGACGATTGAAAATTGCGTATGTTTTACAGTTTTTTTCCAAATAACTCAATACCTAATTATCCAATCGGCTATATGAACCTATCATTTAGTTGCTATTGTAATTAGGTATCAAATAAACTTAGTTTCGGCCCTAGAACTTTTCATTCAGTTGAAAAGTTAAAACTGCTAAAACAAATAAACACTCCGTATAATTAATTAAGGAATAAAAATGTGTTAACAACAGGTTTTATGTGTTATGCTATATATATTCTACAAGAAAAGCCAATCAAATATGTGTTGACTTTTTTGCAATTGAAAATACTAACTTTCCTAGAGTATATAGGGAGAGAAAACCGAAACAGAGAGAAAAAACGGAACCACGTAAAAATGCAGTGAGGTTTCACTTTCGTTTTCTACAAACGTAGATAGAGGCGTAATAATTACAGTCAGTGAAGTTAAATCCCCATTAATTAAAGGGGATTGCAGATCCATAGGTAGACTTTTAGTGCAATTAGAAAAGTACCGATTCGGGACTCGAACTCGAAACAAAAAAAAAACAGGTCGACAAAGTTGTTACGCAGTTCAAATCAAAATATCAAAAACTCTAATTCAGCATACTTACGACTAAATTTATATTGAAATTTATCCAAATCATTCTAAAATGGAAACTTCCTGTGATCAAACAGATGTTACAAACCTGCAAAGCAATTACTTAATAAATTAGTGAAAACAATGGCGTTTCAGTAAATTGGTAGATGATTTCATTAATGAAAATTCAATTTCTTCGCGACAACCCTAAATAGTAGCAGAAATTAAAATATCAAATCCTAAATCAAACTGTCAGTCAAAATCTATAAGCTGCGAAAGGAACAGAAGAAAATAAAATCAGTTCAATTACTGGATATTCAAATTACAATTGGCCAACACCTATATTCATATTATTTTTTGCAATCGACATTTACTTTTTTTAAGTTCTTTGGGAATAACATCACATTAATTGAAAGTCTGTATATTTCAAAAGTCCAAACGATTCAAGGTCTAAATCAAACTAAATTAGACCTTGAAACGTTTGGACTTTGGAAATATACCTACTTTACGGTTTATGTGGTGTTATCCCCAAAGAACTCAGAAAAAAATAAGACATGCCACAATTATCATTCACTTTGCTTATAAATGTTTCAGCAATCGTAAAACCAGGATAGGGAACCTGACTTACATACAAGAGTTGGCCAAAGAGGACAACCCCTCCATCATCACTTGTTTACCCGGTAGAGAATACTACGACCTACGGAGCGCAGAGAAGGGAATAACATAGTAAACCGTTCAACCATTAATAAATTCGAGTATATGATATTTTCATCTTGCTTATCTTAAAGATTCTAATTAAATGTTAAAGTAATAAAGTATGTGCCTGTATTTATACTTTTGTTTGTTGTACCTAGCTATAATAAGTATATCTGCTTAAGCTAGCTTATGTAAATTTTCGATCTCCATCGTAAATTATTGTTGGTTCTGATCACTTATGAAATTCAGGAATGAGTGCATTTCTTCAACACCATACACCCAAACCACAAAAATGTCATTAACGTGTCCCCACCACACTTTTGGTTTCATACTACAATTGCCCTTGAATCCTTTTTCAATATATGTCATTAATATGTTACCAAATAAAGGTGACATTTGTAACGTTCTTTCTATTCTCAAGTGTCATCTCCAAATTTCTTATATATTCTAGTCTAAACCTCCTTGCCACCTCAGTTGTCTTTTTTATCTGTACCATTTGAATGTATTAGCGTTATTATACAGCTATATCGTTGGCTTGTTTAAAATTCGGGATTATTTGGATAAAAGCAGATCTGTTTTGGAATTAACGCACATTTTCATATTACTTATGTTAAAATGACTTTAATTAAAGCTACTTTCCGACATTGAAAACATTTGAAAGTAGATATATTTCGTAATCGCAAAAGCCACTTACTTTTAAAAAAGTTTATGTTACCAAATATAATTATGTCTAATTATACGTTATTTTTTATATGTGACAGTAAAGTAAACTATTGATATCTTTGTGTGTGCCTAGTTTTAATATCCGTGGTTGTGATTTTACTTTAATAAATAAAACTCCAGTTTAAAAATATATTTTGTTTTGTTCTGTACTATCGGGTAATTAAAAATTGATCCAAAATGAGGAGAAATTTTGCTTTAAATGACAAAAATAAAAATTGTTTCACCACGGCAGCTTCTTGACTTGCAGCTATATCTGCTACAGTTCGACAATTAAGAGAGTAGTAGCCCATTTGATATCCGTAAATGTCTGCTTCATCTCCACCTAAAATAGTATTAACACTCAATAATTTCTAAAGAATAAAGATGATCCTACTCCAAACATTGCTTTATTCTTACCAGGAGAAATTATTCTTATATGGCTGCACAACATGTATACATTTTACTTCCGATCATCACAAGTTGAGTATATAAATTTCTTTAGTTATGAACCTATCAAAAAGCTAATAACAATTTACCGATATTTTGGTAAACCATATGACTCAAAAGGTAATTAAAACACTCAGAAGATGTTATATCTATATATAAATAGGCTAAGACAAAACGATTAGGTACCATTTTCTCCTCTGTCTCGCAACCGATTTTCTTCATTTTTGTTTTGTTTAGTAGCTACTGACGACCTTCAGTGCAGAATATATAAAGAATATTTATTTATTTCTTTTAAACTAAGTAATTTTAACAAAAATTATTAATACAATTCGAGTGGCGCCCACTATGAACAAGTAGCTTAATCTAATGTTCGAAATTTGATGGCAGTTAACAGTAAAATTCCAATTGCGGACAATACTAGCATGGTATAAAAACTATTACTAAAATAATCGACTTTTACTAACAAAGATGTATGTATGCCCTAAAATCCGCCTTTTCTATTCATTTATGACGTTAATTTTTTTAAACAATCCTGATGACAGCAATTACTTAAGTGACCAAATAGAATTGAAGTTTGTGCATTTACAGAAGAATCCAGATCAAAAGTTTTATGTAAGTACAGAAATTTTTCAAGTTAATTGATACATTTGGATTCCGAACCTCAAGAGTTGAGTATGTACATTCTTGCAGTCATGAATGTCCCAAAAATCGAATAACAATTTACTAATCTATATCTATATATAAATAGGCTAAGACAAAATGATTAGGTACCACTTTCTCCTCTGTCTCTCAACCAATTTTCTTCATTTTTATTTTGTTTCGTAGCTACTGACGACCTTCAGTGCAGAATGCTAATATTAATTTATAATAATAGTTCATTCATTAAATAAAATATAATAAAAATTTATTATTTACGTCATAATGTCAACGCCAAACAACTGAATGTGCCGCGTTCCGCCACCGCCAGACTCAAAACATTGAGTAATTATATATAGAGGGACCAATGCTGTTTATACTTAGAGCATGTACTACTGGAAGTGGCATGCAAGAGTTGTTATTGTTTAGTGGTAAAGTAATCGTTGTATATTATAATTGTACAGGGCGATTTCAGATATGTTCAAAATAATTTTTTTCGTGGGTGGCACATAAGCAGTTGTATATATAGGGAGTTGAAAATACAGAGTGGAGTGCAATTATAACTAATAAAATAATTATATAGGGAAGCCCCTTAGCGGGTTGAATTTACAGGGTTCTTGGAATAGAAGGTGCAGTAGAATTACGGTTATACAGGGTGGTGCAAAGAGTATTATACAGAGATGCATATACAGGGTGGCGGAAATGGAAAAGCAACATTTTGTAACCCATAAGCAGTTGTATATATAGGAAAGATGAAATATAGGGTGAGAGGAATTATAGATATACAGGATGATGATAAAAAATGTTAGAAACGGAAATGATTTATAGAGTAGCCCACGAAGAGTTCCATATATATGATGATTGAAATATAGGTCAGAGTAGAATTATAGTTACAGAAGATAGTTAAATATTTCATAAACAAAAAGAGTAAATACCGTGGCTCATAGGCAGTGGCATATACAGAATGGTTTACCGGGTGGTTCAAAAATGTTAAAAAATATTATGCGTGGTCCATGAGCAGTTGCATATACAGGGTGGTGGAAATATATAATGAGATGGAATTATTATAATGAGGATTTTAATACATGTTTGAGAATTGAGTGCAATTATAGCTATACAGACAGGTTAGAAAAAATAAATATGTATGGTAGCCCATTAGCGGTTGTGTTGTTGTCATATTAAATTAAGAATTACGAATTTGAACACAAATAATGTCCTATGAATTATATTTGAAAAAAACTTGAATTTCTTTACTTATTTGTAGAAGCGAGATGTAAGACCGACATCTAGGATTTTCGAGGAAACTATCACACAGAGGTTCCTAATCTGGATCCTTTCCCTGTAATTGCTGTTCTCCCTAAAGTCCTAGGATAGAATGTCAAGATAAAATTTTCAGGTTATTTAACCTGCCAGAGATATTGACACAATTGGTCGAATTTCGACCACTGGGCGACAGCTAGTACAAATATATTTTTAATTATTTATATTTTTGCCATGTGCAAATGAAACTTGAATAAGTATTACACTGGTCAAAAGTATTTTTTTTCCTAAAATTTAACATGTATTCTATAGAATATTTCAGGCATTAATAACGAAAAAAATATTAGTTTATTTGCATCAGCTCTACTTGTTTATTTAATTGAAATCTTTTTTTTAATATATTTCTTTGTTATTAACGCTCGTAAAATGTCTGGTTATATGATTTTCTTGATTGTTCGGCAGCAGAGTGGTCCCTTTGTAAACCCCAACAGTAATCAGCTATCATTATGACAGTCCCACTGTCCTTGATAGCGTTCTTTCATTATCCGAATATCTTGATGAAATCTTACTCCCTGCTCTTCAGTCTAGTGTCTGCAGTCGCCAAGAGCTGTTACGAATAAAACAGCGTGAGTTTTCAAATCTACGTATGCACCTGAATTTTTTTATAATTAGTAATAAAATAAAACGAATTATTTTGCAGTTTTACTGAATTTCAGGCTATCTTTTAAATTAATTTTAAGATCTAAAATAACCGTCAGTCAAAAATTGTTTATTGTTCTTTTAAGATGTGATATATATGCTGCAAATATATTTTTACTTATTTATCTAATAATATAAAACATATAATGTTTATTTATATTTGATTGTGTTGAAGTTCCATTTTGGCGTCTACAAATCGATTGCTCGGGAAAAATCGTACTAACCGAGAAAGAACGAGATTGTTACAATTATGACAGCTGTTTTCTTCTATGCAGGGTGATTTGGTTATGTACTTGAGAATAAAACTGCTCTTGAAAAATTCTTTGAATGCAGATTGATGTGTAGGATCTTATACAAATTGTGCCTCTATTTTTCTAGCATTACATTTTTAGAGCTGAACCCTTCAAGATTTTAAGTAAAAAGTGCTTGTTAGGCCAGTTGTAGATGGGTAAAAAGTTATGTGTTTTGATATTAAATTGAGGCACACAATAAAGTTTGCTTGAGACTCGTTAGATATGCATATATAAATAGACTCAGGTATAAGGCGCTGTAGACTCAATTATACAGGGTGATTTCAGATATATTAGCAACCAAATGTTTTATTGGATGGCCCAGTTGCATATAAAAACTATTTAGAATATTGAGTGGGGTGCAATTATAGTTGTACAGAGTGGTTAGAAACAAGAATTATATGGGGTAGCCTATTAGCGGTTGCATTTACAGGGTACTTGCAATAGAGGGCGCAGTAAAATTATAGTTAAACAGAATGGTGCAAAAAATAATATATTCGGATGCATATACAGGTATGGTGGACATATGTGCTGGAGAAGAATTATAGTAATACAGTGTGGTTTAAAAAATGTTAGAACTGAAATGCAACATTTCATAACCTATAAGCAGTTGCATATGAAGGATAGTTGCAATATAGGGTGAGAGGAATTATAGTTATACAGGATGATTATAAAAAATATTAGAAAAAGAAAGGATTTATAGGGTAGCCACCATAAGTCACATATACAGGGTAGTGTAAATATAAGCTGGAGTAAAGTTATGCAGTGTGGTTTAAAAATATTAGAATAAAATGCAACATTTCGTTGCCCACAAGCAGTTGCTAGGACAGATGCAATATAGTGTGAGAGGAATTTTATTTATACAGGGTGATTTCAAAAAGTGTTATTAAAGGAAATTGTGTATTGGGTAGCCCACCATGAGTTGCATATATATGATGTTTGAAATATACTTATAGAAGATTGTTAAAAAAATAGAAACAAACAGAGTAAATATGGTGACTCATAGGCCGTCGCATATATAGAATGGTTGGAGTGGAGTAATAGTTTCATCTGGTGGCTCAAAAAATGTCAAAAAAATATAATACGTGGTCCATGAGCAGTTGTATATACAGGTTAGTTAATATATAGTCCAGAGTAGAATAATTATACACATAGGGTGGTTAGAAAAATGATAGCAAACATTTTTATATCGGATAGTCCATTAGCAGTTATAAATAAAGAGAGGTAGAAATATATTATGAAGTGTAATTATTATAATGAGTAGTTTAATAAATGTTAGAGAATTGATATTAAACTGAAACATTTCATCTTGACAAAAAATAGTTTATACAGCAAATGTCCGATTCTATGGATGTATGTACCAACATTTTTGATGAATCCTTGAATTTACGAGTAAAGTTCGGTCACCCATACTACTACTATACTACTATTTATTCAGTTTACAAATGGAAACTGAATAAGCATTAGTAATAAATTGAAACAGATTATATTTCAATTTCTAAATATACGTTTTCTACCTCATAACTATTCAATAATTTCAAATGGAATTGTCATTTACCTATTATTCTATCGGTTAAAAGCTGAATTATTTAATTCTAACTAAATTTTTGTTTTCCACTTACTATCCCGTTGTCATATTAAATTCAGAATTACGAATTTCAACACAAATAAAATCTTATTAATTACATAAGAACAAGAAGTTGAATTTCATTACTCATTGACACAATTGGTCGAATTTCGACCACACGAAATTCTAGTTAGTATAATTATACAAGTAGACAACTAACTCCCGATTATAAAAAAGGCAACCAATTGTCAAACTGATGGATATCTTAAATTTTATTTTATGAAAACGTCATAAAGACTTAGACCCGGTTGTATAAAAATCAGTTGATCCGCAGTTCAACTGAACCTCGTTTAAATCATGAACCACAGTCAAGTAATTTTCTGTTGTATGAACGAGTCTATATTGTGGTTCAACTGAACGTCGTTTTTATTATGTTGGTAGTATCGATTGCTGGGAATATTTATTATATCACATTTATGTTAGCTTCCTTTGACGTATTGTACGTAATAAATCTGTCATTTTTGCTGTAATTGTTAGGGTGAACTCATTTAAAATTTATCAAAAAGTAAACCAGTAATAGAAATGAGTGCACCAGAAAGTAAAAAACGAACTAATAATTTTAGCGCAAAGAGGTGCAAATTTTAATAGGCCAGGGGCCTGTTTTATAATCAACTTGTAACTTGTAGTTTTGTAACTTGTAGAATTCAACGTCAAAATGATTGTACAAGTGACAACTTGTAAAATCAAAAATATTAGTAATCGAAATGTGCACGAGAACACAGATCATGCAAAAAACAGAGAGTAGCGCAACTATTGGCGAATGTGTTAAATAATGACGTTTATACAAAGACAATAAATAATGTTTTTAGATGAAGTTAAAAATGCTACTTAGAAAAACGGAAATAAACACAGGTTTTGAAAATATAAAACGGTATGTTTCCAATCTTAAATTGTGATCAGAAATAAATAAGTTTTAACACATGTGATAAATGTTGAAGAGCTATGAAATAATGACAATAGATATTTAATAGTATCACTCCTCAAATACAGGTGACATTAACACAATATAAAACAAATTTAAAGGTAAGTAATCTCATAACTTTAAATCTTATGAAAGACAACATTAGTATTGGTAAATTTTACATCTTAATTTATTTATTACAGGTTAATGATTCTTCTATTGTCACAGGAGTAAAATGCAGCGGTGTTTATAACCAGAGGCAAATGCATGTTGCTACTTTAATATATTTTTAAAAAATAAGCAATGAACAACAATGAGTAACAATAGTCAAAATGAAGTTCATTCAAGATGTTTTCATCTGTGTCCAAGACTAAATCTTGTCAAAGATGATCAATAACTCATAATGAATTATTCCAAGACTCTTAAAACAAGTATTAGAGACAGACACAATATTTAAGTTTAATTGCAGAAGTAATTCCTGAAATGTTTAAAAGATGAAATATATTTGCATTTGAAGACGCATGTTTGATTTTTTTTATACCTAATCCAAAGTGAATTTTAATTATAACAAAGTGATTACACACTAGGAGAAATTCTAAAACCATATTATGAGAACTATGTTGTTGTTTGCTGGTTGATAATTGTGGTATCTCTGGTTTTTATTTTTTCTGAGTTCTATGGGAATAACACCACATGAACTTGAAAGTCTGTATATTTCAAAAGTACAAACGTTTCAAGGTCTAAATCAGACACCATTGTCAATGGTATTACACAAAATGAACAAGAAATTATATTGTTCATGGAAATGGGATATTACTGTGATTGTCACATATTTTTTCACACTTGCACTTGCATTTTTAAATAATTTTTGGTATATGATAAAAGTATTTTGCTCATATATGTTTTTGTAAACTTCTGTCCCATTAATCAAATGAAAAGTACTTTTATTTCTGTATATTTCAGAACCTGATGGTTTCATGATAATCAAACGATTTGTTATATACTCCAGATATTTATCAAAGAATACTTGAACATTCTGTTTTAGTTTTTTCACATTTTGTGGAGGAATTTGGCTTGTAAGGATTGCAACATGTTTTTGAGTTCGTAACTAAAAAACAGTAGTTATTACCTTAAAGATGTTTAATATTTTCATCAGTTATGAAACAAAAATTGTTCATGATATTCATAATGTTTTACTGCTTTCATCAGTTTCATTCTGTCTTCAAAATGTTATGAGGATATTCAAGATACTTGCTTAAATTAATTAAATAGTTATACAAAGGTTTCCAGTAACATACATTTAAGCTCATGCCATTCACATTCTGCAGGAAATTTATATTTATTTTTTACATTGGTTTGAATGAAAATATAAAAAATCTGATTTCCTAAGTAATTAAATATATTACAAATGTGGTTAAATATTTAAAATAAATGTGTATTTATTTTAAATATGCACAACCAAACACAAAGCAGATTCACAATGCTATGCCTAACTTCAATCTGAACTGCTTTACATTGATAACAGATAATATATTGCTATTCAAATAAAATATTCTATCAAAAAGAAACATATTCACTTTTTTGAAATTTAAATATAAAGCCAGAAAGTAAAAAATGAGTAGCAGAAACAAATATATTTGTTTCTGCTACTCTTCTTTTTTCACACTGGAGACAGAGAGATATGTTATTAATGCAAATGTAATTCATTTTTTAAACATTTCAGGTATTACTTCTGCAATTAAACTTAAATCTCTAATACTTGTTTTAAGACTCTTGGAATAATTTATTATGAATTATTGATCATCTTTGACAAGATTCATTCCTGGATACTGATGAAAACATCTTGCTTGAATTTCTTTTTTGAATATTTGATCAATGACTGTTACGCATTGTTGTTCATTGCTTATTTTTGAAAGACATATTAAAGCAGCAACATGCATTTCCCTCTGGTTATAAACACAGCTGCATTGTGTTCCTGTGACAACACAAGGATCATTAACCTGTAATAAATAAATAAAATTTACCAATACTAATATGTGCTTCATTAGATTTAAAGTTATGAGATTACTTACCTTTAAATTTGTTTTATATGGTGTTAATGTCACCCTGTATTTGAGGAGTGATCCTGTTAAATATCTATTGTCATTATTTCATAGCTCTTCAACATTTATCACATATATGAAAACTTATTTATTTCTCATCACAATTTAAGGTTGGAAACATACCGTTTTATATTTTCAAAACCTGTTTTCTATGTAGCATTTCAACTTCATCTAAAAACATTATTTATTATTTAATAACTTGTATAAACGTTTGACATTTTCGCCAATAGTTCCGCATGTTAGGTGGCGCTACTCTCTATTTTTTGCATGATCTGTGTTCTATGCTATTCTCGTGCACATTTCGAATACTAATATTTTAGATTTTACAAGTTGTCACTTGTATAATAATTTTGACGTTAAATTCTACAAGTTACAAATCTACAAGTTACAAGTTGATTATGAAACAGGCCCCTGGGGTCTGTTTCATAATCAACTTGTAACTTTTAGTTTCATAACTTGTAGAATTAAATGTCAAAATTATTATACAAGTGACAATTTGTAAAATCCAAAATATTAGTATTCGAAATGTGCACGAGAATAGAACAGAACACAGATCATGCAAAAATAGAGAGTAGCGCCACCTAACATGCGGAACTATTGGCGAAAATGTCAAACGTTTATACAAGGACAATAAATAATAAATAATGTTTTTAGATGAAGTTGAAAATGCTACATAGAAAAACAGGTTTTGAAAATATAAAATGGTATGTTTCTAACCTTAAATTGTGATGAGAAATAAATAAGTTTTCACATATGTGATAAATGTTGAAGAGCTACGAAAAAATGACAATAGTTATTTAATAAGATCACACATCACTCCTCAAATACAGGTGACATTAACACTATATAAAACAAATTTAAAGGTAAGTAATCTCATAACTTTAAATCTAATGAAGCACACATTAGTATTGGTAAATTTTACATCTTAAATTATTTATTACAGGTTAATGATTCTTGTGACAACAGTGTTTATAACCAGAGGCAAATGCATGTTGCTGCTTTAATATGTCTTTCAAAAATAAGCAATGAACAACAATGTTTAACAGTCATTGGTCAAATATTCAAAAAAGAAATTCAAGCAAGATGTTTTCATCAGTATCCAAGAATGAACCTTGTCAAACATGATCAATGATTCATAATGAATTATTCTAAGAGTCTTAAAACAAGTATTAGAGGCAAACACAAGATTTAAGTTTAATTGCAGAAGTAATAATAAAAATATAAATATTTGTTTCTGCTACTCATTTTTACTTTCTGGCTTTATATTTAAATTTCAAAAAAGTGAATATGTTTCTTTTTGATAGAATATTTTATTTGAATAGCAATATATTATCTGTTATCAATGTAAAGCAGTTCAGATTGAAGTTAGGCATAGCATTGTGAATCTGCTTTGTGTTTGGTTGTGCATATTTAAAATAAATGTATATTAAAAATATTTAACCACATTTGTAATATATTTTTGTACTTAGGAAATCTGATTTTTTTATATTTTCATTCAAACCAATGTAAAAAATAAATATAAATTTGCTGCAGAATGTGAATGGCATGAGCTTAAATGTATGTTACTGGAAGCCTTTGTATAACTATTTAATTAATTTAAGCAAGTATCTTGAATATCTTCATAACATTTTGAAGACAAAATGAAACTGATGGAAGCAGTAAAACATTATGAATATCATGAACAATTTGTGTTTCATAACTGATGAAAATATTAATCAACTTTAAGGTAATAACTACTGTTTCTTTAGTTACAAACCCAAAAACATGTAGCACTCCTTACAAGCCAAATTCCGCCACAAAATGTGATAAAACTAAAACAGAATGTTCAAGTATTCTTTGATAAATATCTGGAGTATTTAACAAATGGTTTGATTATCATGAAACCATCAGGTTCTGAAATATATACAGAAATAAAAGTACTTTTCATTTGATTAATGGGACAGAAGTTTACAAGAACATATATGAGCAAAATACTTTTATCATATACCAAAAATTATTTAAAAATGCAAGAAGTGTGAAAAAATGTGTGGCAATCACAGTATTATCCCATTTCCATGAACAATATAATTTCTTGTTCATTTTGTGTAATACCATTGACAATGGGGTCTGATTTAGACCTTGAAATGTTTGGTCTTTTGATATATACAGACTTTCAAGTTCATGTTGTGTTATTCCCAAAGAACCAGTGTGTAATCACTTTGTTATAATTAAAATTCACTTTGGATTAGGTATAAAAAAATCAAAGATGCGTCTTCAAATGCAAATGTATTTCATCTTTTAAACATTTCAGGAATTACTTCTGCAATTAAACTTAAATATTGTGTCTGTCTCTAATACTTGTTTTAAGAGTCTTGGAATAATTCATTATGAGTTATTGATCATCTTCGACAAGATTTAGTCTTGGACACCGATGAAAACATCTTGAATGAACTTCGTTTTGAATATTTGACCAATGAATGTTACTCATTGTTGTTAATTGCTTATTTTTTAAAGATATATTAAAGCAGCAACATGCATTTGCCTCTGGTTATAAACCCTGCTGCATTTTACTCCTCTGACAATAGAAGAATTATTAACCTGTAATAAATAAATTAAGATGTAAAATTTACCAATACGTGTGTTTCATAAGATTTAAAGTTATGAGATTACTTACCTTTAAATGTGTTTTATATGGTGTTAATGTCACCTGTATTTGAGGAGGGATCCTATTAAATATCTATTGTCATTATTTCATAGCTCTTCAACATTTATCACATGTGTTAAAACTTATTTATTTCTGATCACAATTTAAGATTGGAAACATACCGTTTTATATTTTCAAAACCTGTGTTTATTTCCGTTTTTCTATGTAGCATTTTTAACTTAATCTAAAAACATTATTTATTGGCTTTGTATAAACATCATTATTTAATTATTTAACACATTCGCCAATAGTTGCGCTACTCTCTGTTTTTTGGCATGATCTGTGTTCTGTGCTATTCTCGTGCACATTTCGATTACTATTATTTTTGATTTTACAAGTTGACACTTGTACAAAAATGTTGACGTTGAATTCTACAAGTTACAAAAGTACAAGTTACAAGTTGATTATGAAACAGGCCCCTGGTGGACAAATATAAGGATAGACTAGAATCTAGGAAAAGCGATCGCACAAACAATGCATTAAAACACATGCCGTAGATAGAACTGGCAAACGAGTTCAATAGTGAAAGTGGTGAAGTATTTCGTTGTGCTAAAATCTTAAAAAATAAATTTGAGACTATTAAAAAAAGATCCAAACAAAAGTTTGCTGATGAAAAAATATATGCTACAGTACAGGGGGAGGGGTTTACTAAAAAACCCAAATTAGAGGAGTTGGATCAAAAAGTAATGGAGATTATAGGTACCCAAATGACAGGACTGCCATCGGAATTTGATAATGATGAAGGTAAAATTTTAATACAGCTATTAAACAACAAATGAAATACTCTAATTTGGGTGAATGCTCTATAATTGGAAGTAAAAACGAAGAAGTACGTGAAGGAAAAACAGAGGAGTTTTCACAAATTCCCAGTAAGTTGTAACAATTTGTGACATACCTACCATATTTATATAGCTTATTAACACAACGTACGGTTTGGGAAGAAATGGAAAACGTGTGACTAATAAAATTTTCAAATTTGTAGACAAGTATACACCTTCACAATTGCGAACACCAAAATCGATTCCTTTAAGGAAGCAAATAACTAAAGGTAGTCTAAAATCATATAATGGTTATTGTTTTAGAAAATCTTCCAAACAGACTCAACTTTCAAATGAAATTGTTTGCTGGGCAAGAAGTAAATCTGAGCTTGCAGAAAATCAACTGCTCATTCTTCAGGAAGAGCATGAGTTTAAAATGAAGTGCATGAAAGAAATGCATGAGCAGGATCTAGAAATTCCTAGAAAAGAATCAGAACAAAGGCAAAATTACTTCGCAAAAGAAGCAGAATTGAAACTGCAAATGCTGGCTTTGCAGAAAGAGCAACTGGAAAATCACTAAAATAAAGTTTTTGTGTTTATAATTTATAAGGTTTTCAAATGTTCTACTAAAAAAAAACAAAATTACATTTGGCATTAAATTTATTTCAGTGACACAAAATACATAAATGTTTCATTGCTTTTTATTACAGTAAATTTTGAAAGTAATCTGCTATCAAGCCGTGTCTTACAGCATTTTGAACACCTTGTTGGGGTTCTATAGGGATGTTAAAGGCAGCTTCAATTTCTGCATCTACATTTGGGACCTCAATATGAAATTGACATGCAAAGTTATGGAGCACTGCACAACAAACAACTACAGTTTCAACTTTTTGTACCTTTAACTTTATTCCGAATGCTAAAATTGGAAATCTTCTTTTCCATACTCCAAAACACCTTTCAATTGTATTTCGGGTTCTTATCAGGGACTCGTTAAATACATTTTCAGCACGTGATACAGGGTTCTTTAAGGGAGTAATTAAATATCGCTTGATGCTGTATCCACTGTTCCCAATTAAAACGGTATCCCCAAATTCTCACATTTCGAAACGTCTTCTTACATTTAAAATTCTGAAAATATTAGAATGCCTCTGATTTGTAAATCAGTATCACAAACGGCTTGAATGTTAAGAGAATAGTTTATATTTCTATAAATCTAGGCTTCTCCTCCAGGAGATTCTATTTTAATATGTGTACAATCTATTGCTCCTATACATCTTGGAAAACGGCAAATATTAAAAAACTTCTGCCTGACAATATTGTCATTTTGATTGGGCATATTGATATATATATATATATATATATATATATATATATATATATATATATATATATAAGTTCTGAAGTTCCATACATTGGGCTGGATCTAGGAGGCTGTGCAGCTTTCCCGTGGACTTAGGCTTTGATGGGCCTGGAAGTGGAGCTGACTCGGCATCGAGGCTGGACTTAGTGGTTTTCCTGAACCTTCTCTTGATTGGTTTGATACAAAGGAACATAATCACAATTACTGTTAATGTGATTGTGGTAATTGTGAGCCATGATGTATGCTTCTCCAATGGTGGTTGATTCATGAGCTCTTCCAATTCCATTGAATATTGGGCAAGCTTATGGTTGGCAACATTTAGATCTGTTACATCTAAATCCTGCAATTGTAGGGGTTTTAATTTGGGAAGTTGATTTGCGGCTGGCATGCCGTCACAGCAGCTATACGGGATGTTCACTGGATGATTTCTGAAGGTGATGTTCTGGATGTTCTTTGACGTTCTCGTAGCATGTACCCTGATGTTGTCAATAAAGGCATTGCAATCGGACTTGATTTGCAACAGCGAATTTGTCGTGATGGTCTGCGTTACGACATCTTGTCCCTTACATTTGATGGCTATAGGTAGTGGTCTGGAAATTGAGATCAACCAGAGGTTTATGTCGATCTCTTGTATGTTATATTCTTCCGCATAGAATATAGAAGTTTTGCAGGTTGCTGGGAATGTGGCTGGCTGTCTGAGAAGCTGACCTTCGCAGATGGCATCTTTGTCTATTGGATGTGATATAGCTTTGGAACAAATCTTATGATGTTTAGTTAAAGGCTTGCAGTCACCCAGGTCTTCGAAGGATGTGTATAATAACGAATCGTCATCTCTCGCGATAAATTTTGTTTTTATTGAAAGTATATGATGAAACCCTGTTCGATCATCCAAAATTGGGATCGGATAAAGGTGGTAAAGGGTGTAAATCTCAGGATCAACTAAAGGAATTTTGAGTACAAAAATGATTTTGGTGTTGATTTGAAAAGCTTCCAATTCTATCAAATCAATGTACTGAGCAACATTTGAACTGTAAATAGGAAGTGGTAAATTATTTTCGTGTAGTGACTGAGAAATCTTTTGAAGGGAATCGACCAAATCTACTGGGGTTATGATCGAACTATGTAAAATTTTTAAGCGGGCGAAAGAGACTGCAGTTAAAACATCATCGAGAGTGTTTTCGATAAATATGTAACTCTCCATTAGGCTTTCACACAGATCCAAGATATTGATTTGAAATTCATGAAAATCAAGATCATTTGAAATGTATAAAATTGACTGCCTTATTTTTTCAATGTTATTCGGGAATAATTTCTCCTCGGATTGAAATTTTTGTAAAGTTTTGTTGAGGCTTGTAATGACTGAGGTTGTTACAGATATTTGTTTCTTTACTAAGTCCTGAATTTGGTGTTGGTCTTTAGTAATTTTAGTTATACAGTCATTTATGTATTCACCATCTGTTGCGTCTAAGTTTCCTGAAATAGCTTTCCAAACTGATCCCAGTCCGTTAATAAGTCCGCGTTTTCTTCTGTTAGTAGGGTAAGTTTGAGTGTCAGCGAAGATGTCTGTATATTTAGAGTTAACGGATTTAGAAATTTGTTTCAAGAGGCTAACATGTGTTTGTATTTTTGGTTTAAATGATTTCGTATTAGTTGTGTTTTCGTTGATTGTCTCTAAAATTCGGTTTAGTATGGCGTCGTTATTTGAAATAGCACCTCTGAAAGGGCTAAGGTCTTTGAAGACAAGAAGTGACCATATGTCGTTTGAAATTTTAAGTGTGCCTTCTTCATGGAAGAAAACTCCTATTGTATTGTTAACGGGTGTAAGAGAGTATTGTTGGAGGTTCACGACTGAAAACAGTCCACAGAATCTGAAAAGAAGGGATTCATTCAAAATATGGTTTTAGTCTGTCAAAGTTAATTTTACTGATTTGGTTAGTCTGTAAGTTTATAACTGTGGCAGAGTTTTTTCTAATCGCGGTGATTTCAAAAGGTCCATTGAATTTGTTTTCAGATTTGCTTTTAATCTGAGATTCTTTCACGTAAACTTTGTCGCCTACTTTGTATTCTGGTTGGTTAGTGGAAACATGTTTGTCAAATCTAACTTTAGATTTTTGTTTTTGTTGGTCGGTTTTAGCGCGGGCAAGTCTATAATAGTAGTTCATTCTGTTGTTAAGGTCCCTAACATATTTGGAAATGAGTTTTTCCTGATCGTATATTGTTTCGGGGGGTCTACTAGAAGTGTGCCCAAAGATGAGTTCGTAGGGCGTGAAACCAGTGGTCTTGTTTTTAGTGTTGTTGTAGCAGATAACTGCGTAGGGGAGGACGTTGAATGGATGTTCATCCGGATGTTCAGCTGTATTTGCCCTTATCATTTCCGCTAAAGTCGCGTGAAACCTTTCGATAGAACCATTTGATTCGGGATGGTGGACACTTGAAAAGGATAGTTTTATGTCATATAGTTTGCACAGGTCCCTTATGAGAGTGTTATCAAATTCACGTCCATAATCACAATGGATGCGAAGAGGTGTACCGTAATGTTGGAAGAATATTAGGAGGGTGTTTACTACAGTTTTAGCTGTTTTGTCACCAATTGGGTAAGCCTGAGTAAATTTGGTGAGTTCATCCCTAATAGTCAGTGCGTAGTTTCTAGTTGGATATTCGAAAATATCAATGTTGATACGTTCGAAGGGCGTTTTTGGTGTTTCAGTTATGACAAAAGGAGCACTTAAGTTTTTTCTACAGAACTTTACCTTTTGGCAAGTTTCGCAGGACTTAATAAATTGCTCTACACTTTTGATTAGTCCAGTCCAATTATACTTTTCTTTTATGCGTCGGATGGTCTCGTTAATTCCTCGATGAAGGTTATTTTTGCCGCAGTGGTACTGCTGCAGTATAACGGGAATCTCGTCTTGAGAAGGGGTTGTCACAATATTTTGACAAATTTTAAGTTTTACGTCTTTGTCTGCAAGTATAAAGGATAGTGTTTCAAGAATCGGTAGTTCTACGTTGTTTTCAATGCAAAAAGTTTCGGATTCGTCGAACTGGTCTTGGTTGTTATAGAGAATGTTGAAAAGATGTGCAACAACTGTTCCAGGATCAAAGGGTAAAGGGACAATTAAATATTTTCTATGCCTTACAGTTTTGCTGGCTAGAACGTTTAGAGTGTCAGTAGTGAAGTTTGGGTCTTCTTCGAAAATATCTTCGATGATTTTGTCATGCAAGTCATTGAGTTTATTTTGCCAGAAGAAAGTGACTATTCGTTTGTGAGATTTGTCTAGAAGTTGGGCGTTAGAAATTTCTATTTTTGAATAGTCGATTATCGACTCGGTTTTATACAATTGAACAAATCTATTAAATTCTGTTGTCATGCGTTCGTCATGATCATCGCGTTCTTGATCATTGTCGGAGTCGTTGGAGTTATCGTGACTAGTACCTGGATCGGGTTGTTTTGGGTCGGTTTCGTTATTTGCGAAAATTTTTATCTTTGAAAGAAAGTCGGTGCATTGTTTGAAGTGATTAATTTTGATACGGGAAAGAGCGTCTGCGTTCAAGTTTACCTTGCCGGGCTTGTATTCGATTTTATAGTTATACTCCGCTAGCTTGAGGCGCCATCTGGCTAGACGACTGCCAAGGTCTTTGATCGAAAAGAGCCAAGTAAGCGGACGGTGATCACACAGGAGTGTAAACTTTCTCCCAAAAAGATACGGTCTGTAGTGCTTGACCGCCCAAACAATGGCTAGCAGTTCCCGTTCGATCGTGGAATATCGAGTTTCTGCACCGCAGAGTGTACGGGAAGCATATGCTATAGGAAGATCTTTTCCTACGGGGCCTTGTGAGAGAACCGCTCCAAGTGCAAAAGCACTAGCATCAGTAGTGAGCAGGAATGGTTCTTCGAAATTTGGGTAGATCAAGATAGGGTCAGATACAAGGGCTTGCTTCAGTTCGTTGAAGGAAGACTTGCAATCTGCGTCGAAGATGAATTTGACGTCTTTCTGCAGGAGTTTCGTTAGGGGCTTTGAGATCTTGGCGAAATTGGAAATAAAACGTCGGTAATAACCGGCGAGACCAAGAAAAGATTTAACATCTTTAGGAGTTTGGGGTTGAGGAAAATTCTGAATGCATTCAACCTTTGAAGGGTTTGGTTTTACTCCTTCTTGGGTGATCAGATGACCTAGGTAAGCAACTTCCTTACGGAGAAACTCACACTTGTCAGGTTGAATTTTCAAGTTTGACTGTCTAAGACGCTTAAAGACTTCTGTCAAACGGGACATATGCTCATGGATGGTTGGTGAATAAACGATAATGTCATCCATGTAAACAAGGCAACGTTCATTCTGGATGCCCAGAAGAATGTTGTCCATGACCCTCTGAAAGGTAGAAGGTGCATTTTTCAGACCAAATGGCATACGAACGAATTCGTAATGGCCATTGTCAACAGAGAAACCGGTCTTGGGAATGTCTTCCTCAAGGATTTCCAACTGGTGAAACCCGGAAGCGAGATCCAGTGTCGAAAAGTATTGACAATTACCAAGTTGGTCGAGGAGATCAGAAATGTTGGGCAGAGGATATTTATCGTCTACAGTTAGTTCGTTTAACTTCCTATAGTCGATAACAACTCGCCACTTTTGCTTACCAGAAGCATCGAGTTTCTTAGGGACGACCCATACGGGGGAGGACCAAGGAGAAGAAGAGTGCCTGATAATGCCTTGATCAAGCATTTTGGAAATTTGGGTTTTCACTTCCTCCTTATGCACTTGAGGATATCTGTACGATTTCGTGAAAACGGGCTTGGCATTATTGGTGTCAATAGAGTGTTTGACGGCGTTAGTAAACGTCAAAACATCGCCTTCGAGATAGAAAATATCTTCGAATTCTAAGCAGAGATTCGTGATAAGTTCTCGCTCTTCGTCGTTAAGATGTTCTGTCCGAATTTGTTCTCTGATTGTAAAGTTTCTGTCTAAGTTTGCAGATTCAGAGTAATCGTGTGTATTCAGATTTAAGAGAGGGTGTGTATTGTCAAGGGGTTCTAAATGAAGATTGGAAAAGTTAACAGTTTTTGGCATTGCGTTCGCGTTTATTATCGAAGTCAGAAATTCTCCCTTTGAATTAACACGTACAACCGCGTTGGGAAGTCGTACTTTGTCAATTACTTGTGTCGGTAAAATTGCGTCAGTATTTCTAAGTTCACATTTAAGTTGGAAAATTTGTTCGGTTCGTGCCTGGATTGTTATTTGATTGTTATAAATATGAGTTTGTGCGTTAGTACTGGGTGTGTCTGTTGGTTGTGTATTAGATTGGTCGTGATCGGGTACTTTATGTAAGGGAATAGTTTTAAAGTTAGTAATTAATTGTTTGGATTTTAGGTCGACAATACATTCATAATGTTCAAGAAAATCAAGACCTAATATCCCATCGAACTCAATATCTAGATCGTAGATAAAGACCTTGTGTGGATCGCCTAGAGCGAAAGGAATGAGGGTGGATTGTGAGATCGGGATTTTCTCATGAGTAATGCCTTGAATTGTTACTCTTTCGGGAGATCGTTGTGAGAAGTTTTTGACAGTGTTTTCTTTGAAAATAGAGATACCAGCTCCGGTATCAATTAAGAGTTTAAATTTTCCAGAAGCGTCGTTGATATAATAGAGGTTCTTGGAATTTACTGTCAGAAGGGGACTTAAAGAAATGTTTGTTCTGGGAAGTTCAGATCGGGATTGAAGTCTTCCAAATTCAAATTCTGTATTTGAGTTTGGACTTCTGAGAGGGTAGTTGCCGTATCTGGGGGTTGATCTAGGCTCGGAAGCGCTAGAAAATCCTGGTATTCATTAGGGCTGAAGGGTACGACAGGGGTATTGTCTACCGTTTGTTCAAGCCCATAGCTTTCATAGTTTTGGGTGTTATCATCGAAATGCTGCTGATTATTATCAGTATAATAATCATACTCGTCTGCATAATATTCGTGATAGTTGCCATTTTGATGGTGATTAAAATGGTGGGTCCTTTCAGGACGGAAATTTGGGTTTGTCTGTATTACAGACGGTCGAAAGTTGTTCGGTTTGAAAGGAGGTCTTTGAAAGTTATTAGGTCTAAATTGTTGACCTTGATGGTTTGTGTTATTGTTGACAGGATTTGGCCTCGATGATTGATTCGGCCCAATGAAATTTGGTCTATTATTTTCTTTAAAAGGCTGAGGGTTATTTTGAAATCTTAACCGACAGTCCGCAGCAATGTGGCCTAATCGCCCACAATTTAAACATTTAGGAGGTGGATTTGGTTTTCTAGCCTGAAAAGATGGCTTAGGTGGAACGGATTTATTTACTTTTTGTTCCTCTAGAAGATCCTTCGGATTACTGGCACGGATAATTTGGCCTAATCGAGGTTCTAAACCGGTAAGTAGGGTGTTTAGGACCATTGTGTCAACAAGAGTGGTTTGAGCATCTTTCTGCTCGTTGCTTAGACTAGGGGCTTTTTGGATACAAGAGTGCATTTTCGCACTCAAAACCTGAAGTCTGTTATAGAATGTCAAGGGGGACTCGTTTGATAGTTGTTTCAAACGTTGGAGATCGTGAATTAAAGAAGACAGATCCCTAGAGTCTCCAAAGTGTAGTGTTAGAAGCTGCTTTATTTCGAGGTACGACGCGGGGTTCCTAGAGTTAATTAACTGCGCCGCTTTTCCCCTTAATTTATTTTTGATGTGAATTACCAACAAATATTTTTGTTCGGTATTAGACATGTTATACGCGCAATTGCACGCATGTATAAATGTAGCCAAAGAAATTTGGTCGCCTTCAAACTCTGGAATTATTGAAAATATTTCCGACAACCTATATTTTTCAGTTTCTTCGGCAACAGTGTTGTTTTGTGCTTGTGCCATTTTGATTTAATAGAATTTTAAACGAAAGAGGTTCAATCAAAAATAATAAAAGGTATAGAAAATGGTATCAATAAAATAAATGGTATAAAAATCAATAAATTTGTAAATGGGGAAATACCAAAGTTATTTGGATGATAGAATGGTATTAATAAAATAAAATGTAAATAAAATCAATAAATCATATAGTTCACTCAATTGAATGAATAAAAATCAAAGTAATCAAATAAATCATATAAAATATCAATGTAATCAATTAAATCAGTGATTCAATTCACTGAATAAAAAAATATCAAATAATCAAAATATTAAAATCAATCAAACATTAAAATCAATTATTAATAAACTTAAACGTTAGACGATTCACTACTACTCACATCAACAGGAACATTGGAAGATCCGTGTTCTCCTTTTTATCGCAGTTGGGACTTCTTCCAGGTTCTTTGCTCCGTTGAGGGATAGGAATCCGCCGCTACCAGTTAGAAGTAAGCTCGTGTTCTAGTAACGTTGACGGATCCTACTGACTGCGCCAATTTGTTATATCACACTTCTCAAATTAAACTTTTTAAAAAAGATTTTTATTAACTTTAACAAAATTATAACTTTTTAAAATACAAAATACAAAATTGAAATAATGACAATAATAACTAACAACAGACTGAGTAATAATGAATAACAAACAAGAGAGATTTTACAATATATAACCTAATGAATGCTGAATCGGCACTGTCGACACGGCGATTCCCACGGATGCTCGGCGTGGCTGTAATCTGACACTGCACGTGTTCGCTGAGTCAGCTGGGAACGATGAAATACAGTTGCTACATAAGTTCACCCAAAGTTCATGTTATAAACTTATATAACACACACATATATATATATATATATATATATATATATATATATATATATATATATATATTCCTCGCATACTTGCCATTGCTCGAGTGACTACATTCACCACTCCACTTGCAGTAGATTTGTCAACACCAGCAAAATCCCCAACAGCTTGCAGTAAAGAGCCGGTTGCTAGAAATCTAAGAGTTAAAAGCACCATCTCTGCAGGTATTAGACCACAGTTTCTAAAAACATTCCTTCATATAATTTAGTTTTCCAGGAAGGCAAAGAAATAAACTGTATTACCTTTTACTTTTTGTTTGCAGCGGAATAATTTCTATAACATCTTTGGCCAAACGAAATCTTTGAAAAAATTCAGTTTCGTTCCAAATATCGAAATGATTTAACCGTTGACGAAAATTAGGTGGCATTCTGGGATGTAACACTGCATCAACCACACCCAAAAAATCTTCGTCGTCTCTTAAAACCTCATTCCTATTAGCCATTTTTGAACTTAGAATAAGCTATCAAGGGATATAAAAGCACACATGAAAAACCCGCTTCGAGTTAAGTAGAGTTGACTTGTCAAATTACAAAACAGAACTCGGTTCAAATCGTTGATCCGTCAAAATGCTACGTTCAACTTAAACTACCGTTTAACTGACGTTCAACGTTTATACAACCCAAAACCTACTTTTGATCTGCAGTTCAAGACTGAACTAGCGTTCAAACTGTTTATACAACCGGGCCTTTATTGGATGAGGAAGATCTGCGATGCATATTTAGAAAATTAGAGCAGGCCATTTAGGGACAATGGCGTAATACTCAGTTTAAACAAGACTGAACACAACAAGACAAGAGAGAACAAATAAATTTAAATACTTAGCTAAGAAAGGCACAACAGAACAAGAAATATAAAATACGCTAGAATTAAGGAGTTTTAAACAACGAAATTCAATCTTCTACAATAGGCCAAAATCATTCAACTATTCAAGTCTACAGGTTGGAAAAATATTAGATTAGTATTTAACCAACACAGTACCTGAAATTAGAAGTCAAATACTACCAAAGGTTGTTTTTAATCTTTGTTGCTTTAAAAACTATCTAGCAGTGTGTAAATTTATTTAGTTTAACTGGCGACTCCGCCCATACTTCAGTCCGCAATAATAAGTAATTTAAGAGTTGCCAAACTTTTATGCCGATTTTATTGAACTAATTGAATTAATTTTATAATAAGTCTATCTAAGTCTAATAATATTGAAAATTTATTGATATCTTTAAACTAGTCTAATGGTCTCGCTGGCTCTTAAGCTAAGGAATAATGTTCTGGTGCTTTGTTGTATTGCAGCTGGCTGGCTGGTTGTTTGGCCTTTGTAAATAAAGGGTCTGATTTGTAAGGGTTTAAATTTTCAACACAAAACCGGAATATAAGTATTAAATTTTGTTTTCTTTTTTTTTTTTGTTGTTATTAATCATGCACATTCGTGTTTTTTTATGTCTTGATCTTCGCTTTATTTCGGTTATAGTTTTAGGTATTGTAAAGTTTTTATTTTCACACTCGGGTTCAGTTCAGTTCTTGGATTTATTTAAAAACACAGTCTAACTCACTATAATTTATTTCCACCACTTTAATTTATATTCACAGAATTATTCACAATTTATTTAGAACTCATTATCTTTACTATACGGCAGTCGAATATTGAATGAATGCTTCCGTCAGCTCTTCGTATTTATTTGTTAGTTCTCGGAATTCTACAGAAGGTCAAAGAGCCGCCGACAAATTTCCTTCATGTGTTCTCAAAGATTCGAGGAAATTCGACGAATTTCGGTTAGAGCGAGCCGCCGGCCTCGGCTCGACAGACCAACATTTCGGATTCCCCGAAATATTGGATGAATGTCGATTACACGAATTATTGGATAAATTCCCGTCACATTGCCCCCTAAAGACGATTTCGTCCCGGAATATCATATAAACATTCCTGGTGTTGCGATATTTCTAGGACTCTCCATGTCGACAACGGGAAGTTTGGTGGAAGTAACAGTCAACGTTCTTCGAGTCTGGGCTGCAATTATTGAGACTGCATACAAGGATGTCGATGCCACGGAATGGAAAGGTAGTTTCTATCATATTTCTCACCACTTTCCATTTCAGCCCATTCAACACACAGGCTATCTTTGGGACCGCCAATTTCTCTCCATCATCACAGTCCTCAGTTGTACCAGAGTCTGCCAAACTTCGCTATATATTGGCTTGTTCTGGGAGAATGTTTTCGTTAGCAAATAGAAAATGTCTCTGGTACTCACTTGTTAGTTCTCTTCCAGATGAAACACCTTCCCTACTACTGGACATTGCTCTCTTAGCTTCTGGAACTGGCCGTACTTCTTTGCAAACACCTCTGGATATCCGGACACCTTGAGCCACATAATGAGCCTCTCTGTTCACTCGTGCTGTACTTTCTGCCCATCCGAATACCGTGCCATAAACTGTTCGAATGTCATCTCGTCATCGTGTGGTTGGATGCTGCGGACTTTGGCTTCCGGCATAAGGGGCTAACCTGTTGAAATGTACCACTTTTGGTTTTGCTCGAGTTAGCTTCCTTATCCTGTAAACAACATCCTTGATTCTCTTTACAATTTGGTAAGGCAACTCCCAAGATCTCTGTAGTTTGTGCGAATATCCACGATGGCGTTGCGGCTTATGTAACCAAACAACATCATCAACTTAGAATACTGATCCCAGTATCTTTGGTGGTCTGAGATCACCTTTGACAAATGGCGGTTCATGGTTCTATTCATCCGTTCTACCATTCCATCGGATTGCGGGTGTAATGCTATGGTCCGTGTTTTATTGATCTTAAAGAGCTTGCAGACATCTTGGAAAAGAGTGGACTCGAAATTTCTACCTTGGTCTGAGTGCGAGTCCAACCGAACACCCGAACGACTGATCCATTCCTTGATAAAGACATCGGCAACGGTCAAGGCTTCTTGATTCGGCAATGTAATTATTTCCGGAGAGAGAGTCTGGCAATGGCACGGCAACATCAATGGCTACTCTTTCAAATGGACTGCCTACATTATATTGCTACCTTTTTACTGCCTTGCTCCTATTATCTTTTAGTACATTCCCATTAACTTTGCACGGTTTAATTTAACTAGTCTTCGGATTTAATTGTTTCCATTCAATTTACAACCACTTTTTTTAAATTTTGAATTTTGAAAAAGTTTTCTAACTGTCACTTTATAACCCCTAACAATCTTCACTGCTGCACACTCAAATTTAGACTCACCTAACCATGATGTTTGATCTTTCTTTTATAGTTTTTAATTTTGACATAGAACTGATTATTTTTAACTTTTTAAATCCGCATATTTCAAATCTTATTTTCCTAGATAGTAATCCTTTTTCCAATATTTTATTCCTTATCTATTAAATTTTTTATAATACCTTCTACTTTTCTAAAAATCTGCAATTTTATAATCTTCTGTTCTATGATCCTTTACCCACCAGTCTTTTCAACCATAACCTTTATTATATTATATTATAAAGTTTATAAGCTCATTCATTGTTGGGATTCAACAATGCAATATTTCGATTCCGCGTTCCGTCTTTGTGCTGTCTTATGAATTTGAACTTTTTTTGGTAGTTAATTCTCTCAAAATTTCATTCCAAAGTTATTTTGACAAATGAAATTTCAATTGAATTTTTTAAGTGGAAAAAATTAAGTTTTTAAAAGTTATTTACCTCGAAATACTCTACTAGGATCCTAAATTTGTTATTATTATTACCCCTATTGTGGATAAAATTTGAAATTACTATAATTCTGGACTATTGAATTTTGATACTGTCATTTATGGATGTTGTCTCGAAATTAAGGTAAAACTTTATATTTTTTATTCATTAAATGCTTTCATTGTAATGTATCAAATTCATAGAATATTTGTATATGTTTATTTAAATTCCAAATTGCTTTTTAATAAATTTATTTGAAACTGTTACATTTGATAGTTTTCATAAATGTGTTTACTATGTTGTTTTAGTTGAATTTTTCATTTATAAATCATCAGTTTATGGTCTAGCTTTATAATTTAATCATATCTATACGTGCATTGACCATTTAATTGTATTTGATGTTTTCTTATCTCTTTTACATGTTTAGAATCACCCTGACAAATTTTCCATTGCCTTCCAATATTTGTTTTATGTTGCAATGCATTATTTACTTATTAATATACTATTACCATTACATTCGAATATTATTGATTTAAATTTCATCAAAATGAAATTTGGAAGGTGGATACTGCAGTAGATTGCCTATTTGTTTCCAAATTTTTTTAGAATTTTGAACTTCCTGTTTTACCGGAAGTAATGTCGATTTTAAAATTTGCAATATTTTATTACGAATACAAAAATATCGAGTTTGATATTGTTTACTTCAATACCTACCGAGATATTAACAGAAAAGTAATTAAGGAAAGGAAAAATCTAATATCCATTAAAATTTCCCGGTTAAGTTGGCTATAGCCAATCACAACATAGCCTCTTCATAACGTGACGTCCCCTTCTAATCGAGCGCTAACTATAAATAAAATCAGAGCAGACTCAAATTCAATTCAGTTACATAGTGACTCTTGGGGAGTAGGCAGATTGAGGCCCCGAGTTCGATCTAGACTCTGAAACTCTTTTTCACGTTTGTATCTTGATAATAGCTCCAAAGCAGGAATAGAAACGTCGAGTATATAATAAATTCAGACGCGGTTCTCACTCGGAACCTAGCCTTGTTCATAGTAATGACGGCGGAAGCCTCTCAGAACACACACACATATATATATATATATATATATATATATATATATATATATGTCTAGTCGTAGGCTTTCACGGATGGAGCAATATGAAGAAATATTTATCGGGGAATACATCCGTTCGTTATATTGATTCATGTTTTAATCCTGCAGACGTTTCGCCAAGGTTTCAGTTGACATTATCAATGCGTTGTTTCGGTGAACTGAGAGGTGATCTGCTGCCTTAGCTTCTTATTTTATATGCCTCCGTCGGAGGTCATATTGCGCCTGATTGGTCGGAGTTGACTCCGCCCCCTTCGCTGCCGTGCCGGGTGTGTCACTTGTGGGCGGGTTTGTATTTTGCGCGGCAAATTCTATTTTATTTTGATGTTGAATAATTGTCTTCCATGTATTAGATAGGTGCAGGGCGTCATCTCTTTTGTCCACTTTTCTCGATTTCGATGGCTTCTCGTTTTAGTCTGGTTTTGTAATGAGTTGTTTGTGCGATTTGTTTGCAACTATCGAAATTGATTTTATGGCCCGATTGTTGTTGGGGTTGGAAAAGGGCCAATGTTGTCTGTTTATTTTTGACAGCTAATCTGTGCTCATCTAAACGGGCTGAAATTCTCCTGTTCGTTTGTCCGACGTATACCTTGTCGCACGATCCGCAAGTTATACTATATACCCCTTGGTTTTCAAGTTTAACTTTTGGTTTGGGATTTCCTAAGCTTGTGCCTATAGTCTGGTGCGGTTTGTATGCCGTCGCTATGTCATGCCTTCGAAGAATTCGGCCAATTCTGTCTGCTGTCCTTTGATGTATGGTAAGACTACTTTTGTTTTTTCGGTGAGGTCATCGTTTGGTTTTGGCTCATGATACACAAACCACACAATCAAAAAGGCAATAGCACCACAACACCATGAGCCAATATACACTAGTGGAAAAAATTAAAGGATCAAAAAATAATTCCAAATTTTTTGATGTTATTCAAGTGTCTGGTTTTCGCCTGAAAATGGTCGTACCGGACTTTAAAAAAAAAGTATTTTAAAGCTTGAAGTTTCTGGTTTTGAGACCTGATGATGAAATTTTTTTTCAACCAAAAGTGTATCGCTCAATCCTAACGAATACCATAAGAATTTTTTTCAAAATTTTTTCTATGTTCTTTCTTGGTCTATGAACATGTAAAATTTTTTCGAAATAAATCGCTCTATTTATGGGATAAGTTGTTTATTCAGCTTTAAATTGTTTTTTTTTTAAAAGTTCAATACGACCAGTTGTCGCTAAGATATCGAACTTTTAATGGAAAAGGATCTTTTTGTGTTTAACCATCAATATCTCAGCAACCGTTGATCGCACAAGAAGAGTAAGAAAGGTTCTGAAATCTTGAACCAACACCCCATAAAAATCAGCAACGGTTTTTTGAAAAAAAAAAATTTTATTTTTTACATTAATTTGAAAAATCAAGAAAATAAGCACTTTTGTTGGCTTTTGGGATCATCAGGCGCTAAATTGGAAATATCAAGAAAACCAGTAATGTTAAGTGTGCCTTTTACAGTTCAATATGCCAACAAAAACCGTACAAAGTTTCGTTTAAATCCATCGAGCTGTTTTTTTGTTTTCTTCCACCGAATTTTTGAAAACCTTGAAAAGTTGATGATTTTGATTTTAAATGATCATAACTTTAGCAAAATGCAAAAAACTATATTTTTTCTGTTTCTTATACAATATCATTTATAAATCTGTTTAAGATTATGGGAAAACAAAAGAGAAATTGGAAAAGAAAAATTTGGAAAATTTAAAAAAAAAATTTTTAACAAATTTGTATTCTTTTTTAATGACCCAAAAAAAAAATAAAAAAAAATGGAAGAAATTTGAAATTTTTTTAATGACTTCAAAAAATTTATAACACGATTCTGTTATTGCATTCCATTGATTTTCTTGATTTTTAAACTTCGACTGAATTAAAATTTTAATTAAATTTCAAAGTTGATATACCCAATAGAATTTTGAACTCGATCTAGACGCTTTTCAGAAATTTATTATCGTTAGTTTTCGTGAACTCTTAAAACGCTAAAAACAGGTTTTTTTCAAAACCACTCCTTCTGCGTTACAAAAAATTTCATAAATTTGCAAAAAAAAACCAAGTTGCTTTCCGATCATGGTTAGAAGGTATTTATCAGAGCTAGAGGTTGCTCGTTTGATTACTCTGCTCGAAGAAGGTTGCAGTCAACGTGATGTTGCCATCGGGATGGGTGTTAGTCAATCCGTCGTATCTCGAACGTATGCACGATACCGGGAGACGAACCAATACATTCGTCGTACTGGACAAGGACGCCATCGTGTCACGACTGCGATGATCGAGCAGTTGTCCGACACGTTCGACGTGAGCCTTTCATCAGTGCGAACATTGTGGCGAGAAATTTTGCAAATTGGGTACAACAGCGACACCAAGTACCTACGAAACCTTTCTTCCCGTACAGTCATCAACCGTCTTCGCGAAAATGGGTTAAATGCACGACATCCTAATCGTGTACCCATGTTGACAGCGAGACATCGCCGAGAACGTTTAGCGTATGCCAACGCACGTCGGGCTTGGACATTGAGACAATGGAGAAATGTTTTATTCACTGACGAATCCAGGTTCAACTTATATGGGAACGACCGACGTCCGCTTCTTTGGCGCCGTCGTGGTGAACGTTTTCGCCAGGATTTTGTTCGTCCGACTGTCGCCTATGGTGGTGGGTCAGTCATGGTCTGGGGCGGCGTTTCGCGAGATTGGAGAACACCTCTGGTGATTATGCGCGAAAACTTAACAGCTCAGCGCTATATTGACCAAATTTAGAGACCAATTGTACTGCGTAGACGGCAACATCAGAGGGAGTTTATTCTAATGCAAGATAACGCACGCCCACACACAGCCAACATTACCAGACTGCGGCATCCACCAATGAGTCCAGACCTCAATCCCATCGAGCATGTTTGGGACATAATGGGTCGTCGTTTGCGCAGTGAGTATCCAAATGTGCAGAACTTGGCCACATTAGAGCGTGCACTTCTGCAAATTTGGAACACCATCCCTCAACCTCAGATTGCCCGCTGCATCAATATGACTGAACGCTTAGCAGCCGTTATTGAGAACAGGGGTGGCAATACCCGTTATTAATATACCTGACGAACGTCAGACGAACATACATACACATACACACAAACACTCAAATACACAAACGCACACAAAAGAAGCGTAAATCCGATCGGGCAACCTTCACGGGGTACGCTTTGGGTCATTAAAAAAAGAATACTAATTTGTTAAAAAAAAAAAATTCCAAATTTTCCACAAATTTTTTTTCAATTTCTCTTTTGTTTTCCTACAATCTTAAACAGATTTATGAATTATATTGTATAAGAAACAGAAAAAATATAGTTTTTTGTATTTTGTTAAAGTTATGATTATTTAAAATCAAAATCAACTTTTCAAGGTATTCAAAAATTCGATCGAAGAAAACAAAAAAACGGCTCGATGGATTTATACGAAACATTGTGGGGTTTTTGTTGGCATATTGAACTGTAAAAGGCACACTTAACATTACTGGTTTTCTCGATATTTTCAGTTTAGCGGCTGGTGATCCCAAAAGCCATCAAACGTGCTTTTTACCTAGATTTTTCAAATTAATGTAAAGAATAAAAAAAATAAAAACTTTCAAAAAACCGTAGCTGATTTCTGTGGGAAATTTATTCAAGATTACAACACCTTACTTAATTTTCATGTGCGATCGGGGTTTGCTGAGGTATTGATGGTTAAAGACAAAAAGACCCATTTCCACTCAAAGTTCGATATCTCAGCGAGAAGTGGTCGTATTGAACTTTGCAAAACAGAAATTTAAAGCTGAATGAACAAATTATTCTATCCATGTAGTGGTTGATTGAAAAGAAAAAAATTCAAGTTCGTACACCTAAAAAGAAAACCAAAAAAAATTGCAATTTTTTTTGTTATGGTATTCGTTAGGATTGAGCGGTACACGTTGCTTGAATTTTTTTTGCTCATAAGAGCTCAAAACTAGAAACTTCAAGCTTTAAAATCCTTTTTTTTTTAACTTCAGGGCGACCATTTTCAAGGGAAATACAGCTAATTGAAAAACGTCAAAAAATTTGGAATTATTTTTTGATCCTTTAATTTTTTCCACTACTATATATGAATGAATACACAGATTTAATTTAATAAAGTGGAATTCAGTAATAGTGTTTATTAGTTCATCATAAACTTCATTTGTAAAATTGTTAAAATAAAAATGTTCTTTAGAAGCTGATTATCATTTTTTACAATATAATAATTATGCTACTACATTTTTAAACTCGTACCCTCGCACCAAATCTTTATTTTGACACTCAGTGCCCTGCCGAAACTAAGTTATCATCTACTTGACGTAAATCAAACATTTTAAGGTTTAAGGCATGTGACAATGATCCAAAATAAATATTATTTTTCAGGGGGAAAACTCAGAAAGTAATAAGCAAATTATTTTCTTGTAATGAAAGTAAGCAAAATCTAATTAAACGCGACTTATCGAGGATATCGAAAACTTTAGGAAACGGAATATAGCACTAATATCCTACAAACTATCTTTGGGGGATTTTCTCTACGGCAAAAAATCAAAAACTTTAGGACATCTATTGTGGTCTAGCTAGATGGAGTTTTACATTATTTTTTAAATAAATAATACATTTTAGGTATTTTTTAAATTTTGGAAAAGCCAGTAGGAAATTTGGTAGAACATGCGAATTTAATGGTAGCTTCTTTTGTTTTGATAACGAATTTAATAATGGTGAACATCGAAACGTAGGAAGACTGGATACATGATTGTAAATATCATCAATACAAACAAATGGGTAAAGAACATGTTTAAGTGAAAGTATAAATCCATTGCAAACATCTAGCGATAGTTAACTTTTAAATATGTTAAAATCAGTCATGGAACTTGTCCCGGTATTGAACTGCAACCAGGAACTGACCTAGATTTGAAAATTGTTAAATAAACCTGTCTAATTTGTAAAGTAATATGATTCATATAATAACTACAAATTTTCCATTTGGGTTGTAATTTTAAATTTTTAAGACAGAATGTTAGTTTTTATGGCATACACAGATAATATACTGCAAATATTAATTATCTGAATCTATAATAGGTTTAAACGGGTTATATTAAACATTGGATTCATGTTAATATAAACCATATACAGTGTGGAACAGAATGGAATAAATTCGATAACGAATAAAGGAGGGCTTGTAGGAAAAAACGCTTGAGCACGGCGGGTTGTATTTTTAAATGCGCATTTTTTCAACAAAAAAATATATAGGGTGTGTCATGTGACAGTGGCCAATACCAACTTTCTTATTTTAAATGCAAGCCCCTGTATATTATTTATTTTTTCGGATTCTTCAGAAAAGTCTAAACATAATTCATCTGCAATGTCCTACACCTATCTTCAACAGTTTCCGAAATATTAAGTGTTTTTAGATATATTACCAAAATTAACATTAAAAAATTATTTTGTTTCACAAATTTGCTACATTACACGAAATAATTAAATCCAATTTAGCTCTTGATATTAAGATTTCTGAGTTCCTTTTCACTGATTTGAAAAAAAACTGCATGACAGTTGTGATCAGTGTCAGTGCTATTGTCGTTTGAATTTCGTTAACTGTGAGTAATAATATAAGAAAAATGGTTCATTTAACAGAAATGCACAAAATAACCATTTTACAAATAATTGGTTATGGAGATAACACACGGACACAAATGGAAGATTCTCGCTTATTTCACGAAAATTGTCTAAATTTGCCGCCTTTATCCAAGAAACAATAAACAAAATAGAAAAGCAGTTTCGCTAGCTATGCTGCGAATGCTCTCAGTGATAATACGGAATTGGATATTATTCTTGAATTTTAAGAAAACCCACATAATTCTGATCGAAAAGCAGCCCCACTGTTCAGCGTTAGCCACATATACTTTTTTCGAGTATTAAAGGAAAGTAAAATGCATCCCTATAAAATGATGCCAACTCAGGAGCTCATGAAAGACAATTTCGATAGAAGAACGTATTTCTGTGAACAAATGGTGGTAAGGTTAAATAACAATGTGATCCAATTATGTTTTGGTTTCTGATGAGAGCACATTTAAACTTCAGGATCATATTAATCGTCAAAATTGCCGCTCTTGGTCTAATGAGAATCCTTACTATATGACAGCAAAACATACGCAATATCCTGAATAAGTTAATGATTGGGCAGGATTTGTTGGAAATCATATCGTAGGTCCCTTTTTCACTGATAGAAACTTGAATGGTGAAAAATATTTAGAACTGCTCCAAAACAATGTCGTGCCAAGTTTTGACAAACTTATATCCTGATTCAGTAACCCTACGAGTTCCTGCTAATACAATATGATTTCAGCAAGATGGAACACCGCCCCATTACGAAATCATTGTCCGGCAGTACATGAACCAAACTTTTCAAGATCGGTAGATTGGGAGGTGCGGTACGATAGAATGGCCAGCACGTTCTCCTGCTTTGACGCCATTGGACTACTTTTTGTGGGGATATGTCAAAAGTTCTGTATACAAAACTAAACCCCTCAACTTAGATGACCTAAAAAGACGCTTGCGATTAGATCAGTCACACCTGAGATGTTGAGTAACGTTAGAAGACATTCATACCAGATTAGAATGTTTCCAAGACGTTCGCGGCAAGCATGTTAAACATTTGCTACTTTGAGATTATTGATTTTTTTATATATTATTACGAAATAATCAGTATTACTTATTAGGTTTTTAGTTAATGTAGCGAATTTGGGAAATAAAATAATTTTCTTTTTTCTTAATGTTAATTTTTGTAATAAATCTGAAAACACTTATTTCCGTATTTCCGAAACCTTTGAAGATAGGTGTAGGACATTGTACATGAATTATGTCTAGAATTTTGTGGACAATCCAAAAAATAAGTAATATGCAGCGGCTTGCATTTAAAATGAGTAAGTTGGTATTTGCCAATGTCACATGACACATCCTATATCATTTTTTTGTTGACTGTTCCACAATGTAAAAGATACAGCATGAACCTATTTCAAAACCTTTCAAGCCCTTTTGTATCCTAGGTTTGTTGGTGCGGTGCTGATTTATTATATCATTTATTCTGATTTTAAGGTGAAAGTTGATTTGATTTAATTCTTAATTTGTAATAATAACATGTAGATATTTACCATATTTATTACATTTTTAGTTACCTAATAAGATAATTAGGGGATTGTATAACGTCAACATTGTTTCAATATTACAGAATTTATTGAATATAAGACAATGTATTGTTTCTAGTCGATAACTTTCATCAGTTGCGCTTCACTCAAGATACCTAAATCTTGAATAATTAGTTATGAGTTGTTTATATAAGACTGAATTTAATATTTTAACGTGAAATAATTATCGAAATCTATGAGTTTATGGCTAAACTAGATTTTGACAGTCATTCCGCATAAAATTTCTTTACAAACTAAAAATATCTCTACTATTATACAGAACTTTTATTTTTGGACGAGACAAACTTATAAATAAATTCTGTAAGCCACATTATAACACAAATCAGATATCCACAGGTCAGCAAATGGAGTACCCATACGTCACTTTGCGACAAATGTTTGACCAGATCTGAAATTAAAAATTATGTTATTAACTAAGCATTAAAATGACACTTTTGTCTGCGTTGTGAATACTTTTGACATTGACTTAAAAATATGTGTGTATTTAAAGCAAAATTCTGAAAATTAATACACAAGAAACCTCCATAGTTCTTATAAATATGATTATATTATAGAATTAACAAAAAATAAAATACATTTAATTTCTGTAAAGTATATTCATTTTAATGACCATTTCTATGTTAAATTTTAAGACATTTTTTGAGATTTCTTCGTCTTTTTTATTATTTTCAATCACAGAGATCTTTGATGTACTAAGGTAAATCTTATTGAGAGTTTATCTGTTCAAAACACAATAAACAAACCCGTCCGTTTGGCCTAGGAGGATGCACTCGTATTGGTTGTATATTTTAATTTTCGACTTCCAAAAAGAGGAGGTCATCAATTCGGCGCGTATTTTATTTTGTATGTATGTTACCTGATTTCTTCTCCTGTTGTCCTCTTGTTTAATAGAGTATATATCCGGATTGGTGAAACTTGAAATTTTTGAAGAGAATTCTATTGGTAAAGTGGTGAAATTTGTGAATAGTCACATGCGTGCTTGGAAATCTTCCAATATCACTAACATATTGGTCGATTTTTCCGAAACCTCTTATGAATGTGTATAGTTTTTTAAACTGTAATCTATTAAAGAACATCCCTAGGTGGTCTCACATACTTTTCTAAATCGCCAAAAAATCCAATATTTTTATCAAAATTTCCATCGAAGTGACCTAACTGACCTAATTTCCTCATAAATATTTTAATTCCAACGTAATAGTGCGGGAATTGCAGGCACTGGAATTTTTAGTAGCGAATTTGAAAATTCATCCCAAGAATATAGGTAGTATAATATAGTGCTCCTGAAATCAATGTGTACCAAACTCGTTTTGTTTGTATACCTGGCAAATACCGATTTAAATGAAAATTTTTCAATTTTGCGAAGAAGCTGCTTTTGGTGTCACCTATGCCCGACCTAATTGAAAATTCAGTGACAACAGATGTCAAGCTCCAAACTGATATTAGGGGTGATTATACACATGGTGTTTAGTTATAGCAAATAAAACCACAAAGTAAAGTGATAAAAGCAATAGCACTAACACAGATGCATCGGTCGGAATTATATTGATTATGTAACTGCTATTTATCATTTCTTAGTGCAAATTTCACAGCCGATTCAATTATACAGTGAACTTTTTGAGAAGTGTTTGTTCTTTACGGCAAGGTAAGTCAGGTCCTAATTTTAAAAGTTCAATTTAATATGGAGTTTTCGGAAGTGTTGTTAGACTGTTATGATTGAATAACAAGATAGTTGGAATATAGGATGGAGTGGAGGTTTGCTGGTCGAAAAATGTTAGAAAAGAATTTATAAAGTGTGGTTCATGAGTATGTGATAGGGCGGAGAAGAATAATTGTTATAAAGGGTGATTAAAAATTTTACAATAATGTGATAACTATAAGGTAGTAAACAGAGTAATTGAAATATATTGTGAAGTGGAATTACTACAAAGTACTTTAATAAAAGAGAATTGAAATTAAACCCATTTTACAGAGCAAATGCCCGCTACTAAAATTGCCGTTCTTACTATTAATTAACACAGTTTTAAATTTATATTTAACACATTAGAGCTTAAAGATATTTTCACCCACTATTCGAAGGTTAAGGTGCATTAACTGTATGTGTGATAGTGCAGGTATTTTAATGATTTCTTTTATATAATATTGTCAAAAAAAAAAAAATTACAATTTTTATAGAACGTTTGGACAAGACAGCCTCTGTCGGGTTAGTTAGTTAAACAAATTATTGACTTATTAAGTCAACGCGTTCCAACTTATTTCGAAAACTTTTACTTGTCAATTTAAATGATAATTTATCTTTCTATAATGTTGAGTCTTTCGATGTCAACCTGAACCTGGTCTAATTAGGTTATACATAAACAATGAAAAATAAAAAATAAGAAATAAAAATTATCCGATTTCAAAAAAACTAAAAAGCTGAAAATAAAATGTTAAAAAATATATAACCGACTTTCAAGTATAACTAAAAAGCTGAAAATAATTATAACGAAATACAACTCTAGACAATAAACAACACAATCAATGTTATTAGGTACCTACACACAAAGTAAAAAATTTAAACATTAAAAGGTGCTCATTCTATACAAATTAATTATCTACCTATCTAGTAAATGTTTGAAGACGGTGCCAAGCAAGAAACTAGTTTGATGAAGTTGTAGATAAGTTCGCAATGCAGGATTTTAGATATGCATTGTTAATGGCCATAAAAAACTAACTGAAAATAAAATAATTATAAATTTTACAATTTCCTTTAATGTTGGAATCTGATCCCCGAAATCATTGGAAATATGCAGTGTTTTCCCAACAAGTGCATACGCAGCAGGTAAAGATCCCACTATCATTCAGGAAACAAAATGCATGCTGAGAAACACAATTAAATAATAATACGTTGTTTCCTCAAATTTCAATTTATTATAAAAACCCGGATAATTGTTATACTACGAACCTTAGATTTTTTAATTTTTGAAACCATGCTTAGATAGCTACAGAACTGATGCCCAGTGAAACAATTTAAGTAAATTTGAATTTTAATTTTTTTTAAAACAATTTAAGCCACTAAAAATGTTTTCTTTTCATTAAAAACTACATTAAATAATTTATTTTAATTTTTTTATCGATTATTTAAATAATTATTATAAATGAGTGCCTTGTTTATGAGATAATTAATTGGATTTTTCAACGGAAATCAGAGATTTTTTATTTAATCTGTATCCAGGTTTTTATAATATCCAACTAGGATGCACTATTTTATTAACAAACGCATAAATTATTGAAACGACGATTACTTTAAACGGATTATTGTTGATTCATGTTTCAAATTTTATTTATTAAGTAGAGTGCGTTAATTTTCATAATTAATATAATGGGTTAAGTATTTTCATTGTACTTGATTGATCGAATTTAAAATTTTAAATATTAGTGATAGAGAAAACTCCTACTAATATTCACTAATTAATTATTCATCATAAGCTGTATATTTATTAAGTAAGATTTATACATACGCACTAATGTTCCAAATATGAGATTGACCGCAATATAGAACAGCATCATAAGTGAGAATGCTGAAGAAAATTTCTCCTTGTAGTTCTCTGCCAATATAACGTTATACGTGGGCTCAGTAAATCCTCTACAGAACCCCAGCATAACCAACGAAACTAAATGGAAATTGTAGCCCTTGCTAACACTGAATACTGCAAAAACAAAAAAAAAACATTATTCATATTATTTTAGGCCCTAAGATTTTTAAAATGTACTTCCGATAGTAATTACTGAAATTATGCAAGTGCAAAACTCAATTTTTAGGAAGTGTATATTTTAAAAAATTTTGCTATTTCATAGGTATTATCAAAAGCTAAAATTGTATACAACTTTGTAAGATAAGGTTGTCTAACCAATTTTCTTACCTTTAAAACATGCAGTTTTTGTTGTTTTTTAGGGTTTTGTATATATAATATACCGATACCCTTGAAATATCCCGCCGGATTTCGGCCTCTGTCACATCACAGCAATTTTCTCCTAAACTACTGGACGGAAGAGGTTGAAATTTGGTATCAATGTATACTTTGGTGACCCGATCAGGAGTTCATATCGTAAAAGAAGAAATTTTGACTTTAGGGGTACTTCTAGGGGTAAAAACTAAAAAAATCGACCGTTCCCCCCCTAATCTCCGAAACTACTGAGCCTAAAATTTTGAAAAAATAGGAAATATAGAACGTTGCCCGAACTTTACAGGAAAAATATGGAGAAACCATTAATATTAATTTTGGGGGCAAAGTATAGAATTAAATAAAAATTTTAAAATAAACAAAATTTCAAACGCATTATGTAATACATCAAATAAAAGCTCCCATTCTGAGGAACACAAATATATTTATTTCATATTTAAAACAAAAATAATTAAAAAGATATTAACGAAAATATACCAAAATTTACCCATCCCCCCCTTATCTCCCAAACCATAAAACGTAAAGTTTTGAAAAAAAATTAGAGGTATAGGGTCTGACCTGAACTTTACTGGAAAATTAAGGAAATTTTGGGGGGGAAATTACAGAATTCAATGGAAAATATAAAATTAAAATTGTTTCTAACGCATCATGTTATATATGAAATGAAACGGCTCATTACGACGAAAACAAATATATTTTTTTGAAATTTCTAAAATAAATTATTTAAAAGATATTAACAAAAATATAAAAAATTTACCTATCCCCCCGTTATCTCCGAAACTATTAGCAGCAAAATTTTTAAATGAAATATAGGTATAGCGCCTCACATGAACTTTACTGGAAAAGTAAAGACCCCTATTATTGGTTTTTGGGGGGTAAATTATAGAATTAAATGGAAAATAAAAAATTAAAGTTTTACCGCATCAAGTAACATATCAAATCAACGGGTTCATTATGAAGAATACAAATATATTTTTTTCATATTTTTAAAATAAATATATTTTAAAATATATTAACAAAAATAAAAAAAATAACTATTCCCCCTTTAATCCCCAAACTATAAGACCTAAAATTTTTTGTACACAGGAAAAATACGAAGAAATCCTTAATATTAATTTTGGGGGCTAAATTATGGAATTAGAGGGAAAATATTTTTTTTATGCATCATGCAATACATCAAATGAAAGGAATGAGGAATACAAATATATATTTTTCATATTTATAAAATTAATTGTTTACAAGATATTAACAAAAAATATAAAAAAATCCCATTTCCAGCTTTATTTTCGAAACCATAATGCCCAAAATTTTGAAAATAATTAGGCGTAGGGTAAAAATTATAGAATTAAATGGAAAATTAAAATAAAATTTCAAAAGCATCATGTAATATATTAAATCAAAGGCTCATTATGTGAATACAATATATCATATTTTTAAATCGTTTATTTAATAGATATTAACAAAAATATTAAACATCGACTTAATTCCCACTTTTGAACCTACACTATGCAGAAGTTTGAAAATATATTTCATTTGTATTGTAACGAGAAATCATCCGACAGCTGGTGCAATCGGCCCTCAACCAATTCATGGAAGGGACATTATTCCGATAAATTCGTAGAACCCGAAATGTTTGTCTCTCAACCGGCGGACCGCTGCCGTTACTGGGAATTCCTTTAAAGCTTCCCGAACATGATGGAACTTCCCGATGGTTCGTGGACGTACCAGATAATTCCAAGACAAATGTATAAATATAAAGCAGCTGGCGATAGGAGTTTTCAGTTTTCGTCGGTCGTTTGAACAGTTAAGATAAATTATGTAAATAGTAGTTTCTGTGAATATAAATTATTGTGTTAAAGTAGTGGAAATAAATTAGAGTGAGTTAGACTGTGTTTTTAAATAAATCCAAGAACTGAACTGAACCCGAGTGTGAAAATAAAAACATTACAGTGGTGACAGGTGTGCGGTGTATTTGTGGAACTTTTTGAAGTGAAAAATAAATAGACAGACAATGTTTAAAACAGTGAGTTTAGACCAATTGAAAGTGGCGGACTTAAAAAAAGAACTTGAGGAAAGGGATTTAGAAATTAGTGGGAAGAAAAGTGAGTTAATACAACGCCTACGAGATGCCCTAATAAATGAAGGTAACGATCCCGATACTTATTTGTTTGAAGTTTCTGGCAATGGAGACATGAGTATGCTATTAAAAAAAATGGAAGACAAATTGCTAGAAAATTCTAAGTCCTTAGAAGATAAGCTTGAAATGTTACAAGAAAATTCTAAAACCCTAGAAGATAAATTGCTAGAAAATTCTAAAACCCTAGAAGATAAATTGCTGGAAAATTCTGTAAACTTGAAAGAGGCCTTAGAAAATAAATTAGCAGAAAATTCTAAAGCGCTAGAAGACAAACTGTTAGAAAATTCGAAGTCTTTAGAGGATAAGCTACAAAAATTACACGAAAATGCGCAATCTTTAGAAGAGAATTTGAAAAGCATGGTACAGCAAAGTTCAGAAATGTTAGAAGAGAAAATAGTCGAAAATGAAGCTCGAATTGAAGATCTGAAGCAGACCACGGTCAAATATGAAACCCGGATGGAAGAACTAAAGGAAACAATAGTCGAAGAACTGAGTCAGACGACAGCTAAAAACGAAAGGCGCATAGAAGAGTTAAAACAGATAATGGAAGGCGAGATCACCAAAATAAAAGAACAGGTAGTGGCAAAACAAAGGGGAGAAATACCATCAAAGACCGAAAGCAGCAGCAGTCTAGAAGTAGTGGATTCAAAAATTGGCCTCGAGGGGACAAGGCAGAAAATGAAACCTCCCCAATTTGATGGAAAATCATCATGGACTAATTATCGTCGCCAATTCGAGGCTGCAGCTAAGCTAAACGGATGGTCGGCAGAGGAGAAGGCAATCGCATTAACCCTAGCCTTAAGAGGGGATGCTACAGATATCTTACAAACATTGTATACCTCGGAGCAAGAAGACTACGAACAACTGGTCAAACATTTAGAATTGAGGTATGGGCAAACCCATTTGGAGCACGTTTATCACTCCCAACTGAAAAATCGCCACCAGAAATCTAATGAATCCCTACAGGAGTTTGAAGCTGATATTGCCCGTCTGGTCCGCCTTGCCTATCCAGCCACACCGGAAAATGTGATAGAAAGGTTAGCAGTACAAGCGTTTCTGGATGGACTGCGGGACAACGAAGCCAGACAAGCTCTAACGCTAGCTCGACCGACTCAATTAGTGGATGCACTTGCTCGAGCGCTAGAATTCGAGGCTGCGAAAAATACCTGCAGAGGTCAAGCCAGAGTCCGAATCGTTGACGCAGAATCCGAAGATGGCGGAAACGATGAAGCCTCTGTAAGAAAGATAATAGAGAAAGTCCTTACCGAGAAAAGACAACTAAGATGTTGGAAATGTGGTAAGGTAGGACACATAAGGAGTCGTTGCAAGGCGAGCAACGGAGGCCCGACTTCTTCGTCGGAAAACTAAAGAGGGTCGATGTGAAGGGGCCATCGTCGACCTGTAGCCAACAAGCCCCAACTATCTACGCATATCTCGCTTCGCTACGCAACCAAGTTAACAGTGTCTTTGTAGATGGCTTCATCAATCAGAAGCAATGTGCAATGCTGCTGGATACAGGTGCGACCAAAACAGTTATAAGGCCCAACATCGGTTTAGAGACGATGATAAAACCAACAAAATGGCAACTGCGAACAGCGACAGGAGAAGCAGCGAAAGTCCATGGTGAAATCGAGGTTGAAATGACCTTGGGAAACACAACCTTCCTACATCGGGCATTAGTGGCAGACATCGAAGACGAAGTAATCATTGGAATGGATGTCATGAGCTCCAAGGGATTCCAGTTAAACTTCAGAGATGGAATTCTGCGAGTGAATGACGAAGAAGTGGTGCTTCATGGAAAAGATGACATAATGCTTCGAGCCATCTTAGCAGAAGATGTCAATGTTCCAGAAAGGGCTGAAATCATTATAGATGCTTGCTTAGATGGAAAAGCTAAAGCTGGAACAATAATGATGTTTGATCCCGAACTTAACGAAGGAAATGTAGGCAGAGGAGTCGCAATGGGGAAGACTCTGTTTCGTGCCAGGGAGATTGTTCCAGTAAGAGTAATGAACCTGAATCATTACTCGGTTGTGCTAAAGAAAGGAACAACTTTGGGCCATTGTTCAACAGTGTCCTCTGTAGTCAGAAGCACACAGCATGCAGAAATTCCACCAGGTAAACTGTCTGAGGAACTGGAAAGACTTATCACCGATTCATCTAAGAATTTGAAACCAAACCAGAGAGCAAAATTGAGGGACATCGTTAGAAACTACCAGGATATCTTCGATGTAGGGAATGGCAAAAGAGGACGAACTGATCTGGTGAAACACAAAATTAATACTGGGGACGCTCAACCTATTCGACAGTCGGCGAGAAGACTACCTCTAGCTAAAAGAGAAGAAGCCGAAAGGATAGTCCGCGAGATGGAGGAAGAAGGTGTTATTGAACCATCCAATAGCCCTTGGGCTTCTCCAGTTGTGTTGGTTAAAAAGAAAGATGGTTCGACCCGATTTTGCGTAGACTATCGGCAATTAAACCACGCTACAAAGAAAGACAGCTATCCCCTTCCAAGAATAGACGATACCCTAGACACGTTGGCTGGATCGAAGATGTTTTCCACCCTGGACTTGAAGAGCGGTTATTGGCAGGTGGAACTTGCTAAAGAAGACCGAGAAAAGACTGCTTTTACCATCGGCTCAGGACTTTATCAATTCACGGTGATGCCGTTTGGACTGTGTAATGCTCCAGCAACGTTTGAAAGATTGATGGAAACAGTGTTAAAAGGGCTTTCATGGAAAACGTGTCTGGTGTATCTTGACGACATTATCGTGGTTGGAAAATCTTTTGAAGACCACGTGAGGAACCTGGAGGAGGTATTTCGGCGACTTCGAAGTTCCGGACTAAAGTTAAGCCCGAAGAAGTGTCAGCTGTTCCAAGAAGAGGTACAATATCTTGGACATGTAGTTTCCGCACAGGGAGTAGCTGTTGACAAACAGAAAATCAAAGCTGTCCAGGAATGGCCGATACCTAAAGATATCCACCAGTTAAGAAGTTTCCTGGGGTTATGCACGTACTATCGTCGGTACGTAGCCGGATTTGCCAACATCGCCAAGCCACTTACTAGACTGACAGAAGGGAAGGTGCAGTACCAATGGGACGAGGAATGTCAACGATCATTCGATACATTAAAAAGAGCTTTGACGAGTGCTCCCATATTAAGTTATCCTTTGCCAGATGGAAACTTCGTATTGGATACCGACGCAAGCAATGTCGGAATTGGTGCTGTGCTTTCGCAGATCCAGGAGGGCCAGGAAAGAGTGATCGGATATTTCAGCAAGACCTTGAGCAAGCCTGAACGGAATTACTGCGTTACTCGCAGGGAACTCCTGGCTGTGGTAAAGGGGGTAGAACATTTCTACAAGTACCTCTATGGTAAAAGATTCCTCCTGAGGACTGATCATGCAGCACTGAAGTGGCTTCTGCAGTTTAAAAATCCTGAAGGACAGGTAGCAAGGTGGATTGAGCGATTGCAAGAATTCGACTTCGAGACTGAACATCGAGCTGGAACAAGCCATAAGAATGCTGATGCCCTATCGAGGAGACCATGCCCTGATGATTGCAAACATTGTCAGCGAGCAGAAGAAAAAGGGGCTGTTCTCGGTAGAACTACCGCCATCGATGACCATTGGCAATCTGCGGAGATCCAAAAAGACCAGAAATTAGATCCAGATCTAAAAGAGGTTATCCGGTGGAAGGAAGAAGACCGCAAACCTACGTGGCAAGAGATTTCCCGATACTCACCAACCATAAAGTCGTACTGGGCTCAGTGGAACTCTCTCATCCTGGAAGATGGACTTCTCAAGCGCGTCCTGGAAACTCCAGACGAAGGAAACGACAGAAAACAGATTGTAGTTCCCAAAAATAGGAGACCAGAGATTTTACGAGAACTACATGATGGTACAACTGGAGGACATCTGGGAGTAACGAAAACCCTGGGGAAGTTGAGAGAACGCTTCTATTGGGTAAACTGCCAAGTGGATGTCAAGGACTGGTGCCGGAAATGTACTGTTTGTGCAGCAAGTAATGGGCCTCAGAAGCGTCCAAAAGCTCCCATGAAGCAATATAACGTTGGCAGTCCATTCGAAAGAATAGCCATTGATGTTGCCGGTCCATTTCCTGAATCCGACTCTGGAAACAAATACATTGTGGTGGTGATGGACTATTTTAGTAAATGGGCCGAAGCGTATGCCCTGCCGAATCAAGAAGCCTTGACCGTTGCTGATGTCCTTGTCAAGGAATGGATCAGTCGTTTTGGTGTTCCCTTGGAGTTGCACTCAGACCAAGGTAGAAACTTCGAGTCTACTCTCTTCCAAGACGTCTGCAAACTCTTGAAGATCAATAAAACACGGACGACGGCATTACACCCGCAATCCGATGGAATGGTAGAACGGATGAATAGAACCATTAACCGCCATTTGTCAAAGGTAGTCTCTGACCACCAAAGAGACTGGGACCAGTATCTGCACTTGTTTCTAATGGCATATCGTTCGTCTGTGCACGAGTCCACGGGTCAGACCCCGGCCAGTATTATCATGGGACGAGAATTAAGACTACCATGCGATTTGAAGTTTGGATGTCCCCCAGGAGAAGAGATCGCAGGTGAAGACTTTGTCAGCCAGCTACGTCAAAAGATGAACGACATCCATGAACGAGTCCGCTTAAACATCGAGAATGCCAGTGCCCGAATGAAGGAAGCCTACGACATCAAAGCCGAGAGCGGAGAATTCCAAGTTGATGATCTTGTTTGGTTGTATAACCCGCAACGTCGTCGTGGATATTCGCCCAAGCTACAGAGATCTTGGGAGGGGCCGTACCAAATTGTGAAGAAAATCAACGATGTCGTCTACAGAATAAAGAAGCTCCCTCGGGGAAAACCGAAGGTCGTACATTTCAACAGGTTAGCCCCTTATGCCGGAAGTCATGCCAGCGAAGATGACCAAGCCCAAGTCCGCAGCATCCACCCACCCGATGCTGAGATGACCTTCGAACAGTTTATGGCACTGTACTCTAATGGGCAGAAAGTGCAGTACGACGTGACCACAGAGGAACCCCAAGACCTGTTTGAGGTGCCCATAGAATATGCCCTGGCTCATTGTGTGGCTCGAGATCTCCGGATGTCCAGAGGAATAGCCAAGGTGTTCGCTAAGAAGTACGGCCAGTTCCAGAAGCTACGAGAGCAAGATCCAGTGGTAGGGAAGGTCCTTCATCTCGAAGATAAACAACCAGTGGGTACCAGAGACATCTTTTACTTGGTAACGAAAACATTCTCGCAAGACAAACCAACATATAGCGATCTTTGGAAGGCTCTGGTAGAATTGAGGAATGTGATGATGGAGAAGAATTTGATGAAATTGGCGGTCCCAAAGATAGCCTGTGGGTTGGATGGACTGAATTGGAGGGTGGTGAGAAGTATGATGGAAACAATCTTTCGATTCAGTGGCATCAACATCCTGGTATGCTGTCTCAATATTCGCATCCCAGGCTCGAAGACCGTTGACTGTTACTTCCACCAAACTTCCCGTTGTCGAAATGGAGAGTCCTGCAAATATCGTCACACCAGGAAGGATTCTAGGACATTCCGGGACGAAATGGTCTTAAGAAGGGGGCAATGTAACGAGAAATCATCCGACAGCTGGTGCAATCGGCCCTCAACCAATTCATGGAAGGGACATTATTCCGATAAATTCGTAGAACCCGAAATGTTTGTCTCTCAACCGGCGGACCGCTGCCGTTACTGGGAATTCCTTTAAAGCTTCCCGAACATGATGGAACTTCCCGATGGTTCGTGGACGTACCAGATAATTCCAAGACAAATGTATAAATATAAAGCAGCTGGCGATAGGAGTTTTCAGTTTTCGTCGGTCGTTTGAACAGTTAAGATAAATTATGTAAATAGTAGTTTCTGTGAATATAAATTATTGTGTTAAAGTAGTGGAAATAAATTAGAGTGAGTTAGACTGTGTTTTTAAATAAATCCAAGAACTGAACTGAACCCGAGTGTGAAAATAAAAACATTACAGTATTTTTAAATAATTTGTCTAAAAGATTTAATAATTTATTATTTAAAACTTGACCTACTTTCCCCTTTATCTTTCAATCTACAGAGCCTAAAATTCAGACAATAGATTATAAAAGGCTTACCTGAAAGGGTATTAGTAAAATAAAACTCTAATGTTAATTAGAAAATTAAATACATATTTTTATGAAAATCAAGCGAATCATGAAGCAGATAAAATAAAAAGTCTATGTGTGGAAAATAAAACTGTATATTTTTTATAAATTTAAAACGCTTCCTTTAAAAGATTATAGTTATAGGTGTATGTGTGTACGTGCAAGTATCAAAATTCGAGTAGGAAGCAATGTGCGCGATTGAAATATAGGACGAACTAAAATTAGTTCAAAAAATCTTAAAAAAACTGTGGTATTGGGTAGGACATAAGAAGATGCATATATAGGATGTAAGCTAAATAATGTGGTATAAAAGTATATATACAGGGTGGTTCCAAAAATAATTTATTAGGTGGCACACAAGGATTTGCGTTTACAAGGTGGTTACAATAAGGGTGGAGTTGAAACATAGTTACATAGTTAAATACAGATAAAATATATACGAGATCAAAAAATGTTGAAAGCAGTTGTATATAAATGATGGTTCAAATATAATGTGGAGTAAAATTATAGTTATACAAGGTGATTCAAAAATATTATGTAGTGTAGAAGACAAGTAGTTGCATATACAAAGCCGTTGAAATAAGAGTGAAGTAGAATTATAGATGTACAGATTGGATAAAAAAATTGTTACAGACGCATAAACAGTTAGGATATTTGAACTACAGGGCTGACTACAATCACAGTACATGAGTTCAAAGAATGTTAGAAGTAGTTACATATATAGAGTGGTTAAAATAAAGGATTAAGTAAAATTATAGTTATACAAGGCGGTTCAAAAATCTTAAAATGTTACTATATAGGGTAGACCGTGAGGAGCTGCTTATAAATATTTGAAATCTGGGGCGAAATAAAATTATAGTTACACATGGTGGTTCAATCAATATCAGGAACAGTCAATGAGATGGAGACAAAGTTCAGAGAATGATGGACGAATTAGTTGTTACATTGGGTAACCTATATTCAGTGTGGTGGCAATATAGGATCAATTAGAGTTATACTTGTACAAAGAGGTTCAAATAATTAAAAGAATAAAGTAAAAAAATATGTGAAAAAATAGAAAAAGAATAAAACTCAGAAAGAGACAGAAAGAGAGAGAGAGAGAGAGAGAGAGAGAGAGAGAGAGAGAGAGAGAGAGAGAGAGAGAGAGGAGAGAGAGAGAGAGGGGAGAGAGAGAGAGAGAGAGAGAGAGAGAGAGAGAGATACGGAGAGAGAAGAGAGAGAGAATAAATAGAGCTGCGGTTTTTGGCTTAATGAAAATACATTAAAACGATCAATAGAACTGTACCTATCAAATCACGTTTAGAGCTGAGTAACTTAGGTAGTTTGTTCCTGGCGGGGTTCCCTACCGCACAATTTTTTAAAAATAAATTCTAAATTGTAATAAATTTTGGTGGATTCAGAAGTGAATTCGTACATTTTTATCTAACTTAAAGCATACTGTTTTTCAGCAAATCGGAAAACTAAATACCATAGTGCGTAAATGTCAAAGTATGTATCACATAAATATCTTTCTAAATTTACGAGTCAAGCTAGGTCAGAAAATAGTGATTCATTGCATACGTTTTTTAAACTGTTTTCGTTTTGAGTCAGTTGAAGTTCTTCTTTAAATAAATTATTTACAAAACTGTGATACTACTCTTAATAAATTTATGAAATTTGGTAAACGTCTTCTATGCATCAATGAGCATTTTCAGATGCACAAACAATTTTATTATTTCTAGCAGAGGCGTCGGCCGAGTTTAGCATTGAATATTTTTGAGAAAATAATAAGACGTCCCTGCTTTTAAAATAAAAAAAATATTTTGGGGTCTTAAGCAATCCACCATCCTCCAAAGAAATGAACCAACCCCCTCTCTGAAAAAAATGTCTAAATATTGCCTTTTTTACTGTTTAAAAAACAGATTCAAACGTTTCTTAGAGCCGAGATCATACTTAAATATATGAAATAAACCTTCATTTACTTCTGGAATAAAATATATGCTGAAGTTATAAAAAAATAATTTTCAACAGCTTGCAATGTTTAATGTTTTGTGAATTAAAGTATTGACACTGTTTATAATATTATTTCTGATCTATTGTAACTTTTCATGCCTTAGAAATCACCTTCGTGACTAATATTAATTTTCATGCTAACTAAAAATTTCAATTTGAGATTATGATATGAATAAATAAATAAATCAAATTTTCATTTTGCAATCTACATCAATAAATATAAAGCCATTGACAACGAAGTCAGAATAGACTTTGAAACGTTTGGTATTCCTGCAATATACGTAGTTTTATTTCTATTGTAGTGTTATTCCCCAAAGAAACATAAAAATAATGAATAAATAGGGTAATTAAAAACGTTATTTCCGTTATAATAGCATGTTTTATGTCGAATATCTGCAGAACATCAGAAGAACCATCATTGTTATACTATCAATTTGGACAGCTGTCACCAAAACATATTTAAAAAGCCCTTTTTTTTTATTTAATTAAAAAAAAATACCTGCGCAGGCATAGTTAGCTTCACATTGAATTTATCCATTGTTTGACAGCTTTCTTTCAAAATGATAGGTTTGTTCGTAAAGACCAGTTGCCAATAATTACTATGTCGGCAAAACTCCCCCTGTCTGCCGCGACACTCGATTTGCAGAGAATTTTTCAAAACGTTGGAATTATAGGCACCTGGTCTCTACGAACATTCATATAATAAATTCGAAGAGTTTGGAAAATTCACCTGACTCATATGCAGCTTTTCAGGTCTTCTTGGTAGTAGAGGTTTTCTTGAATTGGTTTAACATGTTCATTATCTGATAGTAAATGAACTGTAGAAATATCTCTCCCTTTTGGTATCATTCACCAAGCCCTAAGTAACCAATTGATATTTCGTACCTACTTTGACATTAAAGTAGTCAATTTTGTTTCTGAAATGGTTGTTACTGGCATTTATTGCCCCTCTGATTTTGATTTATTGTGGAAAGAACATTTGGTTGAACTGGCGGCTCGAAATGATGTACCAGAAATTGCAATGGTATTATTGATCCATGATTCAAGTGTTACTAGTTCTTCGTTTCCATACTACCGAATATAGCCAGATTTGTCAGTGTTTGATAGTGTAGGTTACAAGATAGGAACAGTATTGTCAAATTTTTGCATTCCCCAAAATCCTAGAACCGGTACTCAGTGTGAGCCTGTGTGGCCACATCGGGTACAATCCGTACGTTTTGAGATTGGCGTTCTGAGATGTCCCTTACCATGCTGCGTAAATGTTGGGTGTTCTACTTCTTAGGCAGCAATCGCCTCCTCACTAGCCACATACTGGAGGTAGCTATCGAAGCGCTTATAAAATCATATCAATGGAAATTCAAAGGTTACGAGGTCTCCAAAATTTGAACTTCCTCTGACACTTCTTCTTTTCAGATTTTTGAGTTTTGAAAGCTCGGAGAATATCTATTTAAGACAGTAAGCATCCAACTAACGCTCATAGCAAAGAAAAAAAGTAATTTTGTGCAAAAATAAACAATTTATAGGTATATTGGATTTTTACATAAATTCTTTAGTTATTCAGATTTTGTAGAAACGATAATAAATTTAATTTTTTATTGATTAACATTATTTTTTTCGGCATACAAGCAGTCAGTCTCAATGAGTCATAATTCAGTTTGTAATAGATCTGCAAAAGAAATCCCGCATCAACATAAAAAACTGTCGTTTTGCTGTAATTTAGGTAAATTGTTCTACAATATGTATTTTTCAGCTGCAAAGTCAACACTAATGAGGAAAACATTGATTAAACAAAATAATACCATAAAACATTTTGATAATTCAAGCAACTAGTATAGTGGGAAATCAGTAAGGATAATGATTGAGCCTCATGAACTTGAGTTGTTTATTACGTTCAAGACAGGAAGCAATAAAAACGATGACGATGATTTAATACAAAGTAAGTCACCACAAAAATAGTGTGTGCTTATAAATAAGATATAAAAGGTGATATTTGTTTCGTCAAGTGATGAAATTAAACGGTCAAGCAAATTGTATGACTAAACAAACAAAACAAAGACAAAGCTGTAACACCGAAATTAAAGTGATATGAGGACAATTCAATCATCTACTGCAATGACAGTGCCAAATACATATCAGAAGAGAAAGCAACGTTTAAATGAAAGCTTTAAGAACTGACCGAACAAGATAAAGTAGATAGGGTGTTAGTTTAAAAAGCAAAAGTGGATACAAACTTCCAGGAAGAATAGCCAAACATGATATTAAGATCACATCGAATTGATTAGCAAATATATGTAACAAGAGCAATTTGTGCGTCAGGCGGTAACATGGGAAACCAACAAAAAAGATTTAACCATCACTTCATTATTTGGTAGCTTCTAAAACATTATATGGCAATAAGCTGGGATCAAGAAAAATATATCTTAACAAAGCACCGAAAATATAGTTAGAAAAAAAATTAACCGTAAATAGCATGAACGTAATTGGTTCATAAATTTAGTGTTACTCGAGAGTAACATTTTAATTTCAGTAAAATTTAAACAAATGTATGTATATTATGATGACAAAATTTTCATCTATGATATTTCGCTAATATGTACAGAAAGGCATATTTACTTACCCGATCTAAAAATGATAGAGACAATTGCTGCTCCCGTAAGAATGTAACGATTATTGATTTGGAAAAATGCACTAATAATAGAATAGGTGAGTCGTCCTATAAAATCAGAGCTAAAAAACACTGTCATTACAAATGCTATTTCAGTCGGGGTAAAATTAATTCCTCCTAAGACAGTAGGAATTAAAGCAATAAAAGCTTGATCCGTGTAGAAGACAAAATTCATGCCAGCGTTTATATTCCAAAATTTGGGTTCCTTTAATAAACTCAAATCCAATAATCGTAGCAATCTGTAAACAAGAAATATTTATGTTAAAATGTATAATTAAATATTACTGTTGAATACACAAGTGCAGGTTTTCATTAACAACCCAAAATTTAATTACATCAGGTATTTGATGAACCACCACATTATAGCAATTAAATATTCTTAAACGCCCAATGTTTAATCAGATATATATATATATATATATATATATATATATATATATATATATATATATATAGATATAGATATATATGTGTGTATATATGTATATATATATATATATATATATATATATATATATATATATATATATATATATATATATATATATATATATATATTTATTTATTTTTAAGTTTTCTCGGGCACTAAATGTTTTAGGTGGTTTCCGGGAATTCATCGGCGTAGTTGAGAACTGATCCCTGCCGGGATCGATGGTAAAATGACGACGTTTCGGCAGAGTCACATCTGCCCTCTTCAGGTCAGTTCGCATAATTCCTTCTAGTTACTCTAGTTAGTAATTCCTCTGGACATCCGGAGATCTCGAGCCACACAATGAGTCAGGGCATATTCTATGGACACCTCAAACACGTCTCGGAGTTCCTCTCTGGTTACGTCGTGCGGCACTTTCTACCCAGCAGTACAGTGTCATGAACTGTTCGAATGTCATCTCGTCATTGGGTGGTTGGATGCTGCAGACTTGGGCTTGGTCAACTTCGCCGTCATGACTTCCGGCGTAAGGAGCTAACTTGTTGAAATGTACCACCTTTGGTTTTCATCGAGGTAGCTTCCTTATTCTGTAAACAACATTGTTGACCTTCTTTACAATTTGGTACGCCCCCTCTTAAGATATCTGTAGGTTAGGCCAATATCCACGACGACGTTGCGGGTTATACAACCAAACAAGATCATCAGCTTGGAATTCCCCGCCCTTGGCTCTGATGTCATAGGCTTCCTTCATTGGAGCATTGGCATTCTCAATATTTAACCCGACTCGTTGGTGGATGTCGTCCATGTTTTGACGTAACTGGCTCACATAGTCTTCACCTGCAGTCTCTTCTCCTGGGGGACATCCAAACTTCAAATCGCAACGGTAGTCGTAACTCTCGTCCCATAATAACGCCGGGGTCTGACCCGTGGACTCGTACACAGATGAACGATATGATATTAGAAACAAGTGAAGATAATTATAACTCTTACAGAGACTTGGCTTGATAATCATGTAAATAACAAGGCAATTTTAGGAGACCAATATAATGTTGTTCGATCAGAAATTTTGGTGCTACGCATCTAAAAAGAGGAGGTGGCGTTTTAATTGTTTTAAACATAAGGTACAAATACATTGAACTGAATTTACAAAGTACACGTGCGGCTAAGCTTTTAGTGGATATTGTTAGTGTGCAGATACACTTGAATTTCAAAAAAACATTTGTGTTTGTTGTTTACTTTCCACCAGCACTTAGTTTTCACTATTTTATCAGGTTTTTCGAATCTTTTGAGTCAATTGATATCTTAAAAGGACAGTTAATTTACATACTGGGAGACTTTAATATCCCCGGGTATGTTCATTGTGTAGACAATGGCAGCAATCTAAAAAATCATTTACTTTCTCTTCAGTCTTTTCTATCTTACTATAACTTCTCTCAACTTAATAAAGTACTTAATATTAATAATCGTATTTTAGACCTAGTTATATCAAATCAAAAATATGTAGTTAATAATTCAGAATATATTTTAGTCAAAGAAGATGTCCATCACGCTGCCCTAAACGTGACTATAAATGAACAACCGGTTAAACTCATTAAACAATCTTCTAGGGAATGTGAAATATTCAATTTCCGGAAAGCAAATTAGCCAGAGTTGTACAATAATATTCAAAATTGCGATTGGTCTTTTCTTGATAATGTATGTGATATAAACATTGCATGTGAATTATTTCACAATGTAATTTATGAGATATTTAATAATTGTATTCTTAAATATGTTCCCCGGAATAGTAAATATCCATCCTGGTATACCATTGATATTATCAAAGATATTAAAACTAAGTGTAAGGCGTTACAAAGATACAAGCAATCTAATGATGAAAATCACCATCAAGAATTTAAATTTCTAGGAACAAAAACAAAAATAGACGTCAATAAAGCTCATTTGAACTATCTCAGAAATGCCGAAAATAATATAAAGAATAACGCGATCAGTTTTGGACTTACATAAACTCTAAAAAGTGTACCAGCGCTATTCCATCAAATATGAAATACAATAATGATGATTGTTTAAACGAACACACAACTAATCGTTGGGATAATAACTATTACTCTGATGATCAATCGAACAGTAGCTAGTTCGCGATTGTGCAGCTGTTCTTGCTACTCCTTTGACAAAGATATTTAATCTTTCTTTAATAACCGGTGAATTTCCTACTGTTTGGAAACTGTCGAGGATTTGTCCAGTACTGAAAAAAGGAGACGAAAGCAGTAATGAAAATTATTCACCTATTACAATCATCTGTAATTTTGCCAAAGTTTTTGAGATGGTTTTTCATAATCTGCTTTACTTGCATGTACAAGTTCAGATCACAGTACAGCAGCATGGTTTTATTAAACAAAGATCCACCATTACTAACCTTTTTTGTTCAACTCAGTACATTTCTGAACATCTAGACAAAATTAAACAAGTGGGTGTTGTCTATATAGATGTTTCAAAAGCCTTCGCGCGTATCATGCATCTTTATGGAGATATTGATTAAAAAACTCAAAAATTTATTACATTTGTTTTTTGTTATTTATTATCTTTTTTTGGTTTTAGATATCGAAAAAATCGCCGAAGTCAAACTTGTAGAGCGTATTCAGATTTAGAATTTTGTTTTTTTGACAAAAATTCCGATCTCCAGCGGACCGCAAAATCAGTGAGTCCGCTCCCAGCGTGGAGCAAGCCGCTCACTCGTTTTTATCTAAATGTAAAAAAAATTGAAAGCTGTTCAAAGAATTAATGTCATAAATATAAATAAATAAAGCAGTAAATTATGAATCACATACATGGAACTTATTTCACAAATATTAAAAATTTAGAAAATGAAATTTGTTTCCTGCTTTATCTTTTATATGGTGATAAATATCGAAAAAATCGCTGAGATGAAACTTGTAGAGCTTATTCAGATTTACCATTTGGTCTTTTATTTTTTGGACAAAAATTACCATCGATCTGTTGGTTTTAATCACTGGACTTGCACAGGACAAAAACAATATATTTTCTTGCAAACCAGCAAAGGAGTTCTTGAGAACAATCTTTTCATTCACACTTTTAGCGGTTGCGATACGACATCGTCTTTTTACAACATTGGAGAGTCGAAATTTATTAAAACTCTCGAGAAAAATCCGGAGCTACGGTCATCAGTGGAATTATTTAAACAAGAAAAGGTCGATCGGGAAGTCTGAACTTGCGCGGGAGAGCAATACCTCATTGTCCGATAAGCGGTAATAAGCCGGAAAAATCAATTAATATCTTGCGATTCCATGGCTTCGCAAATCAATGACTGCAAATAAATTGAATCACCTCGCACTGCTCCCACCAACGAGAAAGACTGTCCGCCGGCACATTTTCCGGACGTATCTGCAGGTGCAAACGTGGCTCGGATTTTTCAAAGATTCAGGAATGGGGTTGGCCACAGACTAATCACGGGCTTAAACCAATCACCAGCATAGCCAAACGCGCTATGCCTGAACTTTTAAAACTCATTTCGTGCAAACGTAAAGGAAATGGTGACGCTTCTTGTGGGTGCAGAAAATCAGGAATTAGTTGCCCCGTTATTTGCCTGCATTGTAGTGAGCAAAAATGCAATAAGGTCGCAAGAGTCGACATTTTGTTCAACGACCACGATGGTATTGATGATGATGATGATGCTTCGAACATATCAGCATCATTTCCAAGGTTTCAACAACTCCAAGAGTGTACGGAGGACGAAGTCCTCCAGCCTAGACCATCGAAGCGATAAAAAAAGATCAAAAGTCCACCGTTTTTTGGGTGCACATAAAATTGCTCATTAAAAAAATTTAAATGTGTTCCTGTATTCCATATGCATTTATTTTGTACTGAAAACATTTCTTTAAAAAACTTTTATCCGTTTTAACCTGCGTGTTTGTATTAATGTACTGTAAAACCTTTTATTCATTTGAACTTGTGCTTTATATTTTTGTTTATCGTAAAATCTTTTGTTCGTTATAACGTGTGCATACAACCGAAGTACGAAATATGTAACCCGCCTACCATTTTAAGCATAAATAAACTATTTGTTTAATAAATTCCATATTTTATTAATTTATATTATATGACATTAATTCTTTGAACAACCTTCCATTTTTTTGACGTGTAGATAGAACCGAGTGAGCGGCTCGCTCGAAGCTGAGCGCGGACTCACCGACTTTGCGACTAGCTGGAGATCGTAATTTTTGCCAAAAAAAAAAATAAAAAAACTAAAAAACGAAATTGTAGGTCTCTACAAGTTTCATCTCGCCGAGTTTTTCGATATTTATCACCAGAAAAAAAGGTAATAGCAAAAAACAAATTTCATGTTCTAAATTTTTATGTTTTACAAAGGATATCTCGATAATGATGCGTGATACGAGAAAAATGTATAACATAAATATATAAATAGTAGAGCATAAAAAATGCTACAAAAAAGAATTTTACCAAAATTTTAGTATCTTGTCGGATAGCCGAGATATTGTCAAAAAACCTTTTTACCACATATGAAATCTTGGTCGACAATTTCATGTTAAGCTTTTCTAGACACCCCCACGTCATATAAAAAAATTAGCTTTGTCGGTTGATTTGCATTTCTAAGCCGTTTTTTCTGACGAAATGAATGGACAACATTGGGATTTGTAGATATAGTAAACTGTTCTTGCTGACTGCTGTAGTTTAAATTTCTAGTGCAGTATTTTGGATAGCACATTGTTGAGGATTCATTAGTTAGTTGTAAAGTATTGTACATTTATTTTGGAGAAGATTTTGTTTAAGCCCTTGTCTCTTCATTGTATGGTATTTTTCGTTTATTTTTACGCGCATCCTCTCTTGCCAGCTACCGTACCTGCAGGTCATAACAACATTAGTGCTCGTTCGTAGAAGGACAATTCCTCCAGTTCTCCATTGTTGTTTATTTAAAGTGAAAAATGCCACAGGTCGTCAAAATAGAACAAAGCACAAATACAAAAGGGCTGTACTTCTCAAGCTCCTCAGAATACAGTCCACATCGTACACGGCGGTTAGCAGAGTAATCAATGAAGCAAATAAGTCATCTGTTTGTTTTTTCTAGTTGTTATTATCAACTTGACACATCAATTCTCAATTCACCATCACACATGAAATAGTTCTTTGTCCTCAGTTGTAACAAAAACCAGACAACCCCATATAAGTTTGTTTTTGATGCTAGTTAATCATGTCTGCATCTGTCGTTGTTTTTAGAATGATATTTAGCGATAAATCTTAGTTGGAATTACTTGATTTTCAGTAAAAGTCCCTATGTTTCTGAAAACATATGACCTGAAATCAACCAGCAGTTCGACGCTAAACTGTTGATAGCTCCTGATCCGTGGTACAGTTAGAAATCTGTTGAGCTAATTGTTTGCCTATATCTGCAAATCGTCTTCCTCCTTTACATCGTGGCAAGGTTCGAGAGAGTTCTTTGAATGGTGATTTTAAACTTTTGTTACTAGAACTCGAATTTTTTGTCATAATAGTTCAATATCTTACACCAATTAATTTTACCAAATGGGTAATATTGAAAGTTTGGGAACCTTGAAAGTAAGAATCACGATGCTCGGCATAATATAAGCACCATATTAAAATTTTTTCTTCCCCAAATCTAACTTTTAAAAAATTGATTAAATAAACAGAATTTAATTTCGTTCCTCACATTTATGTAAATTTGGTCACTTATTTTATAATACTCACTTTATTCCTTTTTCTTTTGATCCATTTTGTTGAATCTTACCAATCGAAATCATCTCATCCTTTATTAAATAATTGTCCTCTTGTACTTCTGGATCTTCCAAATCTTTGTTGTGAGAGTCAGTGTTAATTAAAGATTAATTGACAACAAAATTAATTAAAGAAGTTTATTACCTGAACTGTTATGTTCAGTGGCACTGAAAATTTGTTTCATATTCCTTTTAACAGGCTGTAGGGTACTAACTGCCAGGAAATTTGCCGCTGCTAAGCCTATCATAACGAGTAAACTTTTTCTGAAACCAATTTTATTTACTAATATTTCAATAGCAAATGGGGTACCCAATGTTCCAAATATTAGCATTGATTGAGCCAGTCCCAAAATAACATTTAGTTTCTTATCAAAGTAGCTGTTGATTGAGGAAATAAAACAAGCAAGCATTAATCCACATCCCAAACCTAAAACATTACATAGTATAAAACATATAAGCCTGAATGATAAGTTAGAATAATTGATAACTCGAAATTATTATAAATTCAAGCCTAATTTAATATATTCAACAGCTATGCAAGGTCAATCCCAACCTTATTGTATCCTTTTGTAATACTGCAGTATTTTCCATCAGTTCTCACAATCCACTTTTTTATTACATTGAAGTAATATCCAACTATCAGTTAAGAATGTTTATAATAAATTTTACTTTGCTTTCTATCTCAATGTCATTAACAGTTCAACGTTTGTTTCTGGTCTACAATTTCCTTGCCCGTCAGGTTATTATTCGTAGTTGATCAATTGCACATTGTTGGTTATGGTTAATAATCATTTGCGTACGAAGATTAAGAGTAAGCGCAGTCTGAAAAATATATACTTGGTAGAGAGTGGTCCCGCCAGGTACTATGTGTTCAACCAGAAAGCATTCTGGACAAATCTACTACCACCAAAAACCGAATAAAATAATGTGGAATCAGGAAAAGAAATAATAGATAATTACAACCAAATCTGGAGAGGAGTTCAGCGCAATATCAACAGGCAAAAAGTATCAGTCCAAATAAAAAGAACGAACCAAATAACCTCGCTTGGACGTATTAGTGGCAAGTGAAAGAATAATAATGATGATGTTGTAAGAAGTTTTGGAGTTAAGGTAGGAAAATACAAACGACCACGACTTCTATTTTATTGCAAGGATCGTGTTTATGAATATCTTCTCAGTCATAAACTTAAATTTACTTGAACTGCACCAAGCAAAAATCTGAAATATATTAGATTAGATCTATTAATAATGAAGAAATTAAGGAAAGTTTATTTAAACAATGAACGATTGTATAGACAAGCAGAGTAAGTAAGCAACCACCTTATGATAGAGCATAATATCATATAACTTTAGAAAGTAATATGATACATGGCAAGATACAAGCATATTTAAGATTTGAAGACATAATAAATGAAGAAACAGTAAGGGTAACCGCTTTCAATATTGACCTACTTAAACAATACACGATAAAAATGCTATTTCAGTATAGAATAGACCAAAAACTGGACATGGATAAGAAATGTTTACCTATAATATACCTTAAGTATACGTTAATTGAAGTAGCATTAGAAAAAGAAAACAAACAATAACGATCCACAGTTAAAATTTCGGAAAAACTGGAGGATTTGACCAAAGAAGAGAAAAAAGCTTTCATGAAATAGCTACCTGACAAAACGCGAGAAACAAAGTAGGAATATATAAACCTGAGAAAACAAGTAAAGGAGAGGGTGAAAGATACTTTACCATATAACATCGATGGCAGATTCATCACAAGAACAAAGAGAAATATAAAAAATATAATTAAATGAATAGTAATACCGCTATACAGCAGATTATACCTACATGATATTATTAACAGAAAAGTTAGTTATAAATACTAGCTAGATGTAATATTTCAAGAAAAACTTCAATTTTTTTCTAAAGTAGTAATGTAGAGATTTTAACTATTTCGCATTGAAGGTGAATTATGTAAATAGGCGTAAAGTTGAATCAAAACATCATAAGATATACAAAAGAGACACAAATGACAGACATACATATGCAATTTTAAAAACGATTTTCCTAGACTGAAAAATATCCTAGGTATTTTTTAAGCGCGTATGTCTGCTTTCAGTAATGCTGACGTCCATAGAGATATTTACATGCAAAGAATTACAATATAAAAAAAATTCAGTATAATTTTTTCAAGTTGGCATATTGAAATTTTCCATCCGGCCTAAAAATTATTGCAATCATGGCGCCATAAGGTTAGTTCACATCCAAAACTGCAAACTCTAATCCAAACTGCTATTTCAGGAGGCTATGGATGCAACTTGTAATACATTATATTTAGAATCAATTTGAGAATAAGCTATAGAATATTTCAAAGCACTACTGGTTGTGGTTATACAACAATGATTTTATCTAGCGACCGGCAATTCAAAAGAATCTCAGGTATTATTGAAAAGATGGTGCCGTCGTCAAAATCACATACAATAATGCCATAACAATATTTATTTACTTATTACTGTTTTCAAAATTTTATATTTTCAGCACTAGGTGAAAAAGGTCTGAATTGTTTTATTTTCACCTGTTTATATGTACTAGTAGACACTCAGTGGTCGAAATTCGAACCCATTTCATCAAATTGTGAATATTAATGAGATTTGTAGACGGAAGATGTAATGATAGACATTTCGGATTTTCTGAATCTGGAGCCGTTCCATGTCATTGCTGTTATTCCCTTCACACTCCTAGGTTAGAATGTCACGATAAAATATTCATATTAACTTCATCGGTCAGAGATATTAGGAATTCTCTTCGAGATGTTATTCTTCTGTACATATGTATTTCACGATATGTATCCAATACATAAAGAATTTTTCAAGGGGACAAAGTTTCCGTCATTTACACACAAACGACTTCAAAAATAGAGATAACAACCCAATGAAAACTCTAATGTTTAATGTCATTTATATTGTCCACTGATTAATGATTGGTAGCACTACACCTTCGGTGGTGCGTTCCCGCATTTGTTTAGTGTATTGTGTTCAATTTGATTGAATTACTTCATTGATTTTTAAACTTCTGCACCTTTTCTAAAACATTCCGTCGCGCTAATGCTAATCGTAAAAGTGTGTTTTTGCGTGTAAAATATAGACAGTATTGTGATTCGTGTTTTGGATCCCAAGCTATTAAGACGCTTGGGAGTTTCGTGCAATGTACTCCGAACTTTTCGGTGGCTTTGATTCCGTCTGAAGAGACGCCGCTTTTTGTTGTTTTTTTTGCGTTCCGATTCGCGAATTTTGAGCTCCATTCGTGACGACCGCTAAACCGCTTTCATTTTGTTTCTTTTGTGTTTTGTGAACTGTTCCTGTTCACGGGGCTAGCCTCAGAAGAAAGAACCACCAAGAAAACACCCTTTGCAGAGCTTCGACGTAAAAGGTCAGTGATTAACTTTTATTTGGTGAATTACTTTACGTGTTTATTGATTGTTCCGCTAAAGGTCCTTCGTCAATTATATACTTGCATTGAACCAGCATTGAACTAAAACCGCAACATCTATTTCATACATTTTTTTGAATATTATTCTCTATATGGAATGTGCATCGAAGACATTCCATAACATTTGGTCCAAGTACGAGCCGGATGCAATTTCAGTTAATTTCGTGCAAAGATTATTGAATAAATTACATAATTTGGTCCAACTCCGGGCCGGGTTACATTTGAGTAAATTTCGTGCAAAGTTTAATGATCAAAATATTGATTTTTCGTTGCAATTATTGTTGAAAACCGCATTGAATTTTTGTTTCTTTATTTGTTAGAAGAGAAAGCAAGTTCGGGATATTCACTAATTCCGTTGGAAATAAAACGCAATTTTTTTGCCGCCTTAAAAACCTTACAAGAGGTTGTTTTGTTTGTTTGGTTATTTTGCTAAATTGTTTTCAATTTATTTGACATTTGGTCAGATATTTACTACTTCAACAGTAACAATTTGTACATTTTGGAATAGTATTTTGTTTTCGTTCTATCGTGTTAGATTTGTTCAGTGGCGTTACAGTGATTTTAATTTATTGTTAAGATGTCAAAAACCGCTGAAAATTTACGAAAATTTAAAAATCATCGACAATCGGAGTTTAAAAGATTAGAAGATATTTATTTTGCTGCCGAGAAAGCCTTAAGAGGTGACGACGTTGAATTGTTTTTTAGCATGATTGATATGGTTGATTCAATCCATTCCGAATTTTTTAAACACCACAATTTCATTGTTGGATTAATTTCTGATGCAAACGATGATTTTGACTTTGAGGATGACATTCGCAATAAATTTGAAAAATTGTTTTATTCAATTAGGTCTATTGTTGCTAAACTGAAATCTGTTCAGAATTCTACGCCACAAAATACAACTCGGGAACAGGAAAGTGTTGCTTTGCCGCGAATTGATTTGCCTTCATTTAGTGGAGACATATTGGAATTTGGTACTTTTATTGATTTGTTTGATTCATTAATTCACAATAATGAAAAACTCAGTGCTATGCAGAAGTTCAAATATTTGCAGTTAGCTTTAAAAGGGCCTGCTTTTGAGGCTATTAAGAATTTTAAACTAACACAAAACAATTACGTGAGTGCTTATGAAACACTTTTGGAAAAATTCAAGCGAACTCGTTTAATCGCGGAGTCTCATTGGTCAGCTTTAGAACAATTCCCCCAACTAACTTCAGATAGCCCTTCAGAGGTTCGGAAGTTAGTGGATGACTTCAGTGATAATTTGGAAGCACTGAAGAATCTGGGTTTACCAGTAAATCAGTGGGATTTTTGTATCGTTCAGATGATGTTGAAACGAGTTCCAAAGAATTTAGCCGCTAAGTTTGAACTTTACCATGGTACTGTGACCGCTCAAGATGACTTCCCGATCCTCTCGGAAGTTGTTGATTTTTTGTCGAAGCATTGCGATGTCTTTGAACATGTTGAATTATCCCACAAGGCAAAGCAAAGTGTTAACAAAAAGTTACCATTGAATGCAAAGCAACATTGTTCCCGGTTCACTACATCTTTGTTTGTCACTAACAATAGAAATTGTTTAGTTTGTAAATCCGATCATGCGATTTACAAATGTTCTGAATTCTTGAACAAATCAGTATCCGCGCGGTTTAAGTTTGTTAAAGATTTTAGACTTTGTTTTAACTGCTTAGGCGATTCTCATCGGTTGAATCGCTGTAAATCTTTATCCACTTGCCGCAACTGCAAACAACGCCATCACACATTGCTTCATTTTGTAAATCGTGCTGATTCAGGTATTCGGTCTGAATCTAAAGCTCCCCCCGCAAACCTGGCTTCCACATCTGGTGGATCCAGTGCCATTGATACTGTTGAAAGTCCCGAAACTTCTCTACCGCAGACTTCTTGTCATAGTTCACTTTTGTCATACAATTCAAATGTGTTGTTATCCACCGCTTTAGTTGAGGTATTAGATAAGCACGGTTCTTATCAAACTTTGCGATGTCTGCTAGATTCTGGTAGCATGACATCATTCATTGCGAGCAAGGCTGTGAAACGCCTTGGCTTTCGACCTATGCCCGCTTCGATTCAAGTCAACGGGCTAGGTTCTATGCAGAGTCCCTCTGCTGAGGGCTCTCTTACCCTTTCTCTTCGCTCTATAGTAAAGCGTGAGTGCAATTTTGTTGTTGATACTATTGTTTTACCCCGCATTTGCAATGATATGCCTGTTGCGCCCATTAACATGGCTAATATGGCATATCTAACCAATTTGAAACTTGCTGATCCTGGTTTCAATAGCCCAGGCGCTATTGACCTTTTGTTAGGTGCCGATATATTTTCTCAAATTTTGTTGGATGGACGTCTTCTGGGAAAGGAAGGTGTTCCTGATGCTATTAACACTGTGTTTGGTTACATCCTTATGGGTAGAGTGTCTTCGAGTTCTGTTAACTCTCACTCTCAGTCGGCCATAAACCCAACTTCGCTTTTTTGTAAAATTGAAAATGTAGTATCATTAGATGATTCACCCCAAAGGTTCTGGACAATTGAAGATATTCCTACCGCACTGGTTCAGTCCCCTGATGATCTTATCTGTGAAAAAATATTTTCCGAGGGATGCAGGAGATTGGATTCAGATAGATTCGTTGTGCCCCTTCCTTTTCGAAATACACTTCCTGCCTTTGATGGAATGTATAATCCCGCCGTACAACGTTTCTACTCCTTAGAAAGACGTCTTCTACAGCAACCAGATCTCTACAAACACTATTGTGATTTTTTCAAAGAGTATTTGGAGCTGGATCATAGGGAGTTGGTTCCCGATCCATCTACTTTTTCTGATTGTTACTACATACCGCATCATTGTGTTTTGAAACCTGATAGTAGCACAACCAAACTTCGTGTAGTGTTTAATGCATCCGCTAAGATACCTCATCGGTTATCTTTGAATGATTGTTTATTTATCGGTCCCAAATTGCAGCAAGACATTATCGCTATTTTGTTGACCTTGCAGAATTTAGTTTTGCCTCGCCTGCTTGCTATAGAAAACTTTTCTAGTTGTGAACTTCACTCATTTGGTGATGCTTCTGAGAAAGGTTATGCCGCTGTTGTTTATTTTGTGTTCGAAACCGCATCTGGATTTCGTCAAAGTTTTTTTGTGTTGTCTAAATCGAAAGTTGCCCCTTTGAAAACTTTGTCACTTCCCAGATTGGAACTGTGTGCTTCAGTTCTTACCGCTAAGTTGGCTCATTATGTTTATGAGCAATTCAATAGTCGTTTGTTGTTCAAGGTGATTCGTTGCTGGTCAGATTCCACGGTAGTCCTTTCATGGCTTAGTTCTTCCCCGCACCGTTGGAAGACATTTGTCAGTAATCGAGTTGCTTACATTCAGGAAAAATTTCCTTCTTCGCATTGGTTTTACATCCAATCTTGTGATAACCCCGCTGACTTGGGTTCCCGCGGCACTTTGCCATCAGAGTTGTTAGGCAATACACTTTGGTGGAAAGGCCCACAATTGTTGATTACCGCTTGTTTGCCACATGCTTGCTCAGACTCAAGCATGTCACCGCTAGTTATGACTGAAGCCCGTATAGTGGCGCTTCAAGTCACCGCTTCACCAAATTTATTTGGTACTTTGTTAGAAGAACATTCTTCTATTAATCGCATTACCCGCATTATAGCTCATATTTGTCGCTTTGTTGATAACGCCCGCAATCCAGACCGTAGGGGCTCTGGATCATTTTTGGCTGCTGAGTTATATCAGGCTCAGCTTCGCATTGTTCGCTATGTTCAAGATCAACATTTTTCTAAAGAGATTTCCCTTCTTCGAGAACGAAAACTTTTGCCCAAATCGCTTCGTAAACTTTCGCCGTTTCTTGATGAACAGGGAACTCTTAGAGTTGGTAGTAGATTGGCTAATGCTCCATTGCCGTTTGACACTAAATTTCCCGCACTGCTACCAAGTAAAAGTCGTTTGACTAATCTAATTGTCGAAGATTGTCATGTCACCAATCTTCACGCAGAAATCCAAACCGTTCAATTTCTTTTGCAGCAACGATTTTGGATTCTATCCGCAAAGAAAGTAATTCGTAGTGTCATTTCTAAATGTGTTTCTTGTTGGAAGCTTAATCCTTCTGCTTACCAACCCTTCATGGGAAATTTGCCCATTTCCCGCGTTTCACAATTGAAACCCTTTTCTCATGTTGGAGTAGATTTTGCTGGTCCCTTCACTATCACCATGGCTAAAACTAGAGGGTCGAAAACTTTAAAGGCCTATCTGTGCCTGTTTAAGTGCTTTGCAACGAAAGCTGTTCATCTAGAACTCGTATCAGATTTGTCTGCTGATGCATTCTTGGCAGCTTTACGACGATTCATTGCACGTCGTGGTCGATGTAGCCATATATATAGTGATTGTGGTACTAATTTTGTGTGTGCTCACAAGCAGATCTTGAAAGATTTTAGAGCTACTGCTGCACGAGAAACCATTTCTTGGCATTTCAATCACCCTTCGGCTCCTCACTTTGGAGGACTATGGGAGAGCGGAATTAAATCCGTTAAAGCTCACTTAAGACGTGTCGTTGGAGATCAAATCTTAACATACGAAGAACTTTCTACTGTATTTGCACAGGTCGAAGCAGTTTTAAACTCGCGACCTATAACCCCTTGTAGCAACGATCCCTCGGATCTTACCGCCTTGAGTCCTGGAATGTTTCTTACCATGGAACCTTTAACAGCACCTCCTGAATCTGATTTCTTATCTGTCCCATCTAATCGTCTCAACAGATGGCAGTTACTGAGTCGTTTGCATCAGGCATTCTGGAAACGTTGGTCGCAAGAATATTTACATACTCTTCATCAACGGAGTAAATGGACTGATCCCTCGGAGGTTGTTAAGCCAGGTACTCTTGTTATTTTGAAGCAAGACACTTCACCTTCTTTGAATTGGCCATTAGGGCGCATTATTGACGTACATCCTGGAGGTGATGGTGTTGTACGCGTCGCTACAGTTAGAACTGCAAGTGGTACTTTGAAGCGACCTCTTGTAAAGCTTTGTCCACTGCCAGTGGACCCTTAGTTTTGAAATAAGTAATTCAAGGCTGGCGGAATGGTGCGTTCCCGCATTTGTTTAATGTATTTTGTTCAATTTGATTGAATGACTTCATTGATTTTTAAACTTCTGCACCTTTTCTAAAACATTCCGTCGCGCTAATGCTAATCGTAAAAGTGGGTTTTTGCGTGTAAAATATAGACAGTATTGTGATTCGTGTTTTGGATCCCAAGCTATTAAGACGCTTGGGAGTTTCGTGCAATGTACTCCGAACTTTTCGGTGGCTTTGATTCCATCTGAAGAGACGCCGCTTTTTGTTGTTTTTTTTGCGTTCCGATTCGCGAGTTTTGAGCTCCATTCGTGACGACCGCTAAACCGCTTTCATTTTGTTTCTTTTGTGTTTACAAAAGCGCATCATTTGTTGTTAAACCCGCATTTTCTTGTATGTTCAATCAATGAACACGACGTCGGTATTTTTTGTGTAACGTGTTGTCCAGACGAAGCTCTAAGAAACTGTTCCTGTTCACAAGGCTAGCCTCAGAAGAAAGAACCACCAAGAAAACACCCTTTGCAGAGCTTCGACGCAAAAGGTCAGTGATTAACTTTTATTTGGTGAATTACTTTACGTGTTTATTGATTGTTCCGCTAAAGGTCCTTCGTCAATTATATACTTGCATTGAACCAGCATTGAACTAAAACCGCAACATCTATTTCATACATTTTTTTGAATATTATTCTCTATATGTAATGTTTATCGAAGACATTACATAACATTCGGACTATAGTGAAAATAAGATTATATTAATGACAGAATTATAATCATAACAAAAAACTACAACTACATTTTCATATTGAACTATAGGCAACTCCACACATTGGACAGTAAAAGATGGTCATCACATGGTCTAAAAGAACGTTACCCAGCCACTGCCGTATTTATCATTTGGAAATCAATCTAGCATACATAATTACGCAGCACTGTAAGATTTCAAAGGAAAAATATGCCAAATAAAAATATATTTTACTCTATAATAATGTACCTAACTTAACCTAATAAATGGGTTGGTACACTTTTTATATTCAAACAAATCTTTAAAATGTCAATGATATCTTTCTTTTAAGTAAATCAGTCAGAAGTTTGCAGCAATGGGACCATGTAATGTAAAATAAATTAACTCTAAGGTACCGACATTGTCAGAAAACAATAATTATCTTAAGATTCATTATATTTTCATTAATGTGAATTAAAACATACTTACCAACCTAGTAACCCGTGACCATTTCTGTTTTATATGGAAAATATAAGGAAATAGGAATTACATAATGTTAATTAATATTAGTTAAATACACCCATTTTTTGCCTTTTTTGTGAATTGAAATTGAAACTTTGAAAATACTTTGAAATCTTTTCTGACTGAATTGAAAACTTTCAACCTAATCGCTACAAAAGTAATGAAATGTCAAAAATTGAAATCAAATTTCCTTTATATGGCCAAGCATTTAGTGTTGCCAGAGCTACCTATTTATCGTGAATTTATGCATAATTTCACGATTTTTTGTAATCTTAGTTAAATTATATGAAAGTTATCCGACAAAAATAAAAAGACTAAATTAAAAGTATAAAGTTTAAATTAATAAGATATTATAAGAAACAAATTGATCGGGTAATATACATAATTCTGATTTTAGTTGAAAAACCATATTTACAATGCAATGAAAGTTACAAACTGCAAACTTGGGAGCGCTTAATAAACGGCGATTATTATGTATTACGTAGAGGGCTGCCTTTTATATTTCGGGATTAGAGAACAAAAACAAATATTAATCATCGAAAATCGATTTATTGTTTTTCAAAATATTCCCCATGAAGATCTATACACTTTTGCAGGCGTTTGAACCAATTGTCAAAACACTTTTTCCACTCTGATTGAGGTATCTCCAAAACATGCATTCTGAACGCAGCAACCGCTTCTTCAGGTGTCGACTGAAAACGTTGACCTCTAAGTGTTTTTTACGTAAGGGAATAAAAAGAAGTCATTTGGTGACAAGTCAGGACTATACGGCGGATGACTCATCATCATCAGTTGTTTGAGCAGATGTATGAGAGCTCGCATAGTCGTGGTGAAGAGTGATCCGTCTTCGGCTGTTGGTTATCCTCATTTCTTGGAAGACAACTGGCAAACAAATGGTTGTGTACCACTCAGAATTGACTGTTCTGCGTTGTTCTAGTGCTACGGTTGCGACATGTCCAGTTTTTCCGAAAAAACAGGCGATCATTTGCTTGGAAGTGCTTCGTACGCGAACAACTTTTGTTGGATTCAGCTCATCTTGAAACACCCATACAGTCGACTGCTGTTTACTTTCGGGCTCATATGCATAAATCCACGATTCATCACGATGTCATAAACATGTTTTAAAGCACCGCGATCGTATTTGTTGAGCTTTACTTTCGACCAATCGACACGAGCCTTTTTTTGAACGATTGACAAATTGTGTGGGATCCAAAGCGAACAATTTTTTTTGACATTCAAATGTTTATGCAATATTGAATGTATGCTGGTCTCACTAATGTGTAAGGTTGACTCAATCTCACGATAGGTCACATGACGATCTTGCAATATCAGTTCGGGCACAGCATCAATGGTTTACGGAACAACAACTGTTTTTGGACTACATTCACGACATTCGTCTTGGAGTGAACTACGACCTCGATTGAATTCACCATACCATCGATAAAGAGTGGTCCTTGATGGAGTTTCATCGCCAAAAATTAAATTAAGTTCATCCATGCACTCTTGCTGACTTAATCCACGTCGAAAATTGTAAAAAATAATCGCACGGAAATGTTCACGATTTAATTCCATTTGTTGGCCGAGATGAATGCTTTAAGTAAACAACACATAGTATGTCAAAACGTTCTGAGTACGTATAATCTCAAAAATATCAAACTTTACGATAGAGCTGTCAGTTGTCAGATTGCAACACTAGGGTTGTCCAATCCAAAATATAAAAGGCAACTCTCTATAATTTTTCGTTGGTTCTATTTCAATACCAAGACTATGTAACATAACTTTAAGGAGTCAACCTTTCTTTCCAAGATAACTGGCGGCACTGTTTGGCATTGACAGTATGCATGTAAATAGTGTTTTTTTTATTATTTTATTATTTAATAAGTGAACCAATATTATAAATTAATTTTACCATTCTGCACTGAAGGTCATCCGTAGTTACTAACTAAAACAAAAATAAAGCAAATCGGTTAAGGGACAGAGGAGAAAAAAATGGTACCGAACGGTTTTGTCTTTACCTATTTATATATAGATGTATTCCAAATAATTTTGTAAAATACACATTTTTGGCTGGTACTGCTCGTGGTAAAATTTTGGATATAATAATTGGATGATTGTTCTATGTAGCCTAAAAGTTTCCGTCATTTGCAGTTTCAATAGAGTTCATAAATATTTAAAACAGCGATGACCAACACGAAATAAAAGCAACCAAATCAAAGCATAGTATGACGGTGATATTCTATGACTACATTACAAATAACTAGAAACCATAAATGCATATTAATAAATCTTAAACCAATATCTTAAGCTTCAATACTGTTTCGTTACTTTAAATGAAATACAGATAGTAAGCAATGATGATTTGTGTTTTGTATTGAATATCTAGAGAAATATAAGGCAACTGCTGTTAATTAATATTAAATAATATCCACATTTCTTTTCTCAGTGTATGAAACTGAAATCTTGAAATTCACTTATTGAATTTAAAACTTACTTTTACCACCGGGCAATAATAACCTATGATTGAAATTTTAGTCAAATTATATGAAATTTTCGGGTAAAAATAAAGACAATGCAAATTAAAGGTATGATATTAAAAAATATGTTATCAGAAACAACTTGATTAAATGCAACATAATTCTTGATTTTTTTGACAAACCATATTTACAAAGCCATGAAAGAGCCCAGCCAAATGGCGATTACTATGTAATATACCTAAGACTTACTGAGTTGTATTTCAATAGCAGACGATGTAGAGTAACTTTAGGGACGGGTCAAAATTTGTAGTCTTTAATTTAGTTTGTCTTTCATATTAGAATCAAGATGGATTGATTCTATGGTTTTCTCTCCAAGCAATCTGGCGGCACTGTCACTATTTTCTATTTAGCATTGATAGTATGGACGTAATTACTAATTTTTTATTATATTTTATTCAATGAATGAACCAGTATTATATATAAATTTTATCATTCTGTATTAGCTACCAACCAAATCAAAAATAAAGAAAACCCTTTGTAAAATGAAAACGATTCTATCGCAGACCGCAGTATAATTTAAATGTTCCTGGTTGCCGATGATTAAGGACAAATTTTTAATTTCACGTCTTTGTCTGCGTGTATAACGGATAGCGTTTCGAGAATCGGTAGTTCTAAAGTTATTTTCTATATAGAAAGTTTCAGATTCATCGAACTGATTTTGGTTGTTATAGAGGATGTTGAAAATATTTGATACAACTGCTCAAGGATCAAAGAGTAAAAGACAATTACAGTATCGAAAAGTACTGACCCTTTCCAAGTTGATCGAGGAGATCAGAAATGTTGGGCAGATGATAGTTATCTTCTACAGTAAGTTCGTTTAACTTTCTGTAGTCGATAACAACTTACTACTTTTGCTTACCAGAATCATCAATTATTTTTCTGTCATAACACTTTATAATATCTTCCAGTATCACTCGATTATTTTTACTTTTGCACAGCTTGTATTTCCTAAAAATATTTAAGGTTTAATAAGGGAGCCTAATGTTAACCTACCGTTCGCTTTTACACCAAGGCCATATATTCAAAATATCTTCTTAAATAATTAATTTCCTTAATATGGTTATTTTTCAATATTTATCCCATTTTAGCAATATAAATTTTAGCAATCTTACTAAAAAAACAATAACCTTAAATCCTATCAGGAAACCTTGACACATATTAGTTACTTAATCCTCAAATAATTTATTTAATCACATCAGAAAAATAAATCAACAGTAGACAACAATGTGTTATCTGTGAACGCTGAATTACTCCTGTCAATTGTGATAAAATAAATATCGCTAATTTGTTACTAGAAGCTGTTATCACCCACAGGATATTACATCTAATTACACACGTCATTTAAATGAAGATAGCTATAAATTTAATGATAATATAGAAATTTGACCTTTAGATATTAATACATGTATTGTAGTTCGTTAAAATGAATTTGGTAGACTCTTGCATAATCAATAAAATAGTAATCCGACTCTTATTTTTTAATTACAAGTAAATTAAAAGTCACGCAGGGAGTTAAAAAAAACGCTTGAACCCGTCGATTTTTTATATAGGTATTTATACAGTCAAGAGAGAGATATGATATCACCACTTCTGTTTTAAACGTCAATATAATATAAATATTATTATAAATTTTCTGTTAGTTAAAAAACATTTTTTTATCCCGAAAATTATGTTCTTTATTTCTACACCAAAAAAATCACAATCAACAACGCATTTATTTTCTTAGACTAGAGAGATGTGTCTAACGTACAGCTGCTGGTGTATCTATCTCAGTTTTAAGTGTTGTGAGAGGTAGCCGGTTGTTTTTGTGTAACCACTATAAACCTTCTTCTAGTATTTTTATAAAATATTCCACTAGCTTAAACGTTAAGCTAGCGGGGAACTTATTACGGGGTAGTACATAATTCTTATGGGTGTAATTTGTTGTTCTAGGTTATGTTGGATACCGCTGTAGTGTCCCCCCCAGCTTAACGGACCTAAAACTCAACAGCAAACCCCCTACGCGATAACTTAATCGATAATTGACATAATTTTAACAGCAATCTCATAGAAGTATATTATTCTAGCATTAAAAATTTCAAAATTATGATTTTTTTCGATTTTTGTTTATATTGTGAAAAATGATGATTCGTTAATAAAGTCGTCATAGAAAAGTTTGAGAGAATTAGATAATCTTCAAAATGAATATTTATAAATTATAAATAAAACCTGCAAAAACGATATAGAGTTTTCCTTAAACAATTCATAACTTGGTGACAATAAAGCTGAAACATTAATCTACTTCCTAATGATCGCTTATAACATTGAGATTAACTGGGCTCAAAATCGATGTTGTCCGTTAAGTAGATCTTACATAATAGCAATTTTAATAATTTGTAGAAATATTTTGGGGAGCTCATTGCAATAAACAGGATTGTTCGATAGGAATATGCAATATACATTTTAAAACATCACTTGTATATCTTAGATGTTTGTTATAGTGCCGCAAAATGTATTGATAGTTCTTGTAAATATTGCCTTAAACTACCGACCTTTACTTTTCTTCAGATGTCTTGGTCGTGGCGGATCCAGCCAGTCGGAAAAAATAATTTAATTAATTTTACAGTAAACATTCTACAGGTAACCATTAAGCGAATAACCGAATGGAAAACTAGTCCACCATGCCCAGATAACAGATAAATAAGTAAATACCTAAAAACCTAATAAAATACGGAGAGAACATATTGTAATAGAACTAACCATAAGTTTCATTGTATGCCCCCACCACAACAACATCCAAGATAGACAAATTGATGTGATATATGTGAAATTTCAAAACTTTTTTAGAATATCCTGATAGGCCTAGCCTGGTTAATATGGTGGACTAAGCTAAATATATCTCTAAATTATTTAAATTACAATTCTTCAAAACCTGCTTGTTCGACACTATTTCCACTATTATTAATAGTCCAGTGTTAGTTAGCAGAAAGTTATCAATTTATGAAAACAAGCACTTTTTACTAGGTTTTCAGATTATACTCAAAGAAACATATTCCATTCATGATGTATAGACGCCTATGAAGAAGGATTTCTGATTTACTACAACTTGCCTACGATTCCTTCATTACTTTTCATTATATAGCTGAGAAACAAAAGATTTTTTTATTTTTGGGGGTTTTTATTGTTTAAGTAGAGTCACTGACAAAGATATCGCAACACCCAGAAGGAGAAGTTTAAATTTATTATTGTTTTGGTTACACACAGATGCTATAGTAAGGAGTATATGATAAAAATTTGAATAAAAAATGTCTAGGGGTTTACATTTTTTTATTGTTAAGTTTGTTAATAATGCGTTTATCCACCGCGGTTATCTATACACGCCTTTGCCATTGATTTAATAAGGTGATCTATTTATTCTTGAGGAATATTATCCCAAGCCAACTGTATTTCATGTTTTAGAACCTCCAACGTCCGTAGGGACTGGGGTGAAGTTCCGAGCCTTCTACTCATCATATCCCAAATTTGTTCTATGGGAGAACGATCTTCAAAAATCGTAAACTAACTACAGCAACCTGAGGCCGAGCATTATCTTGTTGAAATATGGGATCAATGAGCCGACTAAGGTAAGGGAGTACATATGGGTCCACTACTTCCTGAAGATAACTTTGCGCAGTAATGTTGTCTCGAACAAAGTCTAAAGGTGACCTACTTCGATGTGTACTAACACTCATACCATAATGCCTACTGTGTTTAACATGTATAGATGCAATATAATAATAATACCTCTATGTGTACATGCCGCACAACATAATATTAAGGTTGATGTTCTCCTTGACGTCGTCTAACCCTTCTTCGGCCATAATGTCAACCCAAACAGAATCGAGATTCATCATAGAAGACGACCATCATGTGGCATTAGCAATTCCACATTCCAGTGTTGTCTTTCTCTGCACCACTGTCGTCGTTGCCGTCGATGCTCAGCGTTTAGATATAGTAGAAGATGGTGTCGATAATGCTGTGTAGTCCGAAAGACCTTATATAGCGGTAAACCCTTCGGACACTTACAAGATGGCCAAATTTCGAGTTGTCGAAAATCAGTCTATAATGGTCATACGTCTTAGACGTCGATCTTGAACTTTATTTGTGCCCCTTCGACGTCCGGTGCTACTGTTCTCCGATTTTGGATATTATCAAACCACGGTTGACAACATCTCATAACTGTAGTAGTAATTATGTTCGTACTATTTCTCGAAATGAAAAACCGACGCTGTGGCATCAAATACCCAATTTTTAAGGGCAATACTTGCAGACAGGGTTCTACACGCTATTTACTTTAAATAGCACTGAGCAACTAGTCGCACAGAATTGACCATTTGCCATCCATATTTTGAGGCTGAATCATTTCGATAAATGACGCCGTCTTGGCAAGCAATGTTTATATTATCATTTCAAAAATGAACTCGGGACAAGATTAGGAAGATAGGATCTTAAATGTGCTTTTTTGACAAATAAATACTACTTGCCATAAACGCAGACGCAATCGACTGACATTATTTTTCATTTGTAATTGTGCAGTGCAGACCTATTAAATTACGTCATATACATATAATTGGAAATTGTGCAGACTGATTAGAAAACTTATTGACTTATTGACCACATACCAGTGGTATATATCATATAAATTACCTTTCAAATATTTGTACTTAAATAAATTAAATAACTTAGTTGTGTATAATGTCTAAAAAATAATTAATACTGTGACAGCTACTAAAGACTTCCCGCTTGAGCTTATTTAATATCCGTATAACGCAGATCAATTCAAGCGCCTTTCACTACAGTATGTTCAATAAGTATTAATTTAATAGTAAACAACAATCTCTTACATTTTCGAACATAAACTTCTTTTTTGATAAACTAGTTGTATAAATAACCGAAAAACTAACTACATAGTTAAAAATTATTTAGGAACAACTATATACAGATGTGGCTGTCCCGATATGTTGACCGGAACTCCAATAAATGTCAATGAGTAATTTGAAAATGTGCACACGTATTAAGGAACATTGACAATAGAATACAATAATTTCATTTTATTATCTTATGTCCAGACTAGGATCAACCGGATAGAAAATAACAAATTTGTCTCAATATATCTACTTTAATTTTTATCTTCATTTTAACCGACTTCAATATTGAAAAATTTTACTGGTACTAAAGACTGTTGAAACACTATCTATAAAAGGGAACAAAAGTTGGCCATTTTTTATTTAAATGCACAAACTATAGATGGAAAATGTAGAAAATGCCATAATAGCAACCCAAATTTAAATTATAAACTATCTTTAAACTATTAAATAGAAAGTTTATTAAATACAATATAATTAAATGCTTATAAATAAGTTTTAAATAAGAATAAAATGTTATTAATATATATTGTTGTTAAAACACAATGGCCTATTTTTATTTCTCTATTTTTACAAATAGCGTTACATATTCTTGTTTTATAAAAATAAAGTTGAACGAAACCTTAGTAGAGTTTCATGGCATGCCGAGAATTAAATACTATCAAAAACTGCACCAGTACAACTAACCTACCAATGCAACTAAATATTAGATAACATTTTAATGAACATCTAGCATTAATTACGCGTTTTTTGCTAATTTTCAATCATAACTACAGTTTATATCGTGAATTTTACTGACCTACTCGAATTGTGTGGCTAAGAACTTGGTTTCTAATTGTCTTCTAAACGTTGTTTGTGGCATGTTCTTGATTATTTTTGTGTTTCTTTGGGGAATAACACCACAATAGAAATAAAACTACGTATATTGCAGGAATACCAAACGTTTCAAAGTCTATTCTGACTTCGTTGTCAATGGCTTTATATTTATTGATTTTAAATTTAATTTAAATGTCAAATCAAATTTTCATTTTGCAATTTACATCAATAAATATAAAGCCATTGACAACGAAGTCAGAATAGACTTTGAAACGTTTGGTATTCCTGCAATATACGTAGTTTTATTTCTATTGTGGTGTTATTCCCCAAAGAAACACAAAAATAATTAAGAACTTGGTTTTTCAAGGCGGCATTTTAGAACTTTAATTACCTGATAATCATACAATTTCTAACATAATTAACTGTTTTTATGTCATTTATACTTGAAATGATGGTAATATTCAGGTAATTGTTGAAGATATTGATAATGTAGGCAAAATGTAAGGTGACAACTGTCGGTGAGAAATGGGAGTTGGGAACTATTTGTAGTGAGATTTTTACATCCTTAAGTAGCAATTAGTAACTAAAGGTTAGATGCAAGATATAATATCAGTACAAAATGTTACAAACAAACACCGATAAGATTTTTGAGTCTTGGGTTTTTTCTTAGTTATTAGAACATTGGTAAATGTTGTAGATAAATATTTTCAAACAACAAAATTACTCCTTCCTGGTCGAGAAAAAATCGTAAAATCTGCCGATTAAGTTAAAGTTTGCCCAAAATAAAATGTATGCCTTATTAACAACAGACCATTCCTACCATGTGTTATAAAATGAAACAAATAATTTGTTAAATAGACTAAACTATAGAGCGGGTCTCGGTTGCGCAAGAATGTATATATTACATTATTTTAATGGAAAAGCTCTTGGTCAATAATTACATCAGTATGTAACATTACAAATTGTCTGTACTTTAGAAACGTTCCTGGTTTCATTGTAGCATTTCCCTGCGATAATACATTTGGGTAGGCCGATGTTCAGAGGTGACGTCTTTACAGTCTGTTGTTCTAGGACCAAGATCAATACAACTTGCTTTTCATGATAAACCGTCTTGAATCCATGCCCGATAACAACGCAGTAGTAGTGACATACCTATCTGTTCTCCTGTAAACTTCCCTGAATGAATAACCGACTTTTCCCAGGCCCACTATTTGCCATCTATCAAAATATTTCAGATGACGAGCATTTGTGTTTCTTCTTATGGAAGATAAACCGAACAATGAAGAACTTAGCAATGACATGTACTAAAATTAAAGGCTTACTGAACTCAAAAAGTATATTACGTTTGATGGTATTCTTAAAATTGAAAGATTATGGCACAAAATTCCTACTTTGTTAAAAACATTGCTATGTCACACACACGCACACACACACACACACACACACACACATATGGGTGATAAGGTCAACTTAATACCCCAGGTGGGTACCTCTGCAGAGGATAATCCCACCACCGGTTCCGATCGAGTGAAAGCCTCGGTGGCCGGTGCACGCTCCACGGATTCTGGGGGGAGCGAATTATCACTGGTTCCGTCACATAGTGACAACAAGAAGAAAGAAACTATTAATGGTACAACATCGACCATTAAAACTAGAGCTGGCAGCAAGACACTATTCAGCCAAGTCCTCCAAAAGGCGGATAGTGGAGTTGGCGTGCCCCAAAGGGCAACAAATGAGAGTGGCGCTCCAAACAAATTAGGAGCAAAGATCGATGAGCTCTTGAAGTTCATTGGGCCTAGGCACAATGTACATCATGAGATCAAGAAACTGGCAAACGCCATTAAGTCAGAATATGACAAATATCTGACGTCAACGACGCGGCCGTCTCCTGTAGCGAAACCTGCTACAACACAGACATCGCCAGTAAAGGTGTCAAACACTCAGACACAAGGTGAAAAGCAAAAGGAGGTCCCAAAAGCGGCTGCCTCAAAAGCAGCTAACTCAAAACCGGTTGCATCAACACCGGCGGCCCCAAAGCAGGCGGCTTCAATAAAAGTAGCCTCACTAGCGGCAGACTCTGTAGCAAGGACCTCGCCACCGAAAACCTCGCCTTCAGTAGCCTCATCAAGTAAGGCACCACTACCAAAAACTCTTAAACCGGTGCTAGCTAGCAAGCTAAAGCCCGGTAAAGAAGGTTGCCAGAACATCGGGCAAACCACCCAGGCAACAACAAGTAGGGTGGTCAATTCAGAAGCGGAGAGGAACAATGGATTAAAATCCAAGTTTAAACCGCAGACCAAGAACCAACCTTCAAACCAGTCTACTGACTGGCAAGTGGCAAAGAGGAAAAAGGCCTCGAGGACCAATAAGCAAAAACCAGCGCCACATTGTACGCTGCTTATAAAGAGAGGCGAGAACAGCTCCCATGCAGATATCTTGCGAGGTATCAAGAATGATCCCACCTTGCAGGATATAGGCAAAAAAGTCAATAAGATCCGACGAACAGCTAAGGGAGATCTCCTATTGTTATTCGCGAAGGCAGACGCTCAGGAGATGGAGCGTTATTGTAACGCCATCAAGAATAAGCTCCCAAGCGGGGCCACTGTACAATCTCGAATACCGCAAATCGAGATTGAAATTAAAGACCTGGACGAGATCAGTACCAAGGAAGACGTAGTAAACCTGCTCAAAGATAATATCGACGGCCTGGCAGAGATCACTGAGGAGGCAGTGAAATCACTTCGACGGGCATATAGATCAACACAAACGGCAGTTGTTTGTCTCCCAGAAGTCCAGGCCAAGAAAGCCATCGCACTTGGAAAGCTGAAACTCGCGTGGGGCACAGTACGTGTTCGCGAGAGGATCAGCCTTCGACGGTGCTTCAAATGCTGGCACTTTGGGCACAACGCCCAGGCGTGCAGAGGCAAGACTGATCGAAGCAGTTGTTGTCACAGATGCAGAGGCGCCGGTCACAATGCCTCGGCTTGCCAACAACCTGCCAAGTGCTTACTCTGCAAAGAGAAAGATAGTAGGTCAGACTGCCGGCATGTTGCGGGTAGTTGGAAATGTCCGATCTACCAACAGGCGATGAGAGCAGCACAAGCCCGTAAATGAAAGTACTGCAACTCAACCTCAATCATTGCGAAGCAGCCCAAGACCACTGGTACAGCGGGTGCGGGAATTGGATTGCGACGTAGCCATAATCTGCGAGCAGTACAAAAACTTCGACACCCCGTCCTGGGTAAATGACACAACGGACAGAGCAGCGATATGGGCTTGCGGTAAACTTCCGTTCCAACAACTCCCAAATACCCCCGAACAATGTCTTATGAGAGCCAAAGTGGGAGGGGTTCACTTCTATAGCTGCTATGCACCTCCTAGTGCACAGCTCGAGGAGTTCGAGTTATTCTTGGACACCTTGGCGGAGGATGTACGGAAGCGTGAATCGGTCGCCATCGCAGGAGATTTCAACGCCTGGGCAATTGACTGGGGAAGCCGGGAAACGAGCGCGAGGGGACGAGCTCTCCTTGAGACCATGTCTTCGCTCAACCTGGTACTCCTCAACACAGGAGCCGTAAGCACATATCGCAAAGGCACAGCCAGCTCCATTATCGATGTGACATTCGTTAGCAGCAACCTAATTAAAGGGGGCTGTGAGTGGCGGGTCGATGAGGAGTTTACTAATAGCGACCACCAAGCTTTTATATGGGAAATCAACACCACTCCCAAACGAAGATTGTGTGTCAGTCGTGCGAGGCCACAGCCAGTCGGTTGGAACAAAAATGCTTTCGATGCTGATTCATTCGCCTTGGTTATGGAGCAGGAACCATTGTCAATAGCAACAAGCGCAGAAGCCACTGCCAAAGAGGTAATGACAAGCGTTGTCAAGTCCTGCGATGCTTCCATGCCAAGGAGACGGCACAACAACAGCCGCCCACCAGTTTACTGGTGGAACGACACGATCTCACAACACCGACGAGAGTGTCTCAAAGCACGAAGGCTGCATCAACGAGCACGGAGACGCGACAGGGTCACAACAGAAGAACTAAGGCTCGACTATGAGATCAAAAGACAACAACTACGAAGAGCAATTCTCTCAAGCAAGAGATCCTACTGGAAGGAGTTGTGTGACGAAATTAATCAAGATCCATGGGGAAAACCGTATAAAATCGTGATGCATAAAATTAAGACCCCTCCCATGACATCAACGAACTGCCCCGAATCATTGCACCGCATTGCCACTCACTTGTTTCCTGCGAAGCCTGAGCTACCCGCTTATCCTTCGTGGCAGGTGAGGGACGAAGATATACCATCAGTGACTATGAATGAGCTGATGGGCGCATGCAAGCGGCTCAAAAACTGCAAGGCTCCCGGTCCAGATGGCATACCTAACATCGCGCTAAAATGCGCCATAGCCAATAGGCCTGACATGTTTCTACAAATGTATGAGACCTGCCTAAAGCAGGGGGTTTTCCCGACTAAGTGGAAAAAGCAGAGGCTTGTGCTCCTCCCTAAAGGGGGAAAGAAACCTCCAGACGAACCGTCATCATATCGTCCCCTCTGTATGTTGGACTCTGCGGGAAAACTCCTTGAAAGAATAATAGCAGATAGGCTGGAGCCCTACGTTGAGCCGAAACTTTCCACCAACCAATTCGGGTTCAGAAAGGGGAGATCAACCATCGATGCCGTGACACTCGTTACCAACATCGCCAGAGAGGCTATCTCGGGAAAGAGATGGAGAAGAGGTGGAAAAAAGTACTGTCTAATAGCCACCCTGGATATCAAGAACGCCTTTAACTCGGCCCGCTGGGACCGCATTTTGGAGGCTCTTGCCAGGATGGAAGTTCCTCAGTACTTGCGGAGAATGGTTTCAGCGTATTTCAAGGACCGCATCTTATTGTACCAAACTGAAAATGGGCAAGTCGACTATAAGATCACAGGAGGTGTACCTCAGGGCTCTGTTTTTGGCCCCCTCTTATGGAACGTAATTTACAACGACCTGCTCCTGCTCGGTCTGCCTGAGGGCGTCAGGCTAGTGGCATTCGCCGATGATGTGGCATTGATCATAGTGCGCAAGCACATAGAGGAGATACAAACAACCTTCTCATTCGCTATAGCCACAATTCAGCATTGGATGCTCTCAGCGGACTTGAGTTTAGCAGAGCAAAAGACCGAAACACTTCTTGTTAGCAGTCGAAAGGCAAGGGAAACCATCACCCTCAAAAAAGGCGACACCTACATACAGTCGCAGCCCTTCATCAGCTATTTGGGGGTGCTCCTGGACACACGGCTCAACTTCAAAGAGCACATAATCGCGGCCAGCAAGAAAGCAGCTGGGGTACAGGGGGCATTATCTAGAATAATGCCGAATGTCGGAGGCCCTAGACAGATAAGAAGACAGCTACTGGCAACAGTAACTACTTCTGTTTTGTTGTACGGGACACCGGTATGGGAGAAATCGCTCGAGCTACCATCGTACCGCCGGAAAATGGAATCAGTCCAGCGGCTCTCAGCGATTCGAGTGGCATCATCCTACCGCACTGTGTCTTATGAGGCGGTGAGTGTGATTGCCTCTACCCTACCAATCGACATCCTGGCTGCAGAAAGGGGACGGCTTTACCGCAGAAAGTTAGAAAAAGACCAGCCGACAAGAAACAGCGATGAAAGAGCCATGAGTCTAGGGCAATGGCAGGAGAGGTGGGACAGCTCTACAAAAGGCCGGTGGACATATCGATTGATACCTAACATCAGTCGTTGGGTCAACCGCCAGCATGGGGAGGTTGGGTTTTACATCACTCAACTCCTGACTGGACATGGATGCTTTCGAGCATACCTGCACAGGTTCAGGAGGGCAAACTCCCCAAACTGCCCACACTGTACAGACGTGGTAGAGGACGCGGAACACGTGTTCTTCTCCTGCCCCCGGTTTCAGGATCAACGTGCCGAAGTGGAGAGGATTCTGGAGACTAATATCGTTCCAGAACAATTAGTAGAAGCCATGCTGAAGGGCCCGCAAGCCTGGAACTTGGTATCAGATTACGCGGAGACTATCCTCAAAGACCTCCGCAATACCTTCGAGGAGTAGGCTTTAGAGGCTTTCAATGTAAGAGCAGTTAACATCTGCAATGAACCACCCTTGCGAAGTAGTATTGACAAAGAGTGCCGCAGGGCACCATGGTTGTAGGAGAAAGAGGTTAGGGTTTTAGCGGGTATACGTTATACTGGCTTCAATGCAACGATTTAATCTTGCTTTGAAGTCATTGCATCGGGAGTCCCGCACGACGGCCAGCACGTGCTAGCTAAGTACGCAATGTATTTCCCCCCTCTTCGGATAAAAAAAAAAAAAAATACACACACACACACACAAACGTCGTTAGCAGCAACCTAATTAAAGGAGGCTGTGAGTGGCGGGTCGATGAGGAGTTTACTAATAGCGACCACCAAGCTATTATTTGGGAAATCAACACCACTCCCAAACGAAGATTGTGTGTCAGTCGTGCGAGGTCACAGCCAGTCGGTTGGAACAAAAATGCTTTCGATGCTGATTCATTCGCCTTGGTTATGGAGCAGGAACCATTGTCAATAGCAACAAGCGCAGAAGCCACTGCCAAAGCGGTAATGACAAGCGTTGTCAAGTCCTGCGATGCTTCCATGCCAAGGAGACGGAAGAACAACAGCCGCCCACCAGTGTACTGGTGGAACGACACGATCTCACAACACCGACGAGAGTGTCTCAAAGCATGAAGGCTGCATCAACGAGCACGGAGACGCGACAGGGTCACAACAGAAGAACTAAGGCTCGACTATGAGATCAAAAGACAACAACTACGAAGAGCCATTCTCTCAAGCAAGAGATCCTACTGGAAGGAGTTGTGTGACGAAGTTGATCAAGATCCATGGGGAAAACCGTATAAAATCGTGATGCATAAAATCAAGCCCCCCCCCATGACATCAACACTGCCCCGAATCATTGCACCGCATTGTCACTCACTTGTTTCCTGCGAAGCCTGAGCTACCCGCTTATCCTACGTGGCAGGTGAGGGACGAAGATATACCATCAATGACTATGAATGAGCTGATGGGCGCGTGCAACCGGCTCCAAAACGGTAAGGCTCCCGGTCCAGATGGCATACCTAACATCGCGCTAAAATGCGCCATAGCCAATAGGCCTGACATGTTTCTACTCATGTATGAGACCTGCCTAAAGCAGGGGGTTTTCCCGACTAAGTGGAAAAAGCAGAGCCTGTGCTCCTACCTAAAGGGGGAAAGAAACCTCCAGACGAACCGTCATCATATCGTCCCCTCTGTATGTTGGACTCTGCGGGAAAACTCCTTGAAAGAATAATAGCAGATAGGCTGGAGCCCTACGTTGAGCCGAAACTTTCCACCAACCAATTCGGGTTCAGAAAGGGGAGATCAACCATCGATGCCGTGACACTCGTTACCAACATCGCCAGAGAGGCTATCTCGGGAAAGAGATGGAGAAGAGGTGGAAAAAAGTGCTGTCTAATAGCCACCCTGGATATCAAGAACGCCTTTAACTCGGCCCGCTGAGATCGCATTTTGGAGGCTCTTGCCAGGATGGAAGTTCCTCAGTACTTGCTCAGAATGGTTTCAGCGTATTTCAAGGACCGCATCTTATTGTACCAAACTGAAAATGGGCAAGTAGACTATAAGATCACAGGAGGTGTACCTCAGGGCTCTGTTCTGGGCCCCCTCTTATGGAACGTAATGTACAACGACCTGCTCCTGCTCGGTCTGCCTGAGGGCGTCAGGCTAGTGGCATTCGCCGATGATGTGGCATTGATCATAGTGCGCAAGCACATAGAGGAGATACAAACAACCTTCTCATTCGCTATAGCCACAATTCAGCATTGGATGCTCTCAGCGGACTTGAGTTTAGCAGAGCAAAAGACCGAAACACTTCTTGTTAGCAGTCGAAAGGCAAGGGAAACCATCACCCTCAAAATAGGCGACACCTACATACAGTCGCAGCCCTTCATCAGCTATTTGGGGGTGCTCCTGGACACACGGCTCAACTTCAAAGAGCACATAATCGCGGCCAGCAAGAAAGCAGCTGGGGTACAGAGGGCATTATCTAGAATAATGCCGAATGTCGGAGGCCCTAGACAGATAAGAAGACAGCTACTGGCAACAGTAACTACTTCTGTTTTGTTGTACGGGGCACCGGTATGGGACAAATCGCTCGAGTTACCATCGTACCGCCGGAAAATGAAATCAGTCCAGCGGCTCTCAGCGATTCGAGTGGCATCATCCTACCGCACTGTGTCTTACGAGGCGGTGAGTGTAATTGCCTCTACCCTACCAATCGACATCCTGGCTGCAGAAAGGGGACGGCTTTATCGCAGAAAGTTAGAGAAAGACCAACCGACTGGAAACAGCGATGAAAGAGCCATGAGTCTAGGGCAATGGCAGGAGAGGTGGGACAGCTCTACTAAAGGCCGGTGGACATATCGATTGATACCTAACATCAGTCGTTGGGTCAGCCGCCAGCATGGGGAGGTTGGGTTTTACATCACTCAACTCCTGACTGGACATGGATGCTTTCGAGCATACCTGCACAGGTTCAGGAGGGCAAACTCCCCAAACTGCCCACACTGTACGGACGTGATCGAGGACGCGGAACACGTGTTCTTCTCCTGCCCCCGGTTTCAGGATCAACGTGCTGAAGTGGAGAGGATTCTGGAGACTAATATCGTTCCAGAACAATTAGTAGATGCCATGCTGAAGGGCCTTCAAGCCTGGAACTTGGTATCAGATTACGCGGAGACTATCCTCAAAGAACTCCGCAATACGTTCGAGGAATAGGCTTTAGATGCTTTCAATGTAAGAGCAGTAAACATCTGCAATGAACCACCCTTGCGAAGTAGTATTGACTAAGAGTGCCGCAGGGGACCATGGTTGTAGGAGAAAGAGGTTAGGGTTTTAGCGGGTATACGGTATACTGGTTTCAATGCAAACGATTTACTCTTGCTTTGAAGTCATTGCACCGGGAGTCCTGCACGACGGCCAGCACGTGCTAGCTAAGTACGCAATGTATTTCCCCCCTCTTCGGATAAAAAAAAAACACACACGCACACACACACACAGATCGTCTGCTAGGTCGTTCTCCGCTTGGTCTGCTCTCCGTGGCGTCTGAAGTGGAAGTGAAGAGTGAGTGAAGAGACTTCTACTTCAGACGTCTCCCTCAACAACATCAACCACAATGACGACCACCTCCTCAAACTTTTGTAAAACAGTGTTCGCTTTGCAAACGCACCGGACATTTGTATAACGAATGTCTAACACGACAACGACAACAACAACCAAACCAACAACCACACCAAAACTTTAACAATAACAACCCGCAACAATTTAGACCGAATCTTCCTTATCAATCGGCTAATCAAACTAGGCCCAATACTGATCCCAATAGGTATCCCGCACAACAAAACCGACCTTCTGCCAGTGGACAATATCAAAGTCCCAATCAATCTCGACCAAATCCCAATTTTTACAGAAACCAACAACAAAGAACCCACCACTTCAACCAAGATGAGTTCTACAACCCTTTGAACAATTTCACAAGCTATGACCCTTATACAAATTCATACTACCAAGACGATTGTTCTTATTCAGACCCCCAAAATACAAATTTCGAATACTCTCAAAATGACTATACTGAAACTTTTGAAAGCAATTACCCTGAATTCCCTTCTGAATTGACCGAAGACCGACGACAAAATTTTGAAGAGGTACTTAGAGTGGACCAACCACCCGATACACAGATCTGCAATCGTCAAACCCAGTTCGAAACAATGAGTTTACTTGACGACTTCAACCCCAACCTGAATTTTCCGGAACAAGCTTTCCTATAAGCCCCTCACTTTCGGTAAATTCTAAGAACCTTTTCTACATCAACGACGCCACTAATACGTATAAACTGTTAATAGACACAGGTGCCGGTTTATCAATTTTTAAACCAAACAGTTGTAAAAAATTTCGACACCGATACCCAGAAAACGTTGTGATACAAGGTATCACTCTTCAAAAAATCCTGAATAACGAATCGACCTTAGTCCCATTTAACCTTAACGATCCACACAAAGTTTATCTGTAACTTAGACATCGAATTCGATGGTCTACTAGGTTCTGACTTTTTAGAACATTACAATTGTGTGATTGACTTTAACAAGAAACTTCTTATAACCAACTTCAAAACTATTCCGCTTATGAAAGTAACAGACGAAACAATATCTTCAAACAGGCAACCTCCAACAATTAACCCAACAATCTCAAACACGATTACTATTGAACCGCGAACAGAACGGATTTGTAAACTCAAATATGACTTACGTAACACGGAAGCTATACTAACCACTACCTTCCTAGAAAATGTAAGACTTCCGAATGCTTTAGTCCAAGTTAACGACAAAGGCGAATTTTTAACATCCGTCTTAAACGCTAACGCCTGTCCAAAAACATTAAATTTCGACACTATCAAATTAGAACCCATTCAAAATTACTCTGTAAATCACTGTGAAGAAATTTCGTTTGCAACTAATCCTAACTTCGACAGACAAACGGAGATTAACAATCAACTCCGACTCGAACACCTTAACGAGGAAGAGGCCGAACTAATACAACAACTTTGTCTTGACTTTTCCGACATTTTCCACTTAGAAGGTGACCAACTTAGTTTCACGAATGAAATTAAACATTCCATCGACACAAACAACGCCAAACCCATATTCACTAAATGGTACCGGTATCCCCAAATTCACAAAGAGGAAGTCCGTAACCAAATTTCGAAAATGTTAGAACAGGGCATCATTCGTCCCTCAAACTCTCCCTGGTCTTCCCCTGTATGGGTTGTCCCGAAAAAACTCGACGCCTCCGGGAAACAGAAATGGGGCGTAGTCGTGGACTATAGAAAACTTAACGAACTGACAATAAACGACAATAATCCGTTACCCAACATACCCGATCTGTTAGACTAACTTGGCAAATGCCAGTATTTTACCACCCTAGATCTAGCTTCTGGTTTCCACCAGCTTGAAATTGAGTTCAAGGACATTCAAAAAACCGCTTTCACTGTAGAGAACGGTCATTTTGAATTTGTTCGCATGCCTTTCGGGTTGAAAAATGCCCCTTCAATATTCCAAAGGGTGATGGACAATATTCTGATAGGAATCCAGAACGAAAGATGTTTGGTGTACATGGACGATATACTCGTTTATTCGCCCACCATTCACGAACACTTAGCAAGACTAACTGACGTTGTTAAAAGACTTAGGAAGGCAAACCTCAAAATACAGGCTGACAAATGCGAGTTTCTCCGCAAGGAGGTCGCTTATTTGGGACACTTAATAACTAAAGACGGTGTAAAACCCAACCCATCGAAAGTCGACTGTATCTTAAAAGTCATTTTTGGGACTTGCTGGTTATTATCGGAGGTTTATTCCAAACTTCGCGAGAATTACGAAACCCCTAACTAAACTTTTACAAAAGGATGAACCGTTTAATTTCAACCTAGAATGCGCGACGTCTTTTAACGAACTCAAACGTGCTTTAACTTCAACACCAATACTTATCTATCCGAACTTCGAGGAACCTTTCATACTAACCACTGACGCCAGTGTCTTTGCAATCGGCGCTGTACTATCCCAAGAGCCAATAGGTAAAGATTTACAAATAGGATATGCTTCCAGAACGCTTTGTCAAGCCGAGACAAGGTACTCGACTATTAAGAGAGAACTGCTGGCTATTGTTTGGGCGGTGAAGCACTGGAGACCGATAATCTATGGCCGAAAGTTCCAACTTTTTTCCGATCACCGCCCGTTGACGTGGCTGTTCTCGATAAAAGACCCCGGAAGTCGATTAGCCCGATGGAGACTTAAACTCGAAGAATATGACTACGAGATCATTTACAAACCGGGTATAATTAACAAAAACGCCGACGCTTTATCACGCATTAAAATCAACCACCTTGATGAGTGCGTATTATTCCAGGCTAAAACTAAACTAACACCCCACAAAATCTTACCCCTAAATGACGAAGACGATGACAATACCTCCGAACCTGAACAAAACGAAATAACTACCGAAACGATATCCCAAGAATTCAAAACTTTTGTGGAACGTTACAAAACTGTTTCCTTAATTGACTATAGTAAAATCGAATTTTCTAATTGCCAACTTCTAGACAAGGCAAATAAAAATATCCTAATCTTTCCCCAATCATCCAACCTTCAGGAATTCCATCACGACATATTCCAAGACATTTTCGAAGAAGCCGCTAATTTTGAAACATTTAAAATCAACGTATTCGCTAGCAAAACTGTTAGCAGGAGACAATACTTCATAGTCCCGCTTCCAAAAGATCCCGAAATCGTAAATGAAGTCCTTTTCACATCTATTTTCAAAATACAAGACGTTCTCTCCCCCTCGAAAACATATTGTGTAGAAAACAACCTTGATCTTCCAATTCTGGAAATGCTTTCCTTTATTTTCTCTGAAAAGGACATTAAGTGGAAAATTTGCCAAAACATCACAAAAATTTCTAAAAAAGACGAAATACCACTAATACTCGAGCAATATCATAACGGAAAAACAACTTGCATCGCGGCATCAACGAAACCATACGGCGTGTCAAAGAGAGGTTCAACTGGCCGGGATTTACTAAAGACATTGAGAACTTCATAAAGAACTGCGTAATCTGTCAACAAACTAAAGCTTGTCGAAAAAACTTAGATAATCCCCTCGTCATAACTGAGACACCTAAAACACCCTTTGAAAAAATTAACATCGACATCTTAGAAATTCCTAATGGAAATCACATTTTGACGATAAGAGACGAACTGACTAAATTCTCACAAGCCTATGCTTTGGCAGATAAATCCGCCAAATCTGTCGTTAGTACTATTATGTTGTACATTCAACATTTCGGTACACCATTACGTATCCACTGCGACTATGGCAGAGAATTTGACAATGCCATCCTAAAAGAACTATGCAAACTTTATGACATCAAACTTACCTACTCTAGCGTGGGACACCCGCAAACAAACGGCTCTGTGGAACGATTTCATTCCACTCTACTAGAAATGATTCGCATTCACAAAGCTAAAAATCCCGACGAACACCCCTTAAACGTACTTCCGTATGCTATTATTGCCTATAACAATTCAACCAATATGACCCATGGCTTCACCCGGTTCGAACTCGTTGTCGGACATACCTCCAGCAGACCCCCAGAGACTTTTTATAACCAACAAGAACTAATTAGCAAATATGTACGAGACCTAAATAACCGAATTTCTTACTATTATAAAATTGCACGTGAAAAGACTAACTTACAGAAACAAAAAGCGAAAGAAAGATTAGACCAACACGTTTCGAAAAACCCTCCTGATTACAAAATCGGTGACAAGGTATACGTTAAAGAGTCACAAATAAAAGACAAACTCCAGAACAAATGTAATGGCCCATTCCAAATTATTGAAATCCACAATAACTCTGCTACACTTCTAAACCTAAGAACTAACCAACGAACGAAAGTGAACTTTGACAGAATGAAACCATATTCTGAAAACTAACTTTCTTTTCAGGTTTCTTCTGCTGCTCGGATCAGCAGTTTCACAGTACGACGTCAAACCGAATAACAACACTCTCGGTATCTACTACCATGACGAAAGTCGAATAATTGTATCAAACTATAAATGGACTCTATTAGTTCACCGGAACTTGACAACCCTTAATCAACTATTTGAAAATAATAACAGAATCCTCAATACTTTAGAACGAACTGTCGATCCTATGCCTGGCTTCAAATTTCACGATACAGGTGCCTTTCGTGTGGACGTCCAAACACACATTAGCCTTAACACAAATCTCCGACTCCATCAAAACAAAATTTTCAGAAGTATTTCTAGTCACTAAAAGACCCAAACGCGGATTAATAGATGGTGCTGGAACCATCTTTAATGCAATAACCGATAACCTAGATGCATCCGATGCCGAATTCTATATTAGCAGCATAAACAGACTTAACCAAGGACTACTACAAGTCGAAAATCTTTTAAAGAATCAAATGAGCGTTACAACCACTATTATTAAAAACTTTAATGAAACTATTCAAAAACTTCAAATAGACGAGAAAATCTTTAACGAAGACATTAACGAAATCAACCTCACGACACATGAACTAAATGACCGTATAGCCACTATTCAAGCCAAACAATCATTTCTTGAAATTTGTGAAAAACTAATGGCTAGTTATTTGTTTCTTGAAGATAACCTTAATGATATTTTAAATTCAATAACTTTTGCTCGTTTGAAAATTATTCACTCATCTATTATTACACCGGATCATTTGATTGCCGCATTACAAGGGGATTTCTCAAAACCCTGTTAAAAATAATTTACCGTTACCAGTCAGATTTTCAAGTGTTGCACAGTATTTAGAAGTAATTGAACTACAAGCCTTTCAAACTCACTCAGATCTAGTATTAATTTTAAAAATCCCTCTAGTAGAGCAACAGCTTTATACAGCTTACCATTTATAGCCTATTCCGATTTTAGATGATAGGACTGGTTTTCATCACATCCTTTCTTTTACTCAAAAATATGTAGCGCGAAATGATGATTCTCTTATGTACATACCGATCAAGGACTTGAGTGAGTGCAAACAGCTGACTCCACTCCGAAAACTGTGCTCCGATTTATACGCGTATCCCATAGACTCAAATGCACCTTGTGAGGCGCAGCTCCTGAAAAACATTCGTAGTGTCCCCGAAACTTGTAAAAGTGCCATCGTTTTCAGTGAAGGGTACAATGTTCAAAAACTTGAAACAAATGCGTGGATTGTAATCATATCGGAACCCTTACACGTGACCATTAATTGTCCAGGAATTGACGCTAAAACTTTAGTGCTAACGAACAATTCTATCATTCGGTTACAAACGGAATGTAGCTTTTTTGTTGGGATTACGAAAATCCAAGCCGAACCACAAAAATTCATGAACATTTCGAACAATTCTCATCCAGTTTTAATTCCATTCAATTGTTGCAATTCGCATCCTGAGAAACTTGCAATTCCGGACCTTAAGCCCCTGAGGCTGGACGACTTAAACATGGAAGAACTATCCATAGCCAACAACAAGCTGGTCCAGTATTCAAGGGATCTCGACGATCTCATCAACCAACCCTTTGTTATTAAAAACATTTCCTGGTTCACGTATGCTACAATAATTATCATTGTAACAATTGTTGTTGTATACAGCTCATTGAAAATCATAAGGCATGTTAAGAGACCCCCGAAAAACGACAACTCCAATCCAGAGAGTCTGAGTACCCTGACAAAACCGTTCTCCAGGCTGATACCAAAACTGAGGTCGCAAATCGAAGAGGAACCTGAACATCCAGACTTTTAGAAGTGAGAACCTTTTTGATACATTTCTATTCTTATTTGACTTTTGTGTTTTGTATATTTTTTGCATATTTTATGTAACCTATTTAAACTTAATCATTATGTGCACTTTAATTTTATTTTATTTCCATATTTGCATTGTTTTTGCTTATTTAGCTAGCGCCCAGTAAATTCCAAAAGTTGATGTTACAGCATCAACTTTTCTTGGTAAAGGGGAGCTGTTAGGCGCAAATATCATGCACGTGTATGATACAAAGTATCATATTTCGCTGACCAGTTTCCTGCTTCATTATGTAAACGTGGGAACGCATCGACTTGACCGTTCTTTTGATTAGTCAGCTTTCTTAATGTTATAAATCAGAGCGACGCGGTTCCACAGTCGGCATTTATTGTTAGTATACTTGTACCATTTAGTTAATTTTAATTTTCAAATTAATGTTTTATTTAAATTTTTAATTTTTTGTATTCCAATAAATATATATATATATATATATATATATATATATCAAATCTTAATGATTTATAATAAACTAAAGCTTTTGCAAAATTTTGGGACTTTCTTTATTAATGTTTCAATAACTCAGAGTTTGCATAGCCTTAATTTTTGTTTTTCCTTGCTGTTGGTTCTGAACAATACTTCCTGATTCCTGACTTTGTTGATACCAATTTATTGTTGCCTTTTTTGATTCAGTTTATTATGGGATGTTATGTTTTAATTCTCCAACCAATGTATTTTAAGTAATTCTTCTTCTGAATGTTAACTGCTTACTTGTTTTATAATTTATTATTTTCTTTCCTGGTGTTTGTTTACACCAATTTTATTTTTCAAAACAACTTTTCAGGTTAGATTATTATTTTTATGATCTCTAATGGTTTTGAATTTAGAGTTTTCTAATTTCTGTTTTGTAAAGAATTTAATTTTCTAAGTGTTATTGATCCAAAATAAGTGTAATTTGGTATATTTGATGCCTAAATTTGTGACTCTACATGTTCTTTGAACTCTACCATCATTTATAACTGAATTTAATCTTTTGATGTCTAACCTTTATAATGGTTCTTTGAAAATCTTTTCTATTCTGTAAGTATTACTAATTTATTAAATTTTATATAATGCAATGTCTAGATTTTATATGACAATATTCATCCTTGTAATAGTTGGCTTTTGAAACATTTTACATAGTTTATAATCTATCTTATATTTGCTTGTTCATTATATCTATTTACAATTTATTGCCACTTCATTTAACAATTTAAAATCTTGCGATTTCTCTTTTTATAAAATTTATCTTTCTTATTAATGCAAATTATCAACATTACCCTATTAATTAATTATGTTTCAATTGGAAAGCTTATATAATATTTTATATGTACTTCAATCCATTACAAATTCCAAAAATTTTACAAATCAAATTAGTTTTAGCTTAAGAATTTATTTTGCTGAAATTTTCCAAAGCTTTACTAATATCCCTATTTTTGCTCTTTTTATTTTTTAGATATCAAGATTAATAATTTAATTAATATTAACAAATTCTATGAACAAATTAACTATAAAATATCATCTATAATGAACAAGGTAACTCAACAAATTGGAAAAAACAAATTGAATTATAAAATATCAACTCTACATCTACTAGTATAATATTTACAAACTTATTCAAGATATGCTATTCAAGAAATTCTTTCCTGGAATTAAGATTTTTTGTAAGTTAATTCAATTAGTTTGTTTCATTCATTTTTTTTATTTTCTCAAAAGTTATTTTATTTTGTGTCACATCATTAATATTTTATATTCCTTTTCCCTCTAGTTATATCAAGACTTCAATTTCTCCTTTTATAAAATATATCTTTCTTATTAATGCAAATTATCAACATTACACCATTAATTAACTATATTTTAATTGGTGAGGTTATATTATATTTTATATGTACTTAAATCCATTACAATATAAGTATATATATATATATATATATATATATATATATATGTGTGTGTGTGTGTGTGTGTGTGTGTGTGTGTGTGTGTGTGTGTGTGTTCCTGTACTCCACTTACTATGGCATCATTGTGCGTGCATGGGAGTGCACTCTGGCATCCGCTCACTTTATGGCACCATACACACGATGCCATAAGTTTTTAATGCTGTTTTCGTCGTTTCTGGCGTTAGAATAGTCGTATGGTAACAAAAAAATATTTTCGAGTGTATGGTGCCATAAACTTGTTTATCGAATTTTGCACGCACACGTATTTATTGTGGCATCTTTGAGTTGTGCTGTCAAGTGCTGCCCCCCACGGTAGACAGTTGAATTACTAATTTAGAATTATTTACACTCAAGCATATTTGTTTTTCCTAACATGTGTTGCCATAAGTAACGTAACTGTCAATGTATACACTTTTGTTTGGAAATATTATTATGAGGCGAGTTCGTGATTATATTTCACTTTGTTAAATAGGCAAGAATTACATATACGGCACAAATCGTGAGAATATTCCGCTAGGCTGAAAGAATTGGAATATGGAACAAATGTTCCCTAAGGAGTGTGGAGGTGGAATAAAATTGAATATTGAAAAAAATCATTTAGGAGGGGGAAAAAAGGGTCCAAAATAATTTACAATATTTTAAATTTCTGGAAAAAACTAATGCGTTGTTGGAAATTGGTAAGCAAATTCTTCGTCCTAAAAAAGAGTCTCGTGTTTTATTATGTTACGAAAGTTCGACAATCAAGTGGGGGACGGGTGGAGAACTGATTATAAAGAAAAGTGTTATTTCAATATTTAAAAGTGATTGAGGAGTATCTTTACTATTATAAAATTCTAGTTTGTGTGTTTTTGTTTGTTCGGGCATCACATAAGGCAGAAACCGTATATATAGTGAAAAAACTTCTATCATGTTGTGTAATACAATTACTCAATTGGTTCGACTGCACATGCAAAATATTATATACTAGCATCAAATTAGATTTTATTCATAATTCGGAATGTGCCAATGTAACAAGTCTCTATTTAAAAAAATCCACTGATATAACAAGCGTAATTTTACAGGGTGTTCTTTATATAGGAAACTTAGAGCGGAGTAGAATTACATGCATTTAAAAAATCTAAAAAAAGTTATATTAGGTGTCATATAAGCAGCTGCATATATACAATGTGGATGAAAAAAGGGGGAGCTTAATTAGTTATACGGGGTGATCCAAAAAAGTTATATTGAGTGGGTCATAAGTATACCAAGTGATTTATGGTGTGGTTAAAAATTTGTTTTATATCCACAAGTAGTTGCATATATAGGATGGTTGAAATATATAGCGGAGTATAATTACAGCTATATAGGTGGGTTTAAAAAATATTATAAAAAAATGTTATGATCTACAAGCTGTTGCATTTACCGCATGTTTGAAATATAGAGTGCAGTGGGATTTTAAGAAAACAAGGGGGAGTGGAATTAGTTTTACGGGGTGACCCAACAAAATTATATTAAGTGGGCCATAAGTATTTGTGTATACCAAGTGATTTATGGTGTGGTTAAATATTTGTTTTATATCCACCAGTAGTTGCATATATAGGATGGTTGAAATATATAGCGGAGTATAATTACAGCTATACAGGTGGGTTTAAAAATATTATAAAGAAATGTTATGATCTACAAGCTGTTCCATTTACCGCATGGTATCACGGGGTGATCCAAAAAAGTTATATTGAGTGGGCCATAAGTAGGTGCGTATACCAAGTGGTTTATGGTGTGGTTAAAAAATTGGGTACAGTGGGATTCTAAGGATACAGGGTGGTACAAAAATGTTATATTTGGTGCCCAATAAGTAGTTGCGTATAAAAAGTTGTTGAGATATAGAGTGGTAATGGGTTATAATTATACAGGGTGTTTGATTCAAAAAAAGGTTAGAAGAAGTTTCAAATGAAGGATGGTTTAAATGAAGTGTGGAGAGAAATTATACTTTATATTGTCGTTGAAAAACTATTAGAAAAAATTGTGAAATAGCGCAGTTTATAAAAAGTTTGAAAGGTAGGATAGCTGAAATATAGGGTGGAGAAGTGTTATGGTTAATTATTTTAAAAAGTTATATTGGTTTACCAATAAGCAGTAGCGTATACAGGGTAGTTGTAATACAAGGTGATTCAATATCATGTTGAACAAAATTGTTATATAGGGTGTCCAATAAACAGTTGCAGTTTTGGTGAAATATATTGTGCATTGATGGATTTATGGATATACAGGGTAGTACTTTTTTTTTATACCGAGTGGCCGATAAGTAGTTGCATGTACAAGGTGGTTGAAATAGCGGGAGAAATAGAGTTATAGTTAAACAGTTTGGAAAAAAAATTGTACGATAGCACATGGGCTGTTGCATATATACAATATCTGAAACATGGATCGAAGTAAAATTATAGTTCATACAGTGTGATTAAAACAATGTTAGAAAAAGCTGCATATAAGGTATGGTCGAAAAATAATAATTTCAAGGGTGGTTAAAAAATATTTATGTAGCGTAGTCCATAAGCAGTTGTGAGTGGACCAGAGTTATGGCTAAGTGTTTAAAAAACGTTTGCCCCTAAGCAGATGCACATATAGGGTGGTTGAAATATTTTGTAGAGTTATACAGGATGGTTCAAAAATAAGTTATAATGTTTGACGATTTAGCAGCGGTGATACACGATAGTTTTATTATGGATGGATGGAGGTAGAGTTAGTTATACAAGACGGTTAAAAAAAGTTTAATAAAATTATTATATAGGGTGGCCAATAATCAGTTGCAGCTTGGGTGAGTGTTTAAATAAAGGTTTAGTGTTAGGGTGCAAAAATGGGTTTTTAAGTTGTTATTTAGTTTAGACCATGAACAGTTGCATTCTACTATATGTATTATCTGAAATGTGGGAAGAAGCAAGATTCTTGTTTTAGAGTGTGTTTAACATAATGTTAGAGAAAGTTGCATATAAAGGGTGTTACAAATATAAGGTAAAGAGAAATTGTACTACTTTAAAAGGTTGTTCAAAAAATATTAGAAATAATTGTTATCCTGCGTGGACCATAAGCAGTTGTATACCTGAAATATAGGGTAGTGAAGAGTTATAGTTAGGTGTTTAATGAGTTATACTGGCTGACAAATAAACAGCTGTATATACAGGATGGTTGCTATATAGGGTGAAGTAGAGTAACAGTTATTAAAAAAAGGCTAATACAATTAATATATAGGGTGGCCCATAAGTACTTGCATTTTGAGTGGAATATATTCGTGATTGGTGGATTAATAGTTAAGTAGGGTTCAAACAAGTTAATTTTTTTTATATAGGATAACCCATATGTTTCATATGGTATTTCTTTTTGCAAAGGCATGAAGATACCGTACGCGGTTGAAACCGCGGGTAACGGCTATTTATTTAATAATTTCATTTATGTAAATAGACAGAAATGTGCTTTTTCAGAAAGTTATACTGCGGTAATGGGAAGCTGTTTTTTTTTAGGAAACTTCAATATATTGTAAACCGAATGCGATATAGGTGAGAAAACTTGTATGAAGACTATTCTGTAACAGTCAATAATTAGTTATTAAGTTAGTAATCTAAGGAATTCTAACATATGCAGCAGTGAGATTTAGTGTATAGTTTATTTTCTTTAAATACACATACATGTTTTGGAATTTTTCAATATAATATTTATTGGGTGGGGCTCGAGTGCACTGTACTTTAAGAAATCGTGATACAGAATAAAACTTGCTGTGTAGTTTCTTCACCTAAAATGTATAATTATCAAGTTATTATTTTGCAAAAACTGAACTATTTGTTCGAGGGGAGGGTTGGGTGTTGGCCAGAAAACTGATTTTTTAACAAATTTATCTTAGGAATCAAAAGATTTTCACGACTGAGAAGTGTTGTACTGTCGTTAAATTAAATTTTCCAAAAAAAAATATTTATTGGGTGAGGGCAATGGGAACTATTAGGTAATCAGAAAACTTCAAGAGCTAGGAACTGAACGTGGGGTAGGGGAAATGAGTGATTTTTGTATATTTTTGTTAATATCGTTTAAATAATTTATTTTAAAAATATGAAAAAATATGTTTGTATTTACCATAATAAGCCCTTTCATTTGATATATTACATGATGTGCTAGAAACAATTTTAATTTAATATTTTCCATATTATTCTGTAATTTGCCCCCCAAACAAAATTAATAGTAGAGGTTTCTTCTTATTTTTCCGGTAAAATTCTCTAATTTTATCAAAATTTTGCTACTTATAGTTTCGGAGATGAGGTGGGGGGAATGGTCGATTTTTCTAGTTCCCCCCCCCAAAAAAAAGTTCTATTAAAATCAAAATTTCTTCATTTACGATATGTATACTCCTGATGGGGTTACAAAACTATACACTGACACCAAATTTCAACCTTTTCTGTCCAGTAGTTTAGGATAAAATTACAGTTGTGTGAAAGAGGGAGAAATCCGGAGTGATATTATAAGGGTATCCGTATATTGTATATATACGGAACCCTAATAATAGTAATGCTGAAAATATTTTTTTCACTTTTTAGAATATTATTATTACATTTTTTATTTTACACGAACTGTTATCTAATAAACTTCCTTCTAAACTATTAGTTTTTTATAACTATACTGATTTTCATTTATGATATTTTTAAACCCAACAGAACCATGTTTCTTAATATCTTTTGTTATAATCGACCTTATATTACAAAAATAAATATACTATTTTTTAAATATATTATTAATATATTAACATTATTTTTAACGTTAGTCTCATTAAAATATATATTCTCGTTATTTCGTTAATATTGTATCACTTTAGACGACTTTTTATGGTCTACATTGGAAGATAGGTATTTAGATTAAAACAGGACGGGTCAGTCTGCTACACAGTCCGAGAGACAACGGACATTTAGTAAACAACATTTGGGAACAGAATACGAGATACTTATATCAATTTGCCGCCCAGATCGTACCATTTGAGCCGCCCTACTATAACAATGTACAAAAATTCGCTATTAGAAACATATGAAATGACGAGAAATTAATGAAGTTAAACCCAAAATGAGCTAAACTTTAGTTGAAGTTTCAAGTATTGCTTGCCAAGCAAACAAAAGGTCATTTGGTCAAAATTATTTCTCACATAACAATACACCTCATATATTAATAATAGTTTATTAAATTTGCAATAGATTTACTTTACAATTTTGTCATATATGTTTATCCGAACAAAGTTGTAAGCGGCTTCAAAGAACAAATCATTTCTTTTACCAGCTCCCGTACTAACACATATTAAAAGAAAAAGTTCAACCTTGAAATAAGATAACTACGAGTACTACCGCCTAAAATTTAAAGCCACACATATGCTAACGACAGTGTTTTAAATGCTCTGAAAATATAATATAATAACTATGTAACTTCTTGTATTGCAATTTTCTTAGTAATCCAGAATCTGTTCCGTAATTTTGAGACACATTCGGAATATAATATTTAATATTAATAAACGTAATATAAAATTATGTGAAAAGTTATGATTGGTATATCACTGAGACATCTAAAAATCGCAATTAAGGGATAGTTAATACAAAAAAATTCCAAATTGTTCTCTATAAAGATTAATGAGACTTCATGGTGCATCTTTGGAAATTCTTGGAATAAGTCGTTTCTTTTGAATTCGGGTTTAATGTGCACTTACTTAGTTCGTTATACCAATTATATTTTTGCATTTAACTACCTGTGTTTTGATCAATTTGACTCTAACTTTTGATAAACCTTGACAAGTTTTTACACAAATGTCCTGTTCAATTTGTACAATTTCGGATTCAAATATGTTTACTTAAATACTTAGAGCCCAAAAAGTGGTATGTCCTAATAATATGCTGCAGAGGGTTAGTTGTGGATCAGTTTATTATAACTCATTAATGGCAAATTTTATTTACCTTTTGGGATTTTTTTTTATAAAAAATTAGACATAGACTAATGAAATATTTTTTGTGGATAATGGCCATTTTAATTTCCTGGGCTAGTAAAATGCAAATTTTGTGAAAGATACAAATATCGGCGACTAAATGTTTTTTAAATTCCGAGCCATTGTCAGGAATGATTGTTTGAGATAGTTCATAAAATGAAATATAACTGCAAAGACCTGCATTGTGTTCTTTTTAGGGTACTGGCAATGGACCCATTATTTTATCAGAAAAATATATCAATATGAATTACTTCTAAGGACTTGCTTTTAGGAGTATCTACAATCATATTTACATATATCAGAAATTTGGCAACCACTAGTGTAAACTTTTCTTAAGGAATTCCTTTATGTTAGATTTTACCCTCAATATTTTATTAAGTTAGTTCTTTTTGTGTCATTCGCTCTGTAATGATTACATTTTGGCTTCGTCATGATTGTCATAAAAATATAACAATATAGTCTATGGGGGTAACTACTTCTTTAGATCTACAAGAATTTCTTATTTCGTTTGCGGATCTGGCTAAACTTGAAGTATATTGTAATATTCAAAAAAAAATGAGCTAATTCACTAGTAATTAAGGTGTTCGGGATTAGTGAAACTATTATTTTTTGTAAGAGTTTGTAGATTTTTCAGTTAGACATATTTGTAAAACTGTGATCGTGGGATATGTGTTGTCCAGAAAGTTTTTGTCAATTTCATTCTTTTAAAATTTAAGAAGTACTTAGGGCAGGAAAAGTTAAAGACAACAAATTTAGTGATTGCTAATTTTCATGATTTTTATTTGTAGTTTTGTTATTCATTTGTAGATGTTGTCGGCATGTGAATTCTTATGTCCAGTATTTGATAATATTACTCTTTACCTTTATGATTGATTTTATCACTAATGGTTCATGAATGACTCTTGAAAGGGAGTCTGCGGCATAATTTTGTATAAGCACATAAAAAATGTATGTAATGTAAGCAAATTTATTTAAATTTTTAACAATGATATTGGTCGAATTTCGACCATTGGGCGGCCGCTAGTTTTAGTAGCACGAGAGTACTACATTACTTTCAATCTTCTATACAAAAAACCCAGTAGAGTTTAAAAGCGATATAAAATTTAACAGTGAACCGCTTATGCCATTGTGCCCCTTTATCACTTTTCATAATGTAAGCAAAAAATAAATGATCTTTATATCTTGGGGATTTTCATTATATGAATAATTTACTTTAAATAATTTTTTTATTTCCCATTCTTTGGGTACCTATCCAACTGGAAAAATGATTAAAGAACTGTTTGTGCACATAGTTCCAACCATTGTTATAAAAATCTATCCAGTCCGTCTCTGGTTTCATTCCGTGAGACATCAATCGCTAGGATAGAAAAAAAAGAGCTAGAAGGATCGGATGGAAAAAAAGCTTATCTCGAAATAACTCGACAACTGTAAAATTGACACCGAATTGTACGAGAGAATTCGATGCTGATTTTAAAAGGAGCGGCCCACCATAGCAGCAGTTAGTTAGTGCGACGAAGAGCTTATGTTGTATTATTATTGTGATATTTGAATCAGCAGTTTCTGTATATTTGATGTTAATAAAAGTTCTAGAAAGTGGTAGTGAAAATTAGTTTTTAAATTTTAATTGAACCCACGGAGTATATAAGAAATTTGGTGATCAGAAGTAAAATATTAAATGATGTTAAAATCGAAATTTGATTTATGGAAACCCGAAGCATGGAAAAAGAAAAAATGGACGATAATACCAAAAAAATATTCAAGCAGATTACGGATGGACTAGATGATAAAATTAATCAGATCCTGGAAAAACGAGACAAAAAATAAACATGAGGAAGAAATTCAACAAAGGATGGTGAAATCTTTTGATGAAAAACGTAAAACTGAAATAGAAAATTTTGTTACTACCATGGAAGAAAAACAACAAAATCTAGTTACTGCCATTGAAGAAAATTTGCAGAAAAACAAGGCTAAACTGAAGAAAAAAGACAACTGCAATTTGAGTAATTAATGCAAATAGTATCGCAAGTTAATGAAACAGTTTCTGAAAGAATGCAAATAGTTGAATCAGACATATAAGAGCTAAATGATGACATTAAGACCATAAAAAATACCGTGGATACTCTTGAAACAAATGTAGATGACCCCGATTCCATCCAAAGCCAGATAAAATTTGAAATCAGTTTAATTCAAGACAGAGTTCAAGACCAAATAAGTTCCATTAAACAAACAGTACAAAGTGAAGTACAAGATAAAATGAGTGCCATCCAAAAAGTAGAAACAGAAATTTAAAAAATGCAACAGGACTTACAGCGAGGAAAATACCAGAATACCGTGAGTACCAACGGTTCCGTGAGTAAACCAACCACATTTGGTGGCAATTCATCTTGGCCCATATATAAACGGCAATTTGAAAGCTTGACTGCAGCTAATGGATGGGATAACCAAGAAAAATCTACCTCTCTTGTAATTTCCTTAAGAGGTCTGGACTTCTACAAAGCATTCCAGTCGATGAATAAGGCAATTTTGACAAGATCATCGCCATTCTGGACAAAGGATACGACAATCAATCCCTGAGTCAAGTGTACCAGGTGCAACTTAGCGGAGATGGCTTACTAGATAATTTGAAAAAACGAAATTCTGTCGATTTAGTCAAATCCCTCTAGCTCCTTTGTTTTTGATTTTATCAAAAAGTGTAAATATCATAATTGAAGGGAATCGTATCCCGAATATGATTGTCATGTCCTCGTTTGCATGACAGCTCTCGTTTTCGAGATATGACACAAACTTATCTTTTTTTGAATGGTAACCATAGTTGGCTATGACCTCAAAAAATCGGACATTTTTAGAGCTTTTCAACGATATAATACTCGATATAGTTATTCATAAAAATAACGGAGTTATGAATGCTTTTCTCTTTTATTTTCACTTTTAACGTAGTTAGCCATGAAATAGATTGATTTATTAATACCTATTCCAAAAAACATTGAACGATTTTTTATTAGGTATATCAGATATAGCGAAAAAACTAAATAAGTAGGCACTTACTAAAAACTTAAGAAATTAAAGTACGTAATAATGGTTACAATTTATGTTCGAAAAGTTCACCATTGTTATTTAGACAAAAATTTCATCTTTTTAAGATTGACATTACCGCTTTCCTCACGGACCGCAATTTCTTCAATTGCTTGTAATACCGCCTCCCTTAGGTCACCAACTGTCTCATACTTACTTTGTTTTTTTAGCTCACCCCATAAATAAAAGTCTATAACTGCCAAATCGGGAGACCGGGGTGGCCATTCGCGTGCGCCATTTCTTCCTATCCAAGAGTTTGGATAGATTTTACCTAAGTGTTGTCTTATTAATACCGAGTTATGAGCAGGTGCTCCATCATGTTGGACCCACTCAATTTCTAAACCAGTTCTCAAATTCAAATTATGCAACAATTCTTGAAAACTGTATTGCAAGAAATGGAAGTAGCGCTCCCCAGTAAGTGATTCGTCATAAATAAAAGGCCCCAGAATAGTAGACCCTCTGATACCACACCAAACATTAAAACCAAATATGCTCATTGGGTCTATTGAATATACCGCAGTTAGTAAATCTAGTTTCATCTAACCATAACCATTAATGGAAACTGTGGATTGTCAAGGCACATTTCACTAAACCATCTACAAAACAAAATATGTCGATATTCGTCACCAGCATGCAAAGTTTGAGAAACAGAAAGTTTGTACGGGTGGAACTTGTGCGCTTTCAGTACCTTAACTACAGTTCGTTGAGATGTGCCAGCTTCTGCCACAATCTCACGAGTTGATGTAGATGGATTTTGATTTACCAGTACCAAAACATTTATTTGTGCTGCTTTGTTGATTTGATTCCGTTCCTTTGTTGGTTGAGTAAAGATACATATCTGCGTAAACTATCGTAAAGCCTCTTAAATGTACATAGAGCAGGTGGACGACGATTAAAATATCTATGAAAGTATTCCTCAGCAGCACGAACTGAATTTTTATGGCATATGATATAACATTCCACCATATTCAGTTTTTCTTCGTTAGAACATTCCATTTTATCAAGAATATTGTCAATATCGACTGTCAGTTCAGCACTACTAATGGAATTGCTCTCAAATGAGGAAACGTCAAAGTGAAACAATATTTTTCATGGCTACCTACGTTAAAAATGAAAATAAGAGAGAAAAGCGTCGCAAAGGCCGTTATTTTTATGAATAAGTATATCGAGTATAATACCGTTGAAAAGCTCTAAAAATTTCACGCAAACGAGGACATAACAATCATATTCGGGATACAATTCCCTTTAATTTTGATATCTACACTTTTTTTATAAAATCAAAAACAAAAGAGCTAGAGGGATTTGACTAAATAGACAGAATTTCGTTTTTTCAAAATATCTAGTAAGCCATGACTTTTTACAAAAATCCGAAAGTGTCATTAAATTGGGCAGTAAAACTGCAAATCTTTCCCAATTTAACCATTGCTCTATCTCCGCTAGTTTCCGAGATCCCCATACTGATCATCAAAAAAAACTCACCCTGTATAATACTATGAAACTATAAACACACAATATTAATATAAATGTTCTATATGAAGAAATTTCTTCATTTAAAGACACAAGCTCATTCTAAAGACTGTACAGTTCTTAATCAAAGTGTCAACAGCATCTACAGTTATTGTTGTTTCTCTGGAGAAGGCTAAGTGACGGGATGAAAGAAACAGGGCATCCATAAATTTAATAAAGAATGAACTATTAATATACCTTAAAATGGATATAGAGTGCAAAGATGTAGTTTAAACATCCTTTAATAACAGATATTTGTTAGATATTGCTTGAAGTACAAAAAATGTGTATGAAAAATGTTTCACGGAAAAATTATTTATTTTCAGATATTGTACTTTATTTTTTTTACCTTGATTGGTAAATATACTTTATTTCCTTTTAGTTACGAAAGATGTCCTGTAAGGACCTTTAGTGAATTGTCATATTCATCTTGTTATGATCATAATACCACATGACTTAGGCGCTAATATTACTCGTTAATAATCTGTAAGACTTTATACAATCTATTGCGCTTTATAACCGTTTGCATGCACAAAGTTAAGGAAATCTGACAAATATAATTTTATTATATCAGTTGCACGTCTAAATTCGAAAATTAAAAAAATAATAATAGAATGTTATCTTACTCCAACATTGTCAATACCGATATTTACCAGTAAATAATTTCAATTAGTTTTATAATAGCCACAACTACCAAATAATCAATTCGTGAATCTAGGAACAATAAAAAAGAACAAAGCGTGTACTTGTTACTTACATATCTTTCTTACAGATATTCAAGCGATTTCTGTTAAAAGATATACTGTTCAGTTTATTAATAAGTAATTAATATTAGTTAAGACTATTTAATCCAAAAGTCACAGCCTGTTAAAATAAGGTGGAAAAAATCATTTACTCTTTAAACATGATAACGTGAATTTTTTTACGCGTAGTCTGCTAGAAAAGCGTTTAGTAAACAGTAAACCTTTTGATGTACCGTTTGTCACCAGAAAACGTATCTAAATTATGCACATATTACGGGAGTTAGGTTAAATTTTATAAAACTATTTCACCAAAACTTTCACCTTTGAAATATTTGAAAGTTTATTTATTATCTCGGTCGTTCCATCGAAAATCACTTGAAAATGTAATGTATATGTAAGAAGATGATAGAAAATGAAATTCTCACAGTGCACTGTGCGCTATAGGTACGTTGTGATTCAATAATTACAATATAGTTGAGGATTATTTGTTTAAAAGACTTTCTAAAATATCATTTTCGCAGTCTCTAAAGATTAATAGTTACCTATAAGTTTTATTATTTTAAATATTTTTTTAATTTCAGAAATTCGTTTTTTGTCTTATATATAAAAATACATAATCCTTTGGCGAAACTAAGAAAACTAAGCAGTTTATATCTGTCAAAATTTTCAAATTTGAATTAGTTTTGAAGATATCACGCAAAAAATAAAATAGCGTGTATGTCGGAGGAGTGAAATATTTCACCAATGGAAAGCTTTATTTTGATAAATTATTTTATTGCTGTATGGGGGCATAGGGCTTTTCTGTATTTAATAGGTTTCTTTAAATGATTAAATATTGTTACAACTACAGTGCTGCCAGTGGCTAAGATTAAGAATCATATTGCAATATAGTCCGTGGGTTCAATTTTAAAATTATAAAACTAATATTCACTTTCACTTCTTTAGAACTTTATTTACATCAAATTATACAGAACAGCTGATTCACAATAACCTTCGAGATACGCTCGTCGTCCTCGCTAACTGAACTCGCGATCGTGGCCTGCTTCCTGTATAAACCAGCATAGAAAATTCTCGCAAAATCATCATCACTCCTACAGGTGCCAAGTCTTTTCGAGAACCATTTATTATCTCAAAGCGATTGTTGTCGTACTGCAATGAAACAGGGTCGGCTTTGGTATATTTCGTAACACTATGGTGTAACAAAAAATTAAGAAAATACTATACTTATACTTATTTTTAGACCAGAAACCGCAAGTGAAATCCATACAGTCATTTGACAGATAATAGTGCACAATGGCGGATCCAGGATTGTCATTGGGGGGGATCTCGTTGGAGGGTCGCATGACCTCACTGAAAGTTGGGTTTAGCACAATAAACAACTATAAGAGCATACTATGCAAATGATTTGGGGGGGGGCTTTCGCTCCTTAGCCCTCCCCTTTGGATCCGCCATTGACAGTGCTCCTTTATTATATTAGATTACTTTATCTCCGATGTCCAAACAAGAGGAGGTTATCAATTAGGGGTGCATTTTTTAAAATTTATAAATCCGTACATTTAAAATTATTAGGGCAGCTTCTGTTTGTATGTCATATTAAATTCAGCCGCTCAATGTGAGAACCCGCGCTGTTAGCAGCCTCCCAAACCGTGGTCAGACACTGCGGTTGTGGATCTTGTTAACTTCACCTTCATACATACCCTGCTGGCAAGGATAGCATCGCTAGTAGCTATACCATCAAATTATAAAGATGGAAAATCACTCTCACGCATCATAAGTGTGCTCGTCATAAGAGAGCTATTTGAAGATATATGTTATAAATTTAAAAAAAAACATTAGTTACTTTCATTTTTATAAGCAATGTCTCCTGGAATTTGTTGATAACATAATCACACAAAAATTGACGAGTTTCAGAATTATATAAATATCATATTTTTCGAATCGAATAGGATTGTTCTATGTTGGCACAATTTTGAGTAAATTTATAACAAAAAAAATGGGAAATTTTGAACATTGACATTTTATATCTGTAGGTATTCATTTTTACTTAGACATACAAGCGTTTTTTTTTAATTTTTAATTAACCTTTGTTCTGTCAGAATAACTATTACGAAAAGCAAACAATTTACATTTGTACATATTATTGGCGTAGACCAAACAAATTAAATTTTTTCATGCCAAAATACTCGAATTCCTAAAAGAACGCCTTCATTACCTTTGTTCTTACAATTGTTAACAATATTGGATGATTCATAAAAAATGTGGGTTTTTATGTCCAAATAAACAGACATTTGGCGTGTAAATTAATTTTTCAAAAGACGAAACGAATTAGTTTAATTTTAATTTTCTAATTTGAAACACAATAATTTCACTCTATCATATATTTCAACCACCCTGTATATGCAATTATGCAATTGCTTATGGGCTACACAATAAAATTGTTTTTTCTAATCACGCTGTATGCCTATAAACACACACTACTCTAAGTTTTAACCACCCTGTAGATGCAACTGCTTATGGGTCACGCCACAAAATATTGGGTTTATATCACATTTTGAACCACCCTGTATAATTATAAATCTACAGCTCCTATTAACCAGTACCTGGGGGACCAGCTTCACTCGTAAATTGAAGGTTTTATCATAAACGTACATTTATCTAAATAATCGGATTTTTGCTATGCAAACTAATTTAAACCCCCTAACATAATATTTTTTTTACATTTTTTATTTACATGGTGTTACTACAGTTCTACTCCCCTCTATATATCAACCACCCCATATGTTCAACTTCTTATGAAAAACCCATTCATACATTTTTTTCATCACGTTATAATTCCACTTGATTCCATATTCCAGAAACCCTGTATATGCGACCGCTTTTGGCCATTATACAAACACTTTGGTTTCCAAAATCTTTTAACTAACCTCTGTAACTATAAGTCTACTTTGACCTATTTTTCAACCATTATATATACGCATTATACATATATATTCTAACATTTTTGTAAACACTTTGTAGAACTATAATTCCGCTACTCCCTATATTTGCAAATTCTTATAGGCTACCAATATTTTAAATCACTAACTATAATTTCACACCACCATATGTTTTAACTACCCTGTATATGCATTTGTTTGTGGCCACCTATTGTATTTTTTTGAACCACGATGTATAATTATAATTCCAGTACATCGTATATTGCAACACTCTATTAACATTTTTTTAGCGATACTTTTACAATACTTCACTGCACAACAATACTTTTACTCTGCCCTGTATGTCAGCTATCATTAAATTACAACTGCTTATGGGGTACCCTATAAAATAAATTTTTCTCGCTTTTTTCTAGCCATACTATAATTCCATTTGACGCTATATTTTACCAATTCTGCAGAGCAAGTCTTATGTATCATCTAACAAATTTTGAACGACCCTGTATAATTATAATATTATACCAACAATTCATATTATATACATCAAATTAACATGCGAAATCATGAGATCTTACTCATCCAAAAATTGCCTACCGTGCCAATTTTCTCACCTTGAAAACTTGAAATGTCTAGCTATAAAAATACAACGCTAGGAAAATATGACCGAGGCTTAAAATAGTTACATGTTCGGAACATACAAATACAATATTACAATTTCAGTACATCCTATATTACAACCACCCTGCAAATGCAACTGCTAATAAGCTTTCCTATAGGTAGTATAACGTTCTTTTAATTTTTTTAGCGAACCTGCATAACCATACTTTTACTCCGCCCTGTATGTCAGCTATCATTAATTTACAACTACCTATGGGTTACTCTATAAAATTATTTTTTCTCGCTTTTTCTAACCATCCTACAATTCCATTTGACGCTATATTTTAACCATCCTGTATAGCAACTCTTATGGACCATCTAACATATTTTGAACGACCCTGTATAATTATAATTTTGCACCACCAATTCATATTATATGCCCCAAATTAACATGCGAAAACGTGAGATCTTACTCATCCGAAAATTGCCTACCGTGCTAATTTTTTCACCTTGAAAACTTGAAATGTTTAGGTATAAAAATATAATGCTAGGAAAATATGACCGCGGCATAAAATAGTTACATTTTCATACAAACACAATTTTTATTGAAAGAATGTTTAAAAAAAGTTTCACTCTCAAATAGGTCACCAAATCACCCTGTATTAAAAGAATTTTTACAACAGGAGTCACTCTTACGTTGGTTACCAAATTACCCTGTTTTGAATGCCTTGAAATTACAAAGTCGCCGCCTTGATTGATATAACAAACATTGCTCGTATTATAGTATTAGATTAACAACTTATTATGGGCTACAATTAATATTTTTTACTCATTTTGTATAACTGCCATAACTGTTATAATCTCTAACGGAATGTTTTAATATTTCATTTTGTCAATAACAACTTTTCCTAAAGTAGAAACTATGCCCAATAGATTTTTAGTCATTGAATTCTCCTATTCATAACTTTCATCACAATAGTTTTAGAGTCCTGAACTCAATTAAATATATACAAATAAAGATATATTACTCATATTATTCGATATTGTTTTCTATGTGAAAGTTAGTTGTTGAAAAATTTGAAGGCAACACCTCTGGTATCGTACTAACAAAGTTTTCCAAGACATATTTCATGATTTCATTAAAGCTTTTGTTAGTTCAAGAAATACTGCAGGCAATGGCTAGTGATCACTCCTCGTATATCGTGAAAATCGTTTGTGGCATCATACACTGCAAACAGGCGTCTAGTCGCGCTTGTCGCTTCAGATGTCATAGTGAACGATATTTTCAAACTAATTTTTCTCTCTTAAAAGCGAGGGTATGGCGAAACTGAACATATTGGGCAAGTCTACACTGCTTGAAGAGTATCGCCCATATCTCAGATTCAATGATGCCACTTTGTCGTTGTATGCACATGATGCCATAGTAAATGCCATACCATGTATAGGTGTGTGTGTGTGTGTGTTGTATGATGCATACAGCAATGCTCTTTTTGCAAACATTTATGGCATACCAGAATGCCAGGCAAAAACCTAGACACCGAAATTTTCGCGAACCCCTTCAGAATATGAAACCACCCGAACTCGAAGCACCAATTCTTCAAGAGAAGTCAATGAATTTGAAAGTAACTCACGCTGGTCCGTTCCAGATAGTACAGCAGTTTTTATAAGACCTCTTCTTTCTAAAAACTCCAAAAATTTATTCTACACAACCGAATCTTCTAATTTTTACAAGCTCTTGATAGATGCAAGTGCAGGACTTTGAAACCCAAAACATATCAACGATTCCCAGAAAATGTAACCCAAGAAATTACAAGCGAAAAAATTTTAATTAATGAATCAACTCTGGGACCGTTCAACATAAAAGATCCCCACAAAGTCTACATTTGCAATTTATATATAGAATTTGCTGTACTTCTGAGATCATTATGATTGCATAATCGATTTCCAGAATAAACAGCTTGTAACCAATTTCAAGTCACTACCCCTATACAAATTATACACACTTCCTACTCCACCAAACCAAAATCATACGAACTTTTTAATATCTCAAATTAATGTGGTAACTATTCAACCACGAACCGAAAAAATCTGCAAATTCAAAAGTAACCTGAGAAATACTGACGCTGTACTAATGGCACCGAACAGGACAAAGTTCACAACCAAACGCCATTGTAAAAATTGACAATAATGGATAATTTTAAACATCCGTTCTAAACGCGAACCCCAATCCGAAAACCTTCATTTTCGAATAAATAATATTAGAACCTTTACAAACGGATAACGTTTACAGCTTCAACAAATACCAAAATATAAACACACAAATTGACAGACGAAGCGAAATAATCAACCAACTTCGCCTCGAACATTTAAATGACGAAGAATGGGAACTTATTACTCAACTCCGTCTCGAATGTTCAGACATATTTTACTTAGAAGGCGACCAGTTGACATTTACTAAAGAAGTTAAACACTCCATCGATACCAAAATATTCAAACCAATCAAAAAGCCATATCGTTACCCTCCTAAAAATAAAAAAGAAGTTATGTCACAAATTTCTAAAATGCTTGATCAAGGCATAATCAATCCCTGATCTTCCCCAACCTGGGTCGTTCTCAAAAAGTTAGATGCTTCAGGTAAGCAAAAATAGCGTGTAGTCGTTCATGCAATAATTCCACAGATAAAACCCACGGATTCACACCATATAGACTTGTGTTTGGCCATACAGCCAGCAGACCCCCCGAAACATTTTATAACAAACAGGAGCTGATTTCTAAATATGTTCGAGACCTGAACAATCGCATATCCCGTTATTACAGAATTACACGCGAGCGAACAGAAATTCAAAAGCAAAAAGCTGAAAACATTCCAAATTTTCAAATCGGCGACAAAGTCTATGTCAAAGAATCGCAGCTCAAAAATAAACTTAAAAATAAGTTCACTGGACCCTTTCAAATTTTGGAACTCCATAACAATTCTGCAACTCTCCTAAACTTAACTAATAAAAGGACTAAAGTTAACTTTGGTAGGCTGAAAATTTATTCAGAAAGCTAATTTCTGTTCCAGATTCTTCTTGCTGTTTGGATCAGCAACATCACACTTAGATCTCAAACCAATAAACAACACACTTGGGATCTATTATCACGATGAAACAAATATCGTCGTGTCCAACCACAAATGGACTCTTCTAGTCCATGGCAACTTAACAGCAATAGAACAAACTATTACAACCAATAACCAATCACTTGACATTTTAATTGTAAGTCTCGATCTACATTCTATTTATAGTTTCAGATCTGAAATACAAACTCATATCAGTTTACTAATCTGTAACTCTCCTAAGGAGAAATTTTCAAAAATATATTCCGACAAAAAACGATATAAACGTGAATTGTTAAACGGAACCGGAATTTATCTAAACCCATAACAAGTAATTTAGATGCCTCGGATGGCTAGTTTTACACAAACAGCGTTCATAGTTTGAATCAAAAACAATGGCAAATTGAAAACTTAATGAATAAATCATTTTTTTAAAAAAATATAACCGACTTCTACCTATAACTAAAAAGCTAAAAATAATTATAATAAAATACAACTTTAGCAAATAAATAACACATTCAATGTTGTAAGGTACCTACCCAGGAAGTTAAAAGGTGCTCATTCTGTACAAATTAATTACCTACCAATCTAGTATATTTTTGAAGTCGATGCCAAGCAAATCTAAAATCCTTCATTGCGTCCTTATCTAATAATTCATCAAACTTGATTGTTGCTTGGCACCGACTTCAAAAATATACTAGATTGGTAGGTAATTAATTTGTACAGAATGAGCACCTTTTAATGTTTAAATTTTTTACTTCCTGGGTAGGTACCTTACAACATTGAATGTGATATTTATTTGCTAAAGTTGTATTTTGTTATAATTATTTTTAGCTTTTTAGTTATAGGTAGAAGTCGGTTATATTTTTTTTAATGTTTTATTTTCAACTTTTTAGTTTTTATTTGAACTCAGGTAGTTTTCATTCTTTATTATTTATTTTGTATGTATAACCTTAATAGGCAGAACCAAGTAACATCGAAAGCCTCAACATTACACAATGAAACTTTATCATTTAAATTGACAGGTAAATCTTTACGAACAAAATGTACTAGTACGCGTTGACTTAATAAGCCCAAAATATATTTATGCCTTATGGACTACGCCATGTAACCTTTTTCAACTTTTTTTGACAACCCTGTATAACTAGATATTTCCACTCCAACCTATGTACCAACCAGCCTGTACATACGACTGCCCACGGCAAGCATAAATTTGTTTGCTGCCTTCTGTAAACTATAGGGCGGAGTAGAATCCATCCTATATTTACGTCAAATCCGTCCTATATTTCAACCATAGTATATTACTCCTTGTACTTACTCCTTACCCGATAAATTATTTCCTTTTTAACATTTTATGTTATCGCCCTGTGTAACATTAATTCCTCTCCACACTTTATGCAACTTCTTATGGGCTATAAAAGAAATAATTTTTTAATCACACCGTATAAATATTGTAACGGAAATTCCTCATGACACTTTTAGGAAATTAATTAAACAATTATTAGCATAACATCATCAATATCCATTCTAGGTAACCTCATTAAATTCAGCATGTCTACAAATATTATCACGTTCACCAACCGGTTGAAATAGCAAAACAATCGACTGATGGCACACTTTCGATAATTGATGTAAATCGCGAACCATCAGTCGAGTAAACCATGTAGCCATGACAAGTCGAGTTCAAAATGTAGCGTAGTAAAGATTAGATGTAGTTAGTATAGTGTAACCTGTAGTTAGTATAGTGTAACCAAGTAACCAGTAGAAATAAACATGTAGCCTTTACAATTAGTATTATTGGTCGAAGGCCGCTGCAATATTATAATACCACATGGCGATCCTGAACCATAAATAAGGACCAATCTTCACATGGCGATCCTGCCCTCGAACATAATCTTCTGACAGAATAATTCAGCCGATCGAAAACTGCATGATTTTCAATAATGGGTACCACACAGTCAAAAAGTCAAACTCAAGAAACGTCCGACAATGGGGAAGTCAATTCCAATGTCTATATAAATGAAGATAAATTCCCGCTAGACGTAAGAGTATTGTTATACGTAATAGCTGCAGTAGCCCTGGTAATGCTGCTAATAAAACTTAAAAATATGCACAGGAGAAATATAAAAAGGGACATATCAAGAAGTATGGCTATTCTAGATAGGCATGCCCAACAGCCCTAAAAGTTGTAAGGTACAGAACATTATAACATTATAAATGTAACTCATATAAAAATAATTAATTGCTTGTGACCATAATAATGAACTATTTTATATATTATATTATTTGTGTATCTATGATTATTATGTCTTAATTTAAGAATTTTAGGAGATTTATTTTAGCATATATATAAGAAATATCGAACGCTTATAATACATTGTGAAGGAATTATGAACGTGCTGAGTAAGTACATTATATCATGAATGAACTTAATCTCTAAAGGTGTTAATAACCTGTGATATAACTAGGTCATTAAATGTTCTATTTATTATATTTTTGCTGACCCATAGTCATTGGCCTTGTAAGGTATTTGAAAACTTCCTTGTTTTGTTTGCAAATTAAAATATCGAGGTGCTTACGAATTATATTTTTTTAACGAAATCTCTAACAAAGCTACTCGTACAATACGTAGAGTGTAGGAATGTCAATTGACCCTAGACAATTATATGAGCAATTAGGTGTAATTAAACTAGAAATAACCGCGCAGGCCAAACGTGCCCTAAAAACTAGAATTCCAACAGGTGCTAGCACTCGAAAAGATATCACGGTTAGACGTAATTTTCTTTTCGTTAGGGATAAAGTCCTTAGAGCCTTCCAGAATTTAGAAGTAAACTATAAAATACCGATCTCTTGTACCGAGAAAATCGACATTAGTATCGTTGAAGACGAAATTTTGCTCACGGAGCCGGTATTCACAATGTCTTCTGCGGAATTTTTCAATTTTATCAGTAAAATACTACCCACAGAATTCAACGGCGATACGGAAAAACTACAGTCATTTTTAGATGCTCTCGAACTACTACAATTACATGTAGGGGAACATGAACAGACAGCAGTTGCGTATATCAAAACTAAATTAACCGGTAAAGCACGAGATTTAATCTCCACCGAAAACACAATAAACTCCATATAAAATATCCTGAAAAATAACTCGAAATTTGAGAACTCTAGAACAGTAGGCAATAAACTCTCAAACTTCAAACAAAATGCCAGAACCAACGCCAACTACGCAAACGAATTAGAGGTAATTTGCAACAAACTAAAAAGAGCTTACATCATGGAAGGAGTACCATCGGAAGTAGCGGAAAACTATTCCACAGATACACTAACGAGAAGTGTAATCCAAAACGCGAACTCTGACAGAACTAAGCTGATCATAGAGGTCGGAACATTCAAAAGTACAAAGGAAATCATCGACAAATTAACGAATATCACACCGCAAGCTACAGCAGAAAGCGACTTATTCTACTTTAACAGGAACAATTTGAGTAAAAACAATCGTAACTACAACTACAAACCCCCTAACAGGCAAAACTCATCTGGTAATAGAGGAAAATACCATCATAAAACAAACTACGGAAGACAGACGAGAGACTACCGAAACTATAACGGCAATAATACGCAAACAACTTCCAACACCTTCTACCGAAACAGACAATTTAACAACAGACTAAGTCCAAGGAATGTAAGATATCTAGAATCTGAGGACGACCAGGGAAACGAACTTTCCCCCAATCAGGGATTGGGGACAACTGTTTAAAAATTTTCAATATAGACTTATCATTTTCAAATTTCATCGAACTTCCATTAGAAACTTACGAACACTGCGAACCATTTTCTTTTATTATAGACACAGGCGCAGATATATCAATTTTTAAAGAATCTTATCTTCCCACAAATTTCCATATAAACAGCTACAATTCTTGCAATATTAAAGGAATTTCTGAAAGTATCCACAAAATCCTAGGTACTTCAAAACTCACACTCCTCTTCGACGGACAACCAGTAAAACACGACTTTCAAATAGTATCGTCAGATTTCCCAATACCCACTCACGCTATTTTAGGGAGAGACTTTCTTATCAAATTCGGAAGCATGATAAATTATCATGATTGGTCACTAACGCTGAGAATAAATCGGCACAAAATTTCAATTCCTATTTCAAGCGGCACTGAAGAAAACGAAATCATTATCCCACCCAGATGTGAAGTGTATAGGCAAATTAATACCTTAAAAACTCTTAACCAAGATGCTGTCGTAACAAACTGCGAAATCCAACCCGGAATTCACGTCGCACGAACATTAGTTTCACCAAATTATCCTATTATCAGAATTCTAAATACAACGACAGATACCATTAGACTTAAGAACTTTAAACCGGAAACTACTAACTTAGATCAATTCAATATATTTACATTAAATAACTCAAAAATTAACCGGCATAAAAGTCTGATTAAACAGCTGATAACGAGCGAAATACCAGAAATAGCCAAGGACGATCTTGAAAAATTATGTAGCGAATTTTCAGATATTTTTTCCCTCGAAACAGACCCTATAACCACGAATAACTTCTACGAGCAGAAGCTCAAACTAACTGACAATGTCCCTGTATATACTAAAAATTATAGACAGCTTCATTGTTTAAAAAGCGAAATTACCGAACAAGTAAATAAATTGTTGACAGACGGAATTATTGAACCCTCAGCATCCAATTATAACAGCCCCATATTGCTAGTACCGAATAAAGGTCAAAATGGACAGAAAGCATGGCGCTTAGTAGTAGATTTCAGGCAATTAAATAAAAAACTGATAGCAGACAAATTTCCCTTACCGCGTATAGACGATATCCTAGATCAATTAGGGAGAGCCAAATGGTTTTCAGTGATAGATCTGATATCAGGATTCCATCAAATTCCCGTGGAAACTGAATCCAGAGACATCCTTAGTTTTAGCACAGACTCAGGCTCATACCGCTTCACGAGACTACCTTTTGGACTATCACTTAGCCCCAATAGTTTTAGCCGAATGATGTCAATAGCATTCGCCGACTTAACCCCAGAAAAAGCTTTTCTCTACATGGACGACCTAATAGTCATCGGTTGTTCCATCAAGCACCATCTAAGCAATCTTAAAAAAGTATTCGAAACCTGTCGGAAATGCAACCTTAAACTCAACCCCGGAAAATGCAAATTTTTTAGGAAAGAAGTTACATTTTTAGGACACAAAGTCACCGACCGAGGAATACTCCCAGACGATTCAAAATATTCAATTGTAAAAAATTTCCCAACTCCCAAATCTGCAGATGAGGTAAAGCGCTTTGTAGCATTTTGTAACTATTATCGTAGATTTATTCCTAAATTTGCAGAAATCTCCAAACCTTTAAATTTACTTACAAGAAAGAATGCAACCTTCTTATGGTCCACGGAATGTCAAAAAGCATTCAACTCTCTTAAGCAATCTTTGGTTAACCCCCCCATCTTGCAATATCCCGACTTTAATAAACCCTTCATTCTGACAACAGACGCCTCTAACGAAGCCTGCGGAGCAGTATTATCCCAAGAATTCGAAGGTGTAGAGCTACCGATCTCATACGCATCAAAATCCTTCACAAAAGGTGAAAGTCACAAACCCACAATTCTCAAAGAATTAACAGCCATTCATTGGGCAATAAACCACTACAAATGTTATCTCTATAACCACCCCTTTACAGTCAAAACAGATCACCGCCCTTTAGTCTATCTCTACAGCATGAAAAATCCTTCGTCAAAATTAACTCGCATGCGGTTAGACTTAGAAGAATTTCAATTTGAAATACAGTACGTTAAAGGTAAAGACAATTCCGTCGCGGACGCCTTATCGCGTATAAACTCAGACGAACTAAAAAGACTTAATACAAACGTAGAACAAATACTCGCTATTACAAGATCAACAGCTAAATTACTAGATACCCCCCTAGCCGAAGATATAAGCGAAAAAGACACCATACCCTGCAAAATATACGAAGCCTTAGGTAACGTTCACTTGATGAAATTGCCAATATTATCATTTAAACTTTTCCCAAATTCATTGCAAATGTTTATAAAACATAAAGGTAAAATGAGCTCAAATTTTTCTGTGCACCTAACCAATGGTAGATTTCTCCTAGAAGAAATCCTATCTAAGCTAAATAAAATGGCTGGTAGTGTTGAAAAATTGCAATTAAAATTGTACCTCGAGGATGTAATATTTAAAGTGTACACTGTGAATGAATTCAAAGAAATGGGACAAGAAATATTGAAGAATGTGAATATAATTTTATGTCATAAACCAGTACTAATTACCAACAGAAATGATAAGGCAAGTATAATAGAAAAATTCCACACAGATCCAATGTATGGTGGCCATTGCGGACAAAAGCGTTTACTTAAAAAATTAAAATCAACATATTTTTGGAAAAATATGTCAAGAGACGTAGCAAAATTCGTCAAAAATTGTCACAAATGCCAGATCAATAAAGCCAAAATTAAGCACACAGAACCTATGCAAATAACTCCAACCCCGCAAAAAGCTTTCTATAGATACTATAGGTCCATTCCCCCGCACAGAGCTAGGAAACGCATATGCAGTCACTTTGCAATGCGACTTAACAAAATACATCGTGATAACTCCAATCCCCGACAAATCAGCAGCTACAGTAGCCAAAGCGATTGTCGAAAATTTTATACTGATTTATGGATCAATGCAAGAAATTAGAACAGATCTTGGTACGGAATATGTTAATGAGCTACTACGCAATATCTTACAATTATTAAACATTAATCATAACACTTCTACCCCATATCATCATCAATCAATAACTTGTGAACGGAATCACAGAGTTTTTAACGAATTTATCCGTATGTATATTAATAACGAGCAAAACGATTGGGACACATGGATTAAATACTATACTTTTTGTTATAATACCACCCCCAGCATATATCATGATTATACACCCTTTGAATTAGTTTTCGCCAAAAAGGCTATCCTTCCCGGCAAATTAAGTCAATCATCCCTACACACACTATATAATATCGATAGTTACGACCAAGAAATAAGATTTAGACTTCAGATAGCATTGAAAAGAACTCGAGAAGCTCTCGAAGCAGCAAAACGGCATCGTAAATTAGCATACGACTCTAAAGCGAAGGACTTACAATTCCAAAAAGGTGAACAAGTTCTCATAACAAATGAGAATAGGTTAAAATTTGATCCATGCTATATAGGTCCGTACATTATAACGGAACCGGACATAGGAAACTCCAATTGCTTAATTTCAAATAATACAAAAAAAATTAAGATACATAAAAATAGAGTTTTCAAATACTAATTAGGAACTATGTACCATTATATAGGTTAAGTTTGGGACATTTCACAATAAAATAACCGAACTCATAAATATAGGCTTAAGATTGCAGTGAACAGTGACGTTAAAAACTGCGTGACAAGTGTTAGAAACTATAGTGGACTTGACTTTATGGACATATAGTGAATTTCCTTAGAATAAGACATATGTAAGAATTTAGCAGGTAAACTGTTGTAAGTCAGAGGAACTTCCGAAATTATTAGTTAAACTTTGAAGCTGCGTGGAATACGCTACCGCGGATCCCACTTTCTCAAGGAAGGGTGGTGTAACGGAAATTCCTCATGACACTTTTAGGAAATTAATTAAACAATTATTAGCATAACATCATCAATATCCATTCTAGGTAACCTCATTAAATTCAGCATGTCTACAAATATTATCACGTTCACCAACCGGTTGAAATAGCAAAACAATCGACTGATGGCACACTTTCGATAATTGATGTAAATCGCGAACCATCAGTCGAGTAAACCATGTAGCCATGACAAGTCGAGTTCAAAATGTAGCGTAGTAAAGATTAGATGTAGTTAGTATAGTGTAACCTGTAGTTAGTATAGTGTAACCAAGTAACCAGTAGAAATAAACATGTAGCCTTTACAATTAGTATTATTGGTCGAAGGCCGCTGCAATATTATAATACCACATGGCGATCCTGAACCATAAATAAGGACCAATCTTCACAATATAACTCAACTCCAGCATATATTTCAACCCTACTGTATATGATTTGCTTATGTTCACATCATATAACAGTTTTTTAATCACCCTATATAATTTTAATTTCACATTTTTTCAACATTTTTATACAACCAAACGTCCAGTCCACCCTATATTCCAACCATCCTGTATATACGGCTGCCTACAGACCACTATCATTCTAGTCCGTCCTATATTTCAATCTTCATATAAATGCAACTCCTTCAACCATTTTACTTTCTGATTTTGTTTGCTATAACTTAACACCCTGTCTATAGGCCACCAAGTACCAGTTTAAAGTTTGAAATGTTTTGTCACTGAATTTTCTATTAGGCCGGGAGAATGTGACAACCAAAAGTACCGTCTTCGCAAAATGAAAAAAATTGCATTTAAATAGGTATTTACCTGGTATACAAACAAAACGAGCTTGGTACTCATTGATTTAAGGAGCCGAAAATACTATGCTTTACTACCTATATGCTTGAGATGTACATAGAACATTTTCATATTCGCAATTAAAACCAGTGCTGTAATGTCAAAAAAGCCCGGTTAATGCCTCGATGTCAATGGCTAACCTACCACCTTATTACGGCCCATGTGGTAAACGTTGACACACCAGGGTGCACGGCAGCTTCAGTGGAGACGGGAGTGGGTTAACAAACAAGGGCCAAGCCAACTGTAAGTTAACTTTCCAATATAAAGATGTTCTGGGCGCCAGGTAGATTCTCTGCCTCTTTACCACAGCTAACCGCCTAAGATAACCTACCAATCCTCCGCGGCTACTAGAAATTTATAGATAAGGGCTCCATGGTTAATAAAACCTCAGTATATTGTCAGTTACGACACAACAACCTACTTCAATAAAACTCTTCATAAAACAGTAAATAATTTAATGAACTTTTAAATTATTTCAATACAATCCTGCAAAAATATCAAACACAAGTCGACCTGTAGCCAACTTCATGTACCTACATACACATATCTATAGTTCAACCAAGAATCAACATTACATACCTGATACAATAAGTCCAAATTATTACCAAAATCACAAATGTAATAATCAATTAATGATCAAATGAACCTAGATAAAATAAACAGATGTTATCAAACGCATTAATCAAAATACTCAAATGTTGTTGTGATCCGTAAACATACACAATATATCTTAAATCAGAAATGAGTTACTTAAATGCACACTATTCAAAACAATATCAACGTCAATAATGACATCTAAACTATAACTGATTCAAAAATGTTATCAAACTCAATAACTGTACTGTTATTCTGAAATCTGAAGCCAAAACATTCAGTTACTGACAAAAGTGTTTAATTACGTTTAAACTTCAAGAAAAATCAACGATGATTTCATAAATCTAGAAACAAATATTATCTTTAAAACATCTAAATAATTCAATTAACAAGTCGACGTTTCGAGTTCTCACGACGCTTTCACAAAATACCAAATAGTAAAAATACCAAATATTATCAATATCTAATAAATCAATAATCATTAAATGATATTCAAAATTTAACACTACACGAAATGCATAAATATCAAATTTACATGAGCAAATTAACAGTCAGAATTTTACTAAATAATCAGGTTCTTTAATAAATTCAAAATGTTCAATTCAATTAAATCAATTATCTTTAATGTGAAAACCAAATTATAGCAAAATAAATACACTGAATCAAATTACAAAGGTACCTTGTTTAAATGCGATGACACAACACTCACCAGTCCTCTGTACAATCGAAGCAACATACGTCGTCGTTGCTATACGGCAACCAGCGATTCCGGTTCCCAATAAACCAAAATGGAACTCGTTCGATTACAAGACTTGCCAAAACTTCGGCAACTAAGTGGAGTTGATAGCCCCATACACTGAAGAAACAAGGTCTTGGGCGGGCTAAAAGTTCTTACAAACGATGTTCAATTGGTCATTGACCAGTTAGTCATCCAGGAAGGCCAACGAGAGTACATGCAAATATTCAGCAATCAAATCCTCACAAATGAGAACGTGTTTCCACTAATTTCCAAAAATATCACAAAACTGCCAATGGAAACATCAATTAAAGGTTGCTGAAACCGGTGATTATCTAGAGAATCAGTGATGAACTTGTCTTAAATCCTCACACGAGTATGGTTTCCGTTAATATCCAAAAATATCACAAATCCAATAAAGGAACCAACGATAAAGTGTATCCAACTAAATCCCAATCAATGGATGGCATAATATTGCCAGTATAAATTCAAATAACACTTGTAGACATCTATCACCACATTTCACCATAATAACCTCTCTTCCAAGGTACTACACAAATGCAACCTTTCACGAGGACGGTCGACGGCCAACCCCCTAGACAAAGACATCTCCAAAATCCTACCAACCTAATCTCAATTCTAATACCAACATCGTCTAAATAACGTTCTTCTTCCTACGACATTCCACAACGTCTATGCTCCAAATGCCCCGTGCTCGACTCTACTTTCTACCTCTTCTCATCATAAATGTCTTTACCCTGTCTAGAACGTGTGATTCCGCTCTTAGCAAAATCGCCTCAAACGTCAAGAAAATCTAACCAATAATCTTAACCTCGAATAAGTCAATCATCAAAACAAAACAATACCAAATACAAAATACAAATTGAAGATAATTTTATTCTATCCATTGGTGTTATTATTCGAAGTCAATACTTGTGTTTTAGTTACAAGAAAACAGTAATTGTAGATATTTTGGCTATTTAAAATACGTTTTGCATAATTCGAACCTCAGATATTTCATCGTTTACTTGTTCTTTTACGGGTTTATGGAATACACGGCTAGATATACTCTGCGACAAAAATATAACGTTACAGTGCCTAAAATTACCGCACTATTACGTTGGAATTAAAATATTTATGAGGAAATGTCTGTTATATCATTTCGATGAAATTTTTGATAAGAATTTTGGAATTTTCGGCGATTTTCTGCAAAACTGCAAGTTGCACGTCGCAGAAAAGTATATGAGATCACCTAAGGATCTTCCTTAATAGATTAAACGTTAAAAAACTATACACATGCATAAGGAGTTATCGGAAAAACGACCAATATATTAGGGATATTGGTCGATTTCCATGCACGCATGTGTTCATTCACAAACTTTATCACTATACCAATAGAATTCTTTTCCAAAATTTAAAGTTTCACCAATCCGGATATATACTCTATTAAACAAGACCATATTCATTCAAAACGGTGGACCACAGGAGGAGAAATCAGGTAACATACATACAAAAAAAGCGAAAAAATACGCGACGAATTGATAACCTCCTCCTTTTTGGAAGTCGGTTAAAAATCAAATAAGTATCACAACTTCAGTTAATAAAAATTTCAATGAGAACATGGCGAAATTACAAATAGATCAAAAGACCTTCAACGAGGAAATTTACCGGATTAGAAGAACAATCATTCACCTAGCAGACAAAACAGCGTATATTTAAGCTAAACTTTCATTTTTAGATATATCTGAAAAATTTATGTAACATTATCTTTATTTACAGGATAACCTAAATGACCTTTTATACGTTCTCACGTATGCCAGGCTTAAAATATTACATATATCAATTTTAACGCCAGAACATTAGATAACTGCCTTACAGGAAATCTCTAAAAATATAGTAAAAACAATTTACCACTTCCAGAAAGATCTGCATATGTTGCCAAATATTTGCAAATTATAGACCTCGAAGCGTTACATACACTATAAAATAGTATTTTCGTTTTGAAAATACCTCTTGTTTGAACCACAATCCTACACCGCTTTTCACCTTTACCTATTCCTATCGAACACGGTAGAACAGGTGTACATCATATACTCCAATTTACTCAAAATACATTGCGAGGAATGATGATTCTTTGATGTACGTACAACCCCGTAATTAATTAATAAAAATTCTATTCTTAAACTCTACTCGTGCAGTGCTTTTATCAGCATAACAAAAGTGCCAGCAGGGAATCGAAAAATTGTAAACATTACCGACATCTCTCATCCGGTGTACATAATGGACAATTGCTGTCAAACTATTCCAGATAAAATTACGGTCCCAGAACTTAAACAGTTAAAACTGGGTCACCTGAATATTGAGGAATTGGATATAGCCAGTCACAAACTTGACCAATACTCCAGAGATATAGACAACTTAATTAGTCAACTGTTCCTAACAAAAAATATTTCATGCTTTACCTACTTGATTATTACAGCTCTAGTTATTATAGCTATCTATTTTATATCACACACATTGTATAAAAGAATAAAACTCAAACAAAGCTGTCCAGCACAAGAAGCACCGGCCCCAACGAAGAGGAGACTTACTAATTTAATCCCGAAATTTGGTTCAACCTTAGATCTCACTAACAAATACAATGAACTATAACGTTTTATGTATCAAATACTAATGCATTATTATTGTTTTAATTTACTATTTTTAATATATCTTATTATTTTTATCAAATTTATAGTATTTTGCTTATTACCATATTGATGCTTTATTTTGATATTTTATTAGTATTATTTTTATGAATTATTAGCTAATGCCTAATAATTACTTCTAACAATTGCTAAGAATTTTATTTTTCATTTCATGTAAATATCATATTACATTTCAATGTTATTACTAAAAGTTGATGATCAACTTTTCATATGTGATGGGAGTTGTTATGACATTTCAGATACACGTGTTTGCTAACTCACTTTATCTGTGAGAATTATATTCATTCTTGGTCTGATGGTGGTAGAGAATGCAACTCGTTATTCGAAGTTTCCTTAGACTTCCATCATCTTGAAGTGGTTGATCTCACAACGTTTCAAAAGCTTTGTATCTGCTATCGTCATCAGGTGAATGATAGGAAATTCAGATTATCCCTCTTATTTATACTCTTAGGCGTCTCCTGTTATGGTCATCGTACGTGGCCGTTGGTTGTCGGTGATGCGTAGCGGCAAAGGCCGAAGAAGAGCTCGCCAAATGTTTTTAATTTGGACTCTAGATCGCTAATTATATTTTCGTTCGAGATTATATATACTGTCTCAATGAATTTTCTTTTATACCAGTGCTCTTCCTTGTGAATTACCCTGGCCTGGTCCCAGTTGATATTATGGTGTTCGGTCAATGCGTGATTAGCTAGCCCAGACTTCTTTACCTCCGCCCTTTGAGTAGCTATGCGGGGTTCCTTAACCCTGGTGACCAGCAGTCTCTCCAATGTAAAGGTATACTGTATATACAGTTATTTGCTATTGCTGGAGCGTCGGGCCTCGTTCTTGTAATCATGCTCCTCAAGGGCGGTTAAAGATCATTCTGATTTCATAGCTGTGTGCAATTCGTCTATGTTTCTCCGACAAGCCTTTGGTATACGGTAATAGTAGAGTTGCTGCCTTGGTGTCCTCTTCCTGCCTATGTGGTTTGGGCAGCTCTTCATATATATTCATTCTTATTTCACAAGTATCGTATTACAACAACGATATATAACTATTCCTAGTAACTATTTTGTAAACATGTATTTGCACATTTTGTCATCTATTCATACGTATAAGAGAGATATTATTGTCGGAGATCATAATAGTAGATAACTTGTGTAAGGCAGAACTGTGTCAGTTTAAATTTTGAATTTGTATTTATTGAAAATAACCCACAAAGGTGGGCGGTCATCTGGTCTATGTGTCTTAAATATTTTCAGCACTATGGCACTTCCGGTTATACCGGAAGTAGACAACAAATTTCTTATATCATATATCCTACGTTAAAGTCTAGATAAATTTTATTAACCATATGTTATATCCAAATTTTACCATTCTCGAGATATTTGTATTTTTATGTAATAAATGGAATGTACAGTCCTGCGGGTATTCGACAATTTTCGCTAAGCAACCATCTGTTATAATCAGCAATTTTTTTTGTCAGGATCTTATTCAGCCCTAAAAATGAAGGTAATTATTACGTTCCCTATATCTAAACCTCATAACTTTGGATTAAATTACGAAAAACTGTTTTCCACCCATAAAAAATATGATGTTGACTTTGCTTGGAAAAATCAAGTAAGCCGTGGGTGCTAGAAAAATAACTGGCGGCAGTTTTTCAAAATTGTCAATTATGCTTACACTTTATTAGTTATAGTGAGTCTAATAAAGTAACAAAGAAGCAGAGGACATTATGGAAAACAATTAATTGAATAATACTACCTAGAAAATTTCGGATCAGTCAAACTAACAATTATTATGGAACATCTACAATTATTAAATGTTGTTTCCTTAGAAAATAAGAACAACTTATTTTAGTAAATGTTCAAAGTTACGCAATTGAACTTCTAAGCACTATTCGCATCTTCTAAGCAATTCACGATGAGTAGCATTTCTTATTGATGCAGGCTCTAAATTTTTGAATGCATTTCTCACTTGTTGCATATAATACTTTTTGGTCGTTTTTATTGCACGCCATGAAAAATAGTCCAGAGCGAACAAATCAGGCGAACGAGGTGGCCATAGAAAAGGACAGTTGTTTGCAATCCATTGGTAAACGAAAACCTCATCTAAAGAGTTGTTCACTTAGTAGCCATTGTGGGGAAGTACCCCGTCATGCTGATAAAATAATTACCGAAAATTGGTCAATGGTACATTTTCCAGAAACATACTAAAAAAGTATTGAAATAACCTTCACCTATAAAAATTAAAAAGCTGGGCATGAAGCAAAAGATAAAACATATTTATAATTTTACCAGTTAAATTTTCTTCATAAAAATGTAATTTTAACACTCCGTCGGTTTTTACGGCACAATAAACATTAAACTGCCAACTCTCTTGGAACTTTCTACATCGGAACTTCTGAAGATTAGAGTCACTTAAATAGACTATTTTTGGTGAATTATCTGACCAAATGATAATTTCCAAAACTAAATGTTTTCCTCGGAACCATGTTAAAATAAATTGACTGAATTTTACGCGTCTCGAAAAATCAGTTTCTTTAAAATTTTGAACTAAAGAAAAGGAGAAACTCCCAATTGTAGTACTGCTTGCCTAATACTTGCTTTCGAATACGCTTTAAAATAAGACAAAGTAGAAATTTCAGTATTGGCGTCCTCAACAACAGGTTTATTTTTCTCATTTGTTTGTTTGGCTGATCTCAAGTTCTTTGAACTGTCTTTTATTCGTTAAATTGTTTTCTCTGATGGCATCTGCTTCTCCGTATATCTAGCAGCAAATGTCTTACAAGTTCGTGACAATACTTCATTCCTTTGCAGAATAACTGATGCGTACAGACATTGTTGGCAATTTTGAAAAACTGAGTGATATTTCGTAGCCGCCAGTTAATTTTTTAGCGGCCACGGCTAACTTAACTTTCCCACGCAAAATTCACATCATATTTTAATGGGTGGAAAACAGTTTTTCGTAATTTAATCGAAAGTTATAAGTTTTAGATATAGGGAACGTAATACAAAGTTACCATCAATTTAAGTGCTGAATAAGATGCCGAGAAAAAAATCTCGAGTTTCGAAAATTATCGATTACCCAGAGGACATAAAATGCAAATATATCGACAATGGTTTAATTAAAGATAACATGTGGTTAATAAAATTTATCTAGAATTTAACGTCTCATCCAAATATCCAATAACATACAGGGTGTTCTATTTGATATAAGAAAGTTGTGGTCTACTTCTGGTATAACCGGAAGTGCCACAGTTCTGAAATTATTTTAGTGTGATAGAAACTATTAGCTTGCCCAAGTTGCCAAATTTTTAGAATTTTAATAATAAAATACAGATTTTCATAAACTCCATATTTTTCATGCACTAAGACAATGAATTGGAACAAGTGGGATCTTGTTCAAACATTTCAGAAGTACCAAAATTAAAAGTGACATTGAAGTTTATTTAAAGGAAGGAAAATTAACTTCGTCAACGAACAGGTCGGCTTCATATTAATACATTACGGTGAAAATAGGTACCAGTTGAGTTTGAAAACAAGGAAATTAGTAGAAGGCTATATATTTGAACTTTTGATGACAATTGCATAAAGGAACAAGAAGAAAGAAAAATACGGATTTGGAGAAAATGGGATGGTATTTTGGAAATTTAAACATATGGGAAGTTACATTTGAACAAGGGGAACAATACATGAACTAGAGATTAGAAAGCTGGTAATTAAAAAGTTATATAAATTTACCTTCCATGTCAGTGGCAAAAGTATAATATAAATAGCCAATAGGTGTGATATTCGGAGCATTAAGTTGCTATCAATCATTCAGTACAGATCGTTCGGGATAGTAATTTGACATTTACTGACTGTCAGAGAAAATGTAGACAAATTTTTGAGAATTTAGGTTTGAAATAACAATCAGTGTTCAATGGGTAGAGTTGCAAGCAACCACAGTCTATATCTTCAATTGGTAACAAATAGAATAGAAACTGTAGTAATCTATTGTAAATGAAAGCTAAAGCAGTAATCAGAAGCAAGAATATTCGGGAAATTGGGTGAGCTGAAATCGAAAGAATAATTATATTAGAGCAGTTGGAAAACAATCAAGAAAAGAGAGAGCCTATAAAGAGTAGGCATATATTAAGCTGATTTGCAATGAGATACAGATACAGAAGAGAGGTTGAATTGCAGTCAGGTTAGGAGGAAGTTTACATATAGAGCAAGTCATCACATACAGACTGATAAAGACATACAGATAAAGTGGTTGAAAATTCAATATACGTTCAGAGTAACAAGGAACAATAATTTAAAATAGTGGTTGAAATTTCAATATACACTTACAGATTAAATTTAGGTAAGATAATTCATAATTTTGCTATTTGTTGGGAAATATTTAGTTATCGGGTTTTAAAAATCTAAATTGACAAACTTACATTTGGAATTGCATTGTGTTATAAACTAAAATTGTTATATAAAATAACAATTCGTACAACAAATCCTTACATTTAATATATGTTGGTAGATGGTAGATTTGAAGATTTTAGGTAATGTTTGTGCTATTTGATTTTTAATTATTGATTTGAGTTTGAATTTTATTACATATGTGTATTTCAATTTATATATAAAACCTTGTAATATAATTGTTGTTTAAAAGTTGAGTTTTACTGACTTAAGAAAATTGTTGATAACATAAATAAAATTTTGCCTTACATCAAAGAGTCTCAAATAGTGGATGCATATAGAAGTTGTGGATTTTTTAAAATATTTTCAAAAGGATTTTAAATATTGAAACGAGTAAATTAAAAATTACAATAACTGAGATTATATAGTGTTAACGGATGGAGCATCTTGTGAAAAATTAAGATAACCGACTTGACCATACAATATATGGCAGCACACTCCCTCTAAGGCACGCATAGCATACCTTTAAAGGAAAATTCACTAAACACCAAATATACTAAACATCAAAACGGTTTAGCTCTTTGGGAGCCCTTGCCAGGTTATCAGGCACGTGGTTGTCGTCGTGGCTGCAGTTTCCCATGAATATTTGGACCGTCCGTGCTGTTCCTAACACGACGGGTTTTTACATCTGTTGGTAAAGATGTTCGTCCAGACCGAGGTATTTCAAATTGTTTAATAGATATTTTGGGACTACACCAGTTGTTGACATAACCATTGGTACTGTTCAAGTGTTATTCATGTCCCATTGTCACTGTATTTGCAATTCTGAATACCTATATTTGGCTACTTTTTCAGCCTGTTTAATATTTATATTATTGTTGTTAGGGATTGTTATGTCAATTAAGGTTGTTTTTCTAGAGACTTCATCTACCAAAACTATTGTGAGCAAAAGTCCGATCGGTCAATATCGTCCCAGTACAGTTTGTAGTTGTTAATATTAATAATAATATTAATATGGGAACAGTTTCATACTAAGAAATGACTAACCAAGTAAATACGTCAAGCGGCAAGAATTGTCTATCAATTAGGCAGTTAAAAATGTTATTAATACGGAATAAATATTTATACATTACAAAATCGCATTTGTATAACTTTTGTGTCTAACCCACTATTGTTGCATAGCATCTCTGTGTTGGTTTTTGGGAAAATACTCTTCTTAAATGAAAATTATGAAATTATTGAAGTTTAATAAACAAAATTCAAGTATATGTGCAATAGCATTTTTATTCAAGATAGGCAACAAAAATGTGCTGGGAAGTTTACTGAAATGCTGAAAATTGATATGGCTGTATAGGCTGTATTTAAATTGTTTATGGACTCAATAACTACACTCCTTTGTCAGATATGTGATAATGTTTGCTTGGTGTTTCCATAATTATTTCAAATTTCAGGGCTCATACTAAGTGCTAAAGCTAGCCGAGGATATAGTTTATCATCAGGATGGCTGGAAAATTTTAGAACTATATTTGGTCCACCCTGAATAACATTTTTGATACACCCGGTAAAATGAATTCCACTCCTTATTTCAACCACATTGTATATATGCAAGTGCTTATGGGCCATCTAATATAACTTTTTTTAACAAATGTAATTCTACCCCGCTCTATGTTTCACCGATCCTACATATGAAACACCCTGTATTATTACGTTTGATATATCAGTTTTCCTTTTAATAGATAGTTACATTCCGATCCGAATCTTGAATAAAAGCTAGGCTAACGCAAGTATCTAATATTTGGTGCATGCGCTGGAACCAATAGGGTAATTATGACTTAACAACCTAGTGGAAATTTTGTCGCTATATATACAGTGTTTGTGAATGTAGGGAGATAAAATGTATACCAGATTTTAAGTCAACTGTAGGCGTTGCAACTATTGTCGTATATCATTTGAAAGCCCTTTTTACGGACTATACCGTCCTAATAAAATTTATTGCAATTCCTGTTCATGTCACAGAAAACCTAACGGACCTAGTAGTAAAACCGGATTATTAAATTAAATGTTTTTACTGCATGGAAAAGTATTAAAAATGAGTTCTTTTATAGTACGCTCTTATACCATCCTGTTTCACTGCCACTCTCTGTAATAACACACAGTACAAGAAAAACATTACATGTAAACATTCATTTATTTTACATTATTTTTTGCTTATATTTAGAGCAAGCTTGTTTATCTGTTCTGACCTTTATTCGATCATTTGAAGCATTGTACATTTATCTGTCAAGTTATTACTGTACTGATTTCTTGAAAATTTAAAAGATAATTATGGTATACACATAGCAAGGACGTGTTGAGCTGGTAAGTCTTTATTACCAAAATCAAAATTGTGCTCGATCTGATGCAAGGTTTTTTAATCAAAACCATCACGTAACGTTCGGCATAAATACGTATTGGAGTGATTTTAAAATTTGTTGAGGCGGGCTCAGTAATGAATAAAAAAGAGGTCCCATTGGAATACCCTGTTCGCTGGATTGGAGGAAGAGGTCCTATAGAATGGCCTGCCCGATCACCTGATCTGAACCCTTTGGATTATGTTAAAACCAAAATTTTTATGACTCAGCCTGAGAATTTGGACGAACTACGCCAACGCAATTCACCTCAAAAAATTTCACCCTCGAAACAAAAATCGACCTGTTTTTTCTTATTGCAATAGTTTTGAAAATAACCAAGACATTCAAAGTGGCTCATTTGAGATCGAATACCCTGTATATATTGTTACGAAATTTACCAAAGCCTAATCTGTTTCATTTCAGTACGACAACGATCGCTTTGAGATAAAAAATGGTTCTCGAAATGACTCGGCAGCTGTAGGAGTGATGATTGATTTTGCGAGAATTTTCTATTCTAGTTTTATAAAGGAAGCAGCCCACGATCGCGAGTTAGTTAGATAGGGCGACGAGCGTATATCGTAATATTATTGTGAATCAGCTGTTCTGTATAATTTGATGTAAATAAAGTTCTAGAAAAGTGAAAGTGAATATTAGTTTTATCATTTTAAATTGAACCCACGGACTATATAACAAAATTTGGTGTCATAAGTGAAAGATTAAGTGCAGTTAAAATCGTAATTTGATATATGGAAACTCGTAGCATGGAAAAAATAGACGAAACTACCAAAAAAAGCAAGGTTACAGGGGACTAGACGAAAAAATAGCACAGATTCTAGAATAACGTGACAAGAAGGAAAAACAACATCAAGAAGAAATTCAACAAAGGTTAGTGAAATCTTTTGATGAAAAATGTAAAATAGAATTAGAAAATCTTGTCACTACGATGGAAGAAAAACAACATAATAAGATCAAACTGAATTGACGAGACAAAATGAATTTAAATTATTTAAAGAAAAACAAGAACAAGTTCAATTAAAACGACAAAATTAATTTAAAATAACTGAAGAAAAAAGACAAATGCTATTTGAACAGCTAATGCAAATAGTATCACAAGTTAATGAAACAGTTAATGAAAGAATGCAAATAGTAGAATCAGATATAAAAGAGATAAACGACGACATAAAGATCCTAAAAAATGAATGTGGAGGCCTTTGAACCCAAAGTAGATGACATCGATTCCATACACAGGCAGGTGAAATTTGAAATCAGTGCTATTCAAAACAAAGTAGAAACAGAAATTAAAAAATACAACAGGATTTGCAGAGAGGGGAATACCAGCACACCGTGAGTGCCAAATTTTCCTTTAGTAAACCACCCACATTTGATGGCAGTGGCCCATGTATAAACGGCAATTTGAGGCCGTGGCTACAGCTAATGGATGGGATAATCAAGAAAAAACTACTTCTCTGGTAATTTCGTTAAGAGGTCCGGCCCTAGAAATTCTCCAAAGCATTCCAGTCGATGAACAAGGCATTTTCGACAATCAATCTTTGAGCCAGGTATACCAAGTCCAACTGAGTGGAAAAACGCAAAAATCCGGTGAAAATCTCCAAGATTTCGAAGCAGATATTAGACGGTTAGTTCACTTGTCCTATCTAGACCTGCCAGAGGAAACGAAAGACCAGTTGGCCACACAGAGTTTCATAAACAGCATCAGAGATGTGGAAGTACAACGAAATCTAAGACTAAGTGGCGTCAAGAAAAGTAATGAAGCTCTACTTCGGGCTTTGGAAGTAGAGGCCGTCATGAACATGTCCAAGCCGAGGGTCCAAGCAGTTTCCTTTAACCAGGAAGAGTCAGAGTCACCATTTCAAGCGCTACTGGCTGGTCTGAACAAAATATTAGAACGGTCACAAAGAACTGACACCAGAGGGACATGTTACCGCTGCGGACGGACAGGACACTTCCAACGTGACTGCCGAGTAAGGCTACCGGAACGATCACCAACCAGGGGTAGCCAACAAACTGACCTTACCAACCAGGGAAACTCCAACCAGTCAGCATAAGGGGGCGAATGCTGACTCACCCTCCACCAGCCCCCAGGACAGTATCCATCCGGGGATTTTGCAGAGATAGCAACAGCCTCGTCGTCAAGGGCACCATCAATGGCCGAGCAGTTACCATCACCATCGATACCGGAGCTGCTGTGTCCATTGCCAAGTCCAAGGTTTTGAGAGCATCAGAAATTCGGCCAGTTACCAATAACATCCAGGTCAGAACAGTCACCGGCGAGTCCATGTCAATACAGGGTGAGGCAGATGTCGTACTAAAGATAGGGGACAACATGATTCGGCATATTGTTCTCATAGCGAATATTGAGGACGATTTTATACTGGGTATGGACCTAATTACCCAGCATGGATTTATGTTCGACCCGAGATATGATGTTCTTCGTTTCCTAAATGAGGAATTAGTATTGACACGGCCCGTCAACAGTTCAGTCACCTCCAACAAAATTGTGGCAAAGTCTTCAGCTAGAATTCCCGGTCGAACGGAACAGATTATTCATGGGCAGCTAGACAGTAATCCTGTGAGCTGCGTTGTAATGGTGGAGCCCGTACACTCAGCTCATGACTACTTAGTTGGAGGGGCTATAGTTAAAACCGGACGAGATATACCAGAGTCCTGAATTTGTCCAACAACGACATCAAAATTGCCAATGGTCAAGAGATAGCTTGTTTCAAGCCAGTAGAGGCCATCATCAATTGTGAAGAAGAGTACCAGACGTCGGTGAAGGAGACAGGGCAAAATAAAGAGTTCCTACAACAGTTTGCTGACCATTTGAAACACGTGACACCAGAGAACTAGAAGAAAGCCAAGCAATTTATCACAAAGCACTGGCCAATTTTTAACAGTCAAGATGGAACCACCGGCCGCACCAACATCATCCAGCACCAAATAGATACCGGAAAGGCTCAACCCATCAGAATACCACCTAGACGACTACCATTGGGGCAACAACAGGCAGTCGAGGAAAACATCGAGTCCATGTTACAAAATGGAGTTATTGAGCCATCCATCAGCCCATGGTCTGCTCCCGTCGTGGTGGTTAAAAAGAAGAATGGAACCACCCGATTTTGCGTGGATTACAGAAAGCTGAACGACGTCACGAAGAAAGACAGCTATCCACTACCCCGAATCGATGACACCCTGACCACACTAGCACGCTCCTGTTGGTTCTCCACACTAGACCTAAAGAGTGGATATTGGCAGGTTGGTCTACACGCAAACGACAGAGAGAAGACAGTGTTCTCCACCAGTAAAGAGCTGTTTCAATTCACGGTGATGCCCTTGGGTTATGTAATCCACCCGCTACATTTGAGAGGCTAATGGAGTATGTACTGAACGGGTTAACATGGAGGACGTGCTTAGTATACCTCGACGACATTCTAGTCATGGGTCAGACAATCGACGACCATCTGAAGAACCTGGGCGAAGTATTCTCCAGAATTAATAACGCCAACCTGAGACTCATCCCGAAGAAGTGTTCCCTGTTCCAACAAGAAGTATAGTTTTTGCGCCACGTCGTTTCCGAGTCAGGAATCCGCACCAACGAGGACAAGATAGAAGCGATCCGTGATTGGCCAGTCCCTAGAGACAAGCATGAACTGCGAAGCTTCTTGGGCTCTGTTCCTACTACAGGCGATTTGTTGAGGGATTTGCCACTATTGCCGCGCCTCTACATCGGCAGACCACTAAGAAAGAGACCTTCCATTGGAATCAGGATTGCGAAACATCATTTAGGCGACTGAAGGCAGCACTATGTTCCAGCCCAATCCTAGCCTTTCCTAGACCGTCCGGCAAGTTCATCTCAGACATCGACGCCAGCAACACAGGTTTGGGGGCCGTCCTATCCCAGCTGCAAGATGGCGAAGAGAGTGTGATCGAGTACTACAGCTGTGGCTCAATGGGACTCTCTAAGAGTGCTCAAGCGAGTTTGGGAAAGCGCTGATGGACGAGAAACCAAGTCCCAACTGGTAGTTCCGAAAAGAAAGGTTCCAGCCATCCTGACTGAAGTACATGATGGGATTACCGGAGGTCACCTGGGCATGAATAAAATCCTAGACAAAGTTCGCCAGCGGTACTACTGGGTGAATTACTTCGAAGACGTCAGAGCATGGTGCCGCAAATGTGCCGCCTGTGCAGCCAGTAAAGGCGCGAAGACCCAGACCAAGGGCAGAAAGCAGCAGTACAATGTGGGCGTCCCATTTGAGAGAATTGCCACTGATGTCGCCAGTCCGTTTCCCGAGTCAGAGAGGGGGGAAAATACATTCTGGTCGCAATGGATTACTTCAACAAATGGCCTGAGGCATATGCGATACCCAACCAAGAGGCAACCACGGTAGCGACGGTGCTAGCAGAACAACTATTCAGCAGGTTTGGCGTCCCGATGGAGCTACATTCAAACCAGGGGCGTAACTTCGAATCGAATGTATTCCAGAAGGTCTGCACGATGTTGGGGATCAGGAAAACGAGAACAACACCATTACACCCACAGTCAGAGGGAATGGTGGAAAGATTCAAAAGGACCTTGGAACAACACCTATCCAAGGTCGTCAGCAATAACCAGCGTGATTGGGATGAGCATATTCTTCTATTCCTGTTGGCATATCGCTCTACCATACATAATAGTACAGGCCTGACCCCAGCCAAGGTTCTATTCGGAAAGGAGCTGCGATTACCTTGCTCCCCAGAAGAACCTTCCCAAGACATCGAGGATTATGCCGACCAGTTCCGACATAACATGCTGGCAATACACGAATTAGCCAGAACGCACATGTTGGCCACCAGTGACCGGATGAATACGCGATACGACCTGAAGGACAATTCAGTCGGGTTCCAGGAGAGGGACAAAGTCTGGCGGTACAACCCCCAAAGGAGCAAGGATAAATCCCCAAAGCTTACACCCACCTGGGATGGTCCATACGAGCTGGTCAAGAGGCCTAATGATGTCGTCTACCGGATCCGTCGAGACCCCAAGGCTAAGTTGAAGGTGGTCCATTTAAATCGACTCGCTCCCTACCATGGAGAGAATGTTTCTGATCGGGACGATCAGAATTAAAGGGGGGGGGGGCAGTGTTACGAAATTTACCAAAGCCGACCCTGTTTCATTTCAGTACAACGATCGCTTTGAGATAAAAAAATGGTTCTTGAAATGACTCGGCAGCTGTAGGATTGATGATTGATTTTGCTAGAATTTTCTATGCTGGTTTTATAAAGGAAGAAGCCCACGATCGCGAGTTAGTTAGATAGGACGACGAGCGTATATCGTAATGTTATTGTGAATCAGCTGTTCTGTATAATTTGATGTAAATAAAGTTCCAGAAAAGTGAAAGTGAATATTAGTTTTATAATTTTAAATTGAACCCACGGACTATATAATAATATATTGTAATGGAATTTTTATTTTTATTAATTGCTTTCTGCTTTATTAATTTTTATCCACTTCAATACTTTAAATTCTTTTGAGAATATAATAAAATTCCAACACAACTTTTATAAGCACCGACTATATGAGAAATTCACTAGGGAATGAAGGGTAATGTTAGCATAGCTACTGTTTTTCGGAAGGAGTTCGAGCAATAAAATCGTAACGAACTTAGAGCTTCAGCATTTAGTTATCAATTAAAAGTCTGTTTTTAAAAATAAAATCATTTAAATAAATATTTTTCTTCATTTTCAAATGGTTAGAAATTCATTAGGCCATGAATGACTAGTTTTTGGTATTTAGTGAGGTACGATTTGATAGCTATTAATTATTAGTAACAAAATACGCCCCATGAACACCCCAATAGCCCTATTCGTTCTTGAGATATTGTTACGACTATACTAACTCTCTTCGAGTTGCCATTCTTTTGTACGCAAGACAAAGTATATATATATATATATATATATATATATATACTCGATGGTTAACGCGCCTGTTGGTACGACCGATGTAGCTTTGTGGGTAATCGCGACATGACATTTCGTAAACTCCTCGATCCTCGTTAGGTACTTTCTCTTTAGGGTTACCGGTTAAGTTGCCTATAGTTTGAGTGGTGTTGAAGATAGTCTTTATTTGATGTCTTTGTAAAATCCGTGCTATTTTGTCAGTGACTCCTCGAATGTATGGAAGTACGGCTTTTTGATGTTGTTGTTCTGTTTCTGACGGGGTTGGTGTGATTGGGGGTTGTTGAGATTGATGAATTATACGCGCAATGTGGTCCGGATGATAACCGTTTTGTTGAAGGATTTGTTGAAGATTATTGAGTTCGTTTTGTCTATTGTCTATTGTCAATATCTGTTAAACGAATAAATCTAAGAAAAGATTTCATTACAGAACTCAATTGGGCAGGGTGGTGGTGTGATTGGGCATTTAAGTATCAATTGGTATGGGTTGGTTTTCTATAGACGGTATGTGAGAATCTGTCATTGTTGGTTTTTGTTATGAGGACATCAAGAAACGGGAGAGAAGAATCGGACTCGATTTCCATTGTAAATTGTATATTAGAATGTATACCATTGAGGTGTTGTAGGAAGAAGTCTAATGAATCTCTGCCATGAGGCCAAATGACAAAAGTATCATCTACATATCTAAGCCAACAGGAAGGTTTTAAATTAGACGAGTTTAGGGCCTGGGTTTCGATTTGTTCCATGAAAATGTTAGCAAGCACTGGAGAATGAGGTGAACCCATGGGGGACCCACGGACTTGTTTGAAAAATAAGTGTTAGATGAACAGTGTTGTACAAGTTTGATGATGTCAGAAGAGATATTGTATTTTGTTTTTAGAATATCTAACGTTTCTGAAATGGGGACATTGGTGAAAAGAGATACAACATCGAAGCTAACTAGAATGTCATTTTCTGAAATTCTGTAAGCACTTAGGATATCTCGGAAGGAAGAAGAGTTCTTTACGTACGAGGATGCTTGGTCGGCTAGAGGTTGAAGGGTTTTGGCTAAGTACCGGGCTAATTCTTGGGTCGGGGATTGTACCGAACTGACAATGGGCCTAAGAGGAATGTCCGGCTTATGAATTTTGGGTAGTCCGTAAATTTTCGGAATTTTAGAAGACTTTTCACGAGGAATGATGATCTTTTTGACGTCAAGAGGAAGTTGTGTCCTGTTGATGATTTCCTTAGTCTTTTTCTCTAAGTAAATAGTAGGATTATTCTTCATTATTTCGTAGTCTGCAGTGTGGAGTAGGGAATTCATCTTGTGAACATAGTCCTTAGTATTGAGAAGAACAGTCGCGTTACCTTTGTCGGCAGGAAGAATAGCTATGTCATCGTTGTTACGTAGTTGTTTTAGTGCATGTCTTTCTTTAGAAGTTAGGTTTGATTTTGGTGGCTTTGATGTGCGGAGTACTCTACCAATGTCTTGACGAGTATCTTCAGCCTCAATCTCTGTTAGTTTAACCAAAGCTACCTCAACTTGAGAAATGATTCTTTCAGTTGGAATAGTTTTCGGCGTCACTGCGAAATTGAAACCTTTGGATAGGACGTGTAAACTGGTAGAGTCTAAGGGGAAGTCAGAAAAGTTATGGACGGTCGTCTGAGGGGGTGAGGTGACAGCGGGTTGTTGTTTTGTAATAAGTCGTGTTAGCTTAAGTTTTTGAGTGACTGTTTTCTTTTGGGCCAGGTGTTCGGCTTTATCGCTTGAAATGCGATTGAAATTGTCCCACAGAATTGGATGAGGATTGAAAGTATGTAATGATGAATAACAGTGATACAAATTTCGGTTGGTTTGGTCAAGTTGATATCTGATTGAATGGATGGAATTTCGTAAGAGGGCCAAACATGCTTTGTTAAGAATACTGGAAACTGAACGTGAAGAGGTGTGATGTTTTAGTGTGAAAGTATTTGGAATGACGTTATAAGTTCTACAAGATTTGAGGAAAACAAGATCACAAAGAAGCAAAGATTTTCGAATAAGAAGTTTGCTGTATGTTTTGGTAAGTTCGAAGAAATCCTCCCCGTAGAGGCGAATGAAATGTTCTGAGAGGCTTCCGCGGTCATTATTATGAACTAAGCTAGGTTCCGGGTGAGAACCGCGTCTGAATTTATTGAATACTCGACGTTTTGACTCCTGCTTTAGAGCCATTATCAAGAGACAAAAGTGAAAAAGAGTTTCAGAGTCTAGATCGAACTCGGGGCCTCAATCTGCCTACTCCCCAAGAGTCACTAGGTAACTGAACTGAATTTGAGTCTGCTCTGCTTCTTTTATTTATATTTAGCGCTGGGTTAGAAGAAGATGTCACGCGATGAGGCTGTGTTGTGATTGGTTGGGTATTGGTGGGCGTGTCTTTGTTTAATCTGGCAATTACGGAGGTCCAAGCTGTGGGAAGGCGAGTGCTGTCATCGCGTCTATTTAGACAGAGAGGTCTTTTCTCTATTTCGATGGCTTCGCGAATAGTGGATGTCCTAAGAGAATTGAGAAATATGATAGTCCTACTGTCCTCGAAGTTGATAGAGTGCCCTGTTTGGATATGGTGATGCGCGAGAACTGAAGTCGGATCTTTTTTACGAACTGACAGAGAGTGTTCATATACTCGATGGTTAACGCGCCTGTTGGTACGACCGATGTAGCTTTGTGGGCAATCGCGACATGAGATTTCGTAAACTCCTCGATCCTCGTTAGGTACTTTGTCTTTGGGGTTACCGGTTAAGTTGCCTATAGTTTGAGTGGTGTTGAAGATAGTCTTTATTTGATGTCTTTGTAAAATCCGTGCTATTTTGTCAGTGACTCCTCGAATGTATGGAAGTACGGCTTTTTGATGTTGTTGTTCTGTTTCTGACGGGGTTGGTGTGATTGGGGGTTGTTGAGATTGATGAATTATACGCGCAATGTGGTCCGGATGATAACCGTTTTGTCGAAGGATTTGTTGAAGATTATTGAGTTCGTTTTGTCTATTGTCAATATCTGTTAAACGAATAGATCTAAGAGTCAAAGATTTCATTACAGAACTCAATTGGGCAGGGTGGTGGTGTGATTGTGATTCAATAAATTCAGACGCGGTTCTCACCCGGAACCTAGCTTAGTTCATATATATATATATATATATATATATATATATATATATATATAATGTTTCTGGTTAGGGAACCTTCATCAGTTGCGCTTCCCAGAATTGAATGTCCTCTCTAACACTTCTTTATGTATTTGAAACATTTCGTTAAATTTGAAGACGCGAGATGTAAAGACCGACATCTAGGATTTTCGGTACAACGAATGACACCTCGAGGAGAGTATTCAATATCTCTGACAGGTGAAGTTAACCTGAAAATTTCATGGTGACATTCTAACCTAGGAATTACGGGTAACAGCAATTACATGGAACGGCTCCAGAATCGGAACCTCTATGTGCTAGTTTCCCCGAAAATCCTAGATGTCGGTCTTTAACATTAGTATAAAATTGGCGTAGCCACTGTTTCTCGGAAGGGATTGGAGCAATAAATGTAGTTTTTGCGTTATAAATTAGCAATAAGTTTTTTGGAGTAGGTCCCAGTTGGATGTAATGAAATGGCTATTCTAGCTTAACACTTGCGTTCTTACTTGCCTTTCCACCATTTTTACAATAGATTCTAAGAAATGAAAACTTTTTTCTGAAATTGTAATTTAGTTATTTATATTTAGAATAGTTATTATGACATTACACAAACAGTTTGCATGCCTCTTTGATTTGTGGTGAGTGTTTGAGTGAGTTGTAATAATTAATTTTTTTAAACATTTCATTTATACACAAGAAGCTCATTAAAATCGGCTTTCAATTTTAGGTTACGACGCTTATTAAAGAAAATAATTTATATAATTTACCTTGCATTATACTGAAGAAGATGATCATCTGAGTTAAAGTTTGCATGAAGAACGTGGTCACAGCACCAATAAAGTAACAAAAGGCACCAATGAAAGCTACTATTCGAAATGAGTATCTTTGCAACAGTATGTTTGAGAATATACCTAAAAGAAATTAACAACTGTGTTATTTAAAATATGCCAACGTATAGTTGTTGCAATCATTTACCTGAAAATGCTTGCGAATTGAAAAATATGCCATTTGTCCAACTTGCTCCGGTTGTTTCATCTCCAAGAGAAGCCAGAAAATCTCCGTATAACAAACCAAATGATGACGATGGTACTGACGTTATTAGCTGAAAAGTATAGATGTAATATTATTGAATCTAGTGTAAATACATAGTCTGGTTTTACTATGTGTTAATTTATTAATTAATTCAACTATTTTTCAGAATTTGTAAAATGACGACATGTATAAATTAAATTGTTGTTCCTCAGTTTGGTTACATTGAACACGAAGAAAAGGAATAACATTTTTCTAGTATGTTTATTTTGTAAATGAAAAAAATGGGTTGAAATTGACATAAGGAAAAATTTCTGAAAAATTTACTCACTGATAAAGGAATCGCAACACCCAGAAGGAAATAAATACATTTAATATTGTTTTGGTAAAACATAGATGCTACAGTAAGGAGTAAATTATTAAAATTGTTTAATGTAAACTTCTTGCATTTCTTTTTAAATTTACAAAAAAACAAAATGTTTGATGGGATCCAAAATCGATGTTTAGTAATGTTAAAATGCCTAGGGTACTTGTTCGCCAAATATATCGCCAGCTAACTGAATTTCAAGTAGGATTTTTCGTTTCGAGAAATTGCTAACTACCCGAACAGAAATCCAACTACTGTTGTGAGATGTTGTCAAGCGTGGTTTGATAATACCCAAAATCGGAGAAGAGTAGGTACCAGACGTCGAAGTGGCACAAATGAAGTTCAAGATTGATGTCTAATAAACCTATGGACTTTAGATACCAATTTTCGTAAAGTCAAAATTTGGCTGAAGAGTGGTTAGGAGAACAAGAACATTTCCGATCAGTTTACCGCCGTATAAGATCTTTTGGACTGTAGTATTATCGACTGGTGTGCATAGACGACAAGACATTGGTGCAGAGAACGACAACGTTGTGTTCCTCCTATCTTTCGTCCATAGAACATATTTGCCCTCACGGACTCTGGGGATTCAAAGACATGAAAAAGAAGAAATAGACCACCTCATTGCATCAATGCCAAGACTTGTTGGGGAGTTTATAGATAACCGCGGTGGACAAACAAATTATTAAAAAACTTAATAATAAACAAATTTAATCTCCTTGGCATTTTTTATTCAAAGTTTAATCATTTATTCCTAACTAATCTGTATTTTACCAAAACAATATTAAATTTAAACATATCTATCTGAGTGTTTGTTGCGATTTCTTTGTCAGTGAGTATATATGTACATATTTTGAAAAATAAGATTAAACAATCTGAATTTCAATTGAAAATTGTAAAATTGAAAGAAGAACAAATAATGCGTATATAACACTTTTTCCCACACGAAAACAATATAAATACATCTTTGGAAACACGAGAAGTCGGAGAAAGCTTTTTCTACAATTTTTCAACCCATAAAGAAAGAATTAATAAATAACTCGCATTTTCTATTGAGAGGTTTATGTATGCACAGTTGTCTCCTTTGTTTTATTCATCACTTATTTATTGAAAATTAATTACTAACTTCTCTTGTATAAATATGTACGTCGGTATTATTATTATTATTCCAGTCCCATGAAAACAAAATTTAAATACGACTTATTATTATTTACACGGAATTGTATTCGAAATAACGGCTTACGGATTTCAAATAATATGAAGCAGTCACAAATCTTTTTATTTGGAACTGAATATCCAGATTCTAGCAATTTCAAGAAAAACTAGCTTATGTAGACTCCTAATCTGGAGTCGTACTATATGTAATTACGCGGAACAAAGCTGCGTCAACAAACCTCCAAAAACTCCGACTTCTTGGAACCGAACAAAAATCTTTGAAAGCCTTTTAGGTAGCTGCAGAACATAATGTAAATCTATACTTTTATAAAATTGTTGTTATCTGTCTGTTTGTTTGTTTGTTTGTTTGTTTGTTTGCTTGTTTGTTTGTTTGTTTGCTTGTTTGTTTGTTTGTTTTTTTTTGTTATAGTTTGACATGAAATCTGGTAAACATTTTATCTTCCTACATTCACAGAAACCGTAGGTAGAGGGAAAAATATACTACCATGTTCGGTAATACATACACAATTACTCAATTGGTTCCTCCGCATGCAGCAAATTTTAGAGACTTGCATCAGCTTAGTTTTTATTCAAAATTCGGAATATGCCAATGTAACATGTTTTAATTTTAGAAAAATTCCAACTTATATATGAGGTGTAATTTTACAGGGTGTTCCATATATAAGATAGGTAGAATTAAATGGATTTAAAAATCTTTTAAAAAAATGTAGGTACTCGTATATTAGGTGGCCCGTAAGTAGTTGCATAAAAACATGTTGTTGGGGGGGGGAAGTTATATGGGGTGGTTCAAAAATGATATATTGAGTGGACCATATACAGTTGTATATACCAGGTGGTTGAAAAACTGCTGGAGTTAAATTATATTTATTCAGGGCGGATAACGAAATGTTATATTGTTAGAGTGATAAGTAGTTGCATATACAATGTGGGTGAAATAAGAGTAAAGTAGAATTATATTTATACAGGATGGATAAAAAAAATATGTTATGTAAGCAATTAGGATATTTGAATTTTTTTCAGCTATTATTATAGTTATGAAATGGGTTGAAAAAAATGTTAGAAGCAGTTGTTTATACAGGATGGTTGAAATATAAGATGAATGGGAATTATAGATTTTAGGGTAGTTAAAAATTTGTTTTATAACCACAAGTAGTTAACAAGTTCACAAGTAGCATATTATAGGATGGTCGAAATACGTAGCAGAGTATAATTACAGCTATATTTACAGGTGTGTTTTAAAAAATATTATAAAAATGTTATGACCTACAACCTGTTTCATATACCCAATAGATGAAAAATAGGGTGGACTAGAATTCTACGTATACAGTGTGGTGAAAAAATGTCATACAGGGTGGCCCATAAGTAGTTGCATATACAAGGTAATTGAAATATAGCGTGGAGTAGAACAATAATTATACAGCTACGGTAAAAAAAAGTTAGCAAAATTTGCAAATGGAAGATGGTTTTAATGAATTGTAGAGAAAAATTATATTTTATACTATGGTTCAAAAATTATTAGGTAATAGCGTAGCCTATAATTAGTTGCACAGATAGGATATTTGAAATATAGGGAAGAGTAGAGTTATGTAGTTTAATATTTAAAAATTGTTGCATAGAGTGCCCCATAAGCACTTGCAGATTTGGTGAAATTTATGGGAAATTGATGGATTTATATTTATACAGGGTGATACAAAAAATGTCAAACGGGGTGGCCGCCGATAAGTAGTTGCACATACAATGTGGTTGAAATAGAGGTTGGAGTAGAATTATAATTAAATAGTGGGGATAAACAATTGTTTCAATTTTTTTTAAGATTGAACATGAGCTGTTGCAAATAAGCAATATCTGAAACATGGGGCTAAGTAAACTAGTTATACAGTGTGATTAAAACATGTTAGAAAAATTTGCTTACAAGGGGTGGTTGACCCATAAGGTGGAGCCAAATTATATTTTCCATGATGGTTAAAAAATATCTCAAAAATGGTTAATTTAGCGCAGTCCAGCTGCAGTTGCATAGATAAGACATAAGCAGACGCATATACAGCGTAGTTGAAATATTTTGTAGAATATAATTATGGTTATACAGGATGGTTAAAAATTTGATAGACAAATTAAGTTATAATGGTAGACTAATTGGCAGCAGTATATACAAGATAGTTTAAATATAGATGGAAGTAGATTTATAGTTATAGAAGGCAGTTCTTAAAAATGTTGAATAAAGTTGTTACATAGGGTTGCGGTTTTGTGAAATACGCTGGGGATTAGTGAATTTAGCTATACAGAGTGGTTACAATAAATGTTATATTGCGTGGCTCATAAGTAGTTCTATATATAAAGTGGTTGTGATCAGCGGCTTAGTAGAATTATAGTTTTACAGGGTAGATTAAAAAATGTTAAAAAATTTGTTATATAAGACCATGAGCAGTTGCATCCTGCTATATGGAATACCTGAAATAAGTGGCGAAGCAAAATTTTTTTCACATATTGTGTTTAACACAATGCTAGAAAAAGTTGCATATAAAGGCCGGTTAAAATTATAGTTCACGAAGTGGCCCAAAAATTATTAGAAATAATAGTTATATAACCTATAGGGTGTAGTAAACTATAGTTAGGTAATTGGAAAAAGTTATATTTGGTAACAAATAAACATATGCATATACAGGATGGTCGCACTACAGGGAAAAGCAGAGTTACAGTTATACAAAGTGTTTCCAAAAAATGTTGAGTAAAATTGTTATATAATGTGGCCCATAAGTTGCAGTTTGGGTTAAATGTATTCGGGAATGGTAGATTTATGTTAGGTGGTTCAACAAAGTTAGAAAAAATTGTTATATTGGATAGCCCATATGTTTTATTTATTATTTCGTTTTGCAAAGAATTGTACATTCCATTCGCGGATGAAACCGCGGGTAACGGCTAATGTTCAATAAAACCGACTCTCTGCTTAAGATGAATTACACCTTTCTCTAATCGGGCTACATTTTTAGTACAGGATTAGATAATTTTTTCTTTCACTACTGAACCCTGAAACAATGTCCTATATTACGCACTTACTGTTGCAGCAGTTTATCTTCAACTCTCCAGATGGGAGGTACAGTATCATTATCATATGTCTTCAAATATGTTTTAGATAATTACACTATTGGGGGCTATTGTACGAGTTTTTACAGAATGCAGTAAATAATCTGTATGGTTCCTCATATATTGATGTACTAGTGAAAATTTTGAGAATTACCGATATCAGAACATGTGTTAAGTGCCGAAACAAGGACGCACTGGAAACTTAATATACAGAGTTTGTGGGCTTCTATTTTGCAACAGGTGAACGAAAATTATGTTTCTTTGTTTTGTTTGGTTTTTAACACATTCAGCAATTCAAGCGACGTCTGTAGAAAACTTGTGGGACACTATAATGCAGCTTGTTGGAGAAATGACGCCAGTTTTGTAACTTATGACGATTTGCGGAACAAAATCCAAATGTACAACGAAAACAATGAATATATTCCATATTTACTGATATACATATAAAGTATAATATTATTATGTCTAATTTGATTCAATATTTCGTATTTAGAAATATTGAGTGTCGATATTTATTTTTTAGTACCTACCCCTATTACGAATATTTTAACTTTTTTCTATTACGATTAATAAAAGTGTGTTTTTTATAGTACTAATTGAGTATAATAATTGAGTCATATTTTGAAATCATTAAAAAAAAATTGTAGACAATTTGCTTCATCTTTGATGTGTTAACAATAAATACTGAGATATGTACACCTGTCTTTGAGTATAGGCGTTCCTTTGTAAAAAAAATTCCTAATTAAACCTAAATCTAAACAGATTTGCATGGCTACCAATTCTATTACTTCAAAAATATTATATTTATCAAATCAAATCTTGTGTAAATTCGAACCATGTTGAGGGTATCGCAGTGTTTAGCGTAAACAATAGTTAACACATCATTACATTTGTAAATAGCGTATTATATCTCGATATCGTTCTCATTTAAAGTTTTCTAATACATTTCTACATTTTGATTAAAATGTAGGAAAATTGATTTCAATACTATTTAAATTATGTCTCGTATTAGGCATGGATATAACACCTATGATAATTACTTTATATGGAGTCCGGCTACTATCTAAAAAGGCAGCGAAACACTCATTAATAGTAGTACTTACATTGATAGTTGCTGTCATTTTCTGAATAACTCTAATTTCATTGTGTTAATAAACATTGGCCGATATCAGTAGGTTTGCAAAAGCTATTAATTGCCATAAGATAGTTTACACGTGTTTGTGCTGGGTTTGTTAAAGTTTCTGAACCTGAATGTACCTGAAACTACTGTATTGTTTAAAGTCCATCTCCCTACACTTATAAACTGTATGTTGGAATATGTTGGACAGTTGATTTATGTATGCGTAATTAAGTTCGTCGACCTAAGTGTCTGTTCCATAATATACAGTTAAGAGCTCCAAATAGCGTTTCTTCTTTCTTATACTTTGATGCTTGTTGTCGTTATTCATTGCATATTTGTTGAAGACTTTCTTAGGTATTTGACTTCCCTTGGTGCTTTTCAGCTACAAGTTATTGTATCTATTTTTTCCTAATATTAAATAATCACATTTGTTATGGTTCATCCTGATTCGATCATACTGTTCATGTAAATTTCTCATCCGATAAATAAGATCTTGTTCGTCATCTACTATGCCTGCTTGGTGATCGGCAAAACCCCACAATGAGTGGCATGTTTTTACATTTGCAGATATATTTTAAATAAGGTTTAGCTTAACGCCGTACCAGTGTTTAGTGCACCGTTATAAAAATCTACCTGAGCTGTATAGTTATCAGCCTGCGTCGGAGATCGTATCACGTCTGATTGGTCGGTGTTGAGTCCGCCCCCTTCGCTTTTGTATCGGCTGGGTCGCTTGTTGACGGGTTTGTATTTTGTGTTGGTGACTCTGTTTTACTTAGTTGTTGAAAATCTGTCTTCCATGTACAAGGGAGGTGCAAGGTATCGTGTCTTTTGTTTAGTTGTCCACTTTTCTCGATTTCAACAACTTCTTGTATTAGTCTTGTTTTGTAGTAGGTTGCTTGTGCGATCTGTTTAGAAGTATCGAAATTGATTTTGTGTTTCGACAGGGCCGATGTCATTTGTTTATTTTTGATTCTGTTCGTTGTTGCGTTGGTGTACGGTAAGGTTGCTTTTGATTTTCTAGTAAGCTCGTCACTTGGTTTTGTTTATATATTGCCTGTTTGAGTGTAAGGTTTGTGTAGCCCTTTTGTGATAGGGCTGCAGTTATCTAATTTAATTCGTGTGTTTTATTTTTGTCATCTGTCATTCGTATAGATCCAGAAACGAGCGTGTTGGCAACTCCCGATATTTGCGAAGGGTGGTGATGTGATTTGTAATTCAAGTATCTGCTCGTGTGTGTCGGCTTTCTGTATAGGGTGTGGTCCAGATGTCCACATTGGGTTTTCTCTTAAGAGGACGCCAGGGAAATGCAGCTGGTTAGGTTCTTTAAGATCAAATGTAAATTGAATCATGGGCTGTATCAAGTTTATGTGCTCGGGGAACTTGAGCAGTTATTATTTGCCCAAAGGACATATGACAAATACGTCATCGACGTATTTTATCCATCACTTTGGCTTCAGGTTTGCTGTCTGTAGTGCATTTTCCTCGAAATAGGTCATGAAGAGATTAGCCAACGCTGGTTATTAAACAAAGTTTATAAGAATGTAAAACTGTATCCATGTATGATATATCACTAAAAGTTGTATAATGAATAATTTCTTTTAAAATGAAAAAACTGCTTGATCATAAAATTTCGCGGATAAGATTCAGACTATTAAGTGAACGTAACTGAAATGAAACTAATGTCTGATAATTAACAGATGTTTCTGCTTTTTAGTTAAGTTGTTATTTTGAACAATTGGGAACTGTTGTTCACATTTTTATACAATGCAGCAATTTTAATCAGTATATTTCCGCATCTGTTGACATACTAATAAACGTTTTAAGTGTGCCGATGTCCGAACATCATCATGTATTAATTGCCATAATCAAGGACGCAATAGAAATTTCATACACAAATTTGCCTTTTCAAGGATTCAGAGCTTCCATTTTATAATGGAATTTTTCTTCTTTTTTGGTTGTTCGCCTGCAGCCACTGAACCGAATTCGGCCGGAATACTTGTAGAATATATTCATTGATATACATATATAGGATACTGTTTTTTGTTTCTATTTTATTTAATGTTACAGATCTTATTTACAGATATTTAATGGACCAAAACTACAAGCTTTAACTTTTGTATATTGCGAATAACAAGAGAGTGTTTTAAATAAATATTGATTAAGTGCAGATAATGTACCACCAAAAATGTTGTTGATCCTAATTGGTAATTAGTAATTTAAAAAATATTATACATATTGCTTCATCTTGAGTATAAAGGTGTTCCTCTACAATAAAAAACTAATCGTAAATCTAAACGATATTGACTGTCATCTAATGTTATGAGTAAAAAACAAGTTATTTTTATCCTATCAAATTAGAACTATATTGTGGTTATCTGCAGGCAATAAATGAGATGTTAATATATGTACATGATTGTTTAGTGTAAACAATAGTTAACACGTCATTAGATAGGAAAATTGCGTAATTGATTTCGACAATGTTCTCATTAAAAGTTTCCTTACACATTTCTACTGTTTCGGTAAAATATTTGATACCTGATTTCAATAATATGTGAATTATGTTTCTTATAAGGAAAATTATTTTTTATGGAGTCCGGCTAGTATCTTAGAAGGTAGTGAAAACACATTAATAGTAGTAGGTACGTTGCTAAAAGTTGGTGTCATTGTCTGAATAAGTTCATCGTCTTAATAACCATTGGAAGATATCACTAGCTTTACACCTGAAATATAACAACTTATCAGAAAAGACTTTTAAATGCCATAAGACCATTCACATCAACTCCGAGTCTGGAGTCGTTGTCAATCGTTTAGTGTTGTTTTCGAGGTTTTTTCTAAAAAAATTTCGCTTTGATCTTGAATTTGTTTGTCAAAAAATTTGAGTTGAAACGTCTCCAAATACAGATAAGTATTACATAGTATACAATACATTACTTATATACAGGAATACCGGTAGATCATTTTGTAGACATCTCTTTCTCTCAGAATAACTGTGAGGAGGTATCTCTGTACAGACAGCCCGTAATCCGGGCAATTTTACGAAATTGCTTTACTACACTTTGATCTACATATACAATTTTTAAATACTTATATGTTGCAGGAAAAAATTTTGAGGAGAGAAAACCCAATGAACAGACAAAATAATTAGAACAGATGTTCTAAAATATCTATTAAAAGTGTGCAAATATTTTTGACCAAAAAAAACTACATAATATGTATTAAATGGATTCTAGTATTCTGTAGTAACTTTATTCTTTTTTAATTTATCTTCATTTGGTTGTAGTATCATGTAGTAACTTAGTTATATATGGTAAACCATATTATGTGAGCAAAAGCATAAATTATTATTTATTGTCTTGTGCTTTCTCAATAGTCGTCCTATTCGATCGGTAGTATCTCTAATATAACGTAGGATAGCTGCAAGCTTGTTCTTCTCGACGTCTTTGTTGTTAACTTTTATGTTTTTTTTGGGCAATAACACCACAATATAAATAAAACGACGTATATTGCAGGAATACAAAACGTTTCAAAGTCTATTCTGACTTCGTTGTCAATGGCTTTATATTTATTGATGTAGATTATATAAAGCCATTGACAACGAAGTCAGAATAGACTTTGAAACGTTTGGTATTCCTGCAATATATGTCGTTTTATTTCTATTGTGGTGTTATTGCCCAAAAAAACATAAAAGTAATCAAGAATATGCCACAAACAACATTTAGAAGACAGTCTTTGTTGTTTTCTTGTTCTTAACTCTTCTGTTATGATTTATCTGAAAATAAGGGTGTTGGCGACTGCTTCAATTTGCGTTGGGTGTTCAGGTATCCATTGGTGTGTGTTAGTTTTCTGTAAACTGTGAATTGAAACTGCCTGTTTGATATTTTGGTAACGAGAACACCTAGAAATCTTATTCTAATTCTAAGGTGAACTATATTTTAGGGTCTAAGTTGTTGATATATGTGAAGAAATTTCCTAATTCCGTTTCTTCATGTGGCCAGATGATGAAAATATCATCTACTTGTAGAAGATTAGCATTTTGGAAAGCTTTCTTCGAAATAAATCATGAAGAAATTAACTGTTACTTGTGACAGCGATGAACTCATGGGAGCACCCGCTGTTCGTTTATATATTTGTCCATTGTATGTTTTTGTTTAAAGTGGAATCACAAATATGTAATGTTTTAGTTATTTACTTTAGTTTCATAAATAAAAAATACTTTATTTTGTTTATTTTTGGAAATTTTGAGAAAACAAATTTACGGCGTTTTCTTTCAGAGCCAGCTAAGTGAAAAACTGTTGTTATATAAATTACATATTTTTAACTGCTAGAATGCTTAGAAAAAAATCGTTAACGTCTATCCATTAGCCGTATTCGCTAACACAAAACTGCCAAACTTTATTAAATTTGTTTACAAGATGGCGAATATATTGCAACTTTTCGAATACAACAATTTATTTTTTCTCGATATTTTGACAACTCCCTTAGATATTTTTTATTTTGGTACATTACATTGGAATTGCGCAACTTTTCTCTCTTGTATGTATTATGTGGGATAAATGGTATAATCTTACGCATTCTAAAATATTGTGTCTTACAAAAAAACTTCCACACAAACACTCAACAACATATTGAGTTCAGGAAAGAATAATGATTACCCTTAAGCTGAGCGACAGAAAAAACAATTCGTGGATAAGACAGCAAAATTAACATTAGAATAGGCAGTACATAGCCCAAGAACAGAAAAAAGATAGACCAAGTGTATTCTAGAATGAAGACCAAGACCAGGACTAAGATCTATCGGTAGACCAGACGGCATCAAAGGAAGAGCCGGACCAACTGGATGATTGAAGCAGAGAACAGAGAGTGGTGTTCTTGATCGTGATATTACAAAAGTTTATAATACCTTTCATTGAATGCTAATATGAATCTGTTATAGAAAATAGTATTTACAAGCTGAACGACTATCTTCACTGAGATAGCAATCCCCAATAACTATATAAATAGAAAACGTGTAAAAAATATAGCTACGTCTAGCTGGTCACTTCTGGTATGTCATTCAGGAAATTTTTGTCTTATTTTATTCGCAATTTGTTTTGGTTTTTATTCGGAATGATTAACTTTTAGAAAATTTCTTTTTTTATGCGATGTAAAATGAATGCCATAACACTGCCCTCCCCCTTTAATCCTGATCGATCCGATCAGAATCATCCTCTCCATGACAGGGAGACAACCGTTTTACTTAAACTCATAGATAATTTTGGCCGCCCCGTATGAACCATTTCAGGCTGGTGTGAGCTATAAAGATTTGCCTTTGCTCCTCTAGTGGTTCTATAGCCAGACCATGTCTTTCTCTTGGAAGCCACCTGAATTTGCTTTGGGATCATAGCGTGTCTGCAACGGATTTTGTTGATCGCCAACATCTGCGTTCGGGTTAGTTCGTGAATGGTCAGAATGTTCTGTCGAAGTTGGTTGGCATAATCGTTCACTTCTTGGAGCGAATCTTTTGATGAGCCAAATGTCAAATCACAATGTAGTCTTAGCTCCTTTCCGAATACTAATCTGACTGGAATTAGCCCTATGTTGTTGTGTACGGCTGAGCAATTGGTGACAGGAATAGGGAAATATAGATATATTGGATAGATGTTGTTCCAACCTCCTGTTGAATGTTTCCACCGTCTGATTGTGGATACAAAGATATGGTTCTCGTTTTCTTGATTCTGAAGTCTTCGAAGTAATTTATGCTCGTTTCGGTCAGGATGGCGGGTTTTTCTTTGAGACTGCCAGTTGCTCTATTTTTAGAGTGACCCATTGAGCCGCTAAAGACTTCAGGACGCCAGAGTATCTCGCTACCTCGTTTCATCATGGCTTGGGTTCCACTCTTATCTTGAGTGAGAGGTGATACCTTGTTCCGTTGTCCATTCTTCATTCATCTGCAGGCGAATTTGCTTCAACCAATGTACGCATTCTGCTCCACCAGATCTTCTTGACAAGGCATCGGCAATTCGGATGTCGTTGTTGGACATAATCAGGATTTTAATTGGTATGTCAAGTCCGGTTTCAACTATAGCCCGTCCAACCAAGTAGCGATAAGCTAAATGTACGGGCTCCACCATTCAAGTGCAGCTTCTTGGACTTATTTCCAGCTAATCATGAATATTTTTTCCGTTCGACCGGGAATTCTCTTGAAGATTTCGCTAAAATTTGTATGGTAGTCGTTGAGCTGTTGATGGGCCGTGTCAGTACAATTTTCCTCATTTAGAAATAGAGGAACATGTTGGCCAATTAAATTCATACCTAGGATAAAATCCTCCTTAATCTCCACTACCTGGACCCTATGCCGGATTCTGTTGTCCCCGAGCTGTAGCACTACATCTGCCTTACCCTGTATTTACATGGACTCGCCGATGACTATTCTCAGATGGATGTTGTTGTTAATTTGCCTGATTTCCGATGACCTCTAAACACTGGCTCTGGCAATGAAGGTGATGGTGATTTCTCGGCCTGAGGTCTGGTGGAGGGTTAGTCTGTATGGGCCCCTTATGTTATTAATCGGAGTCTCCCTGGTTGGAGAAATTGTTTAGTTGGCTACCTCTGATTGGTCATCATTTACGTAGCCTTACTCTGGACGTTGGAAGTGTCCTGTCCGCCCTCAACGGTAACATACTGGTCTGGTGTCAGTTCTTGTACTTTTTTGGCATCGTAAATGAATGTAAAAATTGCCCCTTCATAGAATGCACTGATCAAAACATTTCTTACGATATGGAACTGGATTGAAACCTTCCAGATTCAAATTTTAAATTTGGGTTTGAAAGCTTGAAAGCGTTAGAAAAGCATGGTAAGTATGACTTGTAAAAGGTCCAACGGGTGTCTTGCCCAATAATTTTTCAAAGTCAGCCGTTAATTCACTGAAATAAGTTGTTTATGTTGTGTATAATAGCCGTAGGCATTATTGGCTTGATGTTCGGTATTATTTGCGGCTGGCATTTGGTATTTGTAATTGTTTGGACCTAAAAAAAATTTGGTCAGTGAAGTAGAGAACATATCTGGACTGTCGAAAAGATGGTGGTTCAAAGCCCTGCTACGACCCGCTGAAACCAATGTGTAGACGTTCGATAAATATGGTTCTCAGAAGATGCCGGGGTAAACTAAGAGAGCATTTTGACAAATTTTGATCTTAAGTACCCACAACGAAAACCAAAATAGATCAGTGTTTTTATCATTGGCAAAAATTAATTGTCTGTCATGGAGTTATTTGCCATGTCAGGGACAAAAGATGTTATAAAGTGGGGTATATGGTGCTTGCAAAAGTGTAATCATTGGATGGGGTGGTGCATTGGAGAAACTCGGTATAAGTAAGTTGAATATATCGGAAGATGAAACTGACACAAATGTAAACATTTGTATACAGGTTCTTCATAGAGTGGAAATTCATTTAAATCGAATGCAATTTACCTATTGTTTGCATTCTAGATAAAAATCAAGCCATGTTAATACTGTTAGCTTTCAGCAGTTGCAATCTTTATGATTTGTCTATCTATGCGAAAGCTCTTAGTGTGTAAAATGATAAAAATGATATTGACTTCGTTAATAATTTTCGATGTATTTATTATCACAATGCAACTATAAGTATGAAACCGTTGAAACCAACTGTCGATCTCATTATACAGTTCAAGTACTTTAAGTAAAATTACATTAGGACCTTCTTCTAGTTCCAATAAATGATATATTGTTTACTAACAAGAACAAAAATTGTCAAACATTTGAAATCAATGAGTAAGCTTTTAATCAGAAACTCTGCGAAATTAATTAAGCCATTTACCGACTAAGGACAAGTTATCCATTACTAAGGTTAAACAATTGGTTTCTAGAATTTAAAAAGTTGTTTACTTCTTGATGATAACTTTAACAACATTCTAAATTCCATAAAGTGTCAATGATTACAAATAATTGGCTCTTCAATCATCATATTAGGCCATGTCAGATATTCCATTTTGAAGTAATAGAATTAGAAGACATTTTTAATTATTGATATTCATTGTATAATTTCTTTTTTATAGCATGTTAACTCTATATTGAAATCGTTGGGGGGAATATTAATATAATATTATTAGCCTAACTAACTAACGTCGAGATAAAGATCTAGTTAACCTAAAGAGTATTTTGTGTAAATCATCGCTGATTAAAACGTTAAAAGATTTATTTAAATGCTTTTAACGAGACTATTGTAATGCAACTAGAGTATATACTCTCGTCCTGACTCTCTAAAATATTTAGTCAGTGCAACTTTTCTCTATTTTATGTCGGTGGTTGAACATTTATATTTGAAAGAAATATCTTACTAATTAAATTTTCAAGCAAGTATCAAAAGCAAATTACATTGCTGTCAGTGGAAAATCAGATACCCCCAGATACAAAGTACATTAGCTTTAGAAATAAAAATAAATCTTTTAAACACTTAGTAAATAATTAAATGTTTATGCTTTACTACAGCATACTACAAATCAATTAAGATATATTTAACTATTTTCCTGTTCATTGGGTTTTCTCTCCTTAAAATTTTTTCCTGCAACAGATAAGTATTTAAAAATTGTATATGTAGAACAAAGTGTAGTAAGGCAATTTCGTAAAATTGCCCGGATTACTGGCTGTCTATACAAAGATTTTTCCTCACAGTTATTCTGAGAGAAAGATCAACCAGTATTCCTGTATATAAGTAATGTATTGTATACTGTGTTATATTTATGTGTGTTTGGAAACGTTTCAACTCCTAGTCTGGAGTCGTTGTCAATCGTTTAGTGTTGTATGGTTTTTTTCTAAAAAAATTGCTTTGATGTTGAATTTGTTGTTTGTCAAAAAAATTGACAAATTTACGCTTACTTAGTTTGATAAATCGAAAAGTCAGACTAGAGAAAGCACACGCTGCTAAGATGATTAATAATACAATACTTGTTGATATACAACATTTGTATTAAGGTTAACACCTAACCCTAACGTCTGTTGCTGGTAGACAATGTAACTTGTTCGTCGAAGTTTCCTTGGATTTCCATCTTATTGATTTGATAGATCTCACATTTTAGTAGCTTTGGATCAGCTATTGTCATCAGGTGAATGATGACGATAGAAGATCTATTGAAACGTTGTGAGATCAACCATTTCAAGTCCAAAGCCAGTTCTAGGAATTTATATTAAGTATATGTATACAAAAACTGCCTCGTAATCGAATGCAACCTTGTGTCTAAATTTCAATGAAATTGGTGAAGAACTTTTGAAGACTGAAAATGTTGTACAAACGATTTCTAATATGTTTGTGAGTTTTGCATTTCTAACATTTTTCGCTTTTTTAATTTTTCAGTATTTTTATTATTTTTGTCATATTTTCTTATTTTAGAAATGTGTATCATTTTTAGTGTTTTATTTTTTATTTTTATGAAGGTTTGCCATTTATTCTTTATCATGTGTTCACGAAATTTTTAGATTTTTCTGAGATTTCTCCAATATTTCCTAGTCTTTAGCACCCACCTCCCATCATAAATTCAATATTGGCATAATGACACTTTTATATTATATTTATATCATATTATAGTTAAATTTTCTAAATGAATATCCCACCTCCCCCCTGAGCTATAACTAATTAGATTCCGTACTTTCCACCTGCCCATACACAAATCTACCTCTTTTAATATTAAAATATTGTTACGCACTACTATGGGTTTTAATTTTATTTGCCTTTCAGTTGTGAAACTTTAATCAATATCAATAACAAAATATTGTATTTAATGAATTAACCACTATTATAAATTGATTTTAACATTCTACAATGAAGGTCGTCAGTAGCTACTAAACAAAACAAATTTAAAGAAAATCGGTCGAGGGTAAAAATGAGAAAATCGTACGGAACCGTTTTATATTTGCCTATTTATATATACTAGAATCGTAATTTCGACCAATTGTGTTAATACGTAAAGAAATTCAACTAATTTTTCATATATATAATTAATAGAACTTTATGTGTGTGCACATTCTTACATTCTTAATTTTTACCTTAACGATATAAGGTATGGTAAAAAGACAGTAAGTTGAAATTAAAGACAGAAATTTGGTTAACATGAAATTTCTTAAGTTTAAATAGTGCAGCTATTAACCAGTAGAATAATATAACAGACTAACCTAAATGACAATTCCATTTGAATGGAAATTGCAAAATAATTAGTTTTATTTTGGGACTAATACACACTCAATTTCCATTTGTGCATTCAATAAATAGTACATGGGTACTCTACTTATTATACAGGGCTTTCATTTCAAAACTAACCACCCAAAATAACTTAAAATATATTTAAAACAAAACGGCAAAAAACCGTTTATTTATATCTACGGGGGGACACATTTTACACGTATCTGTCACCCTGCAGTTTCAACCCCTAAGCGGGGGTGAATATCACTTCTACAAGTTTAAATATTTAACGTATAAAATATAAAGTATCATGTGATACTTCTTTTTAAACATTTCTTTTTTGCCAATCTTTTGACACATCATTTTCAAAATAAGAATATTTTTTACAGAGGAATGACCTAGAAACCGAAAAAAAATTAAATCTTTGAAAATAATTGACAATTACACCAAAGGACCAGGCACCTTTCTTATGAAAAAATGGACTTCCGTCAAATTGTCTGAAATTTTAGTATGTTGTAGAAGTTGATGTTCTGACAAAAAGAGTCCATGATCTTAAACAGATTCTATGATTGGTTTTCAAGATACAGAGTGTTAAAGATCGAAAATGCCCCATTTTTGATATCAGGTTTCCAATGGTACAAGTGCTTTATTTCCGGTTGTTGGAGAAATTTTAATTTGTACATTATTGGACATAAATATTTCACAAAACAATTGCCATAAGTTTTGGTGGATTACAGGATATTTAAAAAATACGTAACGTGATTTTGGAAAAAAATCTTTTTTTTATTACAACGTTGAAAACACCAGAAGATGTAATTGCACAATTAATACCTAATAATTTCTTGGATGTGCTTCATATAATATACAGTGTGAGACATAAATATAGCTAGAGAAGGCATATATTATTTTTTTACAATTAATCAGTCACGCTGTACGGACCATTCGTGCTGCAATTTTAATAAGACATGAAGCATATATATTATCCGTATCTTTATACTCAACGGGATGTTAAACTGATTGCAGAAACTATACATACTACCCCGTAGTTTTAAATTCTCTCCGTCAACATACAAAGTTTTGTATGTTATTACATTTTTACGTTAACAAATGTTCAGTGTTTTACTGAGCAGAATATTCTTAAAATTGTATGACTAGTTTTAGAGATATAGGGTGTTAAACCTCGGAAATGTCTCCTTTTTCTTATCAGATTTCTCATAACAGAGGTGTCTTATTTCCGTGTATTGCAGAAAAGACAATTCTCGCAATATTTGACAAAAATATCGAATAAAACCATTACCATTAATTATCTTTGATTAAAGTGTGTTTCCAAAATATGTAACATGTGTTTTCAGAAAAATCATTTTTTTATTACAACGATGAATACAAAAGATGTAATCGCACAATTAATAAGAAATGAGTTCTTGAACTTTTTCATATATTATACAGTGTAAATATCGGAAATATAGCTATAGTGGGCATATACCATTTTTTACCAATAATGTGTAACCCTATATCAACTACAATACTTTAATTTGTACAATTTTTCAAACCTGTAGAATTTATTGTGATGAGTCGTATATTTGTTGTTTTCTGAATGATATTTGTGGCATATTTTTCAATGTCTAAGTACTTCTTGGAAAATAACACCATAGTTAAGAAAATTGCTCTATATTCCAAACCTTTCGGGGTCTAGGTCAGACCCCGTTGTCAATGATTAAGAAACTATGGATAAAAAGGCACAATTCTAAGATGTAAACTTAAAATATTTGACAATATGTATTATTTGATTTCTGAAATCAAATAATACATACTGTCAAATATTTTAAATTTGATCAGGCTATTGATTTTATATTTAGTATGCGACCACTAAGTTTAGTGTATAGTAAAAGGCATAAAGTTGATTTGTATACAAAATATATCATAAAATTAAAACTAAATATCAACAATTAGGAAAGTCTTCTAATTCTATTACTTGAAAACAGAATATCTGACATGGCTTATTATGATGATTGAAGACCCAATTATTTTTAATCATTGAAACTTTATGGAATTTGCAATATTGTTGAGGTTATCTTCAAGAAGTAAACAACTCCATAAATTCTAGAAACTGATTGTTTAACTGTTTAACATTAGTCATGGATAACTTGTCCTTAGATTTGTAAATTGCTTAATTAATTTCACAAAGTTTCTCATTAAAACTTACTTATTGATATCAATAGTTTCATTAAAATGTTTGATAAAGTATTGTTACTTTTACTGAATTGATCATTGATTGCACCTATATTTCCCTGAATTGTTTTAAGTATCGTTTCAGCACTATAAATTGTGTATCGTAGAAGGCATTCATGTAATATTACTTAAATCACTTGAACTATATAATGAGATCGACAGTTGCTTTCAAAACTTTAATACTTCTGGTTGCATTATGATAATAAATATAGCGAAAATATCAACAAAATCACTTCTGAAATATAAAATTTCCGAGTTGAAAAAAATCTTAAATCATTTCACCCACTGAAAGGTTTCGCTCGGATAGACAAATCTTAAAGATTGCTACAGCTGAAAACTGAAAATTAACACGAATTAATATAGTCTACTTTTATCTATAATATATAACAACAGGTAAATTGCACATCAGGTTTATTTAAATGAATATGTTCATTTCCACTCGTTGAAAAACCTCTTATTTATTCACTCCATAAGAGTATATTAAAATGATTAAGTTTCTATCTGTTCCGCCTTCCGATACATTCAACTTCTTTATATAGAGTTTCTCTAGTGCATGTCCCCATAAATTACACATTTTTTTGCAAAATAATGAAAAGATCCCAAAACTATATAATAACCTGTTTTCCTGAGACAGCAAATAACCCATAACAGTTAATTATTTGTTGGTAAATGATAAAACACTTGTCTATTTTGGTTTTCGTTTTGGGTACTTAAAATCAATCTTTTCCAATAGTTTCTTATTGCACTACTGCATCTTCGAAGAACCATATTTTCAAATTTCTGCAGTACTCATCAATCCAAATATGTTCTGAAACTCTTTGACCAAATTTTGGTATGTACAATAAATAACAAAGACCAAGCCAATAAACACTTTAAAAATCACCATTACCAGCATTTTCTAGCGCATCCCAGTTTGAATCAACTCCTTTTCCGAAATCCTAACCAAAATTCGCAACTTGAATCTGGAAACCTTTAATCAATCAATGCAGTCAAACATTCTTGATACCAATAATGCCAAGCCCAGGTTTATAAAATCTTACAGATACACCCAAGTCATCCAAGAGGAAGTGAAAACCCAAATAGGAAAAATGTTTCATATGGGTATGTACTATGGAAAATGAAACGAATCAACATCAACTTTTCATTCGCCAACCAAACATGAACAGATGTCCTGTTTGACTAAAGTCTTTAAGTCTAGAAATCTACCCACAATGTGAGTTTATCGGTCAGCTTTAGCTTTTTTTAATTAGAATGTTGTAAAACCAATCCTACTATATTTGCTCATGGCAGTTTTCTCTCCTCACTTCTTTATTATCTTCTTCTTTAAATTACTGTTACAGAAGATCTTTCTCATAGATGTTCCCAGCGATAGAAATCGCTACAATTTGATCAGCCCTCCTGTTTACAAATTAGTATATTGTATATTATCTATGTATACTTAGGTGCTGTGACTTTTTCTCAGAACATCTGTGAGGAATACTAATGGTAAAAGTTAACCAGTAATCCGGAAATGATCAAATTAAAGATTTCTCTCATGTAATCTGCCTGGAAGTGTTTCTGTTGGAGACAACCAGTAATCTCGGCACCTTTTCAAAATTGCTCCGGTTCCTATCAGTTATAGAAAAGTAGTAATGAGAGAAAACCCCACTGAACACATAAAATAATCAAAATAATCAAAGACCTCCTCAAGAACCATTTTGAAATTCCGTTAAATGGTTGAATGTATATAAAGCAAACTTCTAAAAACATTAAACCTCTCAAAAAACGTCACATCATCGAAGCACAGCACAAATTTTGAAAATCATTGCCGCTGAATAAAAATACTAATACTTTCGCATTTAGGCTGGGAAAAGATTTCTTTATTGCTTGTGCTTCCCATACATTCTATGTTGCTGAATCTCGATACTCTATAATCGGCATGGCGATCTTGGCCATTCTTTAGGCCGTAAATCACAACAGGTGTTATATTTTCCATCAAAGATCCTGACGGTCGTCGTCTAGCCAGGTGGATATCCATTTAGTAATACACTTACAGAAATTAACACAAACCGGGTAATGTAAATAAAAAATAAAGACAATTATTCTTATATCAACATTTAAGTACTTGAAACAATGTACCGAGACAGATCTCACCAACGAATAGTTAATATCTTTTGTCAAACTAAACTCAGTGGCTTAAGTGGCAGGGTCATGGAAGTCTCTAACCCTTCTAGCCATTGACACTCTTGTCTCAGATCCTTTTAACGTCATTTCTAACAATCAAGTTCATTCCGACTAATCCTGTATTGAAATCAACGTAGAGCCACTTACTCACGACACGCTATCATTCATAGTGGCGGATAAAAATGTAAAACTAAAAATGTATCAGTTCAATGTAAAAATTCCTTCAGAACATGAAATTCTCCTGCAACAGCAAAATATAATTTGACCTACTTAAATAAAAGTGTAGAACAATCCATTAAGCCCTGTGAACCTTGTTATTATGTAAACCCCAACAATGTTATTTAAACGTATTAACATCGACGTTTTCAAATATCCAGCCAATTATTCATGCACTTGTTATGGGTGAACATATTCAAGCTTATCTTACTGCAGACAAAACTGCTAAAACTGTCGTAAATATCCTCCTATTGTTCATTCAACATTACGATACACCTCTGCGCATCCATTGTAACTGTGAAAGTGAATTTCATTATACTCTAATGACTTGTCTGACATATACTTAAGTTCACCATCCTGAGTTCAATGGGTGCATGGAACGGTTTCACGCAAGTTTGGGTAAAATGGTTAGGGCAAATACCACGAATCTTCCGGACAAACATCCACTCGACGTTCTCCCTAACTCCATAACACCACAACAAAACTTAAAAAAAAATTACGCTGACTTCTAGTAGGTGTCCACAAACCACAAATGCAATTGCATTTGATTTCAATATTATTTGACACCCGTTAACAATACAACAGAAGATTTCTTTCATGAAGAACGCAAATTTAAATTTTTAATAACAAATGAACAATGAACATTCTTGTTTACAAAAAGCACAAAAAGCACAGTCCTTTCCCACAAATCATTTCAATTAAGGATAATAATTAGGAACTATTAAGGAAAGCACGACTAACAATTTTTCAAAATCTGTTAATTCCAAGACACTAAGACTTGTCATACTAAGAGAAGAATACGTGGAGTTATTTACTGCGTGGGATCAGTTTTGGAAGGCTATTAAGGTTATGTCAAAGATAATAGAGTGTGAACACTACAATGACCGTATAAATAAAACCACTAAAGATCAATACCAAATTGAAGTATAAAAACAATATCTGTGACACCTTTGGTGATTAAGTGCTTGAACAATACTTTACAAAAATTTTAACTAGAGGAGAAGGACTTTATACATTTTCATCTTTGGGAAAACATAATGGAGAGTTATATATTCATCGAAAATACTCTCAACGACAGTTTTACACCCTAGAATATTTTTCTCCAGCCTCCCAGATTTACATTTTACTTTTTGGAATTTTAAACTCTTTAAATCGGGTTTATGGTGAAAAAACAACAAAAGTTACGGGTAACTATAAAGCTATTAATTTCGGAAAAATATAAAGAAAAATCTACTGGAAATCAACTTTTATCGCTTTAAAGGAATGTATTGAATTCCAAGTTACTCGGTAGATAGTGTATACTGACCCACTGTCTGACAGAAATAAATGGTTCATGGCAAATAACTGTTAATATTAATCACATGCCGCAAACAATTTCATACAAATTATTTAATTATCCCACATGTTGGCAAAATTCTTCATTGAGTACGAAAATACTGTTACTCCCTACTCAGAAATCATTCACAATGAAAATATTCCTAACTTGTATTCTAACTAAAATAACAATATTCACAAAATGTACATAGAATGTACTCCCCCAATCAGTACTCACAGTTTTCCAAAAGTTTTGACAATCTGCATACACAAGATGCACATACTGCGTAAGTAATAATAAATACATTATAACATTACTCTAAATTTCATTGCCATTCTATCACTTCGTCTAATCGATATTATTGACGAAATTAATAACAAACGACTTCAGAATTATAATTCATCTAAAAAGCAAAAAATATTTTTCCGGGAACAATTAAATACTTTTTCTCAACGCTTTGCCAAGTTGAACAGCAACTTATTAATTATGTTACCTTTATCTTTACACTGACTTCAGAAAAAGTATTTTGTTTCAGGGAAAAAATATGTTTTGCTTTATAGTTGATTTCCTTTTTTTGAAGTCGGTTTATGTTTTTTCAAATGCAGTTATTTTGCAATTTTTAGTAATGGAATGGCTCAGAAGAATGCAGTTTTCAAATCTAATTAACTTTTTCGAAATTGCCTAAAATAAAGTATTTTATTTACTTTTAAGTAACATTTATTATTTCTCTCGATTACTGTTGAATATAATAGAGAGACGTGTTTTCTAAATATGTATATGTATTAAATTTTTTTGCATATAATCCCAACCAAGGGGGATCCACTGAATTGCAGATGATTTCATTGTCATCATTGTTTGGGTATATTAATTCTTATACATTTTTCATTTATTTCCATTAACATTCATTTAATAGTCTCCCCTCCGAGAAATTTTATAATAAATCATTACACAGTTTTTAATGATATGGCATAATTGGATGCAGTTTTCAATCCTAATAAACTTTGTTTCATAATAATTTCTGTATTGTTGAAAATAAAGGTACTTCACTTTTAGACAAAATTTATATTCTTTGTCAAACCTAGTATACAGTTTGTAAAATTGAAATAAAAAATTTTATACAATTTTGGGTGATATGCCATAGTTAGATGCATTTTTTAAATCTAATTACTTGTTTGATAACAGTTTTAGATATTATCAAAATTATAGCACTTTTAAGCAAAATTCATACTTGCTGACAAACCTCGTATTCAGTTGAAAAAGTGACATCTAATGATTACAGTGTTCGTTTTAGACCATGCATTTCTTTTTATGAAGAATACCTTCTTTTTGATTTCAATTTATGAAGAATCACTGTATATAGAGACTAATTGAGAATCTCCATCTTAAAGCTGATTGTCCCAGCAGACATTTCCATATTTTGACACCAGCACCTCCACCAAAGCTTAATACATAAGAAATCGGTAAAAAAGTCTGCTGATTTTCTAAAATAACTATGTGTTAGAAAAAAATATGGGAACACTTCGGGATCCCCCATCACAGAATCCAGCTTAAATTATCGAAATTCGTTGAGCTGTTTTCGAGTATTCGCTGAACACACATGAAAAAAACATAGATACAGATGAATTGAAAACCTCCTCAACTCATTTAAAGAAATATGTTACGAGGGTTATGCAGCAGCTTTTTGTGTCCATTTTACTGATATATACTAATATATAATTTTCAATATAAAAACCAAAAAAAATTCGACAGACATTCTTCAGTCAATATAAATCATACATGTTTTTTGTTTTGACACTCATAAAGTGCGATCAATGTTGTCCAAATTAACAGAATATTGCTTAAGAGAACTAAAATATATACTCCAGTTTTTCTACAACTGTTAGCCTACACCTGTTAGTAGAAAGAATAGGTTGTCTTCATACATCTCCTCGTTCAAATAAAAAACATTGCTCGTTTAAACTGTGTATGGGTAATATTCCAAAACGCTACAGTTTTATTTTTAGTAATATCTGAACTGAACTTATTACAAGCAATTTTGGACCAGGCACCTTTCTTCCGTAAAATTATTTGAAATGTTGGTATGCTGATAGAGTTGATGTTCTGACAAAAAAAACTCCATGGGCTAAAACAAATTCTATGCCTAATTTATGATATAAGATTTCTCATAATATACGTTTTTTATTTTCGGTTATTGGAGAAATCGAGATTTGTACTTTGTTGGACATAAACATTACACAAAACAATTGCCATACATTTTGGTAGATTACGTAATATGTTTTTGAAAAAAAAAATTTTTTTTATTACAAAATTGAAAACATAAGATGCTATTACACAATTAATATATCCTTAAAGTAAATATTTCTTTGATGTGCTTCATATAATATACAGTGTGAGCCATAAATATAGCTAGAGAGGGTATATATTGTTTTTTACTACTCAATTGTCACCCTCACGAACCACTCGTAATAGGTACATTAAATATATATATATATATATATATATATATATAATCCGTCTATTTATATTCAACAAACTGTTAAAATTTACATATTAAAAATGGTAGTTTTTTATACTTCCGTGTAGTTCTAAATTTTCTCCGTCAACTTTGTATGTTATTACATTTTTACTTTAACAGATGTTTAGTGTTTAACTGAGCAACATATTATTAAAAGGTTGTTAAACATCGGAAATGTGTCCTTTATTATCAGATTTCTGATAGCAGACGTATATTACTTTTCTTTATTGCAGAAAACGTGATTTTCACATTATTTGACAAAAATATCATATTAAAAATTACTATTAATTATATTTGATTAAAGCGTGTTTCCAATATACGTAACATTTTTTATTCAGAAATCCCTTTCATATTATAACGTTGAATACAAAAGAAGGTCTAATTACACAGTTAATGTAACGTTAAAGAAATACATTCTTGGACATTCATATATTTTACAGTGTGAGTCGTAAATACAGTGGGCATCTATTATTTTTTCCATCAACGACTAACCCTATATAAACCATGCGACCTATAATGTTTATGATAAATTAAACAAGTCTATAATCCGTCACACTACATTCCACAGGTTTGCAAAAACTGTTCAAATTTAAAAAAAAAGTAATTTATACAGGGTTACTCATTAAAGGTAAAAAATAATATATTCCCACTATAGCACGTCCAAGAATTCATTTCTTTAACATTATATTAATTGTGCAGTTAGATCTTCTTATGTATTCAACGATATAATAAAAAATTAGTTTTCTGTAAAACCATGTGATGTATATTGAAAACACCCTGTAATCAAAGATAATTAATAGTAATTATTTTGTTCATTATCTTTGTCAAATAATGTGAAAATCACTTTATCTGCAATAAACGGAAATAATACATGTCTGTTATAAGCAATCTGATAACAAAAAGGATACATTTTTAATCATATTCTACTCAGTTAAACACGAAACATGTGTTGACATAAAAAACGTTGACGGAGAAAATTTATAACTACAGGGTGGTGTAAAATATAACTTTTTTTAATATGTACATAATGTACAATTTTTGCAATAAGTTTAATATCCTGCGGATTATAGAGAGTCGGATTTATATTTGTTTAACGTCATACAAAAATTTCAGTCCGAAAGGTTTGTACAGGGTGACTCATTAATATTAAAAAATAATACATGCCCTATAGATGGCTCACACTGTATATTATATGAAGTACATCTAAGAAATTATTACTTTAATGATATGTTAATTGTGCAACACATCTTATTATGTTTTTAACGTTGAAATATAAAAATGCTTTTTTCCTAACAAAACATGTTATGTATTTTTGAAGCACCCTGTAATCCACCAAAATTTATGGCAATTGCTTTGTGAGATATTTATGTCCAATAATTTAGAAATCACTATTTCTACAATAACCGAAAACATGTCTATCATGCGAAATCTAATATCCAAAATGAGGCATTTTAAGATGTGTTTTCCGTAAGAAAGGTAACTGGTCCTTTAACTGTACAGTGTTGAAGCAATACCTTAAAATTCGAGGAAAATAATTTTATATATTATTAATTTAATTTGATGGCAAATAAATCTGATCTGTACAGGTATTTCTGAAATTGAATTTCAGGAAACATTACAGCTGGTGACAAATAAATTTTCTTTATTCAATAAGGACTTGACTCTCGTATAATTTCACATGACTAAGAATCTCAATTCTCTTAAAGGACTCTCTTCCAACAATTTTCTTTCACGCATTTCCATATTATACCCTCTTATTTCATCAAGACAATCCTGTCATGTATCCAGTGTTTACCTTTGAAGGTTCTTTCTATTGCTTCTGTATAAACTTCATCTGACGTTAGAGTTTCACACATGTTCTTACTGTTTTCTCTCATGTTCTCGAATCAAAAATTTTTTTTTTCGATCGCGGTATTTATTTTTTATTAGGTTGTAATTTGTTTTACTTATCTTTTTCCTATTTTCCTGCGTTTCTAGATGTTTTCGAAAAATGTTATTTTAATTTTGATTATACATCTTAACCTCTTTTCTTTTTCTTTTTCTTGTGATATGTACTTATGACGTGCCGGTGAGAGTTGAGACTTTTTTAGATTTATGTTAAATTGACATTGTATAATAAGTAAGCATATAGATTACTAAACTGTTTACCTATGTACATAACTTATATATACTACATCTATATAAAGTTACCTACTAACTAATCCGCTGATTTATTTTCTATTGATTCATTATTGATACAGATTATTTGTTCGTAATGAAATTATATATAATATAATCATAATATTCAACGACTTTAGTATGAAACGTTTTACCATATCCATAAATAAATTTCTTTCTTGGCAATTTATTACGTATTTATTTAAACTAGCTGTCGCCCAGTGGTCGAAATTCGACCAAGGTTAAGTAACCTGAAAATTTTATCGTGACATTCTATCCTAGGACTTTAGGGAGAACAGCAATTACACGGAACGGATCCAGATTCGGAACCTCTGTGTGATAGTTTCCTCGAAAATCCTAGATGTGGGCCTTACATCTCGCTTCTACAAATAAGGAGTTTATTTGTTTTTAAATTCGTAATTCTTTTAATTTAATATGACAACAATTCAACCGGTAATGGGCTACCCTACATATTTATTTATTCTAACCTCCCTGTATAGCTATAATTGCACTCAATTCTCTAACATTTATTAAAATCCTCATTATAATAATTCCATCTCATTATGTATTTCCACCACCCTGTATATGCAACTGCTCATGGACCACTCATAATATTTTTTAACATTTTTGAACCACCAGGTAAACCATTCTGTATATGCCACTGCCTATGACCCACCATATTTACTCTTTTTGTTTATGAAATTTTTAATTATCTTCTGTAACTATAATTCTACTCCGACCTATATTTCAATCATTATATATATGGAACTCTTCGTGGCCTACTCTATAAATCATTTCATTTTCTAACAGTTTTTATCATCATCCTTTATATCTATAATTCCTCTCAACCTATATGTCATCTTAACTATATATACAACTGCTTATTGGTTACGAAATGTTGCATTTCCATTTCCGCCACCCTGTATATGCATCTATGTATAATATTTTTTGCACCACCCTGTATAACTGTAATTCTACTGCACCTTCTATTCCAAGAACCTTGTAAATTCAACCGCTAATGGGCTTCCCTATATAATTATTTTATTAATTATAATTGCACTCTACTCTATATTTTAAACACCCTATATATGCAACTGCTTATGTGCCCACGAAAAAAATGAATTTTAACATATCTGGAATCCCCCTGTATAATTATAATATACAACGATTACTTTACTGCTAACCAATAACAACGCTTGCATGCTACTTCCAGAAGTACATGCTCTAAGTATATAACAGCATTGGTCCCTCTATATATAATTAGTCAATGTCTTGAGTTTGGCGGCGGCGGCATAATCAGTTGTTTTCGCATTGACATTATGGACGTAAATAATGAATTTTTATTATACTTTATTTAATGAATGAACCGATATTATAAATTAAGATTAGCATTCTGCACTGAAGGTCGTCAGTAGCTACTAAACAAAACAAAAATGAAGAAAATCGGTTGAGATACACATGAGAAAATGGTACCTAATCGTTTTGTCTTTGCCTATTTATATATAGATTATAAATGCAATAATAATATAATTAAAAAAACGATAATTAAATAGACAAACAAAACTGCCAAACAAAAAACTATGTAGACACTTACTTACTTGTTTCTTGAAGGATAGTTGTGGAATCTTTAATTTGATTTTTAAGCACTTTTGAGAATAACACCACAATACTTGTAATAACTGTACCTTTCCAACCGTTTTGGGGTCAAGATCAGACTGCGTTGTCAACGGCAATAAGAAACTACATGAAAAAAACCCACAGCTCCAAAAGACTTAATTTTGTTAATTAAAAACCATTGTAACACTCCTACCTCCATAAAATTCAATCGCACCTGGTTTCCGATGACTCAGGAAGAAATTACTGATGGGCATGTCATTGTGAAACTACCACTGGTCATATCGGAATAGTCCAAAGATGTTTCTGAAATTTTCCCGTATGATTTTAACGGGATCACTGAATGAAAAGAAGTCCTTGAGTGCATTTATTGCGAATGCACTATCTTGTAACAAAGTCACACCTATGAGCGCCCCATAAAATTGCCATTGACCATGTTTTTTTATGAGAAATAAATATTATTATTTTTGGTATTATTGTTATGCTTAAGCCTGTATCTAAGATGATGAACATCCGGAAAAACACCTTACACTATGTATATTAAGCTAGCATATTCATTTCTTAATGCCCAATTGGGACCTAACCCAGAATTTATTCCTATATTATTAAGCAAGAAATTTATTTATTGCTCCAACCCCTTCCCAGAAACAATGGGTGTGCCTGCTTAGCCTAGAGTTAGCATAACCATATTATCTGCCGAACCAAAACAGCTGTCGAGGTAATCATGGATACATATGAGTGATTCTCAGGTAACTGTGTTAATTATGTTTACGACTTTATTTATTATTCAACATGATTTTTTTATCAAATAATTATAATTATGATTAATTTGATAGTATTTTACCCTGGATATTTTGTATTATAGCATAAGTATTCATGGATCATGAATAACTTACAGAAATATACCCAAAATGTCAGTAAGGTGCCGTGTCTGATTTTGGTTTTTCAAACTAAATGTAAAAATTTCTATAGCAATTATGCCCCAATATTGGTAGAATGGAATAATAGATTTAACTAACTATGTTAAATTTTGAAGACGGGAGATGTAAGACCGACATCTAGGATTTTCAAAGAACGGCTCCAGAAATAAAATGATTATCAGCAAGCTGAGTATTTCGGAGTGGCCTATGATCTCAGAGTCCGTCAGTTTTTCGTTTACGGTACAACTGGATTGGTAACAACCAGCATGCTAGTTTGATGTTTAATTGAAATCAGGATGAAAATTTTCTCTGATATTTTCTTTAGGTTTTTTAATTTGTCCCCACGTTAAACATGGCTATATTACGTATGTTAAGCTAATGGAAACCAGAAATCTATTTTTTTCAGAAATATTTAATTCAAAAATAAGAAATGTAATAGTACAATTGTCCGACGCTCTGAAATTGTCGATTTGACGATGATTACCAGCTGTCGGACAAAAATAATGCATGAGAATCAAATTAATACTTTATATATAGTTGATTGTCCTACAAACGTATTAGGATGTTGTGCTAGTCCGACAAAAAATAATTTGGTCAAGTGCGAGTTGGACTCGTAAACTAAGGGTTCCGTACAACCTTCAACATTCTAATATTCCAGTTTCAGACAAGCAGGGAATGAGTGCATTTTCTTATATTTACCCTTATATCTTTTAAAGGAAGCGTTTTAAATTTATAAAAAATATACACTTACATATTCCACACATAGACTTTTTATTTTATCTGCTTCAGGATTCGCTTGATTTTTATCAGAATACATATGTATTTAATTTTCTAATTTGGCCCTCAAAAATTAACATTAGAGTTTTATAATCTTTTATAATCTACTGGCTGATATATTACATGATTCGTTTGAAAATTGAATCTTTATTTTCCATTTAATTGTATAATTTGTCCCTAAAATTACCATGGGAGTTTTCTAATGATTTATTTTCTGTTTAATTCTATTATTTGGGGGCCAAATAATAGAATTAGGGATTTTTTCATATTTATCAAATAAACAAAAAAAATTAGGTCTTATAGTTTGGGGAATAAGGGGGGGAATGGGTAATTTTTTTTAAATATTTTTTTTAATATATTTTAAAATATCCCATATAAAAAAATGAAAAAAAATATATTTGTATTCGTCATAATGAGCCCTGTGATTTGATTTAATTCTATAATTTGCCCCCCAAAATGAATATTAGGGGTTTCTCCTTATTTTTCCAGTAAAGTTCAGGTGAGGGGCTATACTTCCACATTTTTCAAAAATTTTCAGCTTATGGTTTCGGAGATAAGGGAGGAATGAGTAAATTTTTTTATATTTTTGTTAATATCTTTTAATTAATTTATTTTAAAAATATGAAAAAAATATATTTGTTTTCTTCTTCATGAGCCCTTTCATTTGATATATAACATGATGGGTTAGAAACAATTTTAATTTTATATTTTCCATTTAATTCTTTAATTTGCCCCCCAAAATGAATATTAGGTTTTTTATTTTTCCAGCAAAGTTCAGGTGAGGGGCCATACCTCCATTTTTTTCAAAATTTTCCAGCTTATGGTTTCGGAGATAGGGGGGGAGGCGAATGGGTAATTTTTTTTATATTTTTGTTAATATATTTTCATTAATTTATTTTAAAAATATGAAAAAATATATTTGTTTTCGCCGTAATGAGGCCTTTCATTTGTTATAAAACATGATGGGTTAGAAACAATTTTAATTTTGTATTTTCCATTTAATTCTGTAATTTGCACCCCAAAATTAAAAGTAGAGGTTTTTCCTTATTTTTCAAGTAAACTTCAGGTCAGGGCCTATATTTTTATTTTTTTTTTCAAAACTTTACGTTTTATAGTTTCGGAGATAAGGGGGGAGGGATGGGTAAATTTTGGTATATTTTCGTTAATATATTTTTAAATATATTTTTTTAAAATATGAAAAAAATATAGTTGTGTTCCTCAGTATGAGATCTTTCATTTGATATATTACATGATGCGCTTGAAATTTTTTAAATTTTTAAATTTTTATTTAATTCTATAATTTGCCCCCCAAAATTAATATTAATGGTTTCTCCTTATTTTCCCTGTAAAGTTTGGGCAACGTTCTATATTTAATATTTTTTTCAAAATTTTATTCTCAATAGTTTCGGAGATCAGGGGGGGAACGGTCGACTTTTTTAGTTTTCCCCCTCAGAAGTACCCCTAAAATCAATTTTTTTTCTTTTACGATATGTACTCCTGATCGGGTTACCAAACTATACTGATACCAAGTTTCAACCTCTTCCGTCCAGTAGTTTAGGAGGAAATTGCTGTGATGTGACAGAGGCAGAAATCCTGAGTGATATTATAAGGGTATCCGTTATATACGGAACCCTAAAAATAATTATATCATTATTTGAGCATTGAGTGATTGTATGAAGTTATTAACATCAATTTTTTTTTATCGTTTTTTCTACTAAGCATTTCCTTTTTGAAAACTAAGACAATTACAATATGTTTTGGACCGCTAACACTAATCAAATTTATTTGGAATATTAACTGATAAATAAACAGTTTTGCAAATATTTTGTAAAACTTGAAAACAATACAAAGGGCCTGCCAAAGTGTTTTTTTTTTGAAAAAAAAATAGCATATTTTTCTAATTTTGAATTGTTTTTTTGGAAAATTGGAGAGAACTGGCCCTTCGGAACGTTGTAAAAAGTACGTAAATGAATTTTCAGATTAATTGGTATTGAATTAACCGAGAAATTGAAAAATTGGTCGAGATCTTAAATATATCATATGGTTATGTACCGGACATTCATCCGATATTTCGTGTAATCAAAGAGGCAGTCTGTGTGAATGTAAAATTAGTCGAAATAAATTATAGTAAATTGTAAGATGTAGTGTGTATCTAAATCCCAGAACCCAGAGTGTAAAATGCAAACACTACAGTTAACTGACGCTTAATGCTTGATATGTTTGCTTAAAAATAGTTACTTATATATTATTAACGTCTTAAAAAGATTAAATAATTTAAATATTCTTTGAAAACGTTTTAAAACGTAATACAAAATATTAGACAGTAAAATATATGACCCATATCGATATTTTTATCATATTTTATAATTTTTCAACATTATTCCCTTTTTTTATGTTTTATGGGACAACTTAATAATTGTATTGTGTAAGTCAATTTTCAGAAAAATAAATCACAACTTTGTTGCTGATAATCACCAAGACTGTTATCGTCAAATCGACAATATCAGAGCGTCGAACTGTTAGAAGTTCCTATAAATTTTATCGGAAAATTGTAGCATTACATTTCTTATTTTTGAGTTAAAATTAGATGGTTGGTTTTCATCAATCTAACATGCGTAAAATCTACATGTTTACCTTGGGGGACAAACTCATAAAACCCAAAAAATGTCCGACAAATTAATCTTCATAGTTTGTTTTCAACTTTCTTTCTTTTAAATATCAAACTAGCGTGTTGATCATTAGCAGAAATGTTACCGTGAAAATGACAAGTTTTCCAATTTATCACAGTAAAACTACCCGCGGTCAAACTGTACCGTAAACCAAAAACTGTAGGACTCGGAAATCATAGGACACTCAGGAATATGCAACTTACTGGTAGTCATATAATTTTTCATAGGAGGGACCTGGACTAACAGTTTTTGCTAATTAATTTCAAAATGCAGCAGGGTATTAATCCCTTTTATTACCTATTTCACCTCACACCCCATGAAATTAAGTAAAATGGTTATTGGAAGGTTCAATGCACAATTATTTGCTAATTTATTGCCGAAATTCTACAAATTTTATTGCTCCAACTCCCTCCGAGAAACAATAGACACACGCTTTACACTAAAGCTAGCATAGAGATATCGGACTATTCTTATTTGCATATTTTATTGGTAATTAACTGCTGTCAGAATGCCTACCCCTTTCATCCCCTAGTTCACCTCGCACCACCTCTAAACTTATTCTGGGGTTTTTCCTTGTCATTATCAGTAAAATTTGTATAGCAAATTCATTGCTGCAATTCTTCGTGAAATATTATTTTATTGTTTCAACCCTTTCCGAGAAACAATGGCTTTTCCAGCACTAAACAGAAGTTGGCATATCTATCTCTATATCTACATCAGCAAAGATTCATCCATCCGGGTGGCATAGGATGCATATTTTCATGCCAATTATTTGCTGCCAGGAAGACCAGTGTAAAAATCAAAAAACTACCACATTTATACCCTAGTTGACTTGAAAACTGAAAAAAACACTTATTTCGAAATTTTTATTCAGTCAATAGCTATTATACGCGAAAAATGATTTTATTTCTATTTTATTGTTGATTATCTGTTAACAAATGCCACTAGAATAAATGTCAAAAAATACCGCCTTTATTCCCTAATCACTTCACATCCAGTGAAATGTAAAATTAAGAAAAATCTCTTTCACTATGTTGTTAGTGATCTACTTATAAATTTCATAAACACAACTCTTTTCAAGAAATAGTAACTGCAGCATCAAGTCACTAATTAATAGCATTAAAATTGCATTATTTTTCCTTTTGGTTTTAAAGCAGAAATTAAATGCTCCTTAGAATAAAAAAATATGAAACTATTTTCAATAAATTGTAAATTACTTCCAAAAAGTGGACACTATTTTCCGATAACCTGTAAGTCAATAACTATAACTATAACTGAATAATTAGTACGAAATCATATCATTTGTTTTGCTTAATTGTAATTATAATAATTTTGCTTTTAAGTGTATCGACTCAATTAGAACATTATTATGAAGCTTATAAAATATGCCAAAGAAATCGCAACACCCACAAGGAAATCCTCGAAGTTTCCATAGACTTCCCTCGTTTTGAAATGATTGATCTCACAATGTTTCATTAGCTTTGGATCTGTTATCATCATCAGATAAATGAAATTTAGACTATCCGTCAAATTTATATTTACTTGGACACTTGGTTTGCTGATTATCTTCTCATAAGAGATTATTTATGCCATCTCTATGGACTTTCTTATATACCAGTGCTCTTCCTTGTGAATTGCCATCGAATCCATGAAATTTGGGACCGAACATCGCTTACTAAGTTTCGACGTTGACAATCTATTTATGAACGTACCATTAGGCGAATCTCTCTACATAGTGAGAAAAAACTTACTGAGGACGAAACTTTGATGGAAAGGATGAACCTACCAATATTGTCAGTCATGGACTAACTACAATGTTGCCTCAAGAACTAGTACTTTCAGGAGCAGAATTGGTTCTTCATGCAAAAAGATGGATTGCTTATGGGCTCCCCGTTATCCCCAACCATCGCCAACATCTACATGGAATGGTTCGAAGATAATATAAGGATAATATAAGGAGAAGCAACCAAAACTCTGATTAAAGTATGTCGACGACACATTCATTAATTGGCAAGTTGGAAAGAAAGAACTACAGACATGTCTGGATCATCTTAACCAATCACAACCATCCCTCAGATGCACCATGAAGAGGGAAGATAGTTGGTGCCTACCATTCCTTGATGTGAGGTGCTAAAGGACTAGGACCGGAAGCGAAACATCAGGAAGGCTACACATCCATCAGCAACCAAAACCGGCATCTTCAATACACTAGTCCATAGAGCCAGAAATGTTTGTAGCACACCAGAGGCATTCAAAGATGAACAAATGAAACTTAGAGTAGACCTTTTGGTGAATGGATAATTAAATTAATGTACGATCTCTTGTGGAGGTAACTGAGGGGGTTTCTTATGTAGATTGTGGCCAATGGTGCAGACGTTGTTATTTGAAATCAAAACAATCATAAACGCTAGTTGTCTATCTCTTTCTTCATAGTAGAATGAAATTGTAGCTGAACGCCATAGAAATGCTGTGAAAATTCCATTAAAGAATCTTCCCTCTGGCTCGAAACCAAAAAAACTGACAACAGCGTAACGGAACTAACATAACGGTTTGCAGACAGCCCTGAAAAATATTGTAATGATGAGACTACGCCTCAACTTGCTCATAAATTTTTGGATTCCACTCAATGTAAGTAGTGCTTAGAACATGTCGAAACAGTTAAGAAATGCCGTTTGGTCAGATATTTTGTAGATATTGGATGGTTATATTTATCGGTACCATGGTATATGTATAAAGAAACTACGTTGAAAGCCACTAACGTTACGCCGGGTTGTATCTTGCGGACTTAAGTTTTTCTATAAAATGGCTGGAATCCTGAATATATTAGTTGGTATTTCAAATATAAGGTTTTAGAACATCACTTAGGTATATGCGAATATTGTATGTTGGAGAGCCTGTAGTACTACAGGTGGCGCTTATGAATTTTAGGTAAATCATAAAATCTTGGCCTTAGATATCTTGATTAGCTCAACTGTTCTCTTAAGAATTCTCAAAATTGAATACTTCTTTAATTTATGGTATCTGTCCGAATCAAGTAAATAACGAATCCTCTTGTTGTAGTCCTTGTGTCCATGATCGGTGCAGCATTCCCCTTGTCTGCTTGTCCTTATAATGTTTTCCTTTAACACCAGAGTTCTCAGTGCCACCCTTTTCTATTTGCGGTGTTGTTGGTTAGTGTCTTAGCTTTTTGTAGAATTCTTGAAGACTAAGGTTTACGTCTGCTACTTCTGACGAAAAAGATTTCCACTGGTCAATCAGGACACGTTCATGGTGCGACATACATTAATAAATACTAGTTCCCCTGCACTCTATCTACTACAACGGCTCCCTGGAAAATATCAGCCGCAGTTGCACATGAAGCATTCGGTAGATATTCCAATAGAACGGTAAAACAGCGGAAATACACAATTGATCCACCGATACATACTGTTTACTAAACTTAGATTTTAAGTATATTTATGGATTACAAAAACGATGGCTTGCATTACAAGATTTTCCTGTTGAACGCAATAAATATATGAGGCGCACTTTTGTTCTTTTGGAATTGATACCGTTTGTTCTATAACAATTCATATTGCATGTTCTTTAACCTCTAATACTATTAATTACTTAATACAAAAATACATTTTATAAAACAATTTTACTAACTACATTTATTTTGACAAATGAAACAAATTGGAACATAGAGATCTTTCAGGAACCTTCAATCCCACCCGCGACTGCAGTTAGTAAATCTCACTATTGTTATAAACCTTAAATATCATGTAATAGCAGCCGTTCAAAAGCATATTTTACGTCTCAGATTTCTATTTAGAGGCACTTAACTGAAGAGATAAAAAAATACTTCTAAATTCTTTCACGGAGAGTGAGAAAATGATATGTAATATAAATATATTTCGAGGATAGGGCATTCAACTTTTCTCGCTTATGTATACAACTGAAAAAATGTGCAAGCTTGCTAATATCAAATAATAATTTACAAGAAGGTAGGCATTGTACATATATTTAACAAATGTCTACTGTGATAATTTGCAGAATTTTGTTTACAAATTCATATAACCCATATTCATACGTCACTGAAAAATTGATGACTCGATAAATTTTGCGAGAACATAGGATATTCTTCTAAACAAATTTAGAAATATCTGAAATTGATCGATGGATATCATACATATTGAAATATCCTAAAACACCAAACAAACTAGGGAACCTTATAAAAATATTTTTAACTACAAAAAATATAGAAACCTCCATCGACTTCACCTGAAACATTTTACCTTTGAAGTGACTTGTAGTTTATTAATATGCCCTCTTCACTATGCCACATAGAAGTTCGAGTTTGACTTGAAATATCCTTCCTTGTTTCAACTATATTAGAAAATTTAGTTAAGTTCCTATTTAATTTTTAAAATATAATTTTAATAACACAAATTGCTAAAAAGTGAAAACGTTTCTAAAAATGTTTGCCGTCTAAATAGATATCAGTTGAATTGATTATATTAGTTTGTAATTAACTCTAATTATTATTTATTATCGTTTTCACCCCTGATTAATATAGCAGGTACAAGTTACTCCTAAACAAATTATTTTATCATAGACAAGTACATCTTATTTCATTACAGAATTTTTACAACTAAATAAATACTTACACTAAAGCAGATAAAGGCCGCAACAATAACGTAGCCCCATCCACCATCAGGTGACACAAGTTTATATTGAAACTGATGATTTTCCATATTTTTATTCTTGTGTAGCATAGTGATCGGTTGTATTTACTAAGACTTGCAACTAATTAAAAGGAATACAAAAAAATTTCAGTTAAGTTTGTTCTATTGTAATAGAAAAACAACTGACCGTGCGGCAGAAATGTAACTTTTAATTATGTATTAACAAACATTTCATAGGTGGGGAAATTTAAATATCATCAAACTCACACTACAGGTTTCTTTTTTGGTAACCACCAGCGCAGGTTCATTAGGGAATTCTTAATAAGGCAGTTTCCTATTGAAACTTAAAGTCAATATGTGAATTTAGATAATTGATAAAGAACTTATCACAAAATAATTATTTCTAAAATTACTAGTAAACATGCAATTAGTACGACAAAAATTCTTGAAGATATCTGCTTGACGGCTTCATTTACATAACCTGCCTCTGTAATGTAAAAATTAGTAACTTATGATACTAGTCTGATGACACTATTTACCTCTCTATAAGATGTCTTAAGGATTCAAACGCTGTTAACTATTTGCATAAAACAGTAAGCGATTTCAGATTAATAAACCGTTTTTAATAAAAATTAACATATCTGTGAAGTCAATTTCGGGAATGCTAATAAAATGCTGCAAATTATTTTTAAATTAAGTCAAACAATAGGTACGCGCATAGTTAATGGGCAAATCAGCAGTTGTATTAAGAGGTAACAAATGTAGCTCGATTAACATGAATCAGCATCAGTGAAATATTAATAGTAAAAGGCCAGGTACTATTCAGTAAAAGTTGAAAAATAAATTTAATAAACTCAATATGTGTACAGTATAGTGATAATCAATAATTAGTTAATATTTAGTAAGGTACTTTTGAGCACTAGTTGCATATTTCGCATTGGGTGAAATCACAATTAGGAGAACTTCAGGTACACATAAATTTAAGTATTTTTTACATAAAAATACATTTATGTTATATAAAAGGTTCATATGTAATGATAATTAAGTTGTTAATTAGTTGTCAAATTGATAATTCAATTTGACAACTATCGGAAACACTTCACAAAGACAGTTAATATACAATTTACACAATTTGTGCAGGATATAACATGTACAGTAAATAGACCTTATAAACGACAGAAAATTCAAAATTAGTAATTTGGTGAAATAAAATTAATACAATATGCAAAACAAAATTCAAAAATCAATGAATTAAAGCGATATTTCAATACAATATTCACATTTATAGTAGTCTTCTTCTGCATCATTACTAGTCTTTCCCATTCTCTCCACACACAAGACAAGTCTTCAAAGTTTATAAGCCTTTAAAATCTTCTTGATGTAGTTGGTTAACTTTTCTTGTTTTATTGTTTTTCTCTTAATTTCCAATTCTTCTAAAAGGAAAGGATTGTCATTGTTGTATCAGTTAGCAGAATACAATGTTGATTCTTCTTATTGTAACCTTATCTATCGAAATTCCGTTCTATGGTGTAGGCGAAATTGCACTGAAAATTTATTCAGTTTTGAAGTTGGCTTCGCAGTTTTAGCTTGATCAATTGGAATACTTTGGGTTTTCTATTTGGTTGCTAATGATGCTGTGCAGGGCTAATCAATGGAAAAGTCTGATTTTCAGTTGCATCAACCAATTTTTTTTATTTCTCAAATCTTAAGGAACATCCTTGTCATTAAGTAGATTTAGCATTCCTGATATAAAAAAAAATAACGGGTCAAAACCTGTTAGGTCTAATAGATGTAACCTAATGTATGAGGAGGAATTATTATCATATTAACACCATTGCCCAATAGTTAATATAAATTTTCAATGAAATATTACTAAAGCGATTATATATTAAAATATTAATGCCGGGTCATTCAGGGAAGATTTTTGGTGTTCCAGAAGGTAGGTCTTAATGAACACAAACTTTAAAACCTCATTGTTCTAGGGAAGTTTGCATTCTAATTCGTTGATATATTATTAATGGAAGAATATATTGTCTTATTGCATTAATATAACAACATACTATTATTTTCATTCCTCGCCGTCAGCCGGTAGCAGCATAGACTCGGTATCAAAGATTTCATGGGAAACAAACGGATATTTATCAAAAACAAATTATCAAAAAATATTTTTACTTCTGAGTCACCATTATATTTGTGCTTGTAGAGTTAGGTCAACGTATCTTATTTAAGAATTACTTTACACACACTCACAAAACAAATTTGTCTGGATTACTTATTTCTTATTAGATTTTTATCTGGCATCTATAAATATCATAGCAAGGTACAATCTTAAGATCTAATCTTTTTCCCACAGTCCAGTGAGAACACAGGCTTTCTGTACATTAAAGTAGTTTTCCATAACTTTTCAACATTTTTAAAGGCTCTTATGGCACCTTTAATGTTTTTTTGTACGGCCAAGGAAACCCTCCATCAGGGATCATTTAAAAAGATGAAATATGATAAATTGTAGGTACAATTTGCAACACAAAAAATTATTTGAGCGGGTAATATCGTAGAGTCTGTGGAAAATAACTAGTGAGGGTCCTAGAATATTTATAACAAAGCATTGAAAATAGCATTTTTCTTAAAATTAATTCTTACACAATCACAAGAAATAAAATATTTGTTAAAACTGGAATTGGCGTAAATCGTATTTGTTCAAATTATTCAAAAAAATAGGTAACATAATATTTGGGTTATATTCTAAAAAACATAAATTGTGTATAGCTACCTGACTAGGTTACTCACGTCGTTCTGTAAAGAAAACACATATCTGTGAATCGCAGAAATGTTTATGACATTCTCATTACTACAACATGTATAGTTGGGGCGGTACTCCGATATTTCCAGGCTATCTTATAGTGTATACAGGGTATTCCATCTCAAACGAGCCACCTTGAATATCTTGGTTATTTTCAAAACTATTGCAATAAGAAAAAACAGGTCGATTTTTGTTTCGAAGGGGAAATTTTTTGAGGTGAATTAGCGCTTGCGCGCATTCAACATAAACAGGCCAATTCAGTAACCTTGAGATTTGAGATAGGGAAAATAGGTGTTGTGGTATATCATTTGAAAGGCCGTTTTACCGAGTATACCGTCATAATAAAAAATTTTATTACTAATTCCTGTTCATGTAACAGAAAACCTAACGAACCTAGTAGTAAAACCGGATTATTAAATTAAAAGTTCCTTTATAGTACGCTCTTAAACCATCCTGTTTCACTGCCGCACCCTGTACTAACAAACAATATAAGAAAAACATTAAATGTAAACATTCATTTATTTTACATTATTTTTTGCTGATATTTACAGCAAGTTTGTTTATTTTATCTGACTTTTATTCGATCATTTGAAGCGTACAATGCTTCAAATGATTTATCTGTCAAGTAATTACTTTACTGATTTGTTGAAAATTTAAAAGATAAGTATGGCATATACATTGCAAGAATCACCCCGAACGTAACGTTCATCATAAATATGTATTGGAGTTGATTTTAAAATCTGTTGAGACGGGCTCAGTAATGAATAAAAAAGAGGTCCCTTTGGAATTGTAAATGGTGAAGGGGTAGCTGTGGCTACATTGGGCCATGTCCAGCAAATCTTTGCAGCTTCCGATATTAGCAAAACTAACGTTTTTAGAATTTTGCATAAGAACAAATTCAATCCGTACAAAATTAAATTACTTCATGAATTGAATGAGGATGATTGGGATCGAAGACAAGAGTTTTGCCAAATTATGACCCAGCCTATGATCGAAAACTCAAATTTCTTGTACAATGTTTGCTTTTCGGATGAGTGCACTATTTCACTTAAAAGGATTTTGGAGCGATACAAATCCTCATTTATTTCGAGAAGCTCATAGTCAACATCCGGTAAAACTAAACGTTTGGACAGGGATCTTGGGGAATCATCTAATTGGACCCCTCTTTATTCCTGATAATTTAAATGGAGAAATTTATCACAATATATTGGAAAATGAAATTAATGCATTAATAATAGAAAAATTAGAAAATGATCATCTACTACATGAAGAGCAATTTCATTTCCAACAAGATGGAGCTCCTCCTCACTACGCCGCACGAGTTCGTCAATATCTTGATTTGGAATACTGTGGCCGCTGGATTGGGAGAAGAAGTCCTATAGAATGGCCTGCCAGATCACCTAATCTGAACCCTTTGGATTTTTTTTGTGGGGACATGTTAAACCCAAAATTTCCATAACTCAGCCTGAGAATTTGGACGAACTACGTCAACGGATTATAGCGGAGTGTCGTCAGATAACGCCGACTATGCTGAACCATGTCGGAGACGGCTTTCAGTCAAGATTGTACTATTGTATGGAAGTCAATGGAAGACACTTTGAACATTTGCTTTAGAGGCATTGTATTGTAATGTAAATTCCTTTTTTGTTAATACTCTTTTATTATTACATGAACAGAAATTGCAATAAAAAATTTTACTACGAGGGTATATTCTGTAAAAAGGGCTTTCAAATGATATACGACAACACCTATATTCCCTACCTCAAATCTCAAGGTCATTGAATTGGCCTGTTTATGTTGAATGCTCGCAAGCGCTAATTCACCCCAAAAAATTTCCCCCTCTAAACAAAAATCGACCTGTTTTTTCTTATTGCAATAAACAAAGATAATCAAGATGGCTCGTTTGGGATGGAATACCCTGTATAGTAGTTAACTTCGAGAGTTTCTTTTATTGTGAGTTGTTAAGTTATTTATTTTTCATTATGCGCCTGTTACATTGTTTGTAAACATTTTATCTTAATGAGTTCCGGTGTTAGTATAAGATCTGGGAATGTTTCTAGGAATTAGGTAAAATAGGGATAGTGAGGGGTAATTGTAATTATGTCATTAAGGTAGAGGGTAGATACTTTTCGATGTCCCTAAAAGGTGATAGAACTACTACAAAAAGGCGCATGTGCCTATCCATTCAGAGAATTCATATTTCTCCGACCTCTCATTATAAGTACAACTAAAACACGACTCCAGATCCCAACAGCATCTGACTTTCTGATAACGGCGGCATTCGGAAGAAGAAAAATTCAGGGCTAGTAAGAATTCCTGGGTTAGACTTGGCCACTCAAATAACAACTGGGCAAAGAAAATGTCACTTATCTTAACACATAATATACAAACTGTCTCATCCGAAGATAACTTAATAAAAGCAGAAAATGAACTAAAAAGTTTAAAATAGGATAGAAGAAAAAAAACGTATCTCATGCCGAAGGAAGAATTGCGACCTTATTAATAGAGTGACGGACGAAACCGCCAGTGTTGTCGATTTCCAACGCACTGTACTGAATCTACACAACAGTTAAATCAGAAGTTCTATGAGCCCCTGGATTCAATTTAGCAAGGAAAAAGAAAAGTGGTTCCACGGCTGAGAAAATTGTTTCCCTAGATATTGTAATTTTTATGTACAACAATGGGAGCTTTGGCCACAACATATAAGTAAATGAACCGAACATCAAGAAGTTGTCTGCCATGTCATCTAAAAGTTCCATTACACAAAGACAGAGATCAAATCATAGGGAAATCCAACACTAACAAAAGAATATTTTTTTTATTTGTCATATGTAAAAAGCACACCGGATCACATTGGAAATATACTGAGTAAACATTATGTTCAAATGATTTTCAATGCCATTTTGTTATGTTATTCTATTCCACTAACTTGCTGTGAACGTCAGGAGTTTACTGGATAACATAACATCTTATACAGTGCCAACACACTCATTTGCTGTCAACCACATCTCGCAAACATTCTCCCTTCCAGGTGGAAATCATAAAAATGTATAAACTAAACAATATTAACAAAAACGAAGTATGTCTAAACCCAACAGAAATTGGAACGACGCATTCCGAAGCGTGATCTCTAATATGCAACCTGCGGGCGCTATGCTCTAACAGTCAGGATTAAATAACAGTTCTCCAACGTTCAATTATTCTTTCATATTTCGATGCATTCTACGATATAGAACCTACGCTTTCGCAGCTGATGATGCCTATCCCAGTTGCAGAAGAAGCGTCGGGAACCAGTAGAACGCGACAGAGTACATTTAGCCGATTATACTATCATCGATACAGCGTGGCATTATACTTAAATCGACATTGAATTAATCCCCAACATCATCGATAGATACTCAAGATAGAATAGAAAATTCATAATTAATTAAAACATTCATTTAACACAATTCCAAAATGACGTTGTCTGTTCGGTAGATAATGTTTGTTTTTCGTTCGAAGTGATTTGTAATTCTACATATATGTAATTTAGTTATCCAGAAATCAGAGAATTGCCGTAATTGTCCCATTTTAGGTTGAGATACAAAATCATGCAAAAATATGTATATCTCACTGTAATATAAAAATCAGTCTTCCGTGTAAATTCTCATAGTCAGTTTGACACTTTCGTTTCATCTTATCTTGAGTGTATCAATTAAATACCGAACGACGCTATTTTAACGCTAAATTATCCACCCGCCAAATTCAAAGCCTTAGCTTCATATCAATAAAAAATATATATGTATATACTTTTTCATATGTAATTCGCGGGTACTAAAGGTGGTTTCCGGGAAATTATCCGCGTAGTTGATAACCGATCTGATGTCGGAATCGATAGTACAAATAACGACGTTTCTGCAGAGTCATATCTGCCCTCATCTGGTCTGTTCGCATAATTCTCGCATCCTTCTGCTTACTATTCTTGTTAGTTGAATACTATATATATACGAGCATTCTAACAGGCAAAATTCGTTCAAGGTTTTTTCAGGCAGAACGACGGATTCTAATCCCTCAGGAAGGAACCTTCCATTTTTATTTTGTACCATTTTTTTCTCGATTTCTCAGTATACACTATATTTTTTTTACCCATTATACATTTTATTCGATTGTTTTTCGTAAAATCTGGACACTTTTAACTAATTTACACATTTATTTTTAAACAAATTTTATTTCAAAAATTTAAATAATGGAACAACAAACGACTTTCGGAAATATTCTCCAACATCCCAGAATTCGAAGGAGATCAGATCTCCTTGGGAACATTCACTAATCATATACCTCTTACTTATCCATATTAAAAACAAACTAAAAGACAGAGCGAACAAATTAATAAATTCGGGTAGCCGCGCGTCATATTTAGAATTAAAACAACATTTTAGTCTTCATTTTTATGCGAAAATTCAAAAATCATCAACTTGATCGCAGACCAGAAGGTAGCTTTATCGAGTCTTCTAGACACCATGGCAATCAATAACTCTAACCGGGTTAGAACTGCCTCTCTGCCTCTTGGACAAATCATATGTGCCGGTAACCCTATAGAAGCCCATGTAACAATCAGACATGAACTTCACCAGTCATAATCGTCCAAATAATGAGTTCTTACCTTGTGATAGATTCTGGCAAATCAGGTCCGGACGTCGAATCCAATTTTACCAAGAACCAGTTTACAATAATATTATTAACTACTTTATAAGACCAAACGCCTTCGTTAATAGAGCTCCTCAAAATCAACCACCTTTCAGACAAAATCAGCCACCCTTCAGGCAAAATCACCATCCCAAACAGCCGAGATCACAAACAACAACCGAGTCAGTCATTTATTCAAGGCACCCAAATTTCCACCAGAATGCAAACCATTTAGGTTTGCACAAATTCTTTCGATTATGACACCAATGATTACACAGCTAATAATTTTGTCATGATGATTATCGGACAGCTGATATTCAAATAGAATATGACTATTATACAGATAATAGTTATTCATATGATACAGAAAATAATATTTATCATACTGCTGGTAACTTTGATGAAAAAGTTTTGGACCCACCAGAACACCAAAATTACCAGAATTTTCTTTCTCTCCCAAATATTGACCATCCTCTAGAAATTAAACTTCCCGGTACAAATGTTCTTATAACTAGCCTTCATACTGTAAACCTCAAAAACGTATACAACATCAATGAGGCTAGAGACAGACGCAAGAATTTAAATTTTTAAAGAAAAACTTTCCTCAACGATTCCAAGAAAATGTAATTATTCAAGGAATCACTAATCCAAAAGTTCTAATTTCCCACATACCATTTGCTGGTGGTAACCGCCACAAGCGTTTTATTTGTAACCCCGACATCGATTTTGCGGGCATCTTAAGGCTCGATTTTTTGGAACAATAGGTTTGCATAATAGACTTACAATCTACAATACATACAACAATTTTTAAAAATATCGCTTTGCACAAGGTCTCCACCTTGCCATCTTCAGATATCGCATCTTGAACAACACCCATCGCTCCGACAATGAACAATTTTCTGAACTATGTTTCTATACAACCCCTTACCGAAAAAGTATGTAAACTCAAATGTCCGATATCTAATACCGACGCCGTCTTACATACTATCAAAATAGAAAAAGTCTTCATACTTCAGTTATAAACGCCAACGATATCCCCTTGAACCTCGTGTTAATATACAACCCTGCGTCAATTTTAACGATTCCTATGACTCTCAACCGACAGACAGAAACTTATTAATTAGATAATAACTAAAAACTGAACATTTAAAAGTTGATGAAGAAGGCGTTATTAGGAGGCTTTGTCTAGACTATTAAGACTTATCTACTTAGAAGGCTACATATTATTCTTTACGAACGAAATTAAACAATCGCTCGAGGCAAATAACTCCAGACCCATTTTTGCCAAATCTTATACGTACCCACAGTAAAATGCTTAACCAAGCATTTGTCTGGTCTTTCCCAGTTTGACCATAGGCAACTAATTGAAGTCACAGTCGATATTTTACATCAACTTGGCAAGTGCCAAAACTTTTCCACATTAGATCTCGCCTCCGGTTTTCATCAGATAGAGATCGATTCCAAAGATATACCCAAGACACCATTTTCAGTCGAGAACGGCCATTAGAATATGTTCGTATGCCGCTCGGTTTAAAGAAGTGTAATGGACAACATCCTTCTTGGAATTCAAAATGAATTATGTCTAGTATATATGGACTATATTATTAGACAATTCATGAACACATTTGACGGTTGACAAGTACGAATTCCTAAGAAAGGATATAGCGTTTCTTGGGAACAAATTACGCAACAAGGTGTAAAACGTATCCCCGAAAAAATGAGTTGTATCAAAAACTTCCCAGGGCCAAAGAACTCGAAAGATATTAAATCTTTCTTAGTATTGGCAGGATACTATTGAAGGTTTATCTTCACTTTCGCTAAAGTGTACAAACTTTTAACAAAATTGCTTCAAAAAGACTCCAAATTATCCTTTGTTTTCGATTGTAAGAAAACATTCAATGACTTAAAGGAAGCTCTCTTTTAAAAGGCCCGGTAGGAACGGACGTTTAGATTGTTTATGGCTCCCGCACCTTATGTGCCGCCGAAAATAGATATTCAACCATTAAAAGAGAATTGCTGGCGATTGTGTGGGTAGTTAAAGCCTTCCGGTCATATTTATTTAGCCGTAAGTTCACTTTAATCAGAGAAGCTGAAGCTGGAAGAGTACAATTATAAGATAAACGAAAACTCCGATTCTCTCTCGTGAAGTAAAGTTAACCACTTCCAACAAATCGCGAATCTTCAATCAAAAATCCGTGCCTTCAATGACACCGACTGAGAAAACGTACCCAAACTACTTACTGATGAACACCTTACTCACCAATTTAATGAATTTGTTGACTTGTACAAAACAAGACCAATAATTGACTATTAGTCCCACGTGAAGTAGACCACCGCAAACGCTTTATGAGCAAAAGATCCTCATATCTGAATACGTTGTAGCCCAGGTCATTTACGAACATACGTGACAAACTTAATAGTAGAACAAAACAGACATTAACTTATTCTAATTATAAAAAATGACTAATTGACATAAAATTCAACATTTTTTATCGATGTGTTTTTGTCTTATAACAAATACACGCAAAAAATCAGTAAAAATTTAGTTTTTTACCTTTTACACAAAATCCACCTATAAAACCGTGTTTGCTATTATGGGCAATGTTGGAGAGAAACGACAAACCTACAAAATGAGCTACTATAAGCTCAACATAGTTAATTGGTTTCTTAGATAAGGGAATCTTTATCCAAAATTCCAAAAAAATAAATAATCGCTTATATACGTTTTTGTTTTATAGCTAAAACATTTTTATTAACTGAAACGATAGATCCTCTCATACCCAATTCATATTTTAAAAATAAATACTGTAGCCCCGTTGTTTTTTGCAAAATTTCTGTCAAAAATGTAGTAGACATATCTTTTTGAAAGGTCATACATATTACTCACCGGATGACCCTATCATTGTGAATAAACCACCGTTAGAAAGCAGAAGAGTTGATCTCGAGACCCCTCATCTCACTTTTTTAAAATTTAAAGTATAAATACATATTAATATTTGACCATTCCCTATATTTTTTCTCGATGAGTCTATTCGAAAAAATCGCTAAGGGGTGGTACCAGTATAACTACATCCTTATAATAAATAATTTTGATGCAAATTTTAATTTTAAGCAGACACATATTATATTTCTTGGATAATATGGATTTATGTAACAAATTTAGCGAAATAGAATACCTCAACTCCATTTCGGCACAAACGATAATGACGGAGCAATCGTAATATGTAAAATGCGAAGGCTGTTGCAAGCTGTTTTTCCATTTGCAAATGTTTCAATAAAAGATCAAAGCCTATATATGTAAATAAATTTGGCTTGTCATTAAGTATTATTTATTAATAAAAAATTTCATAACAGGAATCTGAACTGAACCACATAAAAATTGCGTTGTTAGGTAATTGAAGAATACCATTTTTTTTCCTATTGATAACTATTATCAATTTGCATCATTTCTATATAATAAAAAAATAAAATATAAACTGAAAGTGTAGACAAAGGAACATACTATTATTTACTTATTTTAAATCAGTGAATACAGAAGGCAAATTTTCGTTTTTTATTTAAGTTTAAAATAGATACGCCTTTTGCACATTGAAAATTATTGCTTCATCATTATCATCAGTCTCTATCTAAATGGAGTTTAGGTATTCCATTTTGCTAAATTTATTACATATATCCATATTATGCTAGAAATATAAATATGTATCCGCTTAAAATTAAAATTTGCATCAAGATTATTTACTATAGGGGAGTAGTTACTATTCGAATGGACTCGTCCAGAGCAATTATAGGCCAAATATTGTCAGTTTTTATATGTATTTATACTTTAAATATTGAAAAAGTGAGATGAGGGGTCTTGAGATCAACTCTTCTACTTTCCATCAGTAGTTTATTCATAATGATAGAGTAATCCGGTGAGGTAATATTGCCTTTCAAAAAAATATATCTTCCATTGTATTTACTGAAATTTTGCAAAAACTACCGGAGCTACAGTATTTATTTTTAGAACATGAATTGGGTATGAGAAGGTCTATCTTTTCAATTAATAAGAATGTTTCAGCTATAAAATAAAAAAATATATAGGTAAGCGATTATTTATTTTTTGGAATTTCGGGTAAAGATTTCATTATCTAAGTAACCAATAAACCAAAATTGAACGTATGATAGCTCATTTTGTAGGTTTTTCATTTCTCTTCAGTGCCCAAAGAGCAAACACGGGTCCATAGGTGGATTTTGTGTAAAAGGTAAAATACTATATTGTCCCGATTTTTTGAGTTTTTTTTTGTAAAAAAAAACAAAAACGCATCGATAAAAAATGTTGAATTTGATGTCAATTAGTCATAGTTTGATGTTGCTTTTGTTCTACTATTAATTTTGTCACCAAAATAAAATAATAACCGTATAGAAGATTTTTACAAACTCGCCCATATATTCAGCGCGTCGTGAAAACTTCTTAACAAATGGAAAACATGTTTATTTTTCACGTTATGAAAAAGTTCTGCTTCATTCGAAAATATTATTGGACTTATAAAACTTAAGAAATATTGCACAGACTTGACACAATCTATAGTTTCATGAAGAGAAAATAACCCATAAGTGAATTTTTAGAGCAAAATTCCATAATAAATTTATTCTGAGTAGGCCGAGGTGTGGTGAAACACTAAATTTCATAAAGAAATTCAAAGCTCAAGGCAATGTACAGCGTATACAAAAAGTTTTATTTTAGAATATCGTATAAAAAATCTACTAACAATGAACAATGAATAAATTATGATTCTGCGTGAACGACATACCGTTCCACTTGTATGCTTCTTCTAATGAACTACTATCGCCGCTTTTACCATAGCTGGCGTAATTTCAAGAGCACACTGCCGGTGACTGTTTCCAGGTTGATAGACGTTTTGGAATGGCCTGTGAAGGAATTTTCTTTTAGCAGTCCGCAAAGGAAAAGGTCCGACGGGGTTAGGTTAGGAGAGCAGAATTGCAGAATATCTTCCTATTAAGTGATTTGAAGAAGTCCTTTGAAAAAAAAAATAGAAACTATCGGTGTACTATAACAAGTAACTCTTTGACTTGTTAAAAATTCACGAAATAAATCGGCCCTACTATTTGGTCATTTGAAATACCGCCTCAAACATCTGTTATAAATGACTAATAATTGCGACACTATGATAGAATTAGGATCTGTACATCACCAGCGGCAGTTTTGGGAGCATACGACTCATTTTCACTCAAATGTCGCCTCAACAGTAAATGATATTTTCCTGGGTAAGAAAGAAGCGTCTACTGCATCTCCTTGGAACCATGCAGAGAACAGAAACCGAACTTCAAAATCTCCTGGTGAAAGTATATGGATATATTCATATATAGGTTTGTAAAGATAGAATTTATTTGCACATTGAACCGTACGGACGATTGACTTTGTTACCTTACCCGATAGTGATTTTGATTTTCAACGACCGCTTGCAAATCTTACAATTAATTGTCTTCGGTAATACACCAAACTTGATGTTTTCTTTTAAACGTATTATCAAGGAACCCAATGAATTTAAATTTGGTGATGACATGGCCAAAAAGAACATAGTTTGTTTCTTTTTCTGGATCTCTATTATTAATAATTTCACCCGCTTCTCGGCATGTTCTAAAATGATCTCCAACAGTTAACACAATTTTAGTTTGTTCCTGGTTTGTTAATTTATCTACCATTATGAAAATAACAGACAAATATTCAATCTAATAAAATTAAGCCACACTATAATTATCTAATGTCACTAAAACGCAATAGCAACCCACTCAGTTTTTTTTAGTAATTAGAGTAAGATCAAAAAAATACATTTACTGCTACTAGAAAATTCCTCTCGAATTTCTTTATAAAATTTAGTATTTTACCACTTTGCAATACTTAGCATGATTCTCTAATGACATTTTCTCTATAACTACACGTATGGGTAGTTTTCTCTTTAGCCAATTTTAGATTTTCCAACCCTGTATAATATTTTTTAAGGTTTATAATTCCAATAAGAATTTCGGAGTTAGCAGAACTTTTATGAAGAACATTTTTCACAAAAAAGTTTTCCAATCGTTAAGAACTTTTTAGGACACGCTATTCGACCTTTCCTAGATGCCATGTGTTTTGAAACACCCTATAAATATATAGATAGGGTGAAATCTGGTCTATACCTATAGCAGTGATATATTATATATTATCTTTATCATCTTTATAAAGAAAAGTTTCTTAACAAACACTCCGAAAAGCAATACGTTTTTTAAATCCTAGTAAGTAAAGATGATTGGTTAATAATAGATAGATCAGACAGATAGCGAGAACCGAGAGTTGCTTTTATTGAGTACTAACGTTTTGAGATATTGCTCGAATTTTTATTAGTAAGGATATAGCTGGGCTTATCAAAAGTAAACCAATTCAGCCTGATACATCGAGTTTTATTTTAACAGTTTGATATTCTTTACTGAGCCTTATAAGTTGTATATATATATATATATATATATATATATATATATATATATATATATATATATATATATATATATATATATATATGTTATATAAGTTATTCCATCGACAGCATTCTTAAATGTAAATTGTACATTTGTCTTGTATCATTATTCATTATTACTTACAGTTCTGTCTAGTTTAGTTTACCACGTAATTTTGTCTTTTAATTGCTATAAAGTTTTGTTGTTATTTTCAAGTTATTATTTTTATTAAAAGTATTGTGCAACTATAAATAAAATCTTTTTTGAAAAGAGAAATTTTGAAAGTGTGATATACCATATATATATATATATATATATATATATATATATATATATGATTATCTATTTTATTATTTTTCTAATATGTTGACTGTGGCGCCCTAATCTATATTTGTCACAGTTTTTAAATAATTTATATGAACGAATATTTTTCTTGGTTCTGTATTTAATTCAATTTTATCAAGTGATCGCATGTTTTACATTGTCCATATATTGATAGAATATTTTAATACGTATTCTCATTCTAATTTTTTTATCTGGATCCGCCACAAACTCAAAGAAGAATTTTAAAAATATTCAAGAAAAATCTTTCCAATTCAGGAAAAAATACTAAGAAAATAAAACATACGTTACGATCATTGTGAACTGAAAAATAATTAATTAACTGTAATAGTGCAGAACGAAAAAAAGCTTACAGATTTCAGAAAATCCATTAGTTTTTAAATTACTTATAGAGTTTAAAATTCTAGAAATAAGTAAACGAAGCATTAACTTGAGGATGGATGAAAACAACATATTAAATAACTTGAAGCATATATTTGATGATTGCAATTTTATATTGTGTTCTTTGTTTTAAAGCACCACACAAATACACGCTACTCATTGTTAAAATACTATATGCTGTTTTCTTTATTTTGAGAACTATATTATCGCTTTTCTAGTTTCAATTTATTTCAAGTATGTCTTATATAGACAGACCTGTACACATGAATTTATTTACCTCTGCAGATTGCTTACTTTCTCTGTAAAATGTTTTCTGGATATTATTATTAAATAATGAAATAAATAAATATATATATATATATATATATATATATATATATATATATGTGTGTGTGTGTGTAAACAAAATGTGTTGTAACGGCGCTGAATAGTCAAAACAGAAACTTCAGTTAATGGGAAAGCACCCTGGTAAAAATACAGGTTTTAGGAAACTCTTTTTATTATGAAAGCTTTCGGATATACTTTTATCCTTCGTCAGTCACTAAAAATAATTATATTATACAATGTACATTATTATAAGAGAGTTACTTACAATAATCGAGGTTATAATATAAAAAGATGGTACATCACTTAAAAAATTAGAGGTAATGATGTTAATATAGGAATACTTTCATACTTTGTATGTGAAGTGACAAGAATTCTTTGTCAATTAGAAAGAACAAAAAATGTTTTTTATACGGACCAAGCTATGAAAATGATACTGTGATAGACAGAAATGATTTAGAAATGTATGAATATTTGAAATTAAGATTTGAATTAAATTGTTTTTTTTTATTTTTTTTATCTTCTAATCTTTTTAACTAACATTGAAATAAATAGAAAAATAATTGATACAATTTCTTAAAAAGTTGAATGAATGGAAGAAAATGAAGGAGAAGTGTGTAAATATCAATTTTCAATCAACAGTATCAACAGAACACATCGTTTGGGTAGGTTTATAGGAGTTATTGTTATCAATTTCTAGTAGATAACTGTAAATGATGTTGAGGTTCTGCAGATCTGTCTTTTTGTTGATACAATTTAGGGTTGTGTATATAGAACATCTCAACGAAACAGCGTTTCAAAGTATTACGTTCGTTGCATTCTCAAAATCAGCTATGTGATTATTATCATAACAATGTGAAGCAATTGTACAACTGTTCTTTCCTAACCTAATATTACTTCTATGGGAAGTAATTCTTCCTTTGAGGTTCCTTGACGTCTGACCAATATAAATCCCTGTACAATCTTTACAATCAATTTCATAGACTACAATAGACATGTTTGTCTTTGCTAATCCTGTCTTTGGTTTTGCTAAATTGAGAACTGACAGTTTTAATGGACTTATGTGGATATTAACTTGATGGGTGAAGCGAAGTGAGTTAAGTCGTGTTTTAGAAGTACTCCTAATTAATCCCGTAAATAAGTGATTAATACTTATAAATAAGAGACGAAATTTGACAAGTGCATAATTAAAGTGTTCATGTGCCATCTGGGAAACTCAGCATATAGATATAAGGTTTGCTTTCATTACAATTTTTATTAAAATATTTCCCGTCACAGTGATTTCCAAAGTCATAAATTTACATCGGACATTTTTTGTGATGCCCGGCATTTGTACTTTTTGTAATAACTCTACGACCCGAACGAATCCAGGTGTTTCTTGTGACAAATGCACAAAAAACTATCATTTAAAATGTGTGAAATTACCTAGTAGTTTTTGTGAATTCTCTCCGGATTCCGGTGTTAATTGGGTTTGTCAAAAATGCAGAATGGATTGCAACGATGACAACTCTAAAATTGATCAGTTATTAACAGCAGTTAATTTAATTAGATCTGAATTGAAAGATTTCAAAATTAAATATGCCGAAATTATTGAATCTTTAAATTTTTATGGAAATAAAATCGACGACTTTGGATTACGTATGGATCACTTTCAACAAACCGTAAGCGTTGTTCCAGGGCTTAAAGAAGAAGTAAATGTCCTAAAAAAACAATGTTCACAACTGAGTTCTGAGTTAGAAAATTTACAACAACAAGGCAGATTATGTAATATTGAATTGTGCGGAGTCTCTGAGAAAAGAGATGAGGATTTAAAGCTCATTGTTCAAAGTATTTCAGAGCTCATCGAATTTAGAATGGCTGATAACCATATAATCGAGTGTCATCGGGTGAAAACCCATCCTAACAATAAGGGCAATTCTAATATCAACCGCAATATAATTATAAAATTTAAAAATCAAGTCATGAAAAGGAAATTCATTGAAGCGGCTCGTGCAAACAAAGATAAATTGATTAAATCTGCTTTCAGTACTGGCAAAATATTCATTAACGAGCCTTTATCTCCTTTTTATAAAATTCTGTACAAACAAACAAGGGAATTCAGTTTATCTAATAACTACAAGTACTTCTGGGTCAAGGACTGCAAAATATACATAAAAAATCGGAATCCTCCAAATCCTTTTTGATTTCCTCCATTGATGTACTGCAGAAGATTGGAAATCCAGAAGTGCCTTAGTGACAGTATATTAAGACTCTTGTATTAAGATTATTGTGTAGCATTTTTTCAAGTTCAAAGAATTTCATCTCTACTACCAGAACACTCGCGGATTAAGAACTAAAACAATCAGTTTTTTTCAGTCGGTATGTTCTGGTAATTTTGACATTATCTGTGCTACAGAAACATGGTTACAAGAAGAAATCTTGGACTCCGAATTAATTCCCTCCACATATACAGTGTATAGAAGAGACCGTGACTTAATTAATAGTGGTAAAAGTGATGGTGGTGGCATTTTGATAGGGGTTAAGAGTAATATAGTATCAAAGACTTTACCTTCGTGGCATTCAAATGGAAAAATTGAAGACTTATTTGTATCATTATCCTTGAGTGAAGGTAAAAAACTATTCATTTGTTGTGTATATATTCCCCCAGATAGTACAAACGAAGACTTTATAACTCACTTTGAGAAAGTTGAAAATATTATAAACAACAACCCACAACAATGTTTTCTTTTTATTGGTGATTACAATTGTTCTGATATAACTAATAATGAGAATCCGAATACTTTTTCGCCTTCCTCAGGACATGATGGTCGAAGTGAATATTTTAAAAACTTTATTTATCTTGTTGGATTAAAACAATTCAATAACATTGCAAATTCTCACGGAAAAATTTTAGACTTAGTTTTATCAAATAATCTTGATATAAGTGTTCATGAATCTTTGTCACCGTTTGTCCCTGAGGATTTGCATCATAAGGCTTTAGAAATAATATTACAATTATCTGTTGAAAAATTACTGACGCGCAAGCCCTACAGACAACACTTATTTTATAAGGCGAATTATGATAATATCAAAAGTAATCTTGATGATATTTTGTGGAGAGAAGTACTGGATCATGATGATATCAATGTTTGTGTTGATGTTTTTTATAATATTCTTTATAACGCGATTGAAACTCAAGTTCCGGTTAAGGTTTTTAACAAACATGGTAATCCTAAATGGTTTTCCTCATATTTAATTCAATTAATGAAGAAGAAAAACAAATTTCATAAACGATGGAAAACATATAAGGATGCTAATGACTATACACGATTTTCTGAATTGAGAAAAGAAGTTAAAAAAACAATAAACAAAGATTATAAAAATTATGTTACACAACTGGAGGAAAACATTAACAATTCTCCGAAACAGTTTTGGTCGCATGTGTCTAATAAACGTAAAAAGTGCGCACTGCCCTTGATAATGAATTATAAGGATAGGGAATACACAGGATCTGTAGAAATATGTTCAGCTTTTTCTGAGTACTTCAGCTCAGTTTTTGTTGATAACAAGAATCCCTCATTGATTAATCATGTTAATTCCAATGTAAATTTTGATATTACTTCAATTTCTAGAAATCAGATTACTAATGCAATTAAATCTTTAGATATTAACAAGGGTCCGGACCCTGACGGAATTCCAGCGGTTTTTATTAAAAACTGTGCTAATGAACTTATCGAGCCTTTGTGGATTATCTTTAACAAGTCACTGGCAAGCGGATGTTTTCCAGATAAGTGGAAAATGGCCCAAGTTGTCCCCATATTTAAGTCTGGTGTTAAGAATATTGTAAATAACTATAGGCCAGTATCTTTATATATATGGCCCAAGTTGTCCCCATATTTAAGTCTGGTGTTAAGAATATTGTAAATAACTATAGGCCAGTATCTTTATTAAATTTAACGGGTAAAATTTTTGAAAAAATTCTGACTCAAGAGCTATTCTTTCTGGTTAAAGATCGTCTTACCATATTTCAGCACGGATTTTTTAAGAAAAGATCAGTAGCTACTAATTTAGTGCCTTTCATTCAGTATATATATAATGGGATGGAAAACGGTCAGTCAGTATGTGCTGTGTACACCGATTTTTCCAAAGCATTCGACAAGGTACATCATCCGACACTGGTCGCCAAACTTATAAATTTCGGTGTGCATGGAATGGTACTGGATCTTATTTGTTCATATATCTCCAACAGAACCCAGTATGTTGCTCTAAACAATGTAAAGTCTAGAGTCACTCCTATTAATTCGGGTGTTCCACAAGGGTCCCACTTGGGTCCCTTATTATTTAGTATTTTCATTTCAGACGTAGTTGAATGTTTTTCTTTTTGTAATGTACTTTTATATGCTGATGACATGAAAATCTATCGAAAAAACTCAACAATTAATGATTACCAATTAATGCAAGCCGACCTTTGTAGCTTTTTTAATTTCTGTCAAGTCCACAGATTAATATTGAATGTAACGAAGTGCAATTGTATACTATTTTCAAGATTAGTTAATCCACCACTAGTTGATATGACCATCAATAATGATATTATTCCTCAAATAACCCAAATTAAAGATTTAGGAGTTATTATGGACAAAAAGTTAAGCTTTGATAACCACATTTCCTTTATGATACAAAAAGCCTTAAGGCTCCTGGGCTATATACTAAGAAATACAAAAGACTTTAAAGACCATAGTACAGTAATAAGGTTGTATATTTCTTACGTAAGATGTTCTTTAGAATATTGCAGTATGGCATGGAATCCTATGTATGATAAGTATATAAAATCCCTAGAACATGTACAAAAAAAATTTGTAAATGCACTTAATTATAGGTATTTTAGGTTTCGGCATTACCAAGAATATAGTCACAACTTGAGATTCTACAACCTTCAGCCACTGTTTATCAGAAGAGAATTTACCAATTAATTGCAGTTTTCCTAGAACAAGACCCAAACAGATTTTTTACGTTCCTTACTATTCTACCAACTACTACGGTAACTCCCCGTTAATAAGAAGTATGAATGCTTATAATATAATTTGTCATTTAAACGTAGATATCTTTTCCTCCAATTTTAATAATTTTAAGAAAAATTTAACTAGATCGTTACAAGAGTTTTATAATACAGTAAACAGTGATATATAAACATGATCCACAATATAATTTAATAGTTTTTATGTTTTTCTCTTTAGATATTGTTAAGTTTGGAACTTTGTTGTTAATTACTTAGTTCGAGTTCACCTATTTGTAATTTTCTATTTGTCACTGAGTGTCATCTTTATTAAGGGTTTGCCTTAGGGACAACCTGTAAGATGACCTATTGTATAAATAAATAAATAAATAAATTAGAGAAAATTTTTTGGATTTTGTGACTTATGTTTTCAGTATATCGCAAAGAAAAATATCTAAAAGAAACGGTGTTATTAGTGGAATCGTTATCGTTAAGAATTGTACTAGAAGGTGGATTAGTCATTGTTGTAATGACTCTGTTGTCTCTCAAAATAATTGGATTATTGAAAATAATTTTGTTGGGTAATTTGCTGGGATATGAATTATTAATCAATAAGTTATAAAGAATGTTTTTAAATTTTTGTCTCTGATTCTACAAATTCTAGATTTCATTGAATAAACTAAATTGAGTTTCATCCTCATAGGATGATGGGATAAAAAATTAAGTAACGTCCTGAATTACTTGGTATAGTATACCAATCGAGTTTGAGAACATTGTCTTGGTTTCTGATAATTTTAGTATCAAGGAATGGAACGCTACATAAGTTGTCTTCCTCTTCTATTGTAAATTGTAAGTGTTGGTTATAACTGTTGGTAAAAAGAGATTTGACATCTAGGCTAACTAAGATGTAGTTAGTAGGTAATTGGTAATCATTGTATATATTGGCAAACGTGAAGGAATCCCCTATATAAAATGAATTAGACTTATTATAAGAAGCATTAAGAATATCAACCAATAACCTAGGGATTCAAGAATTAGGTGAATCAATCGAGGACACACTTGGTCTTACAGCTAAAACTGGCTTATGAATTTTAATTAATGCATAAAACCTAGGGCATATCGAGTTATAAATACTGTATTCTTTAGCGATAGATTCTGTAATTTGTTTACTATTCTTTAATTCGGACAGTAAACGTCCCGCTTTTTGTTGATAGGTAGAAGTAGGATCGCTGTTGATAACTTGGTAATATTCATTATCACTTAGGAGTTCATTTGATAGATTAATGTAATGGTCTTAAAGGATTGCTGTTGTCACATTACCTTTATCAGATTGAACTATCAAAATTTCAGGGTGGTCTTTAAGGAACCTTTTAGTGGAATAAAAGCAAGTGTTCAAGTAATGGTTTTAGTTAGGAAAATTATTTGGTTTGCTGAAAAAATTAGTAAGAATGTTAGTCACTTTAGAGGTGTAAATGTTTTGAAGAGTTTTGTTTTGAACATGTTGTATAATATATTCTACATCTGCTAAATATATTTTTATAGAAATTTCTTTAGTTCTTGGGGGTAAACAAAATTTGGGCCCTAAAGAGAGAATATCAACTACTTCTTTGGGAAATTGAATATTAGTCAAATTCCTAAACCAATTCTCGCAAATTTTTATCTGTTTAGTTTGTTCGTTAATTAATGTATTGAATTTTTTGATGTTGTTTGATTTAACTTTATGGAAAATTTTGTTATAGATTATATTTTGTCTGCGAAAGAACTCATTGGCAATTGCTTCTGGTAAGGTATTGTAAATATCAAACTGTAGATTATTCATTAAAGATTCATACTGTGAGATGGTTGAGTTGACAAATCTAATTTCAATATTAAGAAGTTTAGAGTTTAATCTAGTTATACAGTTGTCTAGTATCTGAGCTTGATGATCGCGGTGGTATTCAATGTGTTGAGCTACATTGTGTGTGTTATTCCCAATATGTACAGGAGTGATGTGAGTCCTCTTGCAATTCAATAGGAAAATCCTTCTATTCTTTTGTGATGCCATCTTTCTGTTGGTATTTGCGAAATCCTTCATCCTCTTGGTGGTCTGAGGGCCATATGTGTTGGTGATGTGATTGAAAAAGCCCATTTATATTAAACAAAATGTGTTGTAACGGCTGAATAGTCAAAATAGAAACTTCTGTTAATGGGAAAGCAGCCTGGTAAAAATACAGGTGTTAGGAAACTCTTTTTATTATGAAAGCTTTCGGATATACTTTTATCCTTCGTCAGTCATTAAAAATAACTATATTATACAATGTACATTATTATAAGAGAGTTACTTACAATAATCGAGGCTATAATATATAAAGATGGTACATCACTTAAAAAATTAGAGGTAATGATGTTAATATAGGAATACTTTCATACTTTGTATGTGAAGTGACAAGAATTGTCTGTCAATTAGAAAGATCAAAAAATGTTTTTATACGGACCAAGCTATGAAAATGATACTGTGATAGACAGAAATGATTTAGAAATGTATGAATATTTAAGATTTGAATTAAATTATTTTTTTATTATTTTTTTATCTTTTCCTAATATTGTTAACTAACATTAACATAAATAGAAAAATAATTGTTACAATTTCTTAAAATGTTGAGTGAATGGAAAAAAATGAAGGAGAAGTGTGTAAATATCAATTTTCAATCAACAGTATCAACAGAACACATCGTTTGGGTAGGTTTATAGGAGTTATTGTTATCAATTTCTAGTAGATAACTGTAAATGATGTTGAGGTTCTGCAGATCTGTCTTTTTGTTGATACTATTGGGGTTGTGTATATAGACCATCTAAAGGAAACAGCGTTTGAAAGTATTACGTTCGTTGATAAGTACGCGTTCATTCTCAGAATCAGCTATGTGATTACTATCACCACAATGTGAAGCAATTGCACAACTGTTCTTTCCCAACCTAATATCACTTCTACGGAAAGTAATTCTTCCTTTGAGGTTCCTTGACGTCTGATCTTTACAATCAATTCCATAGACTACATTAGACATGTTGTCTTTGCTAATCCTGTCTTTGGTTTTGCTAAATAGAGAACTGACATTTTTATTGGACTTATGTGTAAAACGGATATTAACTTCATTAGAGAAAATTTTTTGGATTTTGTGACTTATGTTTTCAATATATGGCAAAGAAAAATATCTAAAAGAAACGGTGTTATTAGTGGAATCATTATCGTTAAGAATTGTACTAGAAGGTGGATTAGTCATTGTTGTAATGACTCTGTTATCTCTCAAAATAATTGGATTATTGAAAATAATTTTTTTGAATAATTTGCTGGGATATGAATTATTAATCAATAAGTTATAAAGAATTTTTCAATTTTTGTCTTTAAAGGTGGGGTGACTGATTCTACAAATTCTAGATTTCATTGAATAAACTAAATTGATTAAATGGGATAAAAAATTTAAGTAACGTCCTGAATTACTTGGTTTAGTATACCAATCGAGTTTGAGAACATTGTCTTGGTTTCTGATAATTTTAGTATCAAGGAATGGAACGCTACATAAGTTGTCTTCCTCTTCTATTGTAAATTGTAAGTGTTGGTTATAACTCTGAAAAATATCTAGTAATTCAATCTTCCCATCACTAGGAATGGAGCAAATTATATCATCAACGTATTTTTTTTAAAGGTATGTTATAGGAGATTGGACTCAATAAGGTCATCCATGATATATTGGGAGACTATAGGCGATAACTTGGATCCCATTGGTGAACCAAAAATTTGTTTATAATAAACGTTATTAAATGAAAAGAAAGTGGATTCGAAACTGAATTGTACGAGTTCAAGAAATTTGTTATATATATATATATATATATATATATATATATATATATATTACAAGAAAATATAGGGACGCAACCAAGCTTCTTGTGTTACAAGGTAATAAATACTCTTTTAACTTATTTTGAGAGCTTTCGAAATTATTTTATTTCATCTTCAGTCAATATACTACAAACAACACAAAAATATTAACAATTTAGAAGTAAAAAACTAGTCACTTACGTTAGTCGAGGTTGTATAAGCAGAAAAACATCTATAAAACTTTAGAATATTCTTTGGCAATGCAATTAACAAAATTGTCACGTTGGCATATTTGATTTAAAAACATGTGATATATATTTTTTTAAATACCGGTAAACTATTTTTATTCTTTGTAAGTTACTGATGTAACATTTTTAAGGAAACAAAAAATCATAGGATAGAAAAAATTTTGACTTTATATTTAATCAATCTGAGAAATCTGAATTATATTCAAATTTATTATGAGTGGTTGAAAACTTATTCTCATTTCCAGTTAGTTACAATAAATTTTATTTAAATTTTGTAAATCTGTCTTTTTATTGAGGGTATTAGACTGACCGTTAATGAAGACCATCTCCATGAAGCTATGTTTAAAACTGTTACGTTCAATGGCCAGAACTGGCGGATTACTCGAATGCTGTATTCGAGTAACTAGAGGCGATAGCAGAAGGCTACGAGAATTATGCAGGGATCAGTTATCAACCACGCGGATGAATTCCTGGAAACCACGGAACACATTTAGTGCCCGCGAAAACTTAAAAACATATATATATATATATATATATATATATATATATGTTAGGCGTAAATATCATGCACGTGTAAGATACAAAGTATCATATTTCGCTGACCAGTTTCCTGCTTCGCTATGTAAACGTGGGAACGCATCGACTTGACCGTTGTTTTGATTAGTCAGCTTTTTAATGTTATAAATCAGAGCGACGCGGTCCCACGGTCGTCATTTATTTAGTATACTTGTACCATTTAGTCATTTTATTTAATTTTCAATTTACTGTTTCGTTTAAAGTTTTAATTTTTGTATTTGAATAAATAATTTTTTTTAAAAAATCTAAAGTGATTTACAACATATAAAATTGGCGCAGTCAGTAGGATTGTTCCAAAACGACTAGAACACGAGAATTCTAACTAGTCGTGGTGGTTTCCAAACCTTCGTGGGACAATCAACCTCTTGCTGGAGACAACAACTGTGGCAGCGAGAACCTGGAACACGCAACCTTACAGCTAACCAGTCCTCAGCTTCTCCAGAACAGTCTCATGCCTAGGGTACTAATAACGTATGTAGAAACATCTCGTTTTTGATTCAATTATTTACCAATTGAAACGATTTTTATATTTATTTTTATATTATTATTATCAGTTCTCTCGTTTAAAATTTCCATATATTTCTTATTCCTTTGAATTACGTTTTAAGCTATTGAATAATTTTTGAAACGCATTTACTATTATTCTGCATTATTTTACCACGCTTTATTTTATTTTATGTTCGCAAACTGTTGAATTTATTTAACCAATTTACTCATACCTTAATTTTGAATTTTTATAAATTATTTTGTGTTACCTTGCTTACTTCCATTTTACTATCTTATTAAATTTTTTATTTTCGTTTTCGTTACACTTGAATATTTGAAATGGCAACTACAAGACAAGGTGCGGCGACTCCTACTGTAGAGCCATACAAAATATCAGAAATTTTCGCAATAATTCCGGAATATGACGGAAACCCTATATTCTTAAACACTTTCATTTCTTCATGTCAAACTGCACATAGTATGGCAACCGACTATCAACAAGTGCTTTTAATATTGCACATAAAAAATAAACTTCGCGGCAGAGCTGCCGAACTAATAAATTCTCGCAACCCGACTCAACTGACAGAAATTCAGACACTCTTAGAGAACCACTTTGGAGATCCTAGAGATCTCTCAGCCTTGATACAAGATCTTCAAAGAATGAGGCAATTAAATTCCGAATCCCCCTTAACATTTTCAGCCAGACTACAAACCCACCAAGCAAAAATGCTTGCTGCGGTTAACAAACAAAACTTGACTCAAAAAGAGAAACAGGCACAAATCGACTTGATCGAATCCATGGCACTAAATAGCCTCCTAACAGGTTTAGAGCCAAAGATAGGACAACTAGTTCGTGCTAGCGATCCTAAAGACATTCTCACCGCCGTTTCACGCATAAAACGTGAACTCCAACTCCATCACTTAGAATCTCAAAAATTTTCAAATTTTAGAAACCAAGGTCCACCTCCTCGAAAACCCAACCAGTTTCCAGTACAAAAACAATGTTCATTCTGTAAAAGAATGGGGCATACTGTTAACGAATGTCTCACTAAATCGAGACAAATGCAACAAAATCAAAACTATGGGCAAAACTTTTCAAACATACGTCCTAACCCATTCTCTCAACAACCGAGCCAATTCCAGAATAGGCCACAATTCCAACCCAATACTCAGAGTTTCCAGCAGAACAGAAACTTTCAACAACCTCGTCCTTCAACCAATACACAACCCCAAAGCTCAGGTCAATATAAACCTAATCAAAACTTTTTCCGGCAACAACGAACACATCACTTAAACAATTCTTATAATTATGGGTACGATCAACCCAATACTAACATATACGAAAATCAATACCAAAATACCGATTTTGAAAGTTACGACCAAGACTATTGCGACTCGACACATACCGATTACGACTATTACTCAAAAACAGATAACGCAGAATGTGACAACTATGTTGAAAATGAACACGAATTTTCATCCGTAAATTTTCAGAATCTCCCTTTCCAAACGGAACCCCCGGAAATCACAGAACTTCAGACCCAAATTCAAACACTAAATCTAGACAGTTTCGACCCGAATTTGAACTTCCCCGAACAGAGCTTTCTATAAGACCGCTTCTGACCGTAAATTCTAAAAATTTATACTACATCACAGATTCTTCTAACACATATAAACTCTTGATAGACACCGGTGCTGGTCTTTCTATTTTCAAACCAGACACTTGCACACGTTTCAGAGAAAGATTTCAGGAAAACGTAGTAATTCAGGGAATTACCAACCAGAAAATCCTTATAAACGAATCGACCCTCGTCCCTTTTAATATAAAAGATCCGCACAAGGTTTACATCTGCAACCTTGATATAGAATTCGACGGTTTGTTAGGCTCTGACTTTCTCGAGCACTACAACTGCATTATAGATTTTGACAAAAAACAACTAATAACGAACTTTAAGACACTTCCTCTGTATAAAGTGACAGACGATATAATCAATGCCACTGAATCTATACAATGTCCCCCTTCTTATACGTCCATTAATACAATTTCGATTGAACCCCGTACCGAACAAATCTTTAAACTTAGCTGTGAACTAAGAAACACCGAAGCCCTTCTAACCGGTATGGAAATTGAAAAAGTTCATCTCCCCAATGCTGTTGTTACAGTAGACAACAAAGGCCAATTTCTCACATCTATTCTAAATGCGAATGCCATCCCTAAAATAGTAAATTTTTCAAATCTAAAACTCGAACCGTTACAAAACTTTTCTGTGAATTCTCTCTCGCAAACTACTCCTTTGAACTATAACGAACCCGACAGACAAGAAGAAATTGTTAAACAACTCCGACTAGAACATTTAAACGACGAAGAGTCAGACTCAATTTTACAATTATGCCTCGACTTTTCAGACATATTCTACCTCGAAGGCGATCACTTATCATTCACAAACGAAATCAAACATAGTATTGATACCAACAACGCGAAACCCGTTTATACAAAATCATACCGTTATCCCCAAGTACACAAACAAGAAGTTAAGTCCCAGGTAGCAAAAATGCTCGATGAAGGCATTATACGACCCTCTAATTCGCCTTGGTCCTCTCCCGTCTGGGTGGTACCAAAGAAATTAGACGCCTCTGGAAAACAGAAGTGGCGTGTTGTAGTAGACTACCGCAAACTTAACGAACTTACAATCAATGACAAGTACCCCCTACCTAACATCTCAGACTTACTAGACCAACTAGGCAAATGCCAGTACTTTACGACTCTTGACCTCGCCTCTGGTTTCCACCAGATAGAAATAGACCCAAAAGACATCGCGAAAACTGCATTCACTGTCGAGAACGGACATTTTGAGTTCGTCCGGATGCCCTTCGGACTGAAGAATGCTCCTTCTACCTTTCAAAGGGTGATGGATAACATTCTTATGGGAATCCAGAATGAAAGATGTCTGGTTTACATGGATGACATAATCATTTACTCGCCTACAATACACGACCATCTATCACGACTGACAGACGTATTTAAAAGACTCAGAAAGGCTAACCTTAAAATACAGCCTGACAAATGCGAATTTCTCCGCAAGGAGGTCGCTTACTTAGGACATCTTATAACTAAAGACGGTGTAAAACCCAATCCATCAAAAGTAGACTGTATTTTAAACTTTCCACAACCAAAAAACCCTAAAGACATAAAATCCTTTTTAGGCCTTGCTGGTTACTATCGTAGGTTCATTTCTAACTTTGCAAAGATCTCCAAACCACTGACAAAACTATTACAAAAAGACCAACCGTTCAATTTTAACGAGGAGTGCGTAAAATCCTTCAATGAACTAAAACGAACATTGACTTCCACCCCTATACTCATTTACCCAAATTTTGACGAACCGTTTATACTGACTACAGACGCCAGCGCTTTTGCCATCGGCGCCGTATTATCTCAAGGGCCAATAGGTAAGGATTTACCGATTGGATATGCTTCTAGGACCCTTTGTAAAGCCGAAACCCGGTACTCCACCATTGAGCGAGAGCTCTTAGCCATTGTCTGGGCGGTTAAGCATTTTCGTCCGATAATCTATGGCCGTAAGTTCCTACTACTGACCGATCATCGCCCGTTAACCTGGCTATTTTCTATAAAAGATCCCGGTAGTAGACTTGCCCGATGGAGACTCAAACTAGAAGAATACGACTATGAAATTATTTACAAACCTGGTAAAGTTAATAAGAACGCTGATGCTTTATCACGGATTAAAATCAACCATCTTGACGAATGTTCATCATTTCAGTCAAAATCAAAACTAACACCCTTCAAAGTCCTACCCCTAAACGACGAATCCGAAGACGACAGTCCTGAACCCGAACAAAATGAAATATCTCTTGAAACTATGTCCGAAGAATTTAAAACCTTTATAGAACGTTACAAAACCACTTCTTTAATTGACTACAGCAAAATTGAATTCTCCAACTGCCAACTACTAGACAAAACAAATAAAAACATTTTAATTTTCCCCCAATCATCCAATCTTCAGGAGTTTCATCATGACATCTTCGAAGATATTTTCGAAGAAGTCGCTGACTTCGAAACCTTTAAAATTAATGTATTCGCCAGTAAAACCGTAAGCAGAAGGCAATATTTCATAATCCCACTTCCAAACGATCCTGAAATTGTCAATGAAGTTCTTTTTGCATCAATATATAAACATCAAGATACTTTATCTCCATCTAAAACATACTGTGTCGAAAACAATCTCGATCTTCCGATTCTAGAGATGCTCTCTTTCATTTTCGCTGAAAAGGAAATCAAATGGAAAATTTGCCAAAACGTTACAAAAACCCCCGAAAAAGACGAAATACCGCTGATCCTTGAACGATATCATAACGGGAAAAATAACTTACACCGCGGCATTAACGAAACCGTCCGCCGTATTAAAGAAATGTACACCTGGCCAAGTTTCACAAAAGACATTGAAAATTTCGTTAAGAACTGCGAAATTTGTCAAAAAACTAAAGCGTGTCGCAAAAACCTAGACAATCCCCTCGTCATTACGGAAACGCCTAAAACACCATTTGAGCGAATTAATATTGACATACTAGAAATACCTAACAGGAACTATATCTTATCTGTAAGAGACGAACTGACAAAATACTCTCAAGCTTATGCTTTGGCAGACAAATCAGCCAAATCAGTTGTCAGTACTATGATGTTATACTTCCAACATTTTGGTACGCCATTGCGTATCCATTGTGACTATGGTAGGGAATTTGATAACGCCATATTCAAAGACTTGTGTAAACTGTACGACATCAAACTAACTTATTCAAGCGTAGGACATCCTCAAACAAACGGCTCTGTAGAACGATTTCATTCTACTTTGTTAGAAATGATTCGAATCCATAAAGCCGAAAATCCAGATGAACATCCCCTAAATGTACTCCCGTATGCGGTTATTGCTTACAATAACTCGACAAACAAAACCCATGGCTTTTCACCTTACGAACTAGTGTTTGGACATACGTCCAGTAGACCACCTGAAACCACTTACAACCATAAGGAACTGATTAGTAAATATATACGAGACTTGAACAATCGGATTTCCCATTACTACAAAGTAGCCCGCGAAAAAACTAACTTACAAAAGCAAAAGGCTAAAGAACGTTTTGATAAACACGTTTCGGACAAACTTCCCGAATTTAAAATTGGTGACAAAGTTTACATCAAGGAATCCCAAATTAAAGACAAACTTCATAATAAATTCAACGGTCCATTCCAAATTTTAGACATTCACAATAATTCAGCCACACTCTTAAATCTCAAAACAAACCAACGAACGAAAGTTAACTTTGACAGAATGAAACTCTGTTCTGAAAACTAACTTTCTTTTCAGGTTACTACTGCTGTTCGGATCAGCAGTCTCACAGTTCAACATCAAACCAATAAACAACACTCTTGGTATTTACTATCACGACGAAACTAGAATAGTCATCTCCAACTATAAATGGACATTACTAGTTCATCGTAACTTGACGATACTCAAAGAAATCTTTGAAAACAACAACAGAATCCTCAAAACATTAGAAAACACTGTCGATCCCATCCCAGGTTTCAAATTTCATGACACAGGTGCATTCCGAATTGATGTACAAACTCACATCAGTCTCTTATCCCAAATTTCAGATTCAATTAAAACTAAATTTTCAGAAATATTCATGGACACTAAAAGATCCAAACGAGGACTAATTAACGGTGTAGGAACTATCTTTAAAGCCATCACTGGAAACCTTGACGCAACCGATGGCGCATTTTTCACAGATAGTATTAACAAACTTAATCAGGGACAATTACAAATAGAGAATCTCCTAAAAAATCAAATAAGCGTAACTACTTCTATTATCAAGACTTTCAATGAAACCATTCAGAAACTCCAAATTGACGAAGCAAACTTTAACGAAAACATTGACGCAATAAATTTGGCAATACATACTCTAAACGACAAAATAGCCCTTATCCAAGCAAAACAGTCATTTTTGGGAATATGCGAAAAATTAATGGCAAGCTATTTATTTCTTGAGGATAACCTCAATGATATTTTAAATTCCATAACATTTGCTCGATTAAAAATAATTCATTCCTCAATAATCACACCTGATCATTTGATAAAGTCACTACAAGAAATTTCGCAAAATCTTGTCAAAAACAATCTACCGTTACCTGTCAGATATTCAAGTGTCGCCCAATATTTGGAAGTAATCGAATTAGAAGCGTTTCAAACTAATTCAGATTTAGTCTTTATTTTAAAAATTCCTCTTGTAGAGCAACAACTCTACACCGCCTACCACTTATATCCTATCCCAATTTTAGATGACAGAACTGGTTTTCATCATATTCTTTCATTCACCCAAAAATATATTGCGCGAAACGATGATTCTCTAATGTACATACCCATTAAGGACTTGAGTGTATGCAAGCCACTAACTCCACAACAAAAACTGTGTTCTGAGTTATATGCCTACCCCATCGACTCCAATGCACCCTGCGAAGCTCAACTTCTGAAGAACATCCGTAGTGTACCGGAGAGTTGCCAAAGCTCCGTTGTATTCAGTGAAGGATACAATGTCCAAAGACTAGAAACTAACACGTGGATTGTTATAGTGTCCGAGCCCTTACATGTGACAATTAATTGTGCGGGAATAGATACTAAGACAATAGTTTTAACAAACAATACCATTATTCGCTTACAATCAGACTGCAGTGCTTTCGTGGGAATCACAAAAATACAAGCGGAACCTCAAAAACTTATAAACATTTCCGACAATTCATACCCTGTATTAATCCCTTACAACTGTTGCAGTTCTCACCCCGAAAAACTAGATATTCCAGAACTTAAACCCCTTAAACTGGACGATTTAAACATGGAAGAACTATCCATAGCCAACCACAAGTTGGACCAGTATTCAAGGGATCTTGACGATCTCATCAACCAACCCTTCGTTAATAAAAACATTTCCTGGTTCACATATGCTACAATAATTATCATTGTAACAATTGTTATTGTATACAGCTCCTTGAAAATTATAAGGCACGTTAAGAGACCTCCGAAAAACGACATCTCTAATCCAGAGAATCTGAGACCCTTGGCAAAACCGTTCTCCAGGCTCATACCAAAGCTGAGGCCCCACATCGGAGAGGAACCAGAACATCCAGACCTATAGAAGTGAGAACTTTTATTGATACGTTTCTATAGACTAATTTCACTTTCTGTGTTTAATATATTTTTTTGTCCTTTTATGTAACCTATTTAATCTTAATCATTATGTTCATTTTACTTTTATTTTATTTCCATAATTGTATTTTTTTTTTTTTTGCTTATCTAGCTAGTCCAGTAAATTCCAAAAGTTGATGTTACAGCATCAACTTTTCTTGGTAAAGGGGAGCTGTTAGGCGTAAATATCATGCACGTGTAAGATACAAAGTATCATATTTCGCTGACCAGTTTCCTGCTTCGCTATGTAAACGTGGGAACGCATCGACTTGACCGTTGTTTTGATTAGTCAGCTTTTTAATGTTATAAATCAGAGCGACGCGGTCCCACGGTCGTCATTTATCTAGTATACTTGTACCATTTAGTCATTTTATTTAATTTTCAATTTACTGTTTCGTTTAAAGTTTTAATTTTTGTATTTGAATAAATAATTTTTTTTAAAAAATCTAAAGTGATTTACAACATATAATATATATATATATATATATATATATATATATATATATATATATATATATATATATATATATCTTTGAAGGTGATTATAAATTAAATTTTCTTTAATTAGTGTTCACGCTTGATTTTTTACTCATTAAATCTGTTTGACATTCTGTGTTTTTCTATATAACTCTGAAATATAAAGATATACATTAGAAGAAACTATTTAGAGTTCATTATTTATTTTGCGTTTTAATAAATTTCTTCTGTAAAAATACTCCGTCGTCCACAAGATCACACAAATCAGCACAGGAAGAGTTAATATGTGCAGCGTATACAAGTTGCTCTTGGTAAAGTATTTCACATAGCCTGAAAAAAAAATATTTTGGTATCTATAAACATTCACTTTGACTTTAATTTTGAGAGTATCATAACTGCCTTGCAAGATTAAGTTAAATTAGGGATTTATGTCATGTAATTTCTGTCCTAGAAAAGCATTGTTTAATGATTTTTTTCTTTCGATCTAGCTCACTTGACGTGTCTTGTATGGAAACGATACATTTTTTCATGGTGGCAAAATTATCGCCATTTATGTTTAAATATTGAACTGTATGACATTTGTCTATAAACAATCTAATACTTGTACAATCTCAAAAAAAAGTATGGTTTTATTATAAAAAACCAATGCGCTTCATTCCTTCAATTTTTTTTTATGTACAATTTTACGATAGTTACTTGTTCAGTAATAATTTTAGAAAATATATTTTTTATGACCACTCTGTTTTCAAAATTTCGATTTTTAGAAAATGAATTTACTATCAATAATTTTTAGAAAAGATAATTAAATATAATAGATATAAAAGCATAAATCAATATACAATATTGGATTTTTCAAATTAATTGAGAACCTTAACTTTAAATTAAAATTTTTTAATTCAATATTGGGAGATTACAATCAAATGTCAATTTTACATCTCAGAAGTTTTGGTCCAAAGAAATAAAACTAACAAAATGTAAAGTACGAACCTAATACTAAACAGTTTACAGTGGCTCATATAAATTATGCCCTCAAAGATCAAAATAATAAAACCTGTGTCAGTATCTAATCTACTCAAAAAAGTCAACAATAAATGAATGAATAAACAAAAACACAAAAATTAGAACAAACCGTAAAATAGTAAAAATGGCCCTGGCGTGAAACATTTGGCAAACCTTCTCAAATACCGAACTACCCCTGGATTTCTGCATTACAAGAATGTTGAGAAACAGCAAGTCGATGATTTAAATTAATAGGTACAAGATAAAAATACTGAATAAAACGTTATATATTTCTTCATATTGTTACGAAATTTACCCAAAGCCGACCCTGTTTCATTTCAGTACGACAAAAATCGCTTTGAGATAAAAAATGGTTCTCGAAAAGACTCGGCACCTATAGGAGTGATTACTGATTTTACTGGAGAATTCGACGCTGGTTTTATAAAGGAAGCACTCCACGATCGCGAGTTCAGTTGGTTGAACAGCTTATATGTATAATTGTTATTGTGATATTTGAATCAGCTGTTGTATATTCGAAGTAAATAAAAGTTTCTAGAAAAGTGGAAGTGAATATTAGTTTTATAATTTTAAATTGACATGGACTTTACAACAATAAGATTTCACATTTTGTCCCCTAACAGATAAAAATTGTGTATTTACCTTTATTGTCTTGTGCTAACAGGTTTCTGGTTTCCTTTTGTACTTAATATGTATTGTATACGAATATAGTTATTACGTATCCAGTATTGGGCATAGGCCTCCATCTCTCTCCTTCACCTCTCTTTGTTTTGGTCTTCTTCGATGCACCACGTCACGCCACTTTTTTGATCTCGTCATACCATCTTATAGCCGATCTTGCTCTTCCTCTTTTTTCTTTCCACAGTCTTCATCTGATAATTCTACTATTCCATCGGGCATTTTTAGTTCTCGCAACGTAACCAGCTTTGACCCTCTCCATACATATCATTCTCTCAATTACTTGGGTGACTTTGATTTTTTGTTTAATTCAATCATTGTGATCTTGGTGATGTTGTTTTCGGTCTTGTTTGGGAGTCTAAATTTGGGTTTCACTGGTTTCATTTTTTAATATATAAATGCTGCCTATCCAAATCGTCTTCTTCTTTCAATTTCACTCACCCCTTGTCGTGTACCAATTACTATCTTTTCTGAGCAGCATATTCTCTTTCATTTTATTCTCTAGTTTTATCTTTAATTTTAGAACTCTCGACTGATTTTCATGTCAAATTCTAGTAACATTCGTATAAGGCCTTCTTCTTTCTCTGCTCTTGGGACCACATCATCCGCGAATGTTAAATTGGAGAACCTTAATGAGTTGATGTTAACTTCCCGTCTGTCCAGTTCAAGTTCTTGAAGACCCCTTCTAGGGCTATGGTGAACAGTTTGCATCACCCCTCTGGGGATACGTATTACATTTTAATTTATTATGCAATTTTCCATGGAGTCGAAGATCTTTTCTTAGTTTAAAAAGGACACGTGATTATATTCTATTGATTTTTTCATATTGTTGTAAAGTCACTTTCACTTTTCCAGAAACTTTTATTTACATCGAATATACAACAGCTGATTCAAATATCACAATAACAGTCTTACATATAAGCTCTTCGTACAACTGAACCCGCGATCGTGGCCTGCTTCCTTTATAAGCCCTGGTCTACAGCCCTTATTATTGCAAGAAGTTCATTTCTGGTGACGCAATAATTTCTTTCCGGTTTCGAGAATATTACAGCCGTGGATTCTCCACTGCTGTAATACTCGATCACCCTCTCTTCACCATCTTGTACCTGGGATAGGACGGCCCCCAAACTTGTGTTGCTGGTGTCGGTGTTTAAGATTAACTTGCCGGACTGTGTATTAAAGGCTAGGATTGGGCTGGAACAAAGTGCTGCCTTCAGTCGCCTAAATGATTTTTCGCAATCCTGATTCCAATGGAAGGTCTCTTTCTCAGTAGTCTGCCGATGTAGAGGGGCGGCGATGGTGACAAATCCCTCAACAAAACGCCGGTAGTATGAACAGAGGCCCAAGAAGCTTCGGAGTTCATGCTTGTCTCTTGGGACTGGCCGATCACGTAAGGCTTCTATCTTGTCTTCGTTGGTGCGGATTCCTGACTCGGACACTACGTGGCCCAAAAACTCTAATTTACTTTGAATAGCACTGATTTCAAATTTCGCCTGGCTCTGTATGGAATCGATGTCATCTACTTTGGTTTCAAGGGCCTCCACATTATTTTTTAGGATCTTTATGTCGTCGTTTATCTCTTTTATATCTGATTCTACTATTTGCATTCTTTCATTAACTGTTTCGTTAACTTGTAATACTATTTGCATTAGTTGTTCAAATTGCATTTGTCTTTTTTCTTCAGTTATTTTAAATTCATTTTGTCGTTTTAATTCGGTTTGATCTTGTTTCTCTTCAAATACTTTAAAATCATTTTGTCTCTGTTCATCTAATAATTTAAATTTCGAGAACAATCCTTCAATTAAATTATGTTGTTTTTCTTCCATGGTAGTGACAAGATTTTCTAATTCTATTTTACGTTTTTCATCAAAAGATTTTACTAACCTTTGTTGAATTTCTTCTTGATGTTGTTTTTCCTTCTTGTCACGTTTTTCTAGAATCTGGACTATTTTTTCATCCAGTCCCTCCGTAACCTGTTTGATAATTTTATTTTTTTTGTAGTTTCGTCGGTTTTTTCCATACTACGAGTTTTCATAAATCACTATTTTAACTGCACTTAATATTCTACTTATGATCACCAAATTGGTTGTAAAGTCCGTGGGTTCAATTTAAAATTACAAAACTAATATTAACTTTCACTTTTCTAGAAACTTTTATTTACATCGAATATACAACAGCTGATTCAAATATCACAATAACAGTTTTACATATAAGCTCTTCGTACAACCAACTGAACCCGCGATCGTGGCCTGCTTCCTTTATAAGCCCAGCATAGAAAATTCTCGTAAAAATCATCATCACTCCTACAGGTGCCGAGTCTTTTCGAGAACCATTTTTGATCTCAAAGCGTTTGTTGTCGTACTGAAATGAAACAGGGTCAGCTTTGGGTAAATTTCGTAACAATATATATTCTCATTGTGAGTAGAAGGTCAATTGTGGCATATTCTTTCCGAAATTCCACCCATACGACAGGTTGATAGTAGACTAATTTCTTTTCTATCCGGATTGTTGTTATCCATGAAAATAAATGATAGATTTGCATTAACAGACTTATAAGGCGATAATTTTTAAGAAATGTTCTATCACACTTGTTTCAATAGGTTATTATTATTGCGTTGCTCCATGTCTTAGGCATGGTTTGTTGTTCGAAGCAGCTGTTGAATAGTTGGTTAGTCTTGATATGATTCTGTTGATTATGTCCGGCGTTTTTTTTTCATCATTTCAGCTACAATTTCATTTTCACCAGATTCATTGTTATTTTTTAAGAATTTTAGGAAGAGAATTTATTCTGTGGTTATCTCTGGTATTTCTTGTGATTCCACGTGCATTATTTTTTATTCTGCTTTTGGTAAAAAATCTGGTTGCTCCTGATCTATATAGGTCTTAATAGCATTTTTATGTTGTTAGTATGATCTTATTTCTTCTCACGAATACGATTTGGTGCCACTCTTCTTTTCTTTTCATACATTTAAGGTTCTTATTTTTTATGACATTGTTTGCCATTATTGTGTAGTATTCTTACAAGTGTTTTCTTATCATTGCTCTCATTTATCTTCTGGATTATCTGTATTGGTCGGTAGTATATAGTATATTGTCCTTATTGGTATAGTTGTCATCTTTTTCTATTTTCTTAGGTGTTCCGACTGATATCTTGCTTTAATTTTTTGTTTTCTATTTTGACACCTCCTTTGTGGCCCTTATCGTTGTGGTTTATTTAGATCGTTGGAATCTTCCATGTTCACTATGTATTTTGGTACTTTTACTTTATATGTTTCTTTGTTGTTCTGGATTTGTTCAGTGTCTATTTTAGTCTTCTTGGTTTTTTTGTATTTATTTGTATTTCTCACTATGTTACTTTTTATCTTTGTTGTTACGTTCCTATGACCACTTCCTGTATTAAATGTGTATAGAGGTGTGACATCTTGTATAACCTTTTGACTATTGATAAAGGCAATTTGGTATTTTATTTATCAGGGCTGATTTATGTCCCTTGTCTTTGGGTTTTTTTTTAATGTTATTCATCCCATATAGTTCTTGGTCATCTAAAAATTTTGTCAACATATCTCTCTTCTATATTTCTCTCATGTATACCATATTTCAATTATGCTTTCGATTGGTGTCTTATTGTCGTCATAGTGTAGCACAGAAATCTCCAATAATGATGTATTGGGTGTTTTTGTTTTCTTACATTGCTTTTAGTATATCTTCATATACTATTTCCAATTCATCTTTGTCATAGGTAGATACATATACCTGTATAAGTTTAGTCTTCCTTTTCCTTATTTTTTTTTATGTAAGCCACTTTATCTGAGATAACTTTCGTATTTTCGATGTATGGTACTATTTTTATTGAAGTAAAACCTGACTCCTCTTTGGGTGTCTGAATCGTGGACTTTGTAAAATATCGTGTTGACTGACTTTAATATTGTTCCATTTTTTGTCATGGTTGATCATCATATTTCACAGATCTGCAGTGGTAAATGGCTATCATTAATTTTGCAGAGTTTCCACCATTTTCTTGTTTTCCCAGAATCGTGCATTTTTTGTAAGTGCGGAACTTTGGTCTATATACAATGGATATACCCTAACCGTATAGGGTATATCCATTGCTTCATTGTTCGAGTGGTTTGGCATTAAAAGGCCTTGCTTGTCAAACGTGTTGACGAATGCTGGTTCAGTCGCCAATTTTGGGCACCGAAGCTGTTCGCAGCTGTCAGACGCTACGTATTATGGACTTTCTTGGTTTCACCTTTGTCTCTGAGCCCTTATCGGTATAGGTGGCCCTACCAGTAGCTACGATACTGCCTACATCGCTCCCTGGATATCCAAGGTTACTGAGCCCACAGGCCTCAACAAATGAGAGAGATTTTTTTATTATCGACTGAAATTAATAATTCATGTAATTGGTGAATTCCAATTATTTTACTTTTAAATTCTTTAGGAGCTTGTTTCATCGCTTTCTGTCACTGAGAATTATTTCACAAGTTATGTGATTAGTTTTTAAACCAATGAAAACGTTAGTATATAACTTAAACACACGAAATACATCACAAGTTATATAATAAATGTTGACTAAACTAATTGTAGTGGTCCCATTTATCAATTAAAATTTACATAGTGGGTACAATGGGTAAACCGGGTGTCTCACGTATGAGGGGACAACATTGCTATCTAAGAAACGGTAAGCCATACAAACACGATTAAATAGAGAAAAAGTTGCCTATTTTAAAGCCCATTGGACTATTAACCGAACAAAAAACATTATCTCTTACCGTTCTCAATTTATACGAGGAAAACCAAAAATAACATTATTATTTTTTTATCTTTACTAGATTTATTTTAAAGAATATCGTAAAATGCTTAAGAGAAAAATGTTTTGAAACATAGATTTACATATTAGGGCGTCATCAAATCCTCACTGCTACGTTTCGTTTATTGTGGGCCATCATCAACTATTTTATTTTAACTAGGGACCTGCACTTTTTTTAATATTGTTATAGAATTGAAATACCAATGCATTGGTATTTCATATGTTAATTTTGTACGACGTTTTGGGGGAAAAATAATCATCAGAGCAAAAAACATAATACGGTCCTGCTTATAGCCTAAATAGTCCAATTTTACTTGTTTTTCTTGCGCTGTAAAGCGATGAAAATGGAAAAAATCAGGTTTTGTTTTTTGTAATTTAAAAATCAAGATTTCTCATTGATAATGTCTAAACTAGAAGTTGTGATGGAAGCATGTGACTACAAATATTCGACGCCATAGCAACATCCATGGAATACAATCGACAAATAAACTTTTGTTGCATTGTAAATAGCAAAAAGCATAATTTATGCAATCATTAATTACTTCTATGAAAAAGGACCGACAAACATGGAAAACTGAAATAAATAAATGTACCTAATTTTACGAAATAACGATTTCTCAGAAATGAGAATACGACTAAGAAGAAGATAGAAAGTAATAAAGGCTTAATATATTTTTTAAGTAAATAACTCTTTACTTGTTAAATTAACGTAAACCATTTCGTGATAATAATTCAGTAGTTTGGCAAAAATTCAATCGAAAACAAAACATTAGTTTTTAAACTCTTAGACTCTAAACTTGCACAAATTCGCAACACAAAAGTGGTCAATAGTGTCTTGCAATTTTCACACTAACAAATCAATATTTTACATCTTTGACGCTGCCATTCGATATATCCACAACTCTCATAAGCATATGTATTAACTATACTATACATTTTAGAAGCCATCAATGAGAAATTTTGATTATCCTAATCTCACCAATTTTTATTTAATTTCCAAAGAAAACAAAAACTAAATTTTAAATGTTAGATTTTTACAAAAACGTTGTTCTTTGCTAAAAATGATTATTTTTTCTCCCAAAAACGTCGTATAATACTTAACATGATATATATTCTAACAAAACAGTACAGGTCCGTATAAAATAAGAAATAATTGATTATGACCCAAGAGAAACGAAACTCAGCATTAAAGATTTGATGACGCCCTATTACATAAAAGTATGTGTCAAAAAAATTTTCCATGCTACATTTTGTGATATTCTTTATAATAAATGTACTATAGAAAAGAAATATGTCATTTTCGGTTTTCCTCGTATAACTTCAGAACGGTAATTTTGCTTTAAGTAGTCGAATGGGCTCTAGACCTGGCCTGAGGAGGTTTTCAGCAGCGTGGGTAAAGTTGCTGGAAACCCCTTCAGAGACCGGTCCCTGACGGACGTGGCCGTGTGTCTTAATCGGGAGCAGGGGACTAGGGGCCTCACTCGGGTGGTGAGGGAAAGATATCCCGACCTACTCTAGGGAGCCCCGAACCGGAGGGGTCGGACGACACCTTTTACAACTACGTTGTAAATAAAGTGTATGTAGCGTCTACGGTGTCACGGAGGACAATTACAATCTTCGGGCTGGTGATGAGGAAGCTGGAAGGGACGGATGACGTTACAGCGGAGCACCTGGACCTCCTCAAGAGGCTCAAAGACGACCTCTTGAGGAGGAATGCCGGTGAGCTGGCGGTCACCTTGGGGGAAGAGATCTCGATGAACGCGTTCCGGAAGGCAGTGCAGGTGATCTTCTGGGGTGCGCCCATCAGGGTCACAATATACCAACCCCTACCAAAGGCGGGAAGGGATGGACAGGGGGGCACATATGCCACTGTGGCGGCACCGAAAGCGGTGGGAAAGGTACCGATGGAGAAGGTGGGTCAGCAAGGGAAAGCTGCCCCACCTGTAGCTAGAAGGCGGCCTAATGAAGACGCCGTCTTCATTAAAAAGCCCGAGGGGAAGACGTTCGCGGACACCGTCCGTCTCGTCAGGCAGTCCGTGGACGTAAAAGCAGTTAAGTAGACAAAGCGGGGGGAGTTGCTGCTTGTCACCGAAAAGGGGCAGGCAGCAAAGCTCTCCGAGAGACTGGAGGGGTGTGGGAGGAAGGGATTGCGGCACAGGATGCCGTGGTCCTGAATAACGTCGCCGAGCCAACATTTGTCAGGGCCGAATCGCGGTCATACATCGACGTGACGCTGTGTTCGCCGTCGCTCGCGAGGGGTCTGGGGAGCTGGGAGGTCCTCCTTGAAGAATCTCTCAGTCTTCACAGGTACATCGCTGTCGACGTAGGAGCCTCAGTGAAGCGCCGATGTCGTGACGGGCTCTTCCGGGGTAGGGGTGTAAATGAGGACCTTGTGGTGGATGCGTATGACATTCTCCGCGGGGACGTTGGTGGGTGTTATGCGGGTCTGACGGGGGTCCTCAGCCGCGCACAGGCGCTTGGGATGTGGAGTGAGAGAGGGGGAACGAGAGGAAGTGGAGAGCATGCGTACTGGTGGGATGAGTCATTGGAGAAGGTAAGAAAGTAATGTAACATAAAGAGGAGAGAATAGACGAGAGTAAGGGAAGAGTGGGTAAAGAATGGGAGGAAACCGAGAGAAAGACAGGATATGTGGAGGCCCGGAAGAAGCTTGTAAAAGTTATCGGAAAGGCCAAGCGTGAGGCTTGGAGGAGTTTGGTGAGTGAGGTGGATGGGGACGTCTGGGTGCAGGGCTATAAGATAGTCACCTCCAAATTGAAAGGCAGGGAGAGTCCATATGAGTTGCATAAGGAAGAGAAATTGGGGATCGTTAGGGAACTCTTCCCTAACGTTCAGAATGAAACGGAAGGCTTCACTCGGCAAGAAGACTGCCAGGTGAGGCTTTTCACAGAGAACGAGTTGGAGCAAGCATGTGGAAGGCTAAAAGCGGGTAAAGCACCTGGGCCTAATGGAGTGCTGGTAGAAACGGTGAGGGCGATCATTCGGCACGATTCGGGAGGGATTCTGAACGAACTATGGAAGAGACAACGATTTCTTGAAACCTGGAGGAGAGGGAAAACTGTTCTGATCCCGAAAGGTCAAGGGGAAGGGGGCGTTACGAAATACAGACTGATTACCCTGTTAGACGTAATCGACAAAGTATACGAGCATCTTATTAGGGGACGTGTGGAGGAAGCGATTGAGGCGGCTGGAGGTCTTTCGGACAACCAGTACGGCTTTCGAAAGGGAAGGTCCACAATACAGGCTGTGAGCAAAATCTTGCAACTGGATATGAATCCTGGGTACGTTTGGGCCGCTGTTATTGGCGTGGATGTTGAGAATGCCTTTAATACGGCCAGATGGGAGGGAATCGTGGAAAGAGCGGAGGAATTGGTAATGGATGCGGGGGTTGTAAATGTCCTGAAGGAATACCTGACAGGCAGAGTGATTGTGGTGGGAGACACCGAGATTGGACTTACGCAGGGGGTCCCTCACTCCCACACTTTGTGGAACCTGCTGTATGACCCGATCTTAAGGTTGGCCCTGCCAGAGGGATGCGTCAGCCTGGCTTTTGCAGACGATTTGTCAATCGTCGTGAGGGCCACGGGTCTGGATGAGATGGTAGCTAAGGGCAATGAGTCTTTGGCTATCATCAGGAAGTGGTTCGATAGGAACCATCTAAGGGTAGCTCCTCAGAAGACCGAATGCGTCATTCTGAGGGGCCCCCTTGGGAAGAGGGGAGGCGTTGCCTTCTCTTGGGCCGGGGTGAGGGTGGTCCCTAGGAAATTTATTAAATGTCTGGGGATCACCCCATAGGCTCATTTGGAATGAGCATATTCGAAGGGCTACCCAGAAAGCCAAGGTGGTGGCGGCGGCACTGTCAAGGATACTCCCCAACATCGGGGGTCCGCGGGGGCAGAAAAGGATGGTGTTGTGTAGTGTCGTTAGGTTTGTACTGCTCTATGGCGCACCGGTATGGAAAAAGGTTATGAGAGTGGGAACGTATGCGCGGATGATTCAGTGCACATATAGACAGCGGGTGGCGTGTGCTTACCAGCCGGTATCATCCGAGGGGCTGTACGTCATCACGGGGCAGCTCCCTATAGGAATCGAGGACGATGAAAGGAGTAGGATCTTTGAAAGGGTCGAGAGGGGGGAGGATCGAGTGAGAGTGAGAAAGGAAGAGAGAGAGAGAGAGAGATCCTTAGATATATGGGAGAGGGAATGGAGAAGTGAGGATGCGGGAACAGCGTCCTGGACGAGGAGGCTCGTCAGAGACCTGACTGCTAGGGTTGGCTGTCCACATAGGCAGTCCAGCTATTATCTGACACAGCTGCTGTCTGGACACGGGTGCTTTCGGCAGTATCTGTTCAGATTCAAGAGGAAGGAGGATGAGTGGTGCGTTTACTGTGGACAAGTGGATACCCCTAAACATACTTTCTTTGAGTGTGAAAGATGGCAGGGGTATAGAATGCGAGTAGAGAATGAGTTGGGGTGCGCTCTAGAGGCGAGAAATGTTGTAGAACGGTTGATGGAGAGCGAGAGGAAGTGAAGAGTGATTGTAGAGTTCCTGGCCAGGGTGGTAAGGGACAAAGAGAGAGAGGAGAGGGAGGTGATTGAAATTAGGGAACTGGTAGGTTAGGGACTAGGGGAGCCGGGGTACCTGACGTAATATCTTCGTTGATAGTTCCAGGTACCTAGAGGGCAATTGGAGGTGTTTTAATGAGTATACGGGTTACCGGGAGCGTCACATACACTTGTCATGATTGAACCAAGCGCATGGCCAATCCGTAATAGGATTTCACCTCGGCAAAAAAAAAGTCGAATGGGCTCTAAAATATGTAACCTCCATTTAGGCATGTACTTATCTCTTACCGTTTCTTAGATATTGTTACGACACTTACCTAAGCCGACCCTGTTTCATTTCAGTACGACACCATTCACTTCTTCTGGAAATGGCTCAGCGGCTGTGGAGTTGATGGTTGATTTTACTAGCATTTTCGATGCTGGTTTTAAAAAGGAAGCAGCCCGCGATCGCAAGTTAGATATACAGCGACGACTAGAGTATATTGTAATGTTATTGTGAATGAGCTGTTCTGTATATTTTTATGTAAATAAAGTTCTAGAAAAGTGAAAGTGAATATTAGTTTTATAATTTTAAATTGAACCCACGTACTATATAACAAAATTTGGTGATCAGTGCAGTTAAAATAGTAATTTGATTTATGGAAACCCGTAGCATGGAAAAAATGGACGAAACTACCAAAAAAATAGTCAAGCAGGTTACGGAGGGACTATACGAAAAAAATAAACCAGATTCTAGAAAAACGTGACAAGAAGGAAAAACAATATCAAGAAGAAATTCAACAAAGGTTAGTAAACTCTTTTGATGAAAAACATAAAATAGAATTAGAAAATCTTGTCACTATGATGAAAAGCGAACAACAAAATCTTGTTTCCACTATTGTAATGTCTTCAATAGCACATTACATATAATATCCAAAAAAATGTATGAATTAGGTGTTGCGGTTTTAGTTCAATGCTTGTTCAATGCAAGAATGTAATTGACGAAGGACCTTTAGCCGAACAATCAATAAAACACGTGCCGTCGCGTAAATGAAATCACCAAATAAAAGTTAATCACTCACCTTTTAAGTCGAAGCCCTGCAGGTGGTGTTTACTTGGATCTTCTTTCTGCAGAGGCTAGACCCGCAGCTGAAGGAACTGTTTTAGAGCTTCGTCTGGACAACACGTTACACAAAAAATAGCGACGTAATGTTCATTGATTGAGCAAACAAAAAATCCGGGTTTAACAACAAATGATGAGCTTTTGTAAACACAAAAGAAACAAATGAAAGCAGTTTAGCGGTTGTTACGACCGGAACATAATTCGCAAAATCGTAACACAATAACAACAAAAAGCGGCCGTCTTAAGACGGAATCAAAAAAGCGTCCGAATAGCTTGGAAGTCAATACACAAAACACGAATACTGTCTTTGTTGCTAATTTAATTAGCATTAGCGCTACGGAAGGTTTTGGAAAACGTGCAGAAGTTTAATAATCAATGAAGTAATTCATTCAAATTTAAACAATACACTAAACAAGTTGTGGGGTGAGGAAACAACTATGAAAAATGAATTACAAAATCTTGGTTCCACGATGGAAGAAAAACAACAATATTTAATTGAGGGATTTTTCTGGAAATTTGTAGAAAAACAAGATCAAACTGAATTGACGAGACAAAATGAATTTAAAATAACTGAAGAAAAAAGACAAATGCAATTTCAGCAACTAATGCAAATAGTATCACAACTAAACGAAACAGTTAATGAAAGAATGCAAATAGTAGAATCAGATATAAAAGAGATAAACGACTACATAAAGATCCTAAAAAATAATGTGGAGACCCTTTAAACCAAAGTAGATGACTTCGATTCCATACAGAGCCAGGTGAAGTTTGAAATCAGTGCTATTCAAAACAAAGTAGAAACAGAAATTAAAAAAATGCAACAGGATTTGCAGAGAGGGAAATACCAGCACACCGTGAGTTCCAAAGATTCCTTTAGTAAAACACCCACATTTGATGGCAGCTCATCTTGGCCCATGTATAAACGCAATTTGGAGCCGTGGCTACAGCTAATGGATGGGATAACCAAGAAAAATCCACGTCTCTGGTAATTTCGTTAAGAGGTCCGGCCCTAGAACTCCTCCAAAGCATTCCAGTCAATGAACAAGGCAATTTCGACAAGATCATCGCCATCCTAGACAAACGATACGACAATCAATCCTTGAGCCAGGTATACGAAGTCCAACTGAGTGGAAAACGCAAAAATCCTGTGAAAGCTTCCAAGAATTCGAAGCAGAGATTAGACGGTTAGTTCACGTGTCCTGTCCAGACCTGCCAGAGGAAACGAAAGACCAATTGGCCACACAGAGTTTCATAAAAGGCATCAGAGATGTGAAAGTACACCGAAATCTAAGACTAAGTGGCGTCATGAAAAGTAATGAAGCTCTACTTCGGGGTTTGGAAGTAGAGGTCGTCATGAACATCTCCAATCCGAGGGTCCGAGCAGTTTCCTTTAACCAGGAAGAGTCAGAGTGACCATTTCAAGCGCTGCTGGCTGGTCTGAATAAAATATTAGAACGGTCACAAAGAACTGGCACCAGAGAGGCATGTTACCGCTGTGGACGGACAGGGCACTTTCAACGTGATTGTCCAATGAGGCTACCTCAACGATCACCGACCAGGGGTAACCAACAGAACAGACACATGTCCAGGGACCGTCAGCCAGTCAGCATAAGGGGGCGAATGCTGACTAACCCTCCACCAGCCCCCAAAACATTATCCATAAGCCTAGTCATCAGAAACACCATCAATGGGCGAGTAGTTACCATCACTATCGATACTGGCGCCGCTGTGTCCATTGCAAAGTCCAGGGTTTTGAGAGCATCAGAAATTCGGCAAGTTACCAATAACATCCAGCTCTGAACAGTCACCGGCGAGTCCATGTCAATACAGAGTCCTGGTAGCGAATATTGAGGACGATTTTATAATGGGTATGGCCCTAATTAGTCAGCATGGATTTATGTTCGACCCGAGATATGATGTTCTTCGGTTCCTAAATGAGGAATTTTTATTGACACAGCCCGTCAACAGTTCAGTCACCTTCATAAAAACTGTGGCAAAGTCTTCAGCTAGAATTCCCGGCGAACGGAACAGATTATTCATGGGCAGCTAGATAGCAATCCTGGGAGCTGCGTTGGAATGGTGGAGCTCGTACACTCAGCTCATGACTACTTAGTTGGACAGGCTATAGTAAAAACCGGGCAAGATATACCGATCAGAGTCCTGAATTTGTCCAACTACTACATCAGAATTGCCAATGGTCAAGAGATAACTTGTTTCGAACCAGTAGAGACCATCATCAATTGCGAAGAAGAGTACCAGACGTCGGTGAAGGAGACAGGGCCCAGTAAAGAGTTCCTACAACAGTTTGCTTACCATTTGACACACCTGACACCAGAGAACCAGAAGAAAGCCAAGCAATTTATCACAAAGCATTGGCAAATTTTTAACAGTCAAGATGGAACCACCGGCCGCACCAACATTATCCAGCATCGAATAGATACCGGAAAGGCTCAACCCATCAGAACTCCACCTAGACGACTACCATTGGGGCAACAACAGGCAGTCGAGGAAAACATCGAGTACATTTTACAAAATGGAGTTATTGAGCCATCCATCACCCCATGGTCTGCTCCAGTCGTGCTAGTTAAAAAGAAGGATGGAACGACCCGATTTTGCGTGGATTACAGAAAGCTGAATGACGTCACGAAGAAAGACAGCTATCCACTACCCCAAATCGAAGACACTTTGACGACACTAGCAGGCTCCCGTTGGTTCTCCACACTAGACCTGGCAGGTTGGTCTACACGCAAACGACAGTGAGAAGACAGCGTTCTCCACCAGTAAGGGGCTGTTTCAGTTTACGGTCATGCTCTTTGGGTTATGTAATGCACCCGCTACATTTGAGAGGCTAATGGAGTATGTATTGAGCGGGTTAACATGGAGGACGTGCTTAGTATATCTCGACAACATTCTACTCATGGGTCAGACATTCGACGACCATCTAAAGAACCTGGGCGAAGTATTCTCCAGAATTAATAACGCCAACCTGAGACTCAACCCGAAGAAGTGTTCCTTATTCCAAACAGAAGTAGAGTTTTTGGGCCAGGTCGTTTCCGAGTCAGGAATCCGCACCAACGAGGACAAGATAGAAGCGATCCGTGATTGGCCAGTCCCGAGAGACAAGCATGAACTGCGAAGCTTCTTGGGCCTCTGTTCCTACTACAGGAGATTTTTTGAGGGATTTACCACCATTGCCGCGCCTCTACATCGGCAGACCACTGAGATAGAGACCTTCTGTTGGAATCAGGATTGCGAAACATCATTCAGGCGACTGAAGGCAGCACTATGTTCCAGCCCAATCCTAGCCTTTCCTACACAGTCAGGCAAGTTTAGCTTAGACACTGATGCCAGCAACACAGGTTTGGTTAATAATAAGGGCTGTAGACCATTTCCACAAATATCTTTATGGTCGTCATTTCTTAATCCGGACAGATCATGCCGGCCTCAAATGGCTGCTGGACATGAAGACACCGAAAGGACAACTGGCCAGGTGGATGGAGAAACTACAGCAATACGATTTCAAGGTGGAACACCGTGCCGGCCGTTTGCACAATAAGGCCGATGCCCTATCCAGGAGACCCTGTAGAGCAGAATGCGGACATTGTCTCAAGACGGAACAGCGAGAGGGTATCTCCATCAGGCAGATCCGAGTGCACGCCAATGAAGACTGGACAACGGAACAGTGCATCCATGACAAAATGGCTGATCCAATCATCGAACCAATCTTGTCACTCAGAACGATAGGGGCACCCAGGCCACGATGGGACGAGGCAGCTAGAAACTCCGGCGTGCTAAAATCGTTATGGGCTCAATAGGACTCTCTAAGAGTAGACAATGGAATGCTCAAGCGAGTTTGGGAAAGCGCTGATGGTCGAGAAACCAAATCCCAACTGGTAGTTCCGAAGAGAAAGGTACCAGCCATCCTGACCGAAGTACATGATGGGATTACCCGAGGCCACTTGGGCATGAATAAAACCCTAGACAAAGTTCACCAGCGGTACTACTGGGTGAATTACTTCGAAGACGTCAGAGCTTGGTGCCACAAATGTGCCACCTGTGCAGCCAGTAAGTTCTCGAAGACCCGGACCAAGGGCAGAATGCAGCAGTACTATGTGGGCGTCACATTTGAGAGAATTGCCATCGATGTCGCCGGTGCGTTTCCCGAGTCTGAGAGGGGGAACAAATACATTCAGGAAAACGAGAACAACACCATTACACCCACAGTCAGACGGAATGGTGGAAAGATTCAACAGGACCTTGAAACAACACCTATCCAAAGTCGTCAGCAATAACCAGCATGATTGGGATGAGCATATTCCCCTATTCCTGTTGGCATATCGCTCTGCCGTACATAATAGTACAGGCCTGACTCCAGCCAGGGTCCTATTCGAAAAGGAGCTGCGATTACACTGCGATTTGGCTTTTGGCTCCCCCGAAGAACCTTCCCAAGACATCAACGATTATGCCGACCAGCTCCGACATCACATGCTGGCAATACACGAATTAGCCCGAACGCAGATGTTGGCCACCAGTGACCGGATGAAGACGCGATACGTCCTCAAGGCCAATTCCAGGAGAGGGACAAAGTCTGGCTGTACAACCCCCAACGGAGCAAGGGTAAATCTCCAAAGCTTACACCCGCCTGGGATGGTCCATACGAGGTGGTCAAGTGGCTTAATGACGTCGTCTACCGGATCCGTCGAAACCCCAAGGCTTAGTTGAAGGTGGTCCATTTAGATCGACTCGCTCCCTACCATGGAGAGGATGTTTCTGACCGGCACGATCAGAATTAAACGGAGGGCAGTGTTACGAAATTTACCTAAGCCGACCCTGTCTCATTTCAGTACGACACCGATCGCTTCTAGCATAAAAAATGTTCTGGAAATGGCTCGGCGGCTGTGGAGTTGATGGTTGATTTTACTAGCATTTTCGATGCTGGTTTTAAAAAGGAAGCAGCCCGCCATCGCAAATTAGTTATACAGCGACGACTAGCGTATATTGTAATGTTATTGTGAATCAGCTGTTCTGTATAATTTGATGTAAATAAAGTTCTAGAAAAGTGAAAGTGAATATTAGTTTATTAATTTTAAATTGAACCCACGGACTATATAACAATATCAATGTTTTTCATATGTGAGAGACCCTGTATAACTGGGTAAACGACTTCCACAATGGCAAAGTTACCTTACTAAAAAATATTCAGACCTTGTTCAAACCTAAGTTATCTAGCATTATTACCTTCTCATTTGTAAGTTCTGTTTCATGTTTTTCAATTAATATAATTTAATATAGAGTGCATAGAACAGGTGGTTTATGAGCTTATCGCGTTTAAATATTTGGGTGTTCTAACGTGTGAATGACGACCATGAAAAATTAACACATAATTTTACACAGTTTCGTTAAACTTCACAATTAACAAATTATAAATGACATAAAAATATAAGTTCTTGATAATTCACAACTGACTATCATATAATAAAAAAAATGAGATATATATGCCATTTATCTCAAAATGATAACATATTAAACGCTTTTTCAAGAATCAGTAGCAATACTAAAAAAATAATTTGCTTGCATACCTGTTAAAGTCCCCAGTCATATTTTCAAGGAAACTGAAACTTTCGTTGTAACATAGTTGAACAAATAATGAGTTAAAAAGTTCTAAATAGAATATGGTTTGATTAAGACTAATTTAACTAAACCGTTTAATTATTAAGTTTTTAAATTTCAAAGGCACACTGATTATTAAGAGTTTCTGAATTAAGATCTCACAACAATCTAGAAGTTATTATTCACTATAATTCTCAATTCATACAATAAAATATCTGCTAAATTTCTACGAAAAAGTCATTATACATACAACTTTAATACTTAGAAATATTTAGTTCAGGATTTTGTGTATTTCATTTATTGTCAGACCTTCATTTTTCGAAATACAATGGGCAAGTAAGTAAAGTGCAATTATGTTATTATTATCAGTTGCACTGGACAGGAGAAGTTGTATTACCACAGTATTGGGAGCTGATAATACATGCAAATGAGTTATCCTGAATTAAAAAATGTTGCATAGAACCCCAACAATCTAAGATATAATTTCCGATTAAACTAAACTTTAGCTTATTATAAAAAAGTTTCCCGCACAAATCTTCCGCAGCTAGTGAAATATTGGAATAGACAATTCCTGGGAGGGAGTAACCTACCGCCTTGTAAATGCTACAGCACAATATAGCCACTTCCCACGATAGTTTTGATTGATCCTAACTCTTAGATGGTCTTTAAACCACTAGTACGCCAAATGTCAGAGTTTTCCCTTTCCTAGTAAACGTTTTACTAGTTATTTCTGTTCATCAACTAAAATACAAAAATCCTTCTCGTAGTGCGGTTATAAAAAATTGTTTCTAACAAAAATATAACGCCAGGCATAATTTTCAACCACAAATCGACAATTTTTTCATCTGGCTAATTTTCATGCAACTAAGTGATTGTGTAAATTCAAGTAAAAATAAAACAGACAATAAGTCATAATTATCGTAGGGGTCCATCTCATAGTACAATACTCTTATTGGATGTAGTAAAATAACAAAGACGAATGGTGGATAATTAGATGTATGTAAAAGTACAGAAAAACTAATTTCTTCTTTCGATTCAGTGCTCAAACCACTTCTAAAAGTGTACCACCATTTCTTTATTATTGTAAACCTATATTACAGCTGGCATAAACACATAACCACTGAAAAGAGAAATGTGTGGCTCTATTGACTCTTAGTAAGAACGAATGGTACATCATACAAAGGCAGCGAGAGGCTTTCCATACAACCATAAGGGCAGTGGTGAAGCAAAATTCTAATGCTCAGCTAGATTAACAATGGTATAATGTCTGGCATCCCATAGGTAAAGCTCTAAAGTCCCCACTTAGTAACTTAAAATGGTTCGCTAAAGGAAACACTCTTGAGAAATCAGCTCCATTCTCTTAAGCCTTTGTATGATTCTGACCTGGCTGATAATTTAGAATGTATCATGAATAAAAACATTGCCATGAAGATTTCCAACGATACACAAGACAATTAATATTACTGCTATTTGATATCGAATTTTATTGTACAAATCTAGTATTACATGTTTAAATAAAATAAAATATGCTTAAATCACCTTTTTTATTTCTTAGATGAGATGCAAACATTTTTAAATAACTAGCTATAGCTGTACTACACAAGGAACAGTGATATTATTTCAAAGTGCAATTTAAGCAGCTAGCCAAGTGTCCACAAGGCATAAACACAATAGATTGAGGTACTGAATGGAGTTTTGCTACAGAACACTGCTTTACGGAATGGAAACCGTAAACGCAACACTAGTGGACAGCTAAAGTGACATTTTTCGTATTATATGTTTGGGTGTGATAGAGAGCGATGCGAGAGCTAGTACCTACGCATTCTCACCCCAATGATTGGTATTCTGAGACCTCGTGCTCTGTTTAAACAAACCAATGAGAGCGAAATCATTTTGATAGATGCTTAAGCGTAACTTGTAATATACCTACTGATCTCTTCTTTCATGTTTTTTTAGTGAGAATGAATGAGACATATCGCATTCCTTATACAGATTATGTTTATTGTTATTTTTAATGAAAAGGTATTGCTTATCATGTCATCGAAAACAAGATGGGAGGTCCTGTTTGAGGATCTATAATTGCCATATTTCCCTACATCTCGTAAATTATGACTTAGGTTTTCAGTGGTATATGAATTACACATACTGACGGTTAGCAACTCGTTTGCTGATTTAAGTTTCAACCAACCAATGAGCTTATGACGTCACAGGAAAGTTTTAAAGTGTTGGAAAATTTTACACAGCATTGCCATATTTTTCAAGATCTGAGGAAAACATATATTAAATGATCCTCACGACAATGGTAGATCATTTGAAACATGACAGTAGTTGTTTTGCATGCTATTTTGACAAATTTAAAGCAATATTCTACTGGAAATCACTTGATGCAGTATATATGTGATTAGAGTAAACTTTTGATATCATACAATATGCTTATAAACTTATGGATTACGTTTCCATGTTATTTGATGTGTGATGGAAATCGATGCCGGGTAGCAATCCAATAATTGTAATTAGGTAACACGAAGCCTCTTTAGAGCTTTCTTTTGTCTTATAGATTTCATCTACGGGTTATTTCAATTGTGTTACTATGTTCACAATTATAGCCGTCTGAGCTATTTTTTTTTTAAATTTTGCATGTGTGTAGTTTAATATGTTTGTGACGTTGTCTCAAAATGTTATTCGTTATGTATACACTCGTGCATATGAATGAGTTGTCCTCTAATTATCTACCACTTGTAGATACATTTTACAAGCAAATTTGTTTGTGTTATTCATATTGATCTTGGAGGAAGACATTAAGGTAAAACTACACTTGAATGTGAACAATAGGCCGTTTTCAATTCTGTTAGTTTTATTTTATTATTTTTTTAAGCATCTGTTTTACCTTAAATATCACGCTAATATCTATATGATTTGAATCAAAAATATTTAATACATATGACTTTTATTTCATAGTTTTGATTTTCAACCCTTTCTACCAACAGTGATTTATATTATAAGTAAAGTGTAAGTGAAATGACAATGTTGTTATAAAGATTGTCAAACACTCATATAGTGTTTCAGATGTATAGCGATTGAAACTCTAAGATAGGAATATATTACATATATTTCTAATAAATACTTATGATTCGACAAGCGTACCTCTCCTCATATTTAACATGAATTTTATTATCATATTGAGAACAGACATTTTCTTTGGTTTTCCACCAATTTTTGAAATTCACAACTCTGATCATATTAGTGAGGTTTTGTCCCGCTTTCTTATTCAGTGTTGTTTGGTGTTCTCCACCATGTCTGTTTCATCTTTCAATCCATCTAACAGTCATAGTTTGTCGTTTGTGTCTTTGTTGTCATGTTTTGATCCATTTTGACTGCAACAGTGTCCGAATCCCTGTGATGCCAGTTTCCTCTACCGTTTCTGTTGGTTCGTTTTATTTGGCTGCGACAGCGTTTGACTATCACAGATGATATTTTCTTTGCCTCTCGCCATTTCGCTCTCAGTGCGTATTTTGTTTATCAAATGTTCAATAACTTTTAACAATTATTAGAATCTTGTATACACTATCATTATATTTTTCTAACATTTTTGCAACTCCCCTTATAGATTTTATATGTCCTGCGCAATATGTTCCCCACACGTATACATTTCTCTGTGCGCTGACATATACATCTCAATGATATATTTATCTTATAACCTTCGCACTCTCCAAATTGAACATCTTCACTCAAGGTTATCAAAACCACAATGAATGGCTCGATACCGATATGCCTATCAAATAAAGCATAAACATCCTATACTGTTATAATATTTGAATGAGCAATTGATTTCTATTTAATACGAGTCCTACCATTATAGCATTACACATTTCTCTTAAATAATTGTATTTTCAGTTTTTTGAACGATGACATAATCTTAACCACTGAGTTTTTTAAACTTGCTGTCATAATATATTGTTTAATAAGCAAATAATTTTCTGAAAAATTGTGTGTTTGTTAATTTGATGTTACGAATTTTTTTCCGATCCACTTTAAATGCTTTTATTGTTTTGACTTCATTGCGTATATGGCAGCCAGGTGGCCAGGTTCCAAGCATGTGGAATGATGGTTTGAACTTGAGCTACAACATTGAGTTTATCTGCAACAGTGTCTGAATCACTTTGATGTCTTTTTTCCGCTATTGATTTTCTGTCGGTTCGGTTGCTTTGGTTGCGACTGTGTCTAATAGCGCTCTCCAGTGACAAATTCTCGGCGACCATTTTGGCAGCGTTAGGTGGTCCGTTACTATGTGCAGTAGCCTTCCCTCCCTCCCCGGTGATTAGGTTCCTCTAATGCCTCATTTGACAGACATAATCTTTGGAACATTGTTTACAATCAAGCTCTTCAATAGTATCGTAAGGTAAGAGATTCCTAAGTGCTGTACCACAGCTATTAAGCCGAATTTCAACATGTCGAAAGCAAGCAAGCCAGCGTTCCAGAATCCTGCCGCCAGAATCCAGCCTCTTAGAATCCCGCCTTCCAGAATCTAGCTTGACAAAATCCTGCCTGCCAGGCTCTACCCTACCAAAAATACAGCCTCAATATGTTAAATTTCAATATTTCGAATGCAAAGATGCGTAATTCCAATATGCTGAAATTATATATACCGAATTTTAACATGACGAATTTCAATATGCCAATTTTCATCATGCCGAATTTCTATATATTAAATTTTAACATGTCGAAAGTCGAATTTCAAGTTGTGGAATTTCCTCATAGCGACCCAGCTACATTCATATACCCATTCTCCCGAAGAAACGTATACACTATCGTTTGATATAGCGCAGATGCTCTGAGCGATACCTACTCTGCGAGGATACCAGGATCGAATCGCCACGAAGGCTTTTTGACTAATTAATTACAGCAGACGACACAAGATATGCCACCAACAATTCAAGGATGAGATCACTCAGCTGACAGCTCCCTGTTTATGCCTCGTCTAACCTCTATGTTAAGTCAGCAACCCTACCCATTAATATACTCCACGAACCTTAACTTCTAGCAGAATGTTGAATTCTTCTACGTGCTAAAAACCAGGTAGACACGCAGTTAGAGAAAAATTGCTGATTTTGCCGTCCTTAATTAATTCTAGAATTTTTTAAAATACCGAAGAAAGGCACGTGCGTAGAACCCGTCGGGTAATGGCGGAAGGTGCAGCCAATCGGACAATGAACAACTCACGGGGTAGGGAGTTTTGTTGTTAACTTATTCGCGAAGATAGTACTCATATGGGAGGGGCCAAAGTCCACGAGGAAAAAAAAGGTCTAGAGAATTTCCAAACTAGTTTGGGGCCGGAACTCAATAAAAGTAGTCGAACGTGACGCGACGGATTTAGGGGGACATAAAAAGGGTGGAAACCAGACTCTTAAGAGAGGAACGTTTCACCTGTCCAAATAGGGCGTTAGGAACTAAATTATAGAGTCATTATAAAATTTATCGTAGGGGGACGGGAAACGCGAGAGTCGCGGGTGTGTTTTGATTAGTGTTTAGCTAGCTAGAAAGTTAGTGAGATTTAATTTTTTTTAATTCACAAGTAAACCTTTTGGGATTAAAGGATAAATCGCATCCAGTGACTACCTTTACATTTTACTAACCGAGGAGTGTTAGTGCCAAAATACCTGTGAGTTTGTCCGTAGAGTTGTAGGTTCAGATTGTGAACCCAGGGTAGAGGTTTCTTAAACCAGCAAACGGCCGGGAAGAGACCTCGTGATAGGGACTAAGTAGCGTCGGAGTACGCACAGCTAGATTGTAAACTGGTAAAGATTTCATCTGACTCCCTGAATCGGCAAAAGGAACGAGCGGCAAAAATTTTGTTTTCTTGTCTTGTGATATTTTGTTTAAATTTGGTTTTGTATTAATTTGTTTTTTTTATATACATTATATGTCTATTGGGGATATACTCATATATGCGTTGGATAAACTGGCTCACCAACGTTTGCTGATATAAGAGAAGACCCATTGTAGTAGGCACCGATAGGGCTTAAATAGGGTGTAATTGTACCTGTCATTCCCAGGATTAGTGGGTATAAGTAATATTGTGTTCCATAAAGTTATTAGCATATTTTCTTGGGTTAATTAAAAATCATAATTTGGGGAGTTACAGTTGTTTTGTCAGATTGTGCAACTAACAATATTTAAAGTTTGACTTTTTCCCTTTTGTCTTTTATATACATTGTGGGTTGGTTTTATTGTTTCTAATTTTTTTCATTTAATTTTTTTTCAATATACGTGTCATTTTTTTTGGTTGTTTACTTTTACCTCCTTCCTTCTTCCCATACAACCACCAGCATTTGCGAAGCCTGGGGACTTACCCTCTTAGAGGAGGCCAGGTGACGAAAACCAGAAGCTACCAAGGACTGAGAGTCAAGGCAGATAAGGGGCAGTATAGTTCCTTTTATATTATTTATTTTCAGCTAACATTTACAGAGAAGGGTTCCCGGAGTCTTTCTATCCAACACAAATTACTTCGGGTGGTGGCAGCATTCCACTTTTCTCTCAGGGCCTTTATTCATTTTTCTCTCTTACACAGTAAGCATGGGCATAGAGTGTTACACTGGTGGCAGCGGTGGGATCTGGTTATATTTTAGGAAGTTAGGTGGTGATGTTAGGGACTTTAGAGAGGAAAACAAACACAGGGTTGGCACTAACTGTTGAACAATAACAGGGTTGAAAAGTCTAGCCAGAAAGAAGCGATAGGAAAGGTTGAATTTAATGTGGAAATATAAATTATGCACTATCGGTTTTCTGATTCTGTTTATGATTGTTTATAATTTGTGAAGAAAGATTGGACAATTTTATTTTGATATTCATACAGGGAGTTTCTAAAATTTAATTACCAAGACTTGAGTAATTTTTTTTTGAATTGTTGTTCTGTTCACTGATTTGTTATTAATAACATTTCAATAATGAAATAAAGACACCAGATAATTACATACCGGGTGATCCAAGCTGAAGGATCAACGAATTGAGGGTCAGTGTGCGAGAACAGAAAGTATTTTGTTTTACTTTTGAGCTGTTGGTACAAAGTAATAAAGCGAATTATTCTTGATATTGCTTGCTTTATAGATTTTTAATTCAATTAAACAAAAATTGATAGTAAAGGGTTTGGTTTGAGTTTTATTATATATATATATATATATATATATATATATAAAGTAACTTTTGATCGTCTTTTTGTGTTTTGAATTGGTAGTGTTTTACCATTTGATATATGGAGATATTTTATTATTGTTGATTGCATTTGGTTTACCACTGATTGGAAATGTTATTTGATGTATATTTTTGTTGTTTTTCATTTCTTATATGTTACCATTGATTGCACTTGATATATTGATATATTTGGTTGTTTTATTATTGATAGCATTTTTCTCTTACTACATTTGATTTGAAATATTATATGGAACTTTGGAAAGTTTCCAAGGTATAGAGATCACGAAACTTTATAGATTTTTCTTTAATAGAGACGATTAGTATATTGCATATTTTAATAGATAGGACTTGATATAGAGGCATTGTAGAAATGCCAATGTTTTTGGTGAATACGGATGGTCACCTGCGAAGGTCCAGACGACCAGGGAAACCACCTTGGCTTAGTCAATTTTAAGATAATGAAATCGCCGTGCGAAAAACGGTTGAGAATATTTTTTGCAGCTTTAATGAATTGGCTAGCTGTAAAACCCAAGCAAAATTAATACATTCCCGGATGAGGGATGTAAAAATCCTGATTCCCCCTCCCCTGACATAGACTCATTTTTTCTCCCCCCAAGGAAGGTTATCATAACCATTCATTAGTTTCCTGACAAGTCGTTGAATACCAGAAGGGTTTATCTAACTTAGAATTTTCTGTTCTATAAAATAAAGATCAATTTTTTTGTCCGAATGTGAGATTAAAATTTTTTGTTGTATTAGGGAGATAATTTTGGTCTCCACCCGTAAGATTTTCCTATATGACATAAAGGCGTTAACCGTAAACCAATTTTATTTTTGAAAATAAATACAAAATTTTAGTTTCGAGTTTAAAGTCCGAAAAACATAGATAACTTAAGTGAAATATGTTGAGTCAGTCCGAAAATTTAAGTAACGTAATGTAGTCGCCGCAGAAATAAAAAGATAATATGGTATCCTCTCCATTGTAGCATAAATGCAATGTTAATTCTGCTAAAATTATGAAATATTTTATTAAACGTAATGAGATAAGTATTCAGACGACTTAGAGTATTTTGAAAGACAGTAAAGTAGATGAAGAGATATTTTTTAAGAGAATAATTTATTTCCATGAATAAAAATAATTAATTCAATACCGGATATGAAAAAATAGTGAAAACTATATAAATAAAAGGTAAACGCACGGAGTAATGTTCGCTAAGGAATGTACTCAGTCAACAGTTTTGTCTTGTGTGAAGAATACGATCTCAGCATAAGCTGTATTATATTTGAACGAAGTGCGAATAATTATTACAAATGATTTTAGTGCTACGAGGCATGATTATAAAGAGTATGACATTTTGAAGTGCTAATGTTTTTGACTAGGTAAGATGAGTTTATCACAGGGACTGTACTGTGGATATACAAGTAAAAATAAAAATAGTTTGGAAAGGTGTTTAATGAGTAGCAAACAGAAAGGTTTGTAGTCAACTCTTGATAGCAGTAATTAAGTAAGTTTTAGAGAAATTTGATTTTGTTTTGTTTTGGAAAATGGATCAGTAATTGAGTCAGTCTTTTGATTTTTTTTTTAAATAAAGTAAGATGGAGACATGTTCACCAGTGGTGAGCTAAGACAAATTGTCTCTTGTTTTTTTAATAGATTTTCTTTTCTTTGGGTCACGAACTGTAGGAGTCAGTGATGGACTCACAGACCCAATATCCGTCAGAAATTGGATGAATAGCACAAATGTTTGCTATGAGCCAGGGCAATCATTAGGAAGAATATAGGTGGGATTTAATTTTGGTGAATTATAAAAATGTTAGAGATAGATGTTTTACTTATTTTATTTGGGATATAAACGAAACTTAACAGATCACGTTCAGAAATTTTGAAATGTTGATAAATATGTTTATTTAAAGTTGGGTTATTTATATATTGTAATTGATTTGGGATAATTATTTTGAATTCTGATTTTGGTATTTATATAAATAAGTTCATTTTAATTTCATGATTTTTGAAAATATTATTGGGAACATGTGCGTAAAAAAGGTTTAATAACATTGTTAGTTTTGATTTTTATTTTGATTTTGTACTTTTGATAGAATCTTGAGATTTTTTGTTGTATTGTTGTTGGAAATAACTTTGGGTTTATTTTTTTTGGTTATTGCAATTAATTGTTTTATTGTTATATGATGTAATTTAAAGACTTGAAAAAAAGGTCTTGTGTATGGCTTCAAGAAAGAAGTCCTCAGTTTCATCGTCATGGTCATGGAGATACAAAGATGCAGATCTCCTACTAGCGCTTAGCTAAAATACTACGATACATGAAGTCATGGGTATGGTCAAAAAGTTAGTAACCCGCAGTTAGTAGTACGGTAATAGAGGTACGCTTAGTGCCCATGAACAGATTCACGTCAGTGCGTTCAAGGACAATCGTGCATTTCGAAATGCAAAGTAAAGCGTTATAAGGTCGCGAAAGGACTTAATGGTTCGATTTCAAGTTCGAAAAAAAAACGGCCGGGAAGAGACCTCGTGATAGAGACGAAGTAGCGTCGGAGTACGCACAGCTAGATTGTAAACTGACTCCCTGAGTCGGCAAAAGGAACGAGCGGCAAAAATTTTGTTTTCTTGTCTTGTGATATTTTGTTTAAATTTGGTTTTGTCTTAATTTGTTTTTTTTTATATACATTATATGTCTATTGGGGATATACTCATATATGCGTTGGATAAACTGGCTCACCAACGTTTGCTGATATAAGGGAAGACCTATTGTAGTAGGCACCGATAGGGCTTAAATAGGGTGTAATTGTACCTGTCATTCCCAGGATAAGTGGGTATAAGTAATATTGTGTTCCATAAAGTTATTAGCATATTTTCTTGGGTTAATTAAAAATCATAATTTGGGGAGTTACAGTTGTTTTGCCAGATTATGCAACTAACAATATTTAAAGTTTGTCTTTTTCCCTTTTGTCTTTTATATATATTGTCGGTTGCTTTTATTGTTTCTAATTTTTTTCATTTATTTTTTTTTTTCAATATACGTTTCATTTTTTTTTTTTTTGGTTGTTTACTTTTACCTTCTTCCTTCTTCCCATACAACCACCAGCATTTGCGAAGCCTGGGGACTTACCCTCTTAGAGGAGGCCAGGTGACGAAAACCTGAAGCTACCAAGGACTGAGAGTCAAGGCAGATAAGGGGCAGTAAAGTTCCTTTTATATTATTTATTTTCAGCTAACATTTACAGAGAAGGGTTCCCGGAGTCTTTCTCTCCAACACAAATTTTCTTCAGGTGGTGGCAGCATTTTGGCAATGCTAGAAACCAAACTTCATTTTCAGCAGCCAAAGACGATATTTTTGTATTAAATACAAACATTTTACGCTCCTATAGACTTCTTTAAATTGTTAAGGTTCCAAAAAATTATCGTTTTTAGCATGCCCTCTCATATATGGCGAAATCGAATCTCCTGCATAGCGTACTACTTTCTTTCAACTTAAGTCTATCAGAACTTACCTCCATGCTAGAATATATTTTGACACAAAATGACATTTTCATTCGTAATTTAATCTCTCTGTTTTCATTATATTTTTAAATATAATTATTAACCCCATATTAGATTTATACATAATTATTTTGGGTTTCACTATATCGAAAATTTTTGTATTTTATTTATAAAATTGACATATTTCTACTAAATTTATGTTTAGTTCATCGTCATTATCAACCTCATAAATGTTAGTATCATCATCGTCATCACAACTAATTTAAAAAAATATCACTAATAAAAAGCTACACTCTTCCCGTGTAGGATAGTCTATATTTTATTTGATAAGATACTGGATAAGCTTTAGGGGGGCGGTAACTATTGTTTTCACCCAAATTTAATATCTTGCAAATAAAAACTGATACAGGCGTTTGTCCAACCAAATATCAATTTAGAGAGATTTATAAGGGCTTAAAATATTGGTCTTGAATCAAAGAATATCTGGCGGGATCAAAAGTCATAGAAATGACTTTTGAAGATGTAATTGGGTCTTTAGAATTACCAAAAAGCTTATAAATAATTACCCTTGCTAGTTTTTCGTAAAAATCCGAATATAAAAATGTTACAACTTTATTATGGATAATTTAAAATGCATTCAAAATAATCCGATTTAAAGCTCTTTCGGTTAATTGAGAAGCATTTTTTTCGTTGTTTTATATGGAATGAAAAATTTCTCGAAAGGTTTCACTATCTTCATATTTTATTCGTTACAAGCATTTAAACAATTAAATAGTTTATGGGATATCTTTTGATCAGCTTTCGACTGTTTTGACAAGATATTTGTTTTCAGAAAGCCAAAAAACACCAAAGACGCTAGTCAGTCCATATCTCTCAGATAGCTACGAAATCATCCCTGTCTCCCCTACTATTTGCTGCATGTTAATGATCTGTAAACGTGGAATGGGAGTCAAGAAGCGATACGAATTTGAAGAATTTTCAATCGAGTATATATAGCCTAGTTTTAATTGTAATCCAATATAAGAAGTTAAGTCAGAGAATAAAGTAAAGTGAGGTTTAAAAAAAGTGGTTATTGAACACAAGTTTAGTAGGAAGTGGTATTAGAGGTGAAAAATAATTAATTTTCAGTGGTTAATACAAGATCTAAATTCAGGAACATTAAATAAACTACATTCTTGAAATATAATAAAATCGCATAAACGGTCAGGCTAAATTAACATCAGAATTAGTCAGAATCGTCTAATTTTGTTTTCTCCAGACAACCTGAACACCGGAGCATATTGAGAATAAGTAAGAAGGAGTCTCTCGATGGAACAAGGAAAATAATACTAAGCATGTATTTGCAAACTTTTTTTTCAAGCTAGTTTAAAGGTTTTTAGCTATTCATTGAAAATAATAACAAGGAAGCTTTTTTCGTATTTTTATTTAATTTATAATTAATTGTATTAAAAATATTTTGCAGGTATTAATGAGACAAAAATATCGGAATTCGCTCTATAACATTCTAAGAAACTTGATTAGATAATTTACTATCAGAAGCTGTCACAAAATATTATAAATCATGGGCATCAACGTAATGAATTTTCATGAACTGACTGTTTTCCTAAATAGTTTGCTTTTGTCTTATAATCTATTTGGAAATAGTCCAGAAGAAAAATTTGCACAAATTAGACTAATTAGACGGATTACCTCGGTATTGTCAATGTGTTAATACCAAAAACTTATAGTTTACTTAGTAATAACAGATTACTCTATAAAATAAAAATCATTATACAATACATACGTATTTAAATAGTTTACTTATGATACGTATTTCCGTAATGGTTTTTAGGTCTTGACCAGACATCATTAAAGTCCAAAGTTAAAAAGTTAAGTCCAAAAAAAAGAACGGAATCCCAAGAGACTACTTAAATAATAATCTCAAATCAATTGGTGCCGATTTCCATAAAATCGCTGCCTAGTTATAAGTAATTTGGTCAAGTGCGAGTTGGACTCGCATACTAAGGATTCCGTACCACTTTCAGGATTCGCTTGATTTTTATCAGAATACATATGTATTTAGATTTCTAATTTGGCCCCCAAAAATTAACATTAGAGTTTTATTTTACTAATAAATTTTCAGGGAAGCCTTTTATAATCTACTGAGGCTCTATAGATTGGAAGATAAAGGGCAAAATAGGTCAAGTTTTAAATTATAAATTATTAAATCTGTTCTGTTCTGGTCAGCCGTGGAGTCCCTGGTGCATCGAGCTATATCCATTTCCAAACCCAAAAGTTTGAGAAGGGAATTAGCTTGGGTTAAGGGTAGTCTTCTAAACAACGGCTACAGCAAACGAGAGATTCGCAATTCCATTTCGCGTCACTATCATCCGCTTCCTAAGAAAGAATTTTCACCTAATAAATCAGTAGCATATTTGTCATATATCAGCAAGGTCACGGATAGGATTGGGAAGCTTCTCCATAAGCACGAAGTGAAAACAGTCTACAAACCACTATCCAAAATCTCACAAATGTTACCCTCTCCAAACGATAAACAAAATCCTCTTTCATGTAAAGGTGTTTATTCCATTCAATGCTCGTGTGGGGCAGTATACATCGGTGAAACAGGTCGATCTATAAACACTCGTCTGGGTGAGCACAAACGTTGTTTGAAAACGGGACTGCTTTCAAACTCTGCTGTAGCTGAACATCGTCACGAAACGGGCCATCAAATCCTCTTCGACAGCTCCTCTGTCGTGGCCAAATCTCCGTGTTATTTCACCAGAAAATTCAATGAGGCCTTTGAAATCGCCAAAAATCCGAAGAATTTCAACCGAGACAAAAGTTTTGAACTTTCGTCCATCTGGCAATCTTCCCTCAACATTTCCACAAAATAAATCACTTACATTATCCACTAATAAAATTCCAGGAACGTATACCAAATTTCATGAATATCATAAAATAATCCCTTTAAGTGCCTCCTACCCTTCTTTTACCTGAAAATTTCGGGGGGCCAATTTTTTTTTTTTTTTTCGTACCTATTACTCATATAGAATTTGTACATCATTGTGACAAGTTGAATAAAAAGTGTAGTTTTGAAGTGTTCGTGAGAAAAAGATAAAATGAATGGAGTAGCCGCAAGGTAAGTAACATTTATTTTGTTTTTGTCTCAGCCTTGAAAAAGCCCCTTATAAGAGTGGGCGAAACGTCGGAAAACTTTGTTCATATCCCGCTTTAGGTATATAAATAAACTAATTCGAAAAATGACGCGGTCCAAATCCGGAAAAAGCAGAATCAGCTATGACTCTGACCGCGAAAACCTCCGTTCTCATATTAAATCTGTTATTCAAATTATTTAAAAATACAAATAAAATATATTTTTCAAAATTTAAATAGTGTAGTTTCTAAAATGGGAATTAAGTCAATGTTTAATATTTTTGCTAATATCTTTTAAACAAATGATTTAAAAATATGATACATTTGTAACTCACATAATGAGCCTTTTATTTGATATATTACATGATGCGTTTGAAAATTGAATATTTATTTTCCATTTAATTGTATAATTGGTTGCTAAAATTACTATGGAGGTTTTCTAATATTTTTTCGTATAAATTTCAAGTGAGCCCCAGTACCCCTAATTATTTTCAAAATTTTAGGTAGTATGGTTTCGGAAATAAAGCCAGAAATAAGAATTTTTTATATATTTATGTTAATATTTTGTTAACAATTAATTTTAAAAATATGAAAAATATATATTTGTATTCCTCATAACGAACCCCTTCATTTGATATATTGCATGATGTGTTAAAAAATATTTTTTATTTCTCGTTTAATTTTATAATTTGGCCCCCAATATTAATGTTAAAGATTTCTTTGCATTTTTCCTGTAAATAAAAAAAAAGGTCTTACAGTTTGGGGAATAAAGGGAAGAATGGGTAATTTTTTTAATATATTTTTTTAAATATATTTTATAATATTTATTTTGAAAAAATTAAAAAATATATATTTGTATTAGTCATAATAAGCCCTGTGATTTGATATATTACATGATCCGTTAGAAACAAGTTTAATTTTTTATTTTCCATTTAATTCTATAATTTACCCCCCAAAAGGAATATTAGGAGTTTTTCCTTATTTATCCAGTTCAGGGTGAGGCGCTATAACTCTATTTTTTTTTCAAAATTTTACAGCTTATGGGTTTGGAGATAAAGGGGGAAAGAAAGGGTAATTTTTTTATATTTTTGTTAATATCTTTTAATTAATTTATTTTTAAAATATGAAAAAAAATATTTGTTTTCGTCATAATGAGCCCTTTCATTTGATATATAACATGATGCTTTAGAAACAATTTTAATTTTGTATTTTCCTTTTAAATCTATAATTTGCTCCCCAAAATTAAAAGTTGAGATTTCCCCTTATTTTTCCAGTAAACTTCAGGTTAGACTCTATACCTCTATTTTTTTTCAAAACTTTACATTTTATAGTTTCGGAGATAAGAGAGGGGATGGGTAAATTTTGGTATATTTTCATTAATATCTTTTAAATTTTTTTTTTTAATTTAAAACAATATATTTGTGTTCCTCAGAATGAGACCTTTCATTTGATGTATTACATGATGCGTTTAAAAAAAATTAAATTGTCATTTAATTCTATAATTTGCCCCCCAAAATTAATATTAGTAGTTTCTCCTTATTTTTCCTGTAAAGTTCGGGCAACGTTTTATATAATTCCTATTTTTTTTCAAAATTTTAGGCTCAGTAATCTCGGTAATCAGGGGAGGGGGAACGTTCGATTTTAAAAATTTTCCCCCCAGAAGTACCCCTAAAATAAAAATTTCTTCTTTTACGATATGTACTTCTGATCGGGTCACCAAACTATACATTGATTCCAAATTTCAACCTCTTCCGTCCAGTAGTTTAGGAGAAAATTGCTGTGATGTGACAAAGGCAGAAATCCGGAGTGATATTATAAGGGTATCCGTATATTGTATATACGGAACCCTAAAAATTGGTACATCGTTGTCTTGGAATAAGATTGTTTTTTATTAAAATACTTATTACCAGCCATCCTTGTAGCTTACGTCGAAAAATCATAACTATGTAGCCAATTTTATTTAGATTGATTTCCGGGGCGTTATGTAGTTCTATCAACCCTTTTATTTTCAAGAGTCTAATAGATTCAAGAAAAGTTATTAGGTATCTCTCCATACCTGCCTTTAAATATAATACAATACATTTGGCTACAACTAGATGAAACGCGAACTCATTTCTACTGTCAAAGTTCTTGGAATTCGAAAAAAAGGCCCCAAAATTTGGCAACAAGGTCTTCGGAATTGGCATGTTCCGATTAGTTTTCTGAGAAAATATCAACAATGAAACAATAATCTACAATATTTATCCTGCAACCCCAAATAATACGAGAGGGATGCTTTTACAGGAATTACTCCACAAATGCTAAAAAATATCAGGACCGTTAAAAAATGTTTAGTTGGCAAAAGGTGTCAATAAAAACACCTTAATTAAAAACTCAAATCTTGAATCGAGCATCTATACCTCTCTCGACCTGTATTGGCTAGCCTGAGAGTATTATTAGCTGAATGTTGAGAATTGGCCGGATTTCAAATGCTCTGAAGACTTGTTATCTAATCCGAATTTAGAAATGGTATAACGAGCCATTTTCAAATGTGATGGTGATTGCTCGGACATAGAAGGTGCCCTCGATGAATAGGCTGTTATTATATTCGCATGGAAACTGTATGCAGAGCTGCTAGAAAATTAGTTAAAATTCGCCCATTTATGCTGACAGAGTGGCTCTTTATGGTAGTAGCATAGTTTCCTTGGCCACACCTCACTGGTAATTGATCTAGAAGTCCCATCCTGCACATCCTCAATCGCAGTTTAGAATTATTTTTAATAGGCAGCGATAAAAGTGAAAATTTGTAACAATATGATTCATCGTTGTGGGATTATGCATAAATATTTGTTGGTAGCAAAAGAAATTAATTGTGCACTGCTTGACAACAAAATATTTTGTTCAATTCATGAAAAATTCCTTTGCATTAGTACTTTAATACTTTTGTAGATAAAATGTACTGAAGATGTTAGAAGTATGTTCATTGCTTACAGCGTTCTACATCTTGTTAATGGTAGACCTGAGATATAAACATCGACATCTAGGATTTTCGAATTAGCACACAGAGAGGACATTTTGTTGTGGGAAACACATTGCAGACAATTTCAATATATTGCATCTTTAACAAATTCCATATTTTATTGCTACCCCGAAAAAACCTGTAACCTAACCCAACCTTTTATTTCCACTAATCTATCCCCATAAAACTCTTAGAATCTCATGATTAGATAGCACAAAATCTTGTATCCATCATGAAACATAAACAGCTAACCCAGCGAACACAATGATGTCATTCCGGATTCTTAAAAAGTTCATATTTATGATTTGGACATCCAAATCAAAATGAAAATTAATTCTCTGAGAAGTGTTAAAGTCGTTGAATGCGCCTAAAAATTCATACTGACTTCTTAAAACAACTTATAGCGCAGTCATTTTTTTTAAGGTTATAATGATATCATTTTTCTGAGTTCATAACAAAGTCACATTTCGTACTTAAAAATAGTACTTAAAGAACACATTTTTAACTTCATCGCAGACCTCATAGAGACATCATTTCTTTCATACGTGAAATATAAAATATTCCAATGAATTCTTATTGCGGTTATTTTGCCTGTACATTAAGGTTTACTCACCTCAGTTCTTTCTCCAAAAAATAAAAGTATTTGAAGTAGAAGCTTAATAATTATCTTCATTTAATAGAATTAGTACCGCCTTTAATTTATGTTTTGTTTTGTTTATTCGTTGGGCAACAATATTGAATTATCAAATTAAATTGTATGGTCTTGGTCCCATAAAATACTTTGGATCCTAATTTCTTAAAAAGTGATTAAATATATATCATATCATATTGGAAAATAACATTTTCAGTGTTTCGGTTTATAACTGATCTCTCCCGGGATCGATGAAAATGATGATTTTTCGGCAGAGTGGCATCTACCCCCATTTGGCCCGATCGCTTGTGCTTCTAGTTACTCGAATATTAAGCGGATAATTTCCCTGAAACCACCGGATATATTTAGCGAAAAATGTATTATATGTACATAGTCACTGTTCATGTTAGTTGTTTCATATTGTGATTCATCTGTTTCGTGATTTGGATTATGTTTACTCATTTTCCACTTTAATCTTTTACGAAACATATTACCTTTAATATGATGAAAATATTGTTGTTAATTGTTTTCTGGACACCTACTTTTTGCCAAATTTAATAATAATCACTCTGAGTTATATAACTGGTTATAACAGGTTTCCCAACAAAAATCATTAATGTTACACCCCATTGAGATTTTAATTGTTTCACTGTTGATACGCCCACCTCAGCACTGACCCGACGCCTAAAGAATTGAATATCAGAGAATTATTTATATATTTTAATTGCAAGAAAACCAAAAAATCTAGTAGTTTCACTTTAATGCACTCACTTTGTGTTTGATAGTTTAGCAACCTCGCGATATAAATTCCTGGTTTAACTAAATATAACAAAACAATTATGATATGCGGTTAAAAGTGGAAAAAGTTTTGTAGTAATTTATTATTCTCAAATCCCAGTCCAAGAAACAATTGTCGGTATTCATTTATTTTAAAATGGTTTGTTCCAGCCATTTTAGTACCATTTGTCAAATTCTCAATAAATGCGATTGGGATTTTAGAGAGCAATCTCATTTAGTAATATAATTCTGGCATTTTTATACTTACTTAAAACCAGCCCCATGATTAATCCAAAGGTTCCGCAATAAATGCATAAAAAAGAGAAAACGGAGGAGAAATTTTGTTTGAACTCTTCTGCAATACACAGAGTATATGTAATTTGCATGAAACCTCTAGCAAATCCTAGTATACCCAATACAGCAATTCTCCAGAGATAAGTGTCACTAACACTGAAAACTAAACCAATTAATTAAGAGTAATTCTCTAACATTGCAGAATAACTAAAACCTAATAATGTCTTCATTTTTTAAACAATTTTATACATAAAAATATCTTAGTCTTAGTTACCAGAAATTTCAGCTTGTTCATACAGACATACATTCTAATATAATTACATATTCGGTGATCTGAACAACTTTTTTAAATTATTTTAAATAAAAGTTAGTTAGAAAAGAGAGAAGTTAAAAATTGTTAATAAGCAATCTCTCCTATTAATGGTGGTTATGTTGATAATTTTATTATCTCACATATATATTTTTGCACTTTTATTACTAAAACTTATTCGCATAATTTTAGGTCAAGTGACGGCGGATGTCACAATAACGCTTAGTTGAACAAATTGTATCTATTAAATAAAAGCCCGTGGTAAATTTTTCTGCCTCGGAGACAAATTCCCTAGGATGCATGTGACAATGTAGAGAGTGAGAACCTCTTTATGTTTTCATGAGAAATAATCATTTAATAGTTAACCTGAAGATGATGATTAATTCACTGCTCTCAAATTGAAATTATGTTTCCAACATTTCGAGAAATCATGTCATATCATAATATCACTAGTTCTAGTATGAATAGATTCGCAGGTCATTCATGTCATGGATAAAAAGTATTTCTACACGATGTCCTGCATTTGTTTATAACAAAGTTATTTAGTTACAGCAGTTAAGCCCCAATGTCTCACAGAGGCAATTAAATCCCAGTGACATTTTATTCCTTCACTTCATATATAACTCTCCCAGGGAACGCAAAAAGCCCCCCCCCCCTACTAATAATTCGATCATCATCTTATGTTAAGTTGGTTAGATCGATGGGTTATATGAAAATTCTGAAAGTACCCCAATCGAGAAGTACTCATTCATTGGAAAAAATGAAAATTATCTGCGCATATAATGTAATAGATGTTGCACCTGTATGACACCTGAAAGTAAATGGTACAATGTCAAGATATTAAGTGCTGACATCTAACTAATTTTTCTGGCAATATTACACAGGGATGTTCGTCTCAATTCATCCTTGTTCTATTATTATTTTCCAGTTTAGAAGTTTATGTATATTTTCCATTCCAACTTCTCTCGGGGAGCTTGGGCCCTTAGATCGGAGCTTTACCAAAATATACAAAAGGAAATATTAAGCTTTTCATTATGATTTCGTTGGCATATGGTCATAATGATTCAGTAGTGTCGACGCCAATAGACGAACAGCAGACGCCAGGCATGATAAACAATTTGAAATACAATTACTACAAGACGAAAAAATTAGATGTCTATATAAGGGAAGAAAAATGAAAAATTGTCAAGTCTACTTACTTGAATTAGTTTGTTTGTATGTCAAGGGCTAATCACGGCTGTTCACGGGACCAACCGATAATTCGAATATATTGTATGATCTGTGATTCGAAACGACCTGACCTGTCTCTTTATTGTATGATCTGTGACACAGAGTTCGCATCGATATCTCGTCGAGTTTAGTTATCTCTTACCTGAAAAGGTAAGAGATAGCGAACTACCCCACATAGCAGCGAGCAACGAGGGCAAAACATGGGAGCGGCTACGTGCAAGTAGGGTTTTTCCGGCAATTAATCCCATTTGGAGCTATTAAAGAATTCGTAAGTACAAGTCCAAATATAAGAAAGAACCGCCGGACCTCGCGAACCAGGATAACAAAAATTTGAAAAGGAAACAAGGGTAGAATCTAAAGGTAATTCAACAAATGAAAAAATTCGGCGAAGAAATGGAGAAACTTCGAGCGACAATCAAGATGGTTCAAGAGGAGAATTCTCTCCTCAGAACCCTAACAGCGGCGGAAACGTCCCCGGTCATGGTGGCCCCATCGGAGTCAACTACGACCGAACAAGAAGTAATCGAGAACCCATCAACGCAGGAGGTTGAAATGGAAGACGGCTTCCAGGAGGTAACTTGGAAACGGAGGATCTCCAGAATCGGATCCAGCCGGGCGTCCCCAAGGAATCGGGACTAATCGAAGATACCACCGATAGTGCTTGCCCAACTTGAGAATTTCCACACCTTCAACTTTCCATCGAAGGACATCCGAGTGGTGATTAGAGACAATTACGTAAGTATGACTCTCTCTACTGCCAGATCGCCAACACACAATCCTGTTTAGTGACATGAACTCCAAATCACCACAATGGAACAGCAGGACCACAAAGGGAAGTGGTTTGAGGCTATGCGGATACCCGGGACATAGCAGTCATGGGGCCTATATCACATACACACGACCCTCACGACATAAACAGAAGATACGATGTCCTGTACATCGCAGTGATCAAGAATCCGACATATCTTGCTGACATCCATACAATCCAAGAGGGATCAACGGACAACAGCCGCTTCCAGAAGGTGAACCTATTTCGAAGGAACCTGAACCGCACTCTGAGACCAATTCCTGTGATCGAGAGTAGGGATGAGGTCGAAGCGGCGATCTAACTCCTAGAGGATTGAATCAATGCAGCTCTGGAAGCCAGCACTTGTAGCAACCGAAAACACAGAAACAGGAAGTACGTCAACCTCCCAGATGACATTAAGGAGCTAATCCTAGACAAAAACAGAGCAAGAAGACGAGCACAAAGAAGAAGACAATCGGACGACAAGTGTAGATCCAACACATTGAATCGGGCAGTGAGTGAAGCTTCAAGATCGCATTACAATGACCAATGGAATGGTTACCTGGGGCAACTGGACCCGCATAAACCAGGTTTCTGGAATCTGCAAAAAATCCTGAGAACGGACTGGCGTCTAGTACCTCCATTATAGTGTCTATATATAGTCTACTCGGACTTTGAAAAGGCAGAAACATTCGCTGACAGCCTTGAGAGTGAGTGTAGACTGAACCACCACGACGATGATGAAGACGACCACGATCTCCGAGTCGAAAGATAAGCCTGAAGAATCAGGAACCAAGATTACATCCCACCGATCAGGACCACGACCCCGGAAGAGGTACGGGATCAGATCAGAATCAACGGAAAGCACCTAGACATGACCGTATATCCAACAGGATAGTCGTTTCCTTGACTTAGATACTACCCGAAGAGATGGAAGTATGCCGACATTATCATGCTGCCAAAGGCCAATAAGGACAGTCTCTTAGCCTACTACCAGCCAGGAATAAAGTAGCAGAAAGGATCTGCGCAATTTGGATTCAGACATCGAAACTCCTTGCAGAATACGTTCAAACGGACTCAATCGGAATTGAAGAACAGCATTTATCTTCCTAGATGTAACAAAAGCCTTCGACCGAGTATGGTATGACGGACTATTGGTCAAGATGGCCCAATTAGGATTTCCCATTAACATCATCCAGTTAGTGGGCTCCTTTTTGAAACATCGAAGAGTAAGAGGACGGGTAGGCCACGAGCACTCGGGACCACCGAGGCTGGGGTTCCTCAAGGAACAGTCCTGTCCTCGATGCTATTTTCAATCCACACTGCAGACATCCCAAGACCAGCGGACACTATAATTTCCCAATTCGCAGGCGACACCGCCAACCTTTTAGATTCGTGCCAGCCTTGAGGCGGCTGCAGTAAGACATTGACGGTTTAGCGGAATGGTGTCTTCAGTGAAAGGTATCTATCAACAAGGCCCTGTTCGTCAACGGGAAACCCAACTGTTAACGGCAGACCAATTTCATGGAAGAACGAAGTTGAGTACCTTGGAGTCATCATCGACAAGGGGTTGACTTTCACGAGGCATGTCCAAGAGACTCGTAAAAAGTCCGGGCTGCCCGGCCAGACTTTACTTCCTAACAAGAAGAGGAAGCAAGCTGAGACTCTTAAACAAGCTGACTCTCATCAAGACAATTGCCAGTGCTGACGTACGCTTCAACTCCAACAAGAGCAACAGGCAGGCTATCCAAAGGAGAACCTATCCTTACGCCTCGCAGCCGATCCACCCTGGTTTGGTGATTTTCAATGATTTACGACACCGACCAGAAGAAATGAAGAGAAGGGCCAGAGAGGCTTACGCCAAACTGAAACACGACATCTAATCGACTATGACCTCAGATTTATTCACAGATACAAACGGCCTAATTTCCAGCTCTGCCTAAGCGAAGCAGAAGATGACGAAGTCCAGAGGTAGAAGACAGGTGAGTATAAAATGAAGTACATAATATACTATTTTTGAGGAGACAACAAGGGGACCGGAGGGAAACCAACCGTACCAAGCAAAGAGAAGACGAGAAGAACACACACGCACCAAACGTTCACGCCCACAGAAGGATAGAATACGCTATATATCATAGCAAAGAATTAGCCAGGAACCACAAATAAGACATCTTCTGTACTACCAATACGGTAAAGCAACGGAAACAAACCAAAGCCAAGCTATCCCAACCAGAAGGCAGCGATTATGCAGAAGGAATACTGCGTTAGAGTGAGGAATGGAGGAGGTGAATGGCAGGGGAGCTGGAAGTGTCCTCAGCAATTTTCTTAAGAGCAAATCCAGCTCACGGGCTCGCGCAAAGGTGTGTATGATCTGGGACAATGTCATTTTACGATCGATCCCGTCAGGGATCAGGTATCCCCTGATACATTTAGTATGTTCAAAAACATAAGTACAAACTTATACTTGTATATATAGATATATACCATGAGTGTTGAAAGTTCGTTGAAATTCGAAACATATCCAAATTACAAATTAAATGAATTTCAGTGTACTTTTTAAACCTTAAAAGTCTGTAATAAATTCAAAAGTTTAAGCAACCTAATGGTTTCTATCAGTGGCGGAACCATAGAGGGTGCTAAGGGGCTTAACACCCCTCCCCCAGGCATATCATAAAATCATCATAAAATATCTTTTTTTATGGTATATTTTGATAAAACTACCCTTGATACGTTGCAGCTCCTCCCAAAGGAGAATCCTGGCTCCGCCCCTGTTTATATTACTCAGATATCACTTATCACACAATATTATGGTTTTAATGATTTTTATGTAATTTCTAAATGGATATTAAGTGAAACAAATATCAAACCAAATATGGCGATACCCAATATACAGGTTGTTCCTTAATGAATAATATTGAAGGAAATGATTCTTCATAAATCAAATGCTCTAAACGTTTTAAATTTTTAAGATAAACGCTAGTAAATTTTTCAGATTTTAGATACTACTACAGATATAGTTATGTAATATAGCCAATGACTACTAATATAAATAGAACTGTCTGTTTACATTAAAAATGGGTTGAAAGATGTTTGCCGGAAAATAAAAACAAATCCTTTACCGATGCCAAACTTCTCTCTATTGTAACCAATAAGATGTAAATCTGGACACTGTAGGCAACGACTGAATGCCGATGCTTTCCAGCTTTACGGGATTTTGTGATCAGCACGCAACAGTGCGATACGAAACTTTTGTGTTTGTTTAGATTGTGATTTTGAGGTTAATGTATTGAAACTTGTTTATGTTCTTGAAGTGTAAAAAATTAATAATAAAATGGTATTTCAGTGTTTTATATGCAAGAAAACGGTTTACCGTATTGATACGAAATTAACCTAAGCCGACCCTGTTTCATTTCAGTACGACACCGATCGCCTCTAGGACAAAACATGTTCTCGAAATGGCTCGGCGGCTGTGGAGTTGAAGATTGATTATACGAGAATTTTCGATGCTGGTTTTAAAAGGACCGACCCAAAATCGCGGCAGTCAGTTGGTACAGCGAAGAGCTTATATGTAGAACTGTTATTGTAATTTGAATCAGCTGTTCTGTATAATTTGATGTAGATAAAAGTTCTAGAAAACTGAAAGTGAATATTAGTTGTATAATTTTAATTGGACCCACGAACTTTATAACAATTTGGTGATCAGAAGTGCAGGATTAAGTGCAGTTAAAATCTTAATTTGATTTATGGAAACCAGTAGCATGGAAAAAATGGACGAAACTACCAAAAAAATAGTCAAGCAGGTTACGGAGGGACTAGACGAAAAAATAGCCCAGATTCTAGAAAAACGTGACAAGAAGGAGAAACAACATCAACAAGAAATTCAACAAAGGTTAGTAAAATCTTTTGATGAAAAACATAAAATAGAATTAGAAAATCTTCTCAGCACGATGGAAGAAAAACAACAAAATCTAGTTTCCAATATGAAAAGTGAACAACATAATTTAATTGAAGGATTATTCTCGAAATTTGAAGGAAAACGACAAAATGAATTTAAATTGTTAAATGAGCAGAGACAAAATGATTTTAAAGTATTTGAAGAGAACCAAGATCAAATTGAATTAAAACCACACGAAAATGAAGAGAAAAGACAACTGCAATTTGAATAATTAATGCAAATAGTAGTACAACTTAATGAAACAGTTAATGACAGAATGCAAATAGTTGAGTCAGACATAAAAGAAATAAATGATGATAATAAGACCATAAAAAATACCGTGGACACTCTTGAAACCAAAGTAGATGACCTCGAGTCCATCCAAAGCCAGGTAAAGTTTGAGTTCTATTCAAAACACATTTCAAGATAAAATCAGTGCCATCCAAAACAAGGTGAAAACAGAAATTTAATAAAATGCAGCAGGAAAATACCAGCACACAATGAGTACCAACGGTTCCGTTAGCAAACCACCCATATTTGATGGCAGTTCATCTTGGCCCATGTATAAACGGCAATTTGTGGCCGTGGCTACAGCTAATAGCTGGGATAACCAAGAAAAATCTACTTCTCTTATAATTTCCTTAAGAGGTCCGGCCTTAGAACGCCTTCAAAACATTCCAATCGATGAACAAGACAATTTCGACAAGATAATCGCTGGTGCGTTCCCGCAATTTGTTTAGTGTATTTCATTGATTTTTAAACTTCTGCACCTTTTCCAAAACCATCCGTCGCGCTAATGCTATTTTTTGCGTGTAAAATATAGACAGTATTCGTGATTCCTGTATTGTATTCCGGCTATTCGGACGCTTTTGATACCGTCTTAAGACGGCCGCTTTTTGTTGTTATTGTGTTACGATTCCACGGGTTATTAGTTCCGGTCGTAACAACCGCTAAACCGCTTTCATTTTGTTTCTTTTGGGTTTACAAAAGCGCATCATTTGTTGTTAAACCCCCATTTTTTGTTTGCTCAATCAATGAACATTACGTCGCTATTTTTGTGTGACGTGTTGTCCAGACGAAGCTCTAAAAACAGTTCCTGCCGCTGCGGGGCTAGTATCTGAAGAAAGAAGAACCAAGAAAACACCACCTGCAGAGCTTTGACGTAAAAGGTCAGTGATTAACTTTTATTTGGTGATTCATTTACGCGACGGCACGTGTTTTCTTGATTGTTCCGCTAAAGGTCCTTCGTCAATTATATATTTGCATTGAACCAGCATTGAACTAAAACCGCAACATCTAATTCATACATTTTTTTGGATATTATATGTAATGTGCCATCGAAGACATTACATAATTTGGTCCTTCGAACCGGATGCAATTTGAGTTAATTCCGTGCAAAGTTTATCGATCAAACCATTAATTTTTCGTTGCAATTATTGTTGAAAACCGCATTGAATTTTTATTATTTGTTATAAGAGAAAGCAAGTTCGGGATATTCATTCATTCCGTTGGAAATAAATTTCGCATATTTTTTGCCGGTTTAAAAAACTTACAAGAGCTGGTTTTGTTTGTTTGGTTATTTTGCTAAATTGTTTTGAATTTATTCAACAGTAAAAAATTGTACATTTTTTAATAGTATTTTCGTTCTATCGTGTTAGATTTGTTCAGTGGCGTTACAGTGATTTTAATTTATTGTTAAGATGTCAAAAACCGCTGAAAATTTACATAAATTTAAAAATCATGGACAATCGGAGTTTAAAAGACTAGAAGATATTTATTTTGCTGCCGAGAAAGCCTTAAGAGGTGACGACGTTGAATTGTTTTTTAGCATGATTGATATGGTTGATTCATTCAGAATTTTTTAAACATCACAATTCGATTGTTGGTTTAATTTCAGATGCAAACGATGATTTTGACTTTGAGGATGACATTCGCAATAAATTTAAAAAATTGTTTGTCTATTTTTGCTAAACTCAAATCTGTTCAGAATTCTACGCCACAAAATATAGCTCGGGAACAGGAAAGTGTTGCTTTTCCGCGAATTGATTTGCCTTCATTTAGTGGAGACATTGGAATTTGGTACTTTTATTGATTTGTTTGATTCATTAATTCACAATAATGAAAAACTCAGTACTATGCAGAAGTTCAAATATTTGCATTTAGCTTCAAAAGGGCCTGCTTTTGAGGTTATTAAGAATTTTAAACTAACACAAAACAATTACGTGAGTGCTTATGAAACACTTTTGAAAAAATTCAAGCGAACTCGTTTAATCATTGGTCAGCTTTAGAACAATTCCCCCAACTAACTTCAGATAGCCCTTCAGAGGTTCGGAAGTTATTGGATGACTTCAGTGATAATTTGGAAGCACTGAAGAATTTGGGTTTACCAGTAAATCATTGGGATTTTTGTATCGTTCAAATGATGTTGAAACGAGTTCCAAAGAATTTAGCCGCTAAGTTTGAACTTTACCATGGTACTGTGACCGCTCAAGATAACTTTCCGATCCTCTTGGAAGTTGTTGATTTTTTGTCGAAGCATTGCGATGCCTTTGAACATGTTGAATTATCCCGCCAGGCAAAGCGAAGTAAGTGCTGACAAAAAGTTACCATAGAATTCAAAGCAACATTCTTCTCGTTTCACTACATCGTTGTTTGTCACTAAGAATAGAAATTGTTTACTTTGTAAATCCGATCATGCGATTTACAAATGTTCTGAATTCTTGAACAAATCAGTATTTTGTTAAATTAAATCCCCAAAGCTTACACCCGCCTGGGGTGACCTGAAAATTTCATCGTGACATTCTAACCTAGGAATTACGTGCAACAGCAATTACATGAAGCAGCTCCAGATTCGGAACCTCTATGTGCTAGTTTCCCCGAAAATCCTAGATGTCGTTCTTTACATCTCGCGTCTTCAAATGTTGGTATTGTTGATAATTAATAAATAATAAATGTAAGTCATTATTGATAACTTACTTTTCTAAAATAAGCAAAAATCTTTTGTGCAAGCTGAATAATCGCTGAAACTCTAATGTGGTAATCATTGTCAAGCTTTTTTTAATTTGAGAAAAGAGCAAAAAAAAGAGTCCTACGCAATAGTCGCCACATCGGATTTTTATCGATTTGACCCTGAAATAAAACGATTTTTATTTTTTAAGCGAAACCATGAGACAAAAAAATTAAGAAATCAAATTGAGTCAGAAATGAACGAGGACTTCAAAAATAATCTTTACTTAAAGAAACAACAGTGGCCTACTATTTTTTTCCACAAATACATACACATGGACGCTACTGATAGAAAAACAGAACTGTTTGTTGTTTAGTAGGATAACAGTTATTATAAATTTTTTGTGAAAGATTTGTTTATCAAAGGTTAAGACGTTTAGAGAATATATTTATATCTATTTTTTTCTACTAAAATGATACCAATAATTACCTCCTTAAATATTAGCCTAACATTAAGGAACACCCTGTATATATTCAACTGCGTAGTATCTACAAGTCATACTAACTAATGTGCATTTGTAAGCAAGAAATCTATTGAATATAAGTTCGAGAACCACACATACATAATTTTCTGTATTATTACTTACTTGTCCTGAAAATAGCCGTAATAACCGCTCCAGTGAAATATAATTGTCGGTTACTGGTGAGATAAAATGCATTAAGCAAGCAATACGATATTCTACCAAATAAATCACACCCAAAATGCAGAGTCATCATGATAGCTGTATCAGACGATGAAAACCCTAAATCACCGAGTATTGCTGGAATAAGTGTTATAAATACTATATCAGAAAAAAATGGACTAGACGTCCCAATTACTACTGACCAAAAGACGAAACTTTTTAGCAACTGAAATTGGCAAATCTTAGTACACCTGCAACAGAACAACAAATTAGTCCCAATCTGGGTAAACCTGCAACAACAACAAATTAGTTAAAATCTGTTGAAAGTAGAGATTTTCATTGTAGTAATTCACAATCATTTCTCAAACATAGGAAGGCTAGCGTGAGACTAATAGCCGAATCTAAAATAACCCTTGCCATATTTTTTTTAGTCTTAGGGGTTCAACCTCCCATATTTAGTTCCCTGTATGGCGTCACCAGGGAGGAGCGTGGGTAAGCAATTGCGTCCGCACCTCCCCCCCTTCGGTAACTTCTTTAACCCATCATTAGCGCTTCCTGACATGTGGGAAAACTAAAATCTGCCGCCTTGCCTACTCCAAAAGCCACACGCTACCTTTTCTGTTAGGGCTCTTAGTGCACTGCGGATATAGCATGGATATAGCAATTTCGGCTATAATAAAGTTTTTTAACTTTATTTTAAATATTATTTTGTGAAGGATATTTGTAAGTAGTTTTTAAATGATTGAGAAGGCAAATAGTTGTTTAGGATTTTCATGTGGGCTTTCACTCCTCACAATGATTTCTGAAAAAACACAAATAAGTAAGGTAATTAAAAATCAAAGAGTAGTATCTAAGAGCAGTTTGTGGAAACTGCCCGGAACACTAGTTGCCTTCTTATAGAAAAACTCTCTCGCAGGATTGACTGTGAGAAAGTGGGATGTATTTTGTGCGATACTTATCTGATGTGACGTTTTGATTCCTTATTAGGAATCGTTGTCGAAAAATGTAGTTTGAAATACTCTACAAAATATTATATCTTGACTTTTTGGCAATGTCTATTGGTTGATTAATTGACTTCAAAGAAGACCATGAAGGAGATTATCAGAGAAGAGTATCACATCAAGTTCTTACGCCACGCCAGAGACCAAAGATCTTACAAACTGAAGTCGCCAATGCCAGGGAAACAAGCACAGAACATACTTGACAAGGCCAGCCACGCTTTAGTGAAGTCAGAAATCAACCATCATCTTTGGAAGAAATGCCAATTACCGAAGTACGCGGAAGAAAAGTTTCAAGAAATCAAAAGATACACACACAAGAAGAACCACATGTCAATTTTTGCTTCGATCCAAAATCACTGTGAAAAGCAGCCAAAAGGTGCACATTGAGAAACTCAACAAACTTACCAGGAAGCAGTTGCCGAAGGTTACAACCAACAAGAAAACAGTAGTGAACCTGTCATTCAGAACTCTCACCGCAGCTGAGGAAACACTACTCTCTAAGGGCCTAAACTACGCTGTAGCTCCCAAAAAGATGCCAGTGCTAGACATCATCACTTCAGTGGACTCAGCAATATGCAACAAAGAGACACCGCGACTCGAGGAATTTCGATGGAAAGTCAGAACCTCAGTTGAAAAAGCACGACACATCAAACAAACCATCAACGAGTCCGAAAGGAGGATCATAAAAACACTTAAGGAGGGAAAATCCATCCATCATCACTCTACGAGCCACCATCGTGTTGGACATACCGGAATACAACAAGAAGAACGACGACGTAATCTCGAAGGGGAAATACAAGCCATTGCCAACTGATACCACAGACAAAATAGTATAGAAAACTTACAACATTCTCACAGAACATGTTGAATACATTCCACCGGAGACACGGAGAAAATTGACGTCACATCACATCAAACTTTATGGACTACCCAAGGTACACAAGGCTGGAGTACCGCTGAGACCGATTACAAGCTCACGTAACTCACCAACAGCAAAATTATAAAAATTCCTCCTACCAATCATCCAACCTTTGGAGGGCGAAACACCATAGCACGTCATGTATGGTGCCAATAGATTCAATCATGGACTTACTACAGTGTTGCATCAAGAACTGCTACTTTCAGCAGGATCGTTTCTTCATGCAAGAAGATGAATTGCCTATGTGTTCCCAGTTGTCACCAACCATCGCCAACATATACATGGAATGATTCGAAAAAAATACACTGAAGGGGTAAGAGTAGTAACCAAAACTCTGGTTAAGGTATGTCGACGGCGCCTTCATTATTTGGCAACATGGAGAGAGAGAATTACAGGCATTCCTGGAGCCTCTAAACCGATCACAACCTTTCATCAGATTCACCCTGGAGAAGGAAGAGAGTGGTTGTCGACCATTCCTTGATGTGAAGTGCTAAAGGCCAAGGACCGGAATCGAAATAACAGTGTACAGGAAGGCTACACATACAGGGTTGTACCTACACTACAACTATAACCACCCATCAAAAACGAAAACTGGCATCATCAAGACATTAGTCCACAGAGCCAAAAATATTTGCAGGAGACGAGAGGCCCTCGAAGAAGAACAAATGGAACTTAGAGTGGATCTTTTAACAAATGGATATCCGGAAACCATAATTAACAAGGCATTTGAACAACTGGAGAAACCACCTAGGCAGGAAAAGGAAACCGTGATATCAACCGTATTACTACCATACACTAAAGGCTTGTCGGAAAAACTTAGACGTATTGAACATGGATACGGAATCAAAATGATTTCCATGAACAACAACACCTTGAAGAGCATGATCACAAAAACGAAGAACTGTATATGCAGCATACCCTGTGAATGTGGCAATCTCTACATTGGGGCGACTAAGCGACCACTGGGCACCAGGATTAAGAAGCACCACACAGCCACTCAAACGGGGGGGATTAACAATGTCTGTATTATCTAATCATGCATGGACCGACCACCATAACATCCACTGGGACCAGGCAAGGGTAATTCACAAGGATGAGCACTGGACGACCCGGCATACATAATCTCTTATGAGAATATAATCACCAAGCCCAGCGTCCAAATTAAAAACGTTAGGAGACCAATCGCGATTAAGCGGGGATTAAGCGACCCAATGATACTGACCGGTTAAGGGTATAAATATGAGGTATAATCTGAATTTCCCATCATTTACCTGATGACGATAGCGATCAAACCCGATGCGAGCAACATTAGTTTTTGCGGCGTCATCGGAACAAGACTAAGCGACTTTCATAACTTTAAATGAAAATGTTGCAAATTGACTAATTCTACGCTAAAATCTCTGTGGTTGCTTCTATTCATATTATTCATGTTGCTGTTTTACTGCAGCAATTGTAGTCTTTCGAGTGTACTGATTACGACACTACACATGAATTGTCATTGGTTTTTTGTATTTTAATAAATCAGTAAATTCATTACCCATTTCAACAACGCAAGTCAATTAACGGCTGCGTAGTCATGCTTATTATGTTGATTAAAACTAAAGTAAAATTTAGAATCGCTTTTTCTTAGAAAAAACTAACAGTTTCGCTGAAAAATCGAACTTTGAGCTTGAATAATTTTTTAAGCACATGGCATCGATGGGAGTTTTCACAAATTCATTATACTGGTGTCCCTAACGTTTATGTAAATTTTCTGCATGTTGGGAATATGTGGAAGGGCACCACTATTTTTGCGGCTAAACTAACCACTTACTAGGCACCTTTTGCACTTTTAATGCTTACTGGCCTAGAATTTTGATCATTTCTGATGCTATTTCTTCATCTTCATATGTCTTACCTACTGTGATTGCTTGTATGTCTCAATAAAGGAAAACGAGATGCATGGGGAATATGAAGATTGGATCGCCATAATTGCATTCATAAATACACTTGAAGCAAGAAAACTAGAAGATAAAGTTCAAGTACAATCTACATTATAGTAAAGAAACAGTACCATCCGACCGAAAGACCTTAGAGTTAGCTCATAAACTAGCAATAAGTAATCTTAAACTAGACCCATTACAGCAGGTTTTGATTACATACGGTGTCTGAAACCAAAATGAGAAGAAAACATATGCTAGTATCAAGGACCTATACAATAAAGAACTGTATAAACAAAGCTTAGGTGAAGAAAAATAAAATAAAGATGAAAGAAAAAAACATGATGGGAGTTAACGTATTCCATACATTAAAGACACGCATACAATGAAAACTCGAAGGAACATCAATTATGGCCTAGAGAAGCTATTATAAATTTAAAATCAGATATTCACGGGAGTGAAAGAAATGGGAGTACCCTGCAACCATACTTCTCAAAATAATTTTAGAACAAACACACATATAGTGGAAATAAACATGCCACGGTATGCGATACCAACTAGAGATCAACCTAGATAAGATAATACTGAGCGACAACGCAAGAGAAAACACTCAACTGAAAACTATCCAATAATACATAACATTTATGACACTGCATCCGGTCATCAGCGGCTTCTATAACCTAATCTCTATGCGCCCCCTACAAAGTTCTACGGCCCCAAGCCTTCGGTTAATCTCTACAACATGTCACAGCAGCCTTAGCAGGGCACCATTGCAGGCATAGTCAACGGTTAACCTCTACGACCCGTCACAGCAGCCCTAGTTGGGGCACCCGCAGTCCTATTTGCTTCACCACGATCTGAGACCGTGGCCCCTTGTTCACAGAACAAATGACACACTCATTTGAATTTCATCCCCGCTATGGTAAAAGGGCCTTAAATATGATGAATGCACCCTTAAATATGCCATTTACACACACGTTAAGCCAAAATGACCCTAATTATGCCGTTTCTCAACCTTAAACCGTCGATTGTCAAGTTCGTTCTGGTAAATTTTCGTTAATTTTAACCTTAGAATCTCTTATGGAAAATTACATGTATTTTTGATCGATTCTGGGCTCGGACCGGCATAGCCTGTTTACTTATACTGTCTAAATAAATGAAATGGGGATATTTCATGTGTAGCGGACAGGATAAATAATGTTACATCTTGGATTTTTTGTTCATCTTTGATTAACTGTACTTCTACATGACCTGAAAGAATGGACACAATTATTTTTTTATCAAGGTTTCTTGCCAGTTCATAAGCCTTTAAATTATTGAAGAATTAAGCAATGGATTTCTTGAAAGTTATTGCTGATATTATCCAAGAAGATGGATATTAAAGAAATTAATAATTTGGAAATTTGATTTTGTTTCCGTGTCGGAAACCGAAAGTAGACATTTCAAATCAGAATGCATTTAACTTTTGTCATTTTTTATTTTTGTCAAAATGTAGCTTGTAGTCCATAAACAAAAATGTTAAGGTTTAAAATGGGATCTGCTTTCATTTTGGAGACAGAGGAACGTGCCAAGGCGCCGCACTGAGCGATTAATATAAAAAAACGCGTCAACGTTAATTTAAATGGATTTTGTAACCAAGCTGATCTAGTTAATTAATGAAGTAATATAAGAAAGTTACCTGTTTAAAGTTATGATATTGCAATAAACTCCGTGGGTTCAATTAATTAACTTTAAAAACCAATAGTCACTTCACTTTCTAGAACTTTATTCACACGATAAACATCAAATATTTTCAACAGCTGTTTCTAATACAATAACATCGAAACCATAACAATAGATAAGCTCTACTTACTACTGCAAAGATCGGCCGTTGCTTTTATAATCTGCATGGAATTCTTCTTTTCTTCTTCTTTTCGAGATTTTCTAGCACGATCGATCTTGCGGATCTTTTTTTTATAGTTCAGTGGACTTGAATGTTTTACATTCCTTTAGCCAGGAACGGGCTAAATAATTTTACAACAATATTCAAAATTAAACATTGTATAGTCAAAAAGGACTGTTTTATTCTGCAATTTTGCAACTTTGCAATTCGCACGATATCTGTTGTTGTTACGAACGCCTTGATCCTTTGGGGTGCCAAGAATAGTCATGGCACAATTAAAATTTTCTTGCAGAAATACTCATAGAAGGTCTTCCATGGAGCAGGAATACATAATCGTTTCGACTAAAGTTAATTTCGAAGGTATTGATGCTCTATTGTCTGGCAACTGTAGTCTTGCACGTGTTACTATACTTTTAAGATTCCCACCAAAACCATTGCTTGGCACTTTACCACCTGACGTGGCATGAGAATGAATTTCAGGGTTGATATCAAAATCTTTATAGGCCGATTTTGGTCCACTATTTTCTGGCTCGGTGGTGGTTGAAAAATGTGTTATTGTTAAATACAATTTCGCAAAATTTGCGGGAAAATAGTGCGGCTAACATAGGAAAAATCGTTTTTCATTTTCCGAAAAAAAAAGTTTTTGAGCAATTATCTCGCTTCTCGTTTGTTGACCAAACGAAAGCTATCATGCAACCACGCATCAAAATTCGATAGCCATAAATGGCACCTGTGACTAACGTGTTGAAATAAGGACGAGATCCTGTAAGAAAAGGTTACAGTGTGCCGTGATTTTCTTGCTTCTAGTAATTAGAAGTATTAAAGTTGACATAGTAAGTAGTTCATAAAAAAATTCCCATAAGGTTTTTTAGTGGCTAAGTAAGGTTAAGAACCGGAAAATTTTGCGGAAAATTTCAACGTTTTTTCCGTCTTTTTGTTTCTTCTGGCTTTTGAATTATATGATCTTTATAATGAGTTGAACGTGATAGTGTAATTGCCATTATTGCTGGTCATGTCCGAACCGAAACCAAAGGTCCCAAACATGCAAAGAAGGAAATGAAAATTGCCACCAATTTGTCTTGCATGGCATTTGGCATGCGACAAAAGGATGTTATTCTAAGACCATATAACAAAAGCCATACGTTTCGGGTGTGGCTTTTATATTTAAAATAAGTAATTTAAGTATAAAATTACAAAAAAAAAGAAAAGTCCGACGTTTTGTTTTTCACACCATTTTCAAAAGGCAGAAATGTCGGACATGGCCTTCAAATTGAAAATAATTTGATAAATTGAAAATAAATTATTGGAATTCAATGAGTCTTGGTTAGTTTACAATAAACTTTCTGAGTTTTTCATTTTTATATTATATCCATAATTCAAATTACTTGCCCAGTCGTCCTGAAATTTATGAGGGTGGTAAGCTCCTTTCCTAAATATTGTATGGACTTATGTACAATTAGTAAAGTCTAAAAGTGGCATTACCTATACCTTTGTCATTTTGTTGCCAAATAAAGCTCAAAACTTATATTAATGCATATAAATTACATCATAATTATTTTAATCGCATTCATTTGTGCATTTTTTGAGGCATTGAGAGATCACTTCTTGTCAGTATTAAGATAAGATCAAGGTGTCATTCGATTCCTAATTGCGCCTAGAAATTTATTGAGTCTTTCAAAAATGTTGGTGTTAAAACCAATTTAGCAAAAATGAATAGGGGTGGGAGTCGTTATCAACAAATATTACAACAATTATTACAGAAATCGGAATTTAAAAACAATTCCCCAAGCTCTACCGCCTACAAAAATTATTTTAAGTTACAGGTAAAATCTGGACTAAAGAAGAGCGAGATCTAAATTTCACACGCACCAAGAGATTCTCTTTATGTTAAGTATTTAACACATTAAATATGAATATAAAAAAAAATATTTACCACGCCAATAACCGTTTGGTAATTAAATATTCCTTCCAAGCTTGAAATTATCATTAAAAAGCAGAAAACTGTTAAAATACGAACTAAAGTTTGACTTCCTGAGTCTATTTTTAGATAGTTGTACAAAAGATCTCCATTGGAAATATGAAAATTAAAGGATTACCACTTTTTTAGAGACATTTGAAAATTAACATTCTTTTCAACAATAAATAGAAAATTTTCTTTATCTCAAAATTCTTTAAACAACAGACGTAAAGAATTAAAGTACATTATTTTCAGGTAGTTTTAACTGATAAAAAACGAATAACAGAGGTATTGTAAAAACAAAATATATATTTTTGACTTTTGCATTTTTTAATATTTATAAAAAAGTGGAATATTAACCTTTTCATTTTTCCGACGGGGACCTTTCCCCTGAGACTAGACTCATTAAGTGAAAAAAATGGGGTTTTATAATTTCCAACTTGAAAAAGTCATGTAATTAACAAAAGTATATATACTAACTAGACGTCGGTATTCATTTAAAATCATAATATGGCAATTTAAAAAATTCATTTATTAACGGATTATTGTTTTTTCCCTGTATATCTCTACATATGTTGGTGGTAGAGGTCCTAGAGTTAGGGATTATATAGGGAATATCCTGCTACTTAAGCAACTTTCTTTGGCTGCGGACATCTGCACTACTTTTCGGCATAATCGGCAAAAAGGAACTTTTATATTTTTTCTATTGCATTCTGCTTACTCTTTTCAGATCCTTATACATATATGTATATATATATATATATATATATATATATATATATATATATATATATATATATATATATATATATATATATATATATATATATATATATATATATATATATCGCCGCACCAACATCATCCAGCATCGAAAAGATACCGGAAAGGCTCAACCCATCAGAATACCACCTAGACGACTACCATTGGGGCAACAACAGGCAGTCGAGGAAAACATCGAGTCCATGTTAGTCGTGATAGTTAAAAAGAAGGATGGAACCACCCGATTTTGTGTGGATTACAGAAAGCTGAATGACGTCACGTAGAAAGACAGCTATCCTCTACCCCGAATCAATGACACTTTGACCACATTAGCAGGCTCCCGTTGGTTTTCCACACTAGACCTAAAAAGTGGATATTGGCAGGTTGGTCTACACGCAAACGACACAAAGAAGACAGCTTTCTCCACCAGTAAAGGGCTGTTTGAGTTCACGGTCATGCCCTTTGGGTTATGTAATACACCCGCTACATTTGAGAGGCTAATGGAGTATGTACTGAGCGGGTTAACATGGAGGACGTGCTTGGTATACCTTGACGACATTCTAGTCATGGGTCAGATATTCGACGACCATCTGAAGAACCTGGGCGAAGTATTCTCCCGAATTAATAACGCCAACCTGAGACTCAACCCGAAGAAGTGTTCTTTGTTCCAAAAAGATGTACAGTTTTTGGGCCACGTTGTTTCCGAGTCAGGAATCCGCACCAACGAGGACAAGATAGAAGCAACCCGTGATTGGCCAGTCCCGAGAGACAAGCATGAACTGCGAAGCTTCTTGGGCCTCTGTTCCTACTACAGGCGATTTGTTGAGGGATTTGCCACCATTGCCGCGCATCTACATCCGCAGACCACTGAGAAAGAGACCTTCCGTTGGAATCAGGATTGCGAAACATCATTCAGACGACTGAAGGCAGCACTATGTTCCAGTCCAATCCTAGCCTTTCCTACACAGTCCGGCAAGTTCATTTTAGCCACCGACGCCAGCAACACAGGTTTGGGGGCCGTCCTATCCCAGGTGCAGGATAGTGAAGAGAAGGTGATCGAGTACTACAGCCGTGGATTCTCGAAACCGGAAAGAAATTATTGCGTCACCAGAAAAGAACTTCTTGCAATAATGTGAGCTGTAGACCATTTCCACAAATACCTCTTTGGTCGTCATTTCTTAATCCATTTCCTAAACCGAACAGATCATGCCGTACTCAAATGGCTGCTGGACATGAAGACACCGGAAGGACAACTGGCCAGGTGGATGGAGAAATTACAGCAATACGATTTCAAGCTGGAACACCGGGCCGGCTGTTTGCACAATAATGCCGATACCCTATCCAGAAGGCCCTGTAAAATAGAAGGCGGACATTGTCTGAAGACGGAAGAGCGAGAGGGTATCTCCATCAGGCAGATCCGAGTGCAGGCCAATGAAGACTGGACAACGGAACAGTGCATCCAGGACCAAATGGCTGATCCAGACATCGAACCAATCTTGTCACTCAAAGCGAGTGGGGCACCCAGGCCACGATGGGACGAGGTAGCTAGATACTCCGGCGTGCTGAAATTATTATGGGCTCAGTGGGACTCTCTAAGAGTAGACAATGGAATGCTCAAGCGAGTCTGGGAAAGCGCTGATGGAGGAGAAACCAAGTCCCAAATGGTAGTTCCGAAGAAAAAGGTACCAGCCATCCTGACACAAGTACATGATGGAATTACCGGAGGCCACCTGGGCATGAATAGAACCCTAGACAAAGTTCGCCAGCGGTACTACTGGGTGAATTACTTCGAAGACGTCAGAGCTTGGTGCCGCAAATGTGCCACCTGTGAAGCCAGTAAGGGCCCGAAGACCCGGACCAAGGGCAGAATGCAGCAGTTCAATGTGGGCGTCCCATTTGAGAGAATTGCCATCGATGTCGCCGGTCCGTTTCCCGAGTCTGAGAGGGGGAACAAATACATTCTGGTCGCAATGGATTACTTCAGCAAATGGCCTAAGGCATGTGCGATACCCAACCAAGAGGCAACCACGGTAGCGACGGTGTTAGTAGAATAACTATTTAGCAGGTTTGGCGTCCCGATAGAACTACATTCAGACCAGGGGCGTAACTTCGAATCGAATGTATTCCAGAAGGTTTGCACGATGTTGGGGATCAAGAAAACGAGAACAACACTATTGCACCCACAATCAGACGGAATGGTGGAAAGATTCAACAGGATCTTGGAATAACACTTATCCAAGGTCGTCAGCAATAACCAGCGTGATTGGGATGAGCATATTCCCTTATTCCTGTTGGCATATTGCTCTGCCGTACATAATAGTACAGGCCTGACCCCAACCAGGGTCCTGTTCGGAAAGGAGCTGCGATTACCCTGCGATGTGGCATTTGGCTCCTCCAAAGAACCTTCCAAAGACATCGATGATTATGCCGACCAGCTCCGACATAACATGCTGTCAATACACGAATTAGCCCGAACGCAGAGGTTGGCCACCAGTGACCGGATGAAGACGCGATACGACCTCAAGGCCAATTCAGTCGGGTTCCAAGAGAGGGACAAAGTCTGGCTGTACAACCCCCAACGGAGCAAGGGTAAATCCCCAAAGCATACACCCGCCTGGGATGGTCCATACGAGGTGGTCAAGAGGCTTAATGACGTCGTCTAGCGGATCCGTCGAAACCCCAAGGCTAAGTTGAAGGTGGTCCATTTAGATCGACTTGCTCCCTACCATAGAGGAGATGTTTCTGATCGGGACGATCAGAATTAAAGGGGGGGCAGTGTAACGAAATTTACCCAAAGCCGACTCTGTTTCATTTCCGTACGAAAACAATCGCTTTGAAATAAAAAATGGTTCTCGAAAAGATTCGGAACCTGTAGGAGTGATGACTGATTTTACTGTAGAATTCGACGCTGGTTTTATAAAGGAAGCAGGCCACGATCGCGAGTTCAGTTGGTTGTACGAAGAGCTTATATGTAAAATTATTATTGTTATATTTGAATAAGCTGTTGTATATTCGATGTAAATAAAAGTTTCTAGAAAAGTGAAAGTGAATATTAGTTTTATAATTTTAAACTGAACCCACGGACTATATTGCAATATGTTAGGTGTGAATTGCACACACGTGGATGATGCAACGGTATCATATTACGCTGACAGCTTCCTGGTACTTCGACGTTGACGTGGGAACGCATCGTGTGAATATATTTTCGCTGACTTCAGCTTTTATTAAATCATAAATACAACCGAAGCGATCCCACGGTGGTCATTATATTTTATTTTGTCCAACTAGTTTTAATTTCAATTTATTTTTAATTACTTAAAAGTGTTAATTTTTGATTTTTATGTTTTGAATAAAATATATTTTTTAAAAAGTCTAATGTGAAATCAAAGATATAAAATTGGCGCAGTCAGTAGGATTGTCCAACACAATTAGAACAAGACAAGACCTACCTGTTTGAGACAACAACTGTAGCGGCGAAGACCAGGAAGACGCAACGATACAGCTAACCAGTCGACACTTCCGCAGAACAAGTGCTATGCCTGGGGTACTAACGTATATAGAAACTTCACGTTTTTGATTTAATTATTTATCAATTGAAATGATTTTTATATTTATTTTTACATTATTACTATCAGTTCTCTCGTTTAAAATTTCCAGATCTCTCTTATTTCGTTGAACCACATTTTAAGCTATTGAATAATTTTTGAGGTGAATTTATTATTATCCATTACTTTACCTCGCTTTATTTTATCTTATATTCGCAAACTATTGTATTTATTATTCTTTTAACCAATTTACTCATATATAATTTTGAAATTTGATAAATTTTTGTGTAACTTTGCTTACTTCCATTTTACTGCTTTATTTAAATTTTTATTTTTCGGAACACTTGATTCAGCGAATGAGGAAATTAAATACCGAATCCCCCATAACATTTTCAGCCAGACTACAAACCCACCTAGCAAAAATGCTTGCTGTAGTTAACAAACAGAACTTGACTCAGAAAGAAAAACAGGCACAAATCGACTTGATCGAATCCATGGCACTAAATAGCGTACTAACAGGTTTAGTGCGAAGATAGGACAACTAGTTCGTGCTAGCGATTCTAAAGACATTCTGACCGCCGTTTCACGTATAAAACGTGAACTCCGACTCCATCATCTAGAATCTCAAAAAATTTCAAATTTTAGAAACCAAGGTCCATCTCCCCGAAAGCCCAACCAGTTTCTAGTACAAAAACAATGTTCATTCTGTAAAAGAATGGCGCATACTGTTAACGAATGTCTCACTAAATCAAGACAAGAACCGGGCCAATTTCAGAATCGGTCACAATTCCAATAAATACTCAGAATTTCTAGCAGAACAGAAACTTTCAACAACCTCGTCCTTGGACCAATGCACAACACCAAAGTTCAGGCTAATATAAACGTAATCAAAACTTTTTGCGGCAACAACGAACACATCACTTAAACAATTCTTATATTTATGGGTACGATCAACCCAATAATAACGTATACGAAACTCAATACCAAAATACTGATTTCGAAAGTTACGACCAAGACTATTCCGATTCGACACAAACCGATTACGACTATTACTCAAAAACAGATAACGCAGAATGTGACAACTACGTTGAAAACGAACACGAATTTTCCCCCGTAAATTTTCAGAACCTCCCTTTCCAAACGGAACCCCCGGAAATCACAGAACTTCAGACCCAAATTCAAACGCTAAATCTAGACAGTTTCGACCCGAATTTGAACTTTCCCGAACAGAGCTTTCTATAAGACCGCTTCTGACCGTAAATTCTAAAAATCTATACTACATCAGAGATTCCTCTAACACATATAAACTCCTAATAGACACCGGTGCTGGTCTTTCTATTTTCAAACCAGACACTTGCACTCGTTTTAGGGAAAGATTTCAGGAAAACGTAGTAATTCAGGGAATTACCAACCAGAAAATCCTTATAAACGAATCGACCCTCGTTCCTTTCAATATAAAAGACCCGCACAAGGTTTAGATCTGCAACCTTGATAAAGAATTCGACGGTTTGTTAGGCTCTAACTTTCTGGAGCACTACAACTGCATTATAGATTTTGACAAAAAACAATTAAGAACCAGTTTAAAGACACTTCCGCTGTATAAAGTGACAGACGATACAATCAATGCCACTGAATCTATACAATGTCCCCATCCTATACTTCCATTAATACTACTACAATTGAACCTCGTACGGAACAAAACTTTAAACTTAGCTGTGAACTAAGAAACATCGAAGCCTTACTAACAGGTATGGAAATTAAAAAAGTCTACCTAATGTTGTTACAGTAGACAGCAATGGTCAATTTCTCAAATCCATTCTAAATGCGAATGCCATCTCTAAAATAGTAACTTTTTCAAATCTAAAACTGGAACCGTTACAAAACTTTTCTGTGAATTCTCTCTCACAAACTACTCCTTTGAACTATAACAAACCCGACAGACAAGAAGAAATTGTTAAATAACTCCGACTAGAACATTTAAACGACGAAGGGTCAGACTTAATCGTACAATTATGCCTTGAATTTTCAGGCATATTCTACCTCGAAGGCGATCATTTATCATTCACAAACGAAATCAAACATAGTATTGATACCAAGAACGCGAAACCCGTTTATACAAAATCCTACCATTATCCCCAAGTTCACAAACAAGAAGTTAAGTCCCAGGTAGCAAAAATTCTTGACGAAGGCATTATACGACCCTCTAATTCGCCTTGGTCCTCCCCCGTATGGGTAGTGCCGAAAAAATTTGACGCCTCAGGAAAACAGAAGTGGCGCGTTGTCGTAGACTACCGCAAACTTAACGAACTCACAGTCAATGACAAGTACCATCTACCTAACATCTCAGACCTACTAGACCAACTTTACGACTATTGACCTCGCCTCTGGTTTCCATCAAATAGAGATAGACCCAAAGAGCATCGCGAAAACTGCATTCACTGTCGAGAAGGGAAATTTTGAGTTCGTCCGCATGACCTTCGGATTGAATAATGCTCCGTCTACCTTTCAAAGGGTGATGGATAACATTCTTATGGGAATCCAGAATGAAAGATGTCTGGTTTAAATGGATGACATAATCATTAACTCGCCTACAATACATGAGCACCTATCACGACTGACAGACGTATTTAAAAGACTCAGAAAGGCTAACCTTAAAATACAGCCTGACAAATGCGAATTTCTCCGCAAGGAGGTCGCTTACTTAGGACATCTTATAACTAAAGACAGTGTGAAGCCCAATCCATCAAAGGTAGACTGTATTTTAAACTTTCCACAACCAAAGAACCCAAAAGACATATTTTTTTCTTAGGGGTTGCTGGTTACTACCGTAGGTTCATTTCTAACTTTGCAAAGATCACCAAACCACTGACAACACTATTATAAAAAGACCAACCGTTCAATTTTAACGAAGACTGCGCAAAATCCTCCAATGAATCAAAACAAACATTGACTTCCACCCCTATACTCATTTACCCAAATTTTGACGAACCGTTTGTACTGACTACAGACTCCAGCGCTTTTGCTATCGGCGCCGTATTATCTCAAAGGCAAATAAGTAAGGATTTACCCATTGGATATGCTTCTAGGACCCTTTGTAAAGCCGAAACCAGGTACTCCACCATTGAGCGAGAGCTCTTAGCCATTGTCTGGGCGGTTAAGCATTTTCGTTCGATAATCTATGGCCGTGAGTTCCTACTACTAACCGATCATCGCCCGTTAAACTGGCTATTTTCTATAAAAGATCCCGGTAGGTACACTTGCCCGATGGAGACTCAAACTACAAGAAGACGACTATGAAATTATTTACAAGCCAGGTAAAGTTAACAAGAACGCTGATGCTTTATCATGGATTAAAATCAACCACCTTGACGAATGTTTATCATTTCAGTCAAAATCGAAACTTCCCTTCAAAGTCCTACCCCTAAACGACGAATCCGAAGACGACAGTCCTGAACCCGAACAAAATGAAATATATGAAATGAAACTATGTCCGGAGAATTTAAAACCTTTATAGAACCTTATAAAACTACCTCTTTAATTGATTATAGCAAAATTGAATTCTCCCACTGTCAACTACTAGACAAAACAAATAAATACATTTTAATTTTCCCCCAATCATCCAATCTTCAGGAATTTCATCACGACATTTTGTCGCTGACTTCGAAACCTTTAAAATTAATGTATTCGCCAGCAAAACCGTAAGCAGAAGGCAATATTTCATAATCCCACTTCCAAATGATCCAGACATTGTAAATGAAGTTCTTTTTGCTTCAATATACAAATATCAAGATACTTTATCTCCATCTAAAACATACTGTGTCGAAAACAATCTCGATCTTCCAATTTTTCTTTCATTTTCAAATGGAAAATTTGCCAAAACGTTACAAAAACCCCCGAAAAAGACGAAATACCGCTGATCCTTGAACGATATCATAACGGGAAAAATAACTTACACCGCGGCATTAACGAAACCGTCCGCCGTATTAAGGAAATGTACATCTGGCCAAGTTTCACAAAAGACAGTGAAAATTTCCTTAAGAACTGCGAAATTTATCAAAAAACTAAAGCGTGTCGCAAAAACCTAGACAATCCCCTCGTCATTACGGAAACGCCTAAAACGAATTAATATTGACATACTAGAAATACCTAACAGGAACTATATCTTCTAGTTACTCGAATACGGTACTCGAGTAACTAGAAGCGAAAGCAGAAGGCTACGAGAATTATGCGAACCGACCTGAAGAGGGCAGATGTGACTCTGCCGAAACGTCGTCATTTTACCATCGATCCCGGCAGGGATCAGTTATCAACTACGCGGATGAATTCCCGGAAACCACCTAAAACACATATATATATATATATATATATATATATATATATAAATATTCATAATTTTTCAGGTATTTATATTTGCAAGTGCTTAAAGTAAGTTGTCCAGGCACCGGCTAAGTGCGATAAAAACAAACTGATGGCAATTTGTGAAAGCCACGCCCAACTCTTAATTATTTTTATAAGGGTACAAGAATTTATTTTTTAGAGCACATGCGAAATAGCATGAATATATTTTAAAAAATGCAGCTATTTTTAAAATACATTATATATATATATATATATATATATATATATATATATATATATATATATATATATTAACTAGTGGTCGAAATTCGACCCTATTTCATGAAATTGTAAAAAGTAAATTTTTATAAGAAACAGAGTTGTGGATAATTTGGAGAAGTATATGTAATGACCAAAATTGTTTACTCACATTGACAAATCTATTGAAATAAAAAGAAAATAAAAATGTAATCAAATATCGGTATACGAAATATTTTTGACAAATAAAAGTTTTCATACTCTCTTCGAGGAGTCATTCTTTTCCCCGAAAATCCTAGATTTCGGTCTTTGCATCTCGCGTCTTCTAAAAGTTTTCGTCATTTGCGGTTTGAATCAAGTTCAGGAATATTAAAAAAAGAGAGGACCAACAACCCTAGGAGAACTTAAATATTTAATACATTCTCTATTGTCCGCTGCCTAAGAATTTTTTACACAACACTTTCGGGAAGGTTGTGATAATAATATATTAATCAAATAATTATATTCACATTAAAAACAGAATATTTAGTATGAAAGTTACTGCAACGCGTCCGAAAAATCAATATCGATCTACTACATTGACTATTTTACCACTAAACAATAACAACGCTTGCATGCCACTTTCAGAAGTAAATGATTTAAGAATATAACAGCATCTAACTATCGCTCCATATATAATTACACATTGTTTTGAGTTTTGACCGTCTGGCGGTGGCGGCATTGTCATGTGTTTGGCGTTGACAGTATGGACATAAATAATGAACAAAGATGAAGAAAATCGGTTGAGAGACAAAGGAGAAAATGATACCTAATCGTTTTGTCTTTGCCTATTTATATATAGATTATTTCAATTATGAAAGCCACACCTGACACTTATGGCTTTTGTTATATAATCTTGTAATAACCTTCTTTAGCCGCATGCCAAAAGCCATAAAAAACAAAGTGGTGGCAATTTTCACATATTTTTCTGCAAGTTTACTAATTTTTTTTGTGTGAAGGCCACACCCGATGCTTATGGCATTTTTCATAACGGATTCTTACATTTTAAAGTTAATATTGCACTTGATTTCATTGACGAGAAAATGACGAAAAAAACGTCCTTAACCTTACTTAGCCACTAACGACCCTTATGGGAATTTTTTTATAGACTACTCACTATGTCAACTTTCATAGTTCCGATTGCCAGAAGAGAGAAAATCACGGCACATTGTAACATTTTCCTAGAGGATCTCGTTCTTATTTCAACAATTTAGCCACAGGTAACATTTATGGCTATCGCATTTTGATGCTTGGTTGCATCATAGCTTTCGTTTGGTCAACAAGCCAGGAGCGAGAAAACTGCTTCAAAACATATTTTTTTCGGAAAATGACAAACGATTTTTTCCAATGTTAGCCACACTATTTTTCCGCAAATTTTGCTTCATTGTATTCAACAATAACACACTTTTCAACCACCACCGAGCCAGAAGCGAGAAAATAATGGACCAAAATCTGTCACCAGCTAACGGTCTATTAGTGTAATACAGATTTATAGAGCTAAACCTATTTTTAAAATACACGTACCAACAGAATGTCAAACTGATTTTGAGTGGAAAACATATTCATTCACGTACTGTAGAAAACGTGCGACTTCCGCCTTACAATGAGTGACTACATAGGATGATGTATCCACACCCTGCAACAATTTGTTATTCATCGGCTACAAAATTGGTCCAAATGAACGTTTTCTGTCCTAGATTAACTGCAATTCGTAACCTTTTGAAAATGGTTTTCAATTACAATTAAGTTACTAGTTTGCAATTTTGCGCAATCTGCAAGGTGCAGATCGCTTTACGATTGTCGCTCAAGTACTTCCAGAAGATTGTCGACAGCGGGTGTAATGCCTTTGAAACCTCATGCATAGACTGATGAATAAGAAGCTTGAAAACGTTGAACGTCTATTCCTGGAGGTGAACTCCTTATTCAATATGCTTCTCCGAAAAATTAAAATTTTGTCATATAAGATGCAGCAAAATCTTACAACATGATCATGGTACAGTTTTAACGTGAGTAGGTATTTTACTCAAGAGATCACAATTCGGATAAAGGAATAACCTTTAAATAAATAATAGTTTTTACAGAGGAGCTTCGCAATATTTTAAGAATCAATTTAACTTCTTCTATATATTACTATAGAAAAATTTTGATATCAAAGTCGAAATTCGTTTACATGCCACGTCACATAGGAAAGGACTATGAGATCTATTGTTGAGAAGTGTAGCGCAGCCTGACGTTGCCGGCGAATAAAGCAATCACTACAGTAAACAGAAAGATTGCATGAATGGACCAATTCAGCTTTTACCGAAACGATTGTATATTACCGTTGCAAGGAAGTAGTGTAAACTCCATAATAATACCTTCAAATTTGACTACACAATATTTCATTTGACCATGATAATCAAAAAAACTAACTTTTTTATTCGATTATATTAATAAACTTGATAAGTATGATTATAAAACCCATTTATGTTAAGATTGTCGCGTTGTTTTAAACTGTTGACAGGCTCAACCTAAGAAATCGCTCAATGCGGCACTTAAGCACTTTAGTTTATCTTTCTCCAAAACGAATACAGATCCCGTTTTAAAATAACCGAATTATTTATGGACTACAAGCTACATTTTGGTATAAATAGCATAATAATAAAAAATACCGAAGTTAAGGGAAATCCGATTTGAATTGTTTTCTTCCGGTTTCATATAAAAAAAAATGTTCAAAATTGTAATAACTGCCAAAAAGAACATACAATTTTTTCAACAAACAGTACTTACTTTGTTTTCCATCTTCTTGGATAATAGCAGTAGTAGCTTTCAAAAAATTCGTTGCTCGAAGTTCTTCATTTACTTAAAGGCTTATAAACTGGCAACTACAAAGGCTTGATAAAAACAAAATAATTTTGTACATTTGTTCAGGTCATTTAAAAACACAATTAATCCAATAATGAACAAAATACACAATGTGTAAGTTTTAGGTGCCTAAAATTCACAATAGCTAAATAGCTAAGAATTATATAACACCAGATGGGTATGAAAATTCTGACTTTTGGGAGAGGCACATAAGCCCATAAACTAAATAAGTAACAGTTTAACCCATAATTAAATGTACCATGATTTTAAAGGTTAGATATTAACATATTTGATTTTTTAAACAACAAAAATGTGATTTTTTCATTTTTCTTACTTATATAATTGAAAGTAATCAATGGTTCACAGTGATTTCTACGTATCAATTACAAAAAATATACAAACCTGCAAAACGGTCTATTTTCTTTTTAATTTCAACCGCGTAAAAACGTCAAAATTTGGTTTCGCACATTTGCAGTACAAAGAATTTTGAGTACAATTTTGTCCACATAGCCCTATTAAACTTCGTTAACTATTTTGAGTCAACATCTTCATACCAACTATTCGGTTTCCTCAACAAAAGACACACAATTCTGTCTAATAACCGACTGAGTTTGTTGCAGAGGGCCCAAAAAATAAGCATAGCACATACGCTACATTCCTAAAATGATTATTTTTGATTTTATATCTTTTGAACTTCTCTATTAATGTATAACATTACAACGTTTACACGAGTAGTATTGACCTTGTTCAGTCCAATCTAAAGAGGAGCGAACAGTATATTCCTTTTTAAGATCAACAGTCAACGAATCGTGAATTGCATAACGGTTTTCCTCAAGGGTCTGGGCTAGGTCCTTCTTTATTCCTAATACACATAACTTTTAACAATCTAGTCAATCTATTCATAATACTGTCTGCCGATGGTGACACAACATTAATGCGCTATCACCTTTCAGACACAGGATTGCATTGGGCCCAAATTAAACAGGGACAACTAGCTATTTTTTTAGTTAATGGACTTGGCTCAATAATATTAAGACCTAGAACATTAACTTTACATTGTAGACTTCTTCATCGACTCTAATGAGAGAGTGAGGTTCTTTAGGGGTTTCCTTAATCCTGGGATGACCGAGGTACCCAAGGTCATAGTTCTTAGTTCCAAACTATGTTTAATATCTTTTCTGATAAGGAGTCTGTCACAAATTGTATCTAAGGGCAAATTTATTGATAGCATATTAATGGTACTTGACTCTAATATGTCATGTGGAGTTTTAAACTCCAAAATCTACTAACATTTCTAAATATATTGTTGCTTGATCAAATGTCGTACCAGCGGAATTCCAAAATTCAAACTTAGTTCACTTTAAAACAAGAGTGAAATATTATCTTTTAAAATAAGCCGGTTAGTCTTTCAAGAACTGCTTTGAACAGTAAAGTATTTGTCTTCTACAATGTACTTTTATCATCTATATGTTTAGACTTATGGGTGCAAGGTATTTTTACGTCAAATATGACTTTTTATGATCTTACCAGTTTAAACAAGGATTATATACCAATTTCATACCTTTTACATTATTATTACCTTCTGACTTGTATAGGCAGCTTCCCGTTAAATATAAAGAAACATGACATTACATTCTGGCAAATTGCTCCAATTATGAATTTGGAAACATGGTAAAAAAGACTATTAGATTTTCTTACATTTTATATTTGCCAAGCTCTTGCCCACATTTTGAGTATATTTTGCCCTACCAAGTAATAAAAACTTTTTATACATATTTAGAACTAATTATAAAAAAAACATTTAGAACTAGGTCAAGGTGTTTTAATGTCTTATTTGAATTTATGTTCTGTTATATAAGTTTTGAATTCATATCCAGATTAATAATACATAATTGCACGGTACTGCAGAAAGTTTAAGAATGGTTAACTATATCACTACAGCATCAAATAATAATTTTTAATATAAACTCTAAAATCTAAATAGTAAAATGTACCTTTTGGAATTTATTTACCTAATCATTTTAGTGGCTTTAACACTAATACCAGTTTTTTTCTGAAACGGTTCATTGGCCAAACCTGCAGTATATGAATCCTCATCGTAAAATTTGATATCTTTCTTCTCCGAATCTTTCTTATCTTCATTGCCTTAAAAATAATAGCTATTTTTGTTTATTATATATAACCATTGTAATATAAATAAATATATATATATATATATATATATATATGTTTTAGGTGGTTTCCGGGAATTCATCCGCGTAGTTGATAACTTATCCCTGCCGGGATCGATGATAAAATGACGACGTTTCGACAGAGTCACATCTGCCCGCTTCTAGTTACTCGAATACTAACTAGAAGCGAAAGCAGAAGGCTACGAGAATTATGCGAACCGACCTGAAGAGGGCAGATGTGACTCTGCCGAAACGTCATTTTACTATCGATCCCGGCAGGGATCAGTTATCATCTACGCGGATAAATTCCCGGAAACCACCTAAAACATTTAGTGCCCGCGAAAACTTAAAAACAAATATATATATATATACAGGTTGTGTCACTTATGAAGAGATAACATTGCTATCTAAGAAACAGTAGGAGATGCAAACACAATTAAATGGACAATAAATTACAGTATCTTTTGCCGTATTTTTTTGTTTGTTCTTTGCCTCTGCTAATTTTATTTTAGATTATCAAAAAATGGCACAGGGAAAAGTTTTTTCACACAATTTTGCACAACAAGTCGTTATCACTACTATATCTTATTTTAAGTTTTAGGAGAAACAATAATCATCAGTGTAAAAAATTTTAGTAATGTCCTGCTTAGAGCTTAATTATTACAATTACATAATTTCCTTCCATGACAAAGAAATCTATGATTTTTTACTTGTGTTTCTTAGGTGGCAACGCGATGTAAATGAAAAAATCGAAAATATCCAAAAAAACAGGTTTTGTTTTTTTTTGCAATTTACGTAAAAATTCATATAACCTTAAAACTCTTGATTTTTGTTTGATTACGTCCAAATTGTACTGGGAAAACTGGGAATAAGGTGTAATAGAAATATTTGTAATTTTAGGTAATGGCTACAAAATCTGTAGAATACAAGCGACAAATCTTCTTTGTTGCTTTGCAAATTGCAAAAAGCTTAATATTTGTAATAATTTATCAGATTCTATGGAAAAGCAATAATATAACAAAAATAGGTATAATGTTGCATATGATTTTATAGACGGGAAGAGTCTGGTGACAGCATGTATGTGAATAGCTCATCTATGATTAGTAAATTGTGGATCATTAGATTTACTATCGCACAGGCATCGAAAACAGTAATTTTTAAAATTTCAAAAATACTCAGTGGTCAGAGTTGCATAATTTCGAGTCACAATTGTGATCAATGGTCAATGGTTTTTGCAAGAAAACAATATTTATCAACTTTGACGCTGTTATTCGATAAACCTTACTTTAACCTACCTGCAATATACATAAATATATGTTTTTACTATAATATATATTATAGAAGTCATCAACGAGAATCTTTAATTTTCCTGATTTTAGCAATTTTACAAGAAAAACAAAACCTGAAATTTTTTGATATTTTTTATATTTTTCCAATTAGATTGCTTTACTACACAACAAGAAAAACAAATCATAAAATTTATAGGTTTTCTTGTCATGGAAAAACCATATAACGATTATTTACGCTATAAGCAGGACCGTACTAAAATTAGTTACACTGATTATTATGATGATTTCTTCCAAAACGTCGTATACAACTTAATATAGATATATCAATGTACTTTGTCTTTCAATGCTTTGTCTATATTGAAACAAAAACTACACGTCAAAAGGAAAAAAACAAAATACGACTTTACCCAAGAATATGAACTCACCCTGCCAAGAATATTTAAAATAAAGCAATAATCACTTCCAGTTCCTTCCGAAATTGTAAAATTTTATCCGTAAGTACGTTTTTCTTGAGCGATGTATGTACATTTCAAACTTGGATTCGGACTAGGTAAAAGTAAGGGTGGTACGGCAGATTACTTTGTCTCGAAAAAACTTATGTTTTTTGAGTTTGAGAAAACCAACTCCCAAGACAAATTGTCCACTTCCGTTTAGTACTGGAAATGAGTCGTCTGCTATGCTACGGTTACTTCTACATAGATTTCGAATCCAAGTTTAGAAATTAAATATCTCTCTCAAGAAAAACGTACTTCCTGTTAAAATTTCCCACTTCCGGAAGGAAATGGAAGTGGTTATTGCTCTAATTCAACTATTCTCGAACGAAGAGTTTATACTTTTGGTTTGTTTTGCAAATAAAGCTGTTTTATTCGGATCTTCTTTTCTAAAGGACTAAAAATGCAATTTTTCCAAAAATGTTTCTAACAAAAGATAGAGCATACCCCTTTTACATGTGGAAACGTTTTCAGATTTTAAAAAAAATTGCTTGCTGACATCTTTTTGCGGGTGTACGTGTGGTCTTGAACACCCTATATTGCATATATTCAGGGTGGGTAAATAGTGCGTGGGCGAAAGATTGTGTCTATATTGATATATATTTTTAAAATCTGCCACCGGGGAAAGGTGAGTACTTGTGAGAGCTATAAACTAAAAATAGAATAGTTGGACATATACAATATGATTCATATTGAAGATACATTTTTTTTTAAATAGAACACCCTGTATATTATTCCATATTTGGATTCATCTGTCAATGTTACTAAGACTTTATTCATCATACTTATTATCTAAAACACATCGTTTAGAGGTTACTCTATATTTTGTCAAAATTTAGACATCTAGAAAAGTAAACATTCTTGTATCATAGGAGGCTTTTATTAGGGTAAACTGTTAATAACCCTTCATACTACCTGAAGCCAGAAGAACAATAATAAACTCTTTTTGTTGTGCCAGATACCGTCAGTCCAATTTTGAAAAGTTTAACCATGGATAACTTGATTTTTTTTAAATAGAATTCTCAATTTATTATCTCATTTAATTCCCTTTCGTCCGATATAAGGTAATGAGTTTCTGTTTCTAACAGTTTCTACAGAAACCAAGAAATTAAAATCATTCAGGCTTTTTGTGTGATTTTCTATTATTCATAAAATATTTGTGATCTTAGAAGACAGTGGCGTTCAATTTCCCGGCCATCAATGTGAAATTTCTTTACCTTTCCAACGCTATAATAAATTATCTATATTTACTTTTAATACTTTCCTTTTAATCCTCAATTACATATAAGTATGGAGTGTATTCCAAAACTCAAAAGTAAAGTTGGCCTTGGAAAACAAAAAGTAAAGTTAATTTCACTTTGGCAATACTTTTAATTATTCTCTACGATTTTTTTCGGTTTTTCATTTTTACGTTTCTACAAATGGCGAAATTTACTCAAAAGAAAATGATGGCATGGAAATTAAACTCAACTGCCATCTAAGATCGAAAATATTTTTTGAATAATAAAAAATCATACAAAAGGAGGAATCATTTTGATGTCTTGGTTTCTGAAGAAACCGTTAGAAACAAAACACATAACCTTATATCCAATGAAAGGAAATTAAATCAGTTATCAGATAAAGTGTTCAATAGTTCCCCGAATTAAAGCATCTTATGGTACTAGACAGCTATAATATCTGTTTCTAGATGTCAACATTTTGAAAAAATGGAATAATCCCCAAATGGTGTATTGTAGGTAACATGTATGTTAAATAATGTCATAGCAAAATTGAGAGAGGAATCCAAATATGTATCAATATACAGGGTGTTCCATAAAAAAGGTAGCTTCAATATGAATCACCCTGTATATGTCTCGAAATTCCACTACAAGTATTTTTAATTTGTTTCTTTCACTACCCATCACCCCTCCTGGCGACTGATTTTTGAAATACATATCAGTATAGCCACAATATTCCGTCCACACACTCTTGGCTTACCCTTTATAAATATTTGTATAATCATAAATGTTTCTTTTTCTCAGTTTTTTAACAACCCTGAAGATATTTTTAATTGTGATACACATCCTGATTAGGCTTCAAATAAAGCTTTTTTCTCAGTTAAGTCACCCTTTATCTCGTGTTGTTTCGGAAATACGAGTATATACCATGTATTCCAGAAAAAAAAAACTACATGGGGATTTCTGAAACGGCAAGAGATACTGAGTAGCTAAAATGAGTAAAAAGTTGGGTTATTCCAAGCCCAATCAGGTGCCGTATGAAAATTATAAATATCTAACAGGGGTTCTCAAAATATCTAGAAAAAACAAAAAATTGTGGTTTTCGAAAAATGTAATATATTCGCCGTCTTCTAAATAAAGGACCCACACATTCCTTATGGAAAGTGGCCCCCGGTGGATTTGGCTGAAATTTTCCTATTTTGTAGATTTCAACGAAATGTCTTCATGGCCGCAAAGTCCGACGACAGATGGTTTTCAAGTTATGGTTAATTTTATATTTAATATCAGGTTATACAACGATAAGCTGAGTCGGTATGTATATCAGAAACTATTAGGAGTATTTATCTGAAAATTAGTATACAGGGGGTTTTCGAGGAGCTGGTTTCAGTTAAAATAATTTCAGTTATCTACGAATTCCGGTTTTACCGGAAGTGGACCCAAACTTTGTTTTTATAAATGGAACACCCTGTTTTTTTAAGCTTTTTTAGAATCTACGATAAATTATATTTTGAAATTCATTAACTTTATTAAAAATATCATGTCTGAAGGGCTCCAGTTGAAAGCTATTTAAACTTTTTGAATATTTTGACAGATGCAGGCAGCTTTTAAAAAAATATATCTTTTTGGAAACAAAGAGGGCCAGGTCAAAAATTACCAGAATTTGCGTGAATAAAACCTGAAGCTTCCTAAATAACTTTTCAAAAGAATATACGCAGTGTTCAGAAATTCTCGAAAATACTGTTAACTAATCTTTTCAAATGGATTTTATGTTTGAAACCCTATACCTAAATTAAAGGATTTTTTTGGTTATGTGAAATATCTGAATTATCACTAGGCTTTTTTGAACGAATCGATAAGAAACGAATGTCAACAAACAATATTTGCTAATAATTTGGTATTAAAGCGCAATTATATGGAAAGCATTTATCATGTCCCATTTAGGATTTAGTAGCTAAGTTCCGTTCGCGATACTCGGATAGACCAACAACCACTCATGACACGCTGACGGGGCTCATTCACAATTGCAAAACAGATGGGCAGTTTGTGAAAAAGCAAGAAAAAGGGAAAAGTGTCGTAGATAATAAATAGAATTAAGTTACAGTCTTCGCATACTTAAAGGCATATCCAGAAAATTCCTCAGTAGAGAGAAAGAACATCTATGATTAGTTTTCAGACGATTCTAAAACATAAGAACTATCCGTTTGCATTTTCGTTAGTTAATAATTTAAGAGCAGGTAACGCTCAAAGACGGAATGATCTTTCGAATTCATATTAATCAAAATTCAGGAAGACAAACATTTTTTACACAAAATAATTTCGACAGATGAGGCAAAATTTATGGAACAGTCAACCACATTACTGGAGTGATACTAATCCACACCTTATTTTTAGGTGAGAGATATCTCGAAATTTTAGAAAATGGTTTACATCCATTAGAGTTGACTTAGAATCAGCTGTGGTCTCAACGCGACCTTATAATATTGCACCTGTGAATACCTTTTTAGACACTCATTTTGAAGATCGTTGGATAGAGAATAATGGACCTCATCGACGGCCTCCTGGTTCTCCCGATATCACTCCTTACCTTTTTTTATTTGGGGTTGAATAATAAATATTGCCAATGCTGCACCGCTAACAACAAAGGTGGCCAGGACATGATCTGCGTCATTGTGTTCTGAGTATGCTTGGTCTACCCGGAGATCGCAATGGAAATGTTTCACATAATTTTTTATAACTATATCAAATTCTACATAAATGGTTAAGAAAGTAAAGTAATATATATACTTTTCTTGTCGGTTTCTTCAAAAAAAGTCTACTAATAATTCATATATCTCTAATAGCTACACGGAAATTTTTGATTTTTCCAAGTGTATATAAAAACTGTTTCACTTAGTCTTGTAAGCATAAACTTCTACTTAATGGCCTAGATTCCAATGGTGTTGAGGAAAAATGGAGTTGCCATTTGAAAAAAAAATTAGCTATTACGATTTTCGGATTCAGTACCAATTTTTGAGCTCTCCGTTTTTTTAACAGTTTTCAAAGATTTAGGAAGCTTTAAGTTTTATTCAGGCAAGTTCTGCTAATTTTTGATCTGGCCCTATTTGCTTCCACAAAAATAATATTTTGAGAAGAGCTGGATCTGTCAAAATTTACAAAAAGTTGAAATAACTTTTAACCGGATCCCTTCAGACATATGATGTTTCCAATAAAGTTATCTTAAAATTCATCATATATTCTAAAAAGGCTACAAAAAAACAGAATTTTTCATTAAAAAAACAAAGTTTGGGTCCACTTGCGGTAGAACCGGAAGTCGTAGATAGTTGAAATTGTAACTAAAACCGGCTCCTCGAAAAACCCCTATATACTAATTTTGACATTAATACCCCCAGTAGTTCCTTATATACATATCGACTCAACTCTTCGTGAGATACTCTGACCATAAATATAAAATTAACCATAACTTGAAAACCATGAGTCATCGGGCATTTTGGCCATTAAGACATTTGTTCATTTTGTTGAGATCTACAAAGTATCAAAATTTCAGCCAAATCCACCGGGGGCCACTTTCCATAACGAATGTGCGGGGTCCTTTGATAAAATTTGGTAGTTTTTTGTTAGCGACCAATCAATTGACGTTAGCGAATTTATTCTAGCCATTCTAAATTTTTTGCAACCATATTCATGTTTTTATTTCTTATGGCCGCTATATAGGATTTATACCTCATTGAATAGCATATCAAAAGAGTCTTCTAAACGTTGTTTGTGGCATGTTCTTGATTATTTTTATGTTTCTTTGGGGAATAACACCACAATAGAAATAAAACTACGTATATTGCAGGAATACCAAACGTTTCAAAGTCTATTCTGACTTCGTTGTCAATGGCCTTATATTTATTGATACACCAAAGAAACATAAAAAAAATAATATCAAAAGAGGTTTTCAACCAAGTATAACAAGCCTAACTTTGGATTACAAAATATGTAAATCATTAAAAAGAACAGTTTTTTCACTAATCTGGCTGTCAAATAAAATGGCGTATTTGTGTTTTCTTAAAATTTTCCTAAAAAATAAACAAATAAAATACTTTTTTATTTGTGAGACAAACCAAAAAAAAAACTAAAAGCAAAGACAAAATCGTGAATTATATCAAGTTAATTTAATGAGTGTGGCAAGAATTTAATCGACAGAGTGCAGTAATCAGCTGTTTTGAAATTAGTCAGTTTTGTTTTGTAAATAAGTGAGTGCATTTTGGTCGAATAAAGACATTTACTGTGAATGTAATTTTTTTGGTTTAATTGACCCAACGGAGTCTACTACAATATATTATTAACATTTGTAAATAAATCGAGTTTTTTTTGTTATTACCTATTATCAATATTAAGTCCTTATAATAACGTAACTTTGGTAAATTTCAATTGTTTAATAATATTTTTAATTAATATATAAAATTTGAGACTGAAGTTTCTCTAAAAATGCAGAAATAAAAACAGACAAATTTCAGAATGTAAAAGCATTAATTGAATAGAAACAACTGAATTACGGCGACAACACGAAACTTAAAAGAAATTAAAGCCTAGTAATATACATACGAAGGTTGAAATAATATTGGAGAAAAAGGTACGGTAGCCACAGGAGTAGTACACAAAGAATCGCTTGATAGATGTACATTTTTTCGGAAGCAGTGCTCCCGAAGGGCTCAGGGCCGAGGTAGGAAAAGCTGGTAACATTTTGCACAGTAACCTTTTCTAATAAAGTTGTTACAAATTTCACGTTAATCGGATGAAACAAAACCAACTATTCAGGTGTCAACAAACAAAGCGCCACAGCAACTCCTAGGTGGAGCCAAGACACTGTGATCAAGCAATCATTTGTGTTATATCCTTGGGGTCATCATAGAAACTCATCAGATAATACTGACAGTACAGTTGAGTTGCTCACAAGAATAGAAGTGCGTGAGAATAGGTTAAATCAAAACAAAGATAAAAAGATTTGGGCAACCGGAATTGGTGAGAGTGAACATCAATTATATAAATAATTAAATAAGACATTACTGTTCTCATTGGGTGTATTTTCTTACCTTACAGTCATATATTTAGCGCTAGTGTTTTTTCATTTGAGTAAAAAAAATTAATTATTTATTCTTCTTCAACCTACCAAGTTTATTCAGTTCTTCATCAATGTAAACTTTTTTCATGTGCCACTCTACAGGATGTAAAACTCCAACAGTAATGAATGTTATTCCTGATAAAAAGGTCACTAAATAAAGCACTTTCCTAAATCCAATAGTGGACATCAATAATTCAGCAACATAGGGTGTGGAAAAAACTCCAAGTACCAGAATTATTTGACTGGCACCCATCATCAAATTAGTCTTTTTTGTAAAATACAAGAAGAAAGTAGAGTAGGTCGCATTGGTTATTAAACCCAAACCAATACCTACAAAAATATATAATATAATATATTGCAAATAACAGTAAGGATAAATCATACTATAAAGAACAAGAACAAGTTTGTTTGTAAATTTCTGTACCGTATTTAGTGTTAACCAGTACATTAGTTCTGTTTAAAGAAAAGACAAAAAGTTTTTGAATGTGCATTTGGGTTTATCTTTCCACCTAGGGATTTTCGTAAAAACATACTAGTTAAGTCATTGAATACCGAAGTATATTAGGTGCAATTTGCGGAAATTGTCCGGAAGAGTAGTTGCCTTCTTATAAAAAAAAATTTCAAGAGTAGCTGAGTAAAAGTAAGTCAATGGATTTATCTACTAGTTTTCATCTAGAATATGTTTTACTGTATATTGTAAGATACTTTATCTGTGTTTTGTTACGTTTCGATCCCTTACCAGGCATCGTTGTCGAACAATGTTTTTTCAGGAGCAATTTGTAGAGATATTGGTTCTATTGGCGTCTTTGCAATTGTTAATTGATTGATTAATTGACTTTGAAGTTTCCTTTTTCATGTTCATTTGACAGGAAGTCAAGACAAAAACTCAAACGAACTAATATCGCTATAAATTGCTTTAGGAAAAACTATATTCCTGTAGTTATAAATAACTATTTTCCATGAAATTCCACTCATTCTGAAGTCATTGTTATGATTATTTTAAATATCTCACATTTGTTAAAACCTGTCCAACATAAAACTTCTTATTTTCATTATTCTTAGCTTAAGTTGATTTTAATTTTTAATATTGAAATGTGTTTCCAATTCTGTCATATTTACTGACATGTATGGACTTTTCTCCGGCATTTTGAGTTAATTTAATTCTATGGATTCGAAAAATTGTCTATAACATTTATAATAGTATCAAATCAGCATATAAACAGTTGCACAAAAATGAGGAAAATTGTAGTATTTACAGACTTCTCAAAACAAATTTGAAAGAAAAACTTTCGAGTAAAATAGTTCGCATTGCCAGAAGTCTATTTTCACTGTTACTAATTTTTGTTTTCTCCCTTACCCTATCCTTCCAGACTAACAACCGGTTTCGTTAAATCGCCTAATTATGAGAATTACGCTGCAATAATATCCTCTCAAACCTTGAGCAACATCGAGGACATCGAGTATACTTCATCTAAGAGAATTCACGGTCTAACAACCACTTCCATGAGCAGATTTCTATGGCGACTCATTTTACAGTTTAAATACCCTCGGGGCTAATTTTCAAAACAGAATTGATGCAATATATTCATTAATAAACATTCCGTATTTTAAACAACTTTTATTCATAAGTGACCTAAGTAAGCGATAATAAAAAAACAAACTCTTTCCTCACAAATATCAAAAAGTGGACGTTTTTGATATTTTCCTTGTAATATAGCATATGGAATCATAAAAGTGACGATCTCCTCTAGTAATATAGATATAAAATTAATCAAACTGGGATGGTATGAAGTGTATACTTCACAACATAAGATCAACTGCGATATGTTACAAATTTTCAAACAACAAAACTGCATTCTTGTACACCAGTTACAAATGGAGAATTAATCTTCTATCAAAGTGGGGAAAAAGTTCATCCTTACAGAACAAACACTTCAGATATAAAATATTGTCACATTTGTGCTATTTTTGCAATAAATTTTTTTTCCAACGGTGTATATTTTCTTATCTCCATTCTATTGTATACCCAAACTTTACGAGTTGACTGCGAAACTGAATAATTATTTAGAACATCATTTACCTTGAACTATGCAAACGAATACGACCATCTCATATATATTCTTCATAAATATTGAACCAAACGCTCCAACTAAATAAAAGGTAGCCCCAATAAATCCCATATTTCTTAAAGAAATCACTTGTAACAGGACAAATGCCACAAAACCTGTAATGAAAGATATTAGTATTGACTATTCAATGTTTCATATGTACAATATATCAAGCATGTTCTTTTATTGATTTTTAATGTGGCCCACTTCGAATTTACATAGCCCAGTCCATCGAAATTTTTCAATTTAAAATTTAAGATCAAGCCACTTATGACATCGCATATGAAATAGTTTTTAAGGCATACCTGACATTATTTTAACAGTAAACTCCTAGAAGTAAATTATTTGGGCATTAGAAAATTCCCAAAAATATGGATTTATATTTGCTTTTACGAAGCATTTTTCACTCAATAAAGTGGGAAAAACTGGTAAAAAAATTCATAACCTTATTATAATAATTAATAGAAACTGGTACATTAATGTTTACCCAAATGATGTTTATGATGTTGAGACTAAATAGATCTTGCGGGATTATTACATAATTTATATACACGGCTGTCATTTCAAATCTAGCCAGCCAAAATAAATTTAAAAGAAAAAGACAAAAAAACAGGTAAATTTATATTTACGGGCTACACATTTTACATGTATCGGTCACACTACAGTTATTACTTCTACAAAGTGGTATCATGTGATACCTCTTTTTAAAGGTCTCTTTTTGCCAATCTTTTGACACATCATTTAATGTAGTAATGCAATATTAACTTTCAAATTCAAAATAATTATTATTTACTTTGTATTTACATTATTATTGTGTTAGCGTTAGAATTACCTTGTATTTAAATAGGCTATTGTTGATATGACAATCGTAAAGTCGCAGCTCGAATTCCGCTCACACTCCTCCACTATTCTACCTCTAAGTTCAGGAATATCGCCAGGTTGAGTTTTATACACCACAGTTTTTAGATGTCCGCATAAAAAAAAAGTCAAGGAGCGTTAGGTCGAGTGATCACGCTGGCAGTTCAATAGCACCCCTTCTTCCAATCCATTTATCTGGAAATGTCTCATTAAGCCAATTTGGTACATGAAAGGCATACTGTAGAGGTGCTCCGTCCTGTTGAAAAAATTGGTTTACTTCGTCTAGCAACAAATTTCTATTTTGATCTATTTGGTTTTCTGAAGATTCGATTATAAGGAGATTTATCACATTTTCTAATAAGTTAAAATACAATTCCCCAGTTAAATTTTCTTACATGAATAAAGGAACATTAACTTTGTTTCCGAGAATTCCGGCCCATACATTGATTTTCTGAGGATGTTGGTTGTGCTCTTTTGAAAAAACGTGTGGATTTGTTTTGTCCCAGTATCTACAATTAGGTTTATTGACAAATTTATTTAAAAACAAGCCTGGTTCGTCAGAAATCAAATTAAGTCATTAATCATTTTATCGGAATGTCTCTGATGAAAACATCAGCAGTTTTGCAGAGCGCTGTTGATTTTAAAAACTGATGTGTCAAAATATTGGCAAAAAGGGACCTTTAACAAGAGGTATCATATGATAGATACCCCTTTGTATTTCCACTTGTAGAAGTAATTTTAACTCCGCTAAGGAGTTGAAACTGCAGGGTGACCGATACGTGTAAAATGTGCCTCCCACCTTAAGTATAAATGAAAGTATATTTAGCTCAAAAGTATACTTTTCGTCCTATGTCTTGACAGTGGCATGTCCAGCCAGCTCCTATTTTGATATTTTACTACTTCAAATTTGCTGTGAAATTCTTACCAATTATTCGCTATTAACTATTAATGAAGTGCTGGTACAAAGAAATCTTTGTAAATTTTATTTTTGTGTGGCGTAGCGGCAAAATTGCAGCATATCGATCCGAGATATTTTGTTTACTTCGTTGTTTTCCTTAAATATATTTTCATATAGTCAAATTATATATAAAATTGAACTATTCAACATGACTAAAAATACTACGTTGTTATAGACAAATTGGTGTTTTATTTAAATGTAAATCTTGTTAAAAAATCCTACAACCCGATTGCAACGCCACCTATCGGGTACCCACTCAAACACACACAAAAGTTTCATCAAATCAGTCCAACCATATAGGAGGAGTTAAAACAAAATTTCCTGCATCCCGATTGCAGCGCCCCCTACCAGGTCAAACTTTAAATCTAACCCACTCAAAAACACACAAACGTTTCATCAAAATCGGCTAAAACGTTTAGGAGGACTGTAATTTTTTTCCAACAATCCGATCGCAACGCCACTTACCAGGTCCAATTGTAAATCTAATCATTCCAAGGTTCCACTCAAATTCACTAAAAAGTTTCATCTGCCCAAAATCGGCCCATTTAGCAATTAATAAAAAATTCCCTACCACCCGATTGCCTGACCTAACCTATTGGGTCCAAGTAACAATCTAAAACTTCCAGATGCCCATTGAAATACACTCAAAAAAGTTCAGTAACCATAAAAAATAATTTGGATTTAAAAGAAGTGGTCTAGTGTTTACGATTAGATATTTAAAGACATCCTACACTTATTGATTTTTTTTATATCTATACTATAATAAAATTGTAAGTTTGTTTGTTTGTTTGTTTGTTTGTTTGTTTGTTTGTTTGTTTGTTTGTTTGTTCGTGCATCACGTAAGAACTAGTTAACTGATTTTGCTGAATCTTTTTTTGTTGCGAAGCCTATAGTTTGACTTAAAATCTGGTAGACACTTTATCTCTCTAAACTGACAGAAAAGATAGATATATCGAAAAAACTTCTACCATGTTGGATAATTCTATTACTCAATTGGTTCCACAGCACGCACAAAATATTAGATACTGGCTTCAGCTCAGCTTTTATTCAAAATTCGGAATGTGCAAATGTAACATGTTTCGATTTAACAAAAATCAACATATATCAAGCGTAATTTTACAGGGTGTTCTGTATATAGGAAACTTAGAGCGGAGTAGAATTACATGGATTTAAAAAGTGAAGAGTGGAATTCGTTATACGGGGTTATATTAAGTTAAACAGTTACATATACCAAGTAGTTGAACAAGGGTAGAATATTTATACAGTGAATAAAAAAACTTAAAAAAATGTGTTAGGTAAGCAGTTAGGATCTTTGAATTATGTTCGTAAAATACTATTGTTATGAAATTGATTGAAGAAATGTTAGAAGAAGTTGTTTATACAGGGTGAAATATAAGATGGAGTGGAATTATAGTTTATGTTGTGGTTAAAAATTTGTTTTATATCAACAAGTAGTTACATATATAGGATGGTTAAAATATGTAGTGGAGTAGGTATAATTACAGCTAAACAGGTGGGATTAAAATATTTTAAAGTAATGGTATGTTCTACAAGCTGTTCCATTTACCGGATAGTTGAAATATTGTGTGGGTTAGGATTCTAAGGATACAGGGTCGTACAAAAATGTGGTGGCAAATATGTAGTTGCATATAAAAGGTTGTTGAAATATAGGGTGGCCTACAGGTAGAATTATACAGTGGTAGAAAAATTTTGTTATATAGCACTTGCATATATAGAGTACCTGAAGTATGGTGCGCAGTAAAGTTATAGTTATACAGTGTCATTCAAACAAGGTTAGAAAAAGTTATAAATGAAGGGTGGTTTAAATTAAGTGTGGAGAGAAATTATGCTTTAATTTATCTTGAAAAAATATAAGAAAAAAATGTGAAATAGCGTAGTTTATAATAAGTTGCAAAGATAGAATACTTGAAACATAGGATGAAGAAGTGTTGTGGTAATTATTTTAAAAAATGTTATATTGGTTGACCAATAAGCAGTAGCGTAATCAGGGTAGTTGTAATACATACAAGTTGATTCAAAAACATATTGAACAAAATTGTTATTTTCTGTGCCCCATAGGCAGTTGGGGTTTTGGTGAAATATGTTTGGCATTGATGGATTTATAGTTACACAGGGTGGTAGAAAAAAAGTTATACTGGGTGGCCTATAAGTAGTTGCAAATACAAGGTGGTTGAAATAGCGGGTGGAGTAGATTTATAGTCAAACAGGTTGGATAATTTTTTTTGTAGGATAGAACATGAGCCGTTGCATATATGCAATATCTGAAAAATGGATCGAAGTAAAATTATAGTTCATACAGTGTGCTTATAAGTATTTAAAAATTTTATATTTGGTTGCCCTTAAGCAGATGCACATAAAGGGCGGTTGAAATTTTTTTTTAGTAAAATTGAGGTTATATAGGGTGGTTCAAAAATAAGTTGTAATGTTTGACACATTGGCAGCGGTGTATACAGGATGGTTTTAATGTAGATGGCAGTAGAGTTATATAATATAAAAAGTGTTATATAGGGTGGCCAATAAGCAGTTGCAGTTTGGGTGAGGGTTTAAATAAAAGTTTGGTGTTAGGGTGCAAAATTCTGTTTTTATATTTGTGACTCACGAAGTGTTCCACATCATTTCCATTAGGATGGATAAAAAAAGTTAAAAAAAAAATGTTATTCAGGGTAGACCATTAGTTGCATTCTACTATATAGCATATTTGAAATATGGGGAGAAGCAAGATTATAGTTTTATAGTTTGTTTAACACAATGTTAAAAAAAGCTGCATATAAAGGTTGATTAAACTTTAGAGAAATTTTACTTTAAACGGTCGTTCAAAAAATATCAGAAATAATTGTACACAGCGTAGACCATAAGCTGAAATATAGGGTAGAGAAGAGTTATAGTCAGGTGTTCAAAAAATCATATTGGGTGACAAATAAACAGCAGCATACAGGATGGTTGCAATATAGGGTGAAGTAGAGTTACAGTTATTAAAGGTGATTCAAAAAAAAGGTCGAATAAAATTGTTATATTGGGTGGCCCATAAGTACTTGCAGTTTGGGTGAAATATATTCGGGATTGGTGGATTTATGGTTAAGTAGGGTGGTTCAAACAAGTTTTAAAAAAATATATATAGGATAATCTATATGTTTCATAAGTTATTTCTTTTTGGGAAGGCTTGAACATTCCGTACGCTGGTGAAACCGCGGGTAACGGCTAGTACTGTTATAAAGGTCAGACCTCATTGTCAATGGTTAAGAAACTATGAAAAAACGCACAATTCTAAAATGTAAAATTAAAATATTTAAAATAATTATTATTATAGATATTGTCAACCAGTCAGTAAATAGGAATATAGTAAATAAGAATGCTCTCTTATTGTTAGAAGTTTAAATGCTCATATAATGACAGATTGCTTATCATTAACAGGTAATAAAATGTACAATAATTTAAATAAGATAAACAAATCAGGCGGAAGAGTTGTTTATATTAAAGACAATTTAATTGAATATACTGAAGTGATTACTCTAGGTAGACTTAAAGTACTAAATTCAGTTATAAAATTAGACGAAAGTAATAATTCACCTATAGAAGTAACAGCCATGTACAGGTGTCATGATTTACAACAGTTTATATTTGAAAAAACAAGTTTCAAGAAAAACAAGAAAAATCAGAAATCTAATCAGCAAAAATCTGTTTCAGGCTATTAACACCTTCACGTGTTCACAGCTTAGTTACTCTTTCTGTATAGTTAATGGTGCAAGACTGACATTAAACAATTACAAGGGAAAGTTCGAGTTTTACTAACAAAAGCTCAAAATCCCCATCCAAAGAGCTCTGTCGAACCTACAACAGAGTTCTTATGCCAGGTTGATAACTCAATACCACTGCGACATACAGAACGACACGTACAATTACACCACCAGACTACTGATCAGAAACTGCTCAAATGAAAAGAGAAGTTCCTTTATGGAAGGCATATAAATGACGTCAACCAAGATTATGTCGACAGTGCAGCATCGAACTACTTATTTATCTCTGCTCATATGTTTCCTGAAACGGAAGGCTTTATACTGGCAATCCAAGATCAAGTAATTCGAACTAAAACTATCTAAAGTACATGGTTAAAGACCCTTCTATATTATATCACAGTAGGTTGTCAAGCATACGCTGCAACTGAATACAAAGAACGACACGATGCTGTAGCACTGAAACTTAAACTATCACAGTCGATAAGAATACCACACTATATATACAAACCAAAATCTGTTTTAGGAAATAACAATTACAAGCTTTACTGAGACCTAACGATACTGACTGATCGGACTATTGCTCACAATACACCAGATATAGTTTTGCAGTCTCTAACAACAATAATATAAATATCAAGCAGGCTGAGAAAATAATAAGTAAACAGTGGGACATCAACAACATACGAACTGTGCCAATTGTTATGTCAACGACAGGAGTATTCCCAAAACATCTATTAGACCATTTAAAATACATCGGTCTGGACAAACATATTTACCAACTATTGCAAAAAGTCGTCCTGATAGGAACAGCCCGGATGGTCAGAATATTCATGGGAAAATGCCGCCAGGACTCGAACCACGGGCGTAACGACCTGGCAAGGGCTCCCACAGAGTAAACCCTTTTGATATCTAGGATATCTGGGGTTTAGTGAATTTTCCCCTAAAGGCACGCTATATGTTTCTTAGAGGGAATTTGCTGCAATACATTGCTTGGTCAAATCGAGGGGATAAAGGTCTTATATTATGAAGTACAATAGATTTTTTTAAATAATTTGGACATTTTCGGGGAAAGCAAGGTAGTCTAGCTTATAAAGCTACTCTTGTTAACTAAATTAAAACAGCTATTAAAAAAAATAGTTCTAATAAAAATATAGAATTTACAAAAAATAAATCAGATGTGTTAGGCACAATGTCTATGGTTTATATAATAAAAATTCTATGGATTTTTCTTAAAGTTTTTTCATTAAGTGATGTTAATTCAGCTGGTAAGGAGTTGTAAATTATAATTGAATTATAAGTAAATGATCTCTGAAACGTAGCAGTCCGATGGTGTGGAATTGTTATTTTGCCAGGAAATCTTATAACTCTAGAATGAATATTTAAACCAGCAATAAACTTACAGTTTAAGGCTAATGGAGCGGAAACGTTTGACAAGACCTTAAAGAAAATACCAGCCAAATGTAACTCCCTCTGTGCATCCATCCTTAGCCAATTAAGTTTTTTAAAAGTGTGTGAAATATGTTCATATTTGAGCAAACCAAATATAACTATGCAGCAGGTATTTTGTACTCTTTGTATACTGTTTCTTTCAATAATACTCAAAGGCCATAAATATAGTCACAATAATTAATATTTGACAGGACAAAAGATTCACAAAGCATTTTATGCATGGATAAACTTGAAATTTGTATGTGGTTATACGATATCTTTAAAGAAAAAAATGACTTTTTAATTAATAATTTTACGTATTGGCGAAACCTTAATTCAGTATCCAACACAATGCCCAAATTCTTTGCACAAACTAACTTAGAAAATGTTAAGAGCATATTTAATAAATATCTTTTTAGGACCAAAGATCATAACATGTGATTTCAAAGGATTTAGCTTAAGAATATGTTCAAATGAGAATTGCTATAATATATTTTTATCATTATTTATTAAAAAAGAGGCATTTAAGTAATCCTAAGGGTTAAAATGAAAATAAACTTGGGATTCATCTGAAAAAGCATCTTAGCCCTCTTATAAATAACCTCATCTTGACAACTTTGTATGGACCATTACAAGCTAGTGTGATCTTTAAACACTTGCCTTTACTTTTGTGGATGTTGAATAACCAAACCTTATCCGCTTATTGAAACACCATGGAATTAGCCTTTCAACGGTAACTTTAAATCCCAGAATGCTTTGTCTAGTCAACATTGTTGGGCGGTTCTTCTGGTGAGCCTAAGGCCAAATCACATGGCTGTTTTAACTCCTTCCCGAACAATATGCAGTCCCGTGTTGTTGTGCGGTTGTGGATATATGGACTGCTGAGTGATAGGCTGGCAAGATTTGGGAATCAGGCTCATCCCAATCAAGCTGGTTGTTGCTGTAGACTATTTTCACCATTCTGTCAGATTATGGAAAATGGTTCTCGTTTTATTATTACCCAACATCGTGGGTAATAATAAGTCCAGTAGGTTAAACTTAATTTTCCTTCCTTAGTCCTTAGTCCTTAGTCAAATGGAATAAATGTATATCCAAATGTATTTATTCACATAAAGCGCTTTTTTATCGCGCAATGTTCGATTTTTGACGTTAAGCGTTAGATGTTAAATTGTGCGTACGGAACCCAGTGTTTCTGCTATGACGGGAGTTTAGAACTTACTGGCATACACCAGAATAATACTTACCCACGGAAAATTATTAAATAAATATTAATGCAAGTGTCCAAGATATATTACATAATTAACACCATTAATTAAAACTAATTAATAAAAACATTGTTATTTTGTATAAAGTCTTAAATTTACCTCAGTATAACTGTCAATTTCTGCACAGTTCTTTTCACAATATCCCAAATCTTATGTTGGTGTTTTGAAGAGTTACAGACGTTCGAAAATAGTTTAAAAATTTATTATTATATGCCCATCAAGTCGTCATAAAGCAAAACAAACTGCTAAATATGATTTTATTTTCCTTTTCCGGCTTTCAACTCAAATGGCTATTGCCAATAATTTTGGACTTAAATTCATAATTTACTGTACGTCCACACCGCAGCGAATACGATTCACAATGAATTTTAAGCGTTCGTATGACAACAAATATTGCAAACGGTGAAATAGCCTCAACGTCGGGTGATCGCCTCCTGATTGGATATGGAATATTCTTCAGCCTTTTTACTAATATAATACATTGCGACCACAATGTATTTGTTACCCCTCTTGGACTCGGGGAATGGATCGGAGACGTCAATTGCTATTCTTGCAAATAGGATGCCCACATTGCATTGGTCCGTTCTTCTTGGTAGGGGGCGTCGGACATTTACTAACTGCACAAATGTCAAATCTGCCGTACTAGGCTCTCACGTCTTCGATAAATTTACCCTGTAATATCATTGGCGAATTTTATTCATGCCAGATCACCTTCTGTACTTCGATTAGTACGGTGCGTACCATTTTCTTTGGGACCACCAGTTCTTCTCTGTCGACTGAAGACCCTCTCTCGTTGTTCCATCTTCCGACAATGTCCACATACTATTCGACAAGGTCTTCTCAACACAGCATCCGGATTGTTACGCAAACGAGTGGAGCGGTGTTCACCTTTGAAGCCGGATTGATGTAATGTTTCCTTCCACCTTACTTGGGAAATCTAGTATTGGTGGCGTCAGTGTCTAGAACGAATTTACCATACTATTTAGGAGAAGCCAGAATGGAACTGAATTATAATTTCGTTTTCATTCGTCTAAATTCACACCTTCTTGATTTCAGTTAAATCTTTTTCAGTGATCTGCCGATGTAAAGTTACGGCAATGACGATACATCCTCCTACAAGCCTCCCCTAGTATGAACAGACCCGAAACCTGCGTATTTCATGTTTGTCTCTTCAAGCCGGAAAATCAAGTATGGCTTCTATCCCCATTAGTCCGGGTTCGTGACCCAGGAACGACGTGAGCCAGACACTCTACCTCTTTTTGAAACAAGGAACACTTCCTAGAATTGAGTCTCAGGTTTGAATTTCTTATTCTGTCCAATTCTTCGCCGAGGTGGTTCAGCTGGTTTAATCCATGACCAGAATGTCTTCGAGATAGGCCGGTACACCATATCAAGCCGGTCAATATATACTCCATTGAGCTTTCGAATGTAGAGAGCGTTCAATAACCCAAGCGGCATGACCATGAATTGAAACAGATTTTAGTGGTAGAAAACAATGTCTTTTCTCTGTCCCTTTCGTGTAGCCCCCACCTACCAATAACCGCTCTTTAGGTCTAAGGTAGAAAACCAACATCGTTCACTTTCGTATAATCAATGGTCTGATGGATGGCTAAATAATTTTTAAAAGTTTTCTTGTATTGTCCGCTTGTTAGTCTCCCAGGTGGTATTCTTATGAGCTAAGAGTTCTCTGTCTCCATTCGGTGTTGGATGACGTTTACACGACCGGTATTACCATCGTGAATATTGAAAAATTGCCAGTGGTTTAAGTTAAATTGTTTTTCCTTCTGCTATTCGTCTGGCATAAGGTGGATCAATTTTTCGCCAAACCATCCTATGTCCGTCCCGTCCAGTGTGAACTATAGCCCGTCCAACCAACACATCATGAAATTTTATTGGAGTCGGTTACGTGCTGACCGCCCATGTCAATACACATTCCTGATATGAAACTCAAAGACGTCGAATATTGGCGCGAACATGAACCCGTGGTCACTAACTACGTCAGTAAGTAATATAAAACTATCCTCAATATCCGCTACAAGGACCAGATGCCGGATTTTGTTTTCCTCTATCTGAAGTACTACATCTGCCTCTCCCCATATTAACATAGACTTGCCTGTGACCGAAAAGCTGTATATTATTGTTAATTGACTAAATTTGTCCTTGTTGGCTAGGATGCTACCATCTCTGCAAAATTCCCGGACGGCCCCCGCTCTGTAGTGCCAGTCAGCATTGTCCTGCTAATACTGACTGACCTCACTCTGAATTTCAAGTATGGAAATGCTCTGTACGTCAACAACGGTAACATGCGGCAGTTGTTCCACTTTTCTGGTCCTGTTATTATGTTATTATGATTATTCCAGGGTATACTGCCTGAAGGGATGGCTCCGATTCTCCGTTCTTCCTGGTTAAAGAAGGCCCGTACCCTCTTTTGAGCAAGTTAAAGACGGCATCTTTACTTTACGCCAGTAAGTCTGAGATTCCTTTGGACTACAACATCTCTGATACCATTTATAAAACTCTTTGTAACCAATTTATCTTTAGTGTACTTTGGTATATCTGGGTAGGAGTGAAGTAATATCATCTCAAATGAACTACTCGCAGACCGTCATCCTATAGATACCCATCTCGTTTTCTCTAAAATCATTCCGTAGCTAGCGCTACCTTTCTAAGGTATATTGTGGCTTTCTTGAATTTGATACAATTTTTGGTACTCAATTGTGCATTAAGTAGGAGGGGTTTTGTCGATAATTTTTTATATTTCGAGAGATTTCGATTAGTTTAGTAAAAATGAAACGTTTTAACAATATGATCAGGAAAATATTACCATAAATCAGCTAATCCAGTCACTAACAGTTTAGAAAACATAAATTATACACCAAAGATGGTGGAGCACATTTAACACTTAGAAGTAACGGCAACAGGTAATGGGGATGAAGAAGAGAAAGAAAGAGAAAAACGGCTCGGAAAAGGAAGCAAAGTCTTGGATATCTAATCAAAGATTTTAAGAATAACAAACATAATACCAGGAACAAAAGTAAGAGTGAACCAAACCAGATAAAATAGATCACTGCGTAGATTTGTATTCATTGTACAGAATTTCCCAAGAAATCGTAAAAATACAAATATTAAATTAGTCTGCTTGATATGACGAAGTGAGAAGCCGTGAACTCAAAATGATTGTTAATTTACTCACGCTCTTGAATAGAAAAATCTCGCTTTATAATATTATATTGATCATTTATTTTCAACTCATACTATAGTTAGTTACCTGTATAAGATTCTGTAGTAAATAATATTCCAGTGGACAAAGTAATTCCATAAGCTTTATCTCCTGTAACATTTCTTAGAAAATCGCCATATACGATACCAAACGAATCAATTTGCGCAGAACTGATAAGCTAAAAAAATATATTGCATTAAAAAATAGAATATCATATGTAACTTTTTCTATAAAGTTACATTTCTCCTAACTATAGCAGTTCTAAAAACATATGCCTTGTTCTTTGTCCACAAATCCACACACAACAGATTTTTGGTAACAAACCATTTTCTGTTGATTAATCTCTTCAAAATATCGGTTCATTAAGGAAAGTAATAACCAAAAATTTATGCTTACTTAAGAAAATACCGAATGAAAACAAAAACCGGAAATGAAAATAATGAAAAAAATGGCAATGAAAATAATCAAAAAAATTATGTTGCATTCGCATTTTAAGCATATTTACAAAACATTCTGAGAATGTTACATAAAAGGGAAGTCGCTGTAAATATAGCCATACAGACCATACTTGAAACTGCAGCATCAATAGATACTCAAAATCAAAGCGAATACAATATCTTAGGAAAGGAATATTTGAACACTTATGTATAAATTTTTAATCATAGACTTGATTTTATTAATCAAGTATTGACAAACTTGAATTTAATAACTCCAATCGCTATTTTGGAGGAAAAGGAATATCGTCATACAATTGGGAAAGAAATTTATCCCACATAACGTCACGAAAAACTTTCTATGGTGAATCGAGATTGACTAAGAATGTTGAGTGTATTACCATGTATTATTTTATGTACTTCTGTTATCTTTGTTAATATTAACTATTTAAATGGATATTATATAAAATGCTTTTTTAATATTATGTTATTATGAAAATGGTATGGACACCTCTATACCGCATTAGGTTCAGTACAAGCCAAATTAAGGTGAAACCGCGAAAGGCTCATTAAATCAGTTATAGATCCTTAAATCGTACCCACATGTACTGGGATAAGTGTAGTAATTCTAAAGCTAATACGTACAAACAGAGCAGTGACTGGAAACGGAAGGAGCGCTTTTATTAGATCAATGTGTCCCGGTACAGCCCCCAGTACAAGTCGTACAATAGCGACATGGTATGTCTTAAATTTCTCGACCCAAATTAGGTACCTTGTTCTCTGAGAAATAATATAAAAATAAATATATTTTTTATGAACGTTCGCCTTAGTTCAAATCCTAAAATACAACGATCCAATATTAAACTTTTTCAGACGTATACAAGTTTTATTAATAATATGTGTTTGGTACAAAAGTACGTATATTTCTGACAATATTGAAAACTGTAATTATGAAAAGTTGTTCAGAATCGAAGCAAGAAATCCTAGGATGCCGATTCAAACTCCATATCAACATTGACAGATTAAAATTTTTCTTGGCGTCAATTATTGGACGGTCTGAAGCTTTTCGCAAACAATGAACACATTTTCAGTTTTATTTTTAGAATTTTGGTAAAATTTAGAACAAAAAATGTCCTAACATAAACAGATATGGTCAATTGAGCGATTGTCTGATCCCAGGTACGCTGGTTGTTGCTAACGACCTTGAGCGGATGTTGTTCTAAGGTTCTGTTAATTTTTCTATCAAACGGCACGCTCACATTGTATTGTTTCCCTTGATATGTCCCATTGAGCCCTGCCCTTTCATTTTAATTAAAAGATGGAATCAATATCTGTATAGGTAATTTCATCCTGAACTATTCCGTTGAGGGTATCATTATTGGTTGTTTTTAATAAGGGACAAATATAAAGATATTTGTGCAAATGGACTCTACCCCTTTCTGAAACACGGAGCACTTTTTTTGATTGAGTTTCAAATTAGTAATCTTAATTCTAGAGGATATTTCGCTGCCATCGAATGTGCTACCCATGAACAAAAAAATCTCCTCGAGCTTTACTAGGCATGCCCAACATTTCCATCTGCTCCTCATATACTCCATTAACCTCATGAAAGTAGCGGAAGCGTTACATAACCCAGACGAGATGACGATGAATTGAAACAAACAGTTACTGGTGGAAAACGCTGTATTTTCTATTTGCGAGGAGAACTAATGGGAACCTGCTGCTGGGTAAAAATGTCCTGTATTCAAGTAAATGAATGTTCTTCATTAAGTCATTCAATGTCCTATAAACCACGCAAAACCACTTGATATCATTTTTCTTTTTCACTACAACGACGGAAACAGAAGATGGGCTTATGGATGGCTCAGTTTTATGACGTGAACTCCATATTTTTCTCAACTGCGTTTTCTTCCCCACTGATAGTTGCCTAGGTGGTATTCTTATGGGTCGAGCCTTGCCTGTATCTACTCGATGTTGGATGACCTTTGTACGAGGCGTAGAACGATCTTGACTATTTCAAATTTGCCAGTGATTTAAGATAAATTGTTTGACCTTCAGCTGTTTAACTGTCTTTTTAAATTCTTTACTGTAACCCCCTCCCCTTGTTTTCTTTCAGGATATCATTATTTAACATATTCAGGACTCAAACAAGTACGTCTCGTTTAGTTTTAATTATAGCCCATCCAACAAGTTTTCTTGAGCAGTTCGGGCTCCACAATTCCAACGCAGCTCCTAGAATTTCTATTTAACAGCCCATGAATATCTGCTCATTTACAATAAAAATTGTTGTTGAGAATTACTCTACATTTTTTGTGGACAACGTTGTGGTGTTGGTAGGCCTTATCAGTGCAAACTCGAAGGATGTCATATGTAGGGTCCAACATGGAACCAAGTTGAATAATTAGGTCCTAATACCTAATATAAAATAATACTCAGTCTCTGCTACTATGACCCTATGCCGGATTCTGTAATCCCCTATCCCTAGCTCTACATCAGCCACTTCCGGTATTGACATGGACTCGCCTGTGGCGATTTTTAACTATGCGTTGTTGTTAACTGGCCGGATTGCAGATGACTTTGACTTTGGACCTGGCAATGATCATTGCAGCGCTGGTGTCAAAGATTAAGGTGTTTGCTAGGCCATTGATCGTGCCCTTGATGACTGCGCCAGATCTCTGTGTTTTTCCACTCAGTTGCTTTGACTTCGTGATAGATTGTCGTATTTCTTATCCAAAACTAAAATTATCTCGTCGACAGGCTTTTCTTGGTTATCTCGTACATTAGCTGCAGCCGCTACACAAGTTATTGAACATCCCCAAGATGAATTACCATCAAAGATGGGTAGTTTTATATAAAAACATCTAGTACTTACGATGCTCTGACTTTTTCATGTCTGTAAGCATTTTTAAATAAATAGAATAGATGGCACCAACTTTATTTTTAATGGTATCCATTGACTTTTTTTTATTACCTGCATTGCATCATTTATAACCTTTATATCTGATTCCACAATTTATATTTTATCATTAAATAGTGCATAGCTTTGAGTTTCAAATTTTTAAGTTATCTTGCCTCTTGGCCTGCTCCTTTCTTCTAATTGGAAAAATAAATCTTCAAAAACATTCTTTTATTCATTTTTAATGGCAGTGACAGGAATTTGTTGTTCATTTTTCATATTACTGACAAGATCTTGTTGTTCATTTTTTATGGTAGTGGCAATAATATGTTGCTCATTTTTCATAGTGACTAACAGATTTTTTGTTTTTGGCTACACTGCCGTTCTAAAATTACTGATTCAATTTTACGTTTGCCATCAAAAGATTGTTCTAACTATTGTTGAATATTCTCGAAGTTTCCTTGGACTTCCATCGTCTTGAAGTGGTTGATCTCACAACGTTTCAATAGCTGTTTATCTGCTATCGTCATCAGGTGAATGATAGGAAATTCAGATTATCCGCCGTATTTATATTTTACCCTTAACGGATAATCTGAATTTCCTATCATTCACCTGATGACGATAGCAAATACACAGCTATTGAAACGTTGTGAGATCAACCACTTCAAGACGATGGAAGTCCAAGGAAACTTCGAGGAACTAGTTACATTGTCTGCCAACTTCAGACTAATATTGTTTGAATATCTTCTGGAATTTATCCCGTTTATTTAACTTTTCATTAAGTTCCTCTGTTACCCTGTTGAAAATTTATTTGCTAGTCTTGTCCATCTCAATCTCAGTACTTCTCTTTGTAAAGATAAGTATCGTAAATTTTAGTTTACAAGTATTCCACTCTCTGGCACCAAAATGTTATATAGTTCTGTGGTCCTTGAGAAACTTTTTTGTTAATATATATATATATATATATATATATATATATATATATATTATATATTATTATTATATATGTTATATATATATATATAACATATTGCAGTGCAAATGTTTTGGTAGGTTATAGTACTGGTTAATACAAAGTAAAAATTCTTAACAGTATTTTGTATAGTTACGGACCTATACCATTATGAAGTTTTTGGAAATTTTTGTACACCTGGCAACTTGCCGAGCGGAATAGAAAGAGTATACTAAAAACTGAAATTTATTTACGTTTTAAATTTCTGTAATGGTTTTTAGAAATATGCAGGTTGTGTATTTATTGTATTCATATATGAGAAAATATTAGTGCTACTTTTCAAAAGATTCTTAATAAATTCTTTCAAAAGAAGAGATTCGATGAAAACACAATAGCACAATGATATGTTTAATTACTGAAGCATTATAAGGGAATGCATTATTTTCAACTTAGTGTTATTTTTAACATTTATCTTGCCTGAGAGCATTCAGTAACAATAACTCACTCATCTACAATGAAATTTCCAAAAAAACATAAAGTCAAAGTGTAAATAGTTAAAACGTATCATACTCTACGTAACCAACATAGAATTAAGAACTTTTACAAGTAACAAGAATTTACAATATCATAAAAAACGCAAAATATGCTGTTATTATTTATTCCGTGCTTAACATTTCCACGCTCATATTTCGAAAACATAAAAAAACTTCACAGATGTTTCCTGAATCATTGTTGTGGCATTTTTAATTAATCTTTATGCACTTTTTGGAATAACACCACAATTGAAATAAAGCTACGACGTCAAAGTATTACATTCAATCCCAATAAATATCACTCTTTTGCAACACGGAACCTGACCTTTCGTAATAAATTCTTTATTACGATCTGTGAACAAAAGCATTTGATAGGAATGGTAGAGAATATAGTTTATTGTACTGTTCAACTAATAAAATTGTTGCTGTTTTGCAAATAAATGGGTAAATACACACATAAGTGCCTACTTTGATTGACAATTTTGAACAATTTTTTCTCGTAAACCATAAACTTTTTGACATCTGATATAAGACTTTTTTATTTATACTGATCAGTTCTATCATCTACCAAAACATCTGCACTGTATTCTGTTACACCCTGTATACTGATTATTATTTCTTTCATATGCTACATGTAATGTTTTCATAAAATGTTAAGTATTTTTGTGGGCTCTGTGGGTTTTAAGGGATTTGAGGGACTGTCGGGCTTCCTGGATAGACATCCCTGATTCTGTACAATCCTTATGATGGACTGCCTGATCAGATGTTACGATTTGGAATGTTGAGTTAGTGGCAACATATTACTACAATCTAAATGAATAACCATAGTCTGATATTGTGAGATACAGAATTACACTCACCCTTAATAATTGAACTTAGATATTACGATTAAGAATATTCACTATTGTGTCTGTCAAATTATTTTTACTTTTTAATATAAACCATTAGTAGTGGTTTTACATTATACTTACAATATAAATAATTAGAGAAGCCACCACAAAATATCCCCATCCACCATCTGGAGGGACCAACGAATAGTTTCGAGTGTCTTCGTCTTCCTTTTTAACTTTTTGGAACATTGTTTTAAATATCTCCTACTATCTTCACAAAATATCTGAAAAAAGTATACAAGAGTTATTGGTTATTATTATCTGACTAATACAGTAAAAAGCAAATTTATAATAACATTTTTAAATGTCTTCGGTGTCTTCAATTTTCAATGATTTAGCTCATTTTAGAGAAACAGAAATGTCGGAAGATTAATTATGTTAATCAGTATTCAAATAAATATCAGCTGTTGCAAACACGATTCCATAGATTAACTGCTTAGGGCATTATTTTAAACATCGACATGTCAATTCCCATGTCGAAATATAATGGGTGAAATATTTTAAAACGATTGCGGCAGTTAGGTTAAGCCCACGTGAAAAAGTAGTTGAAAGTTGTTCAGGAAGTTTATCAGTTGAATAAACTGATTTCGGGCAAATAGTTGGTGCACAATACATCATTTAGGAATGGCATAAATCAAGGAGTAATTTTTTGTCTAAGTACCTCAATCTCAACAACCCCCAATCACACCAACCCCGTCAGAAACAGACCAACAACATCGAAAAGCCGTCCTTCCGGACATTCGAGGAGTCACTGACAAAATAGCACGGATTTTACAACGACATCAAATAAAGACTCTTCAACACGACTCAAACTATAGGCAACTTAACCGGTAACCCCAAAGATAAAGTACCTAACGAGGATCGAGGAGTTTACGAAATTTCATGTCGCGATTGCCCACAAAGCTAAATCGGTCGTACCAATAGGCGCGTTAACCATCGACTATATAAACACTCTCTGTCAGTTCGTAAAAAAGATCCGACTTCAGCTCTCGCGCATCACCATATTCAAACAGGGCGCTCTATCAACTTCGAGGACAGTAGGACTATCATATCTCTCAATTCTCTTAGGGTATCCCCTATTCGCGAAGCCATCGAAATAGAGAAAAGACCTCTCTGTCTAAATAGACGCGATGACACCACTCGCCTTCCCACAGCGTGGACCTCCGTAATTGCCCGATTAAACAAACCAGGCACGCCCACCAACACCCAATCAATCACCGCACAGCCCCTTCATCAGATTCACCTTCAGTTCAGTTACCTAGTGACTCTTGGGGAGTAGGCAGGTGAGGCTCCGAGTAAGATCTAGAGTCTGAAAGTCTTTTTCATTTTTTGTCTCTTGATAATGGCTCCGAAGCAGGAGTCAAAACGTCGAGTATTTAATAAATTCCTAGCTTAGTTCATAATAATGACCGCGGAAACCTCTCAGAACATATATATATATATATATATATATATATATATAACGTCAGGCGACCGTTCCTTCACAGGATATATATATATATATATATATATATATATATATATATATATATATATATATATATATATATATATATGGTCCGGGTGTTCGTCCATTGAAAGTTTTGTCCCTGTAAAGGAACGGTCGCCTGACGTTTCGCCAAAAACTCACTTGGCATTTTCATAAGGCTTTTCCTCTTCTTCCAACACGAAGGGTGGCTGCAGGTTCGGACATTTTCGGACTACTTCGTATCCTAGATCGTCGGCTAGGTCGTTTTCCGCTTGGTCTGCTCTCCGTGGCGTCTGAAGTGTCTTCCAAAATGCCAAGTGAGTTTTTGGCGAAACGTCAGGCGACCGTTCCTTTACAGGGACAAAACTTTCAACGGACGAACACCCGGACCATCAAGAGAGCTACACATAGTTCCGTCCGTGCCAACTTGTTTATATATATATATATATATATATATATATATATATACCTATATATGTTTTAGGTGGTTTCCGGGAATTCATCCGCGTAGTTGATAACTGATCCCTGCCGGGATCAATGGTAAAATGACGACGTTTCGGCAGAGTCATATCTGCCCTCTTCAGGTAGGTTCGCATAATTCTCGTAGCCTTCTGCTTTCGCTTCTAGTTATTCGAATACTCGAGAGTTTCAGAGTCTAGATCGAACTCGGGGCCTCAATCTGCCTACTCCCCAAGAGTCACTAGGTAACTGAACTGAATTTGAGTCTGCTCTGCTTCTTTTATTTATAGGTAGCGCTGGGTTAGAAAAAGATGTCACGTGATGAAAACTCTTTTTCACTTTTGTCTCTTGATAATGGCTCCAAAGCAGGAGTCGAAACGTCGAGTATTCAATAAATTCAGACGCGGTTCTCACCCGGAACCTAGCTTAGTTCATAATAATGACCGCGGAAGCCTCTCAGAACATTTCATTCGCCTCTACGGGGAGGATTTCTTCCAACTCACCAAAACATACAGCAAACTTCTTATTCGAAAATCTCTGCTTCTTTGTGATCTTGTTTTCCTCAAGTCTTGTAGAACTTATAACGTCATTCCAAATACTTTCAAACTAAAACATCACACCCCTTCACGTTCAGTTTCCAGTATTCTTAACAAAGCAAGTTTGGCCCTCTTACGAAATTCCATCCATTCAATCAGATATCAACTTGACCAAACCAACCGAAATTTGTATCACTGTTATTCATCATTACATACTTTCAATCCTCATCCAATTCTGTGGGACAATTTTAATCGCATTTCGAGCGATAAAGCCGAACACCTGGCCCAAAAGAAAACAGTCACTCAAAAACTTAAGCTAACATGACTTATTACAAAACAACAACCCACTGTCACCTCAGCCCCTCAGACGACCGTCCATAACTTTTCTGACTTCCCCTTAGACTCTACCAGTTTACACGTCCTATCCAAAGGTTTCAATTTCGCAGTGACGCCGAAACCTATCCCAACTGAAAGAATCATTTCTCAAGTTGAGGTAGCTTTGGTTGAACTAACAGATATTGAGGCTGAAGATACTCGTCAAGACATTGCTAGAGTACTCCGCACATCAATGCCCCCAAAATCAAACCTAACTCCTAACGAAAGACATGCACTAAAACAACTACGTAACAACGATGACATAACTATTCTTCCTGCCGACAAAGGTAACGCTACTGTTCTTCTCAATACTAAGGACTATGTTCACAAGATGAATTCCCTACTCCACACTGCAGACTACGAAATAATGAACAATAATCCTACTACTTACTTAGAGAAAAAGACTAAGGAAATCATCAACAGGACACAACTTCCTCTTGACGTTAAAAAGGTCATCATTCCTCGTGAAAAGTCTTCTAAAATTCCGAAAATTTACGGACTACCCAAAATTCATAAGCCGGACATTCCTCTTAGGCCCATTGTCAGTTCGGTACAATCCCCGACCCAAGAATTAGCCCGCTACTTAGCCAAAACCCTTCAACCTCTAGCCGAGCAAGCATCCTCGTACGTAAAGAACTCTTTTTCCTTCCTAGATATCCTAAGTGGTTACAGAATTTCAGAAAATGACATCCTAGTTAGCTTCGATGTTGTATCTCTTTTCACCAATGTCCCCATTTCAGAAACGTTAGATATTCTAAAAACAAAATACAATATCTCTTCTGACATCATCAAACTTGTACAACACTGTTCCTCTAACACTTATTTTTCATTTCAAAACACTCTGTTCAAACAAGTCCGTGGGGCCCCCATGGGTTCACCTCTTTCTCCAGTGCTTGCTAACATTTTCATGGAACAAATCGAAACCCAGGCCCTAAACTCGTCTAATTTAAAACCTTCCTGTTGGCTTAGATATGTAGATGATACTTTTGTCATTTGGCCTCATGGCAGAGATTCATTAGACTTCTTCCTACAACACCTCAATGGTATACATTCTAATATACAATTTACAATGGAAATCGAGTCCGATTCTTCTCTCCCGTTTCTTGATGTCCTCATAACAAAAACCAACAATGACAGATTCTCACATACCGTCTATAGAAAACCAACCCATACCAATCGATACTTAAATGCCCAATCACACCACCACCCTGCCCAATTAAGTTCTGTAATGAAATATTTGACTCTCAGATCTATTCGCTTAACAGATATTGACAATAGACAAAACGAACTTAATAATCTTCAACAAATCCTTCGACAAAACGGTTATCATCCGGACCACATTGCGCGTATAATTCATCAATCTCAACAACCCCCAATCACACCAACCCCGTCAGAAACAGAACAACAACATCAAAAAGCCGTACTTCCATACATTCGAGGAGTCACTGACAAAATAGCACGGATTTTACAAAGACATCAAATAAAGACTATCTTCAACACCACTCAAACTATAGGCAACTTAACCGGTAACCCCAAAGACAAAGTACCTAACGAGGATCGAGGAGTTTACGAAATCTCATGTCGCGATTGCCCACAAAGCTACATCGGTCGTACCAACAGGCGCGTTAACCATCGAGTATATGAACACTCTCTGTCAGTTCGTAAAAAAGATCCGACTTCAGCTCTCGCGCATCACCATATCCAAACAGGGCACTCTATCAACTTCGAGGACAGTAGGACTATCATATCTCTCAATTCTCTTAGGGCATCCACTATTCGCGAAGCCATCGAAATAGAAAAAAGACCTCTCTGTCTAAATAGACGCGATGACAGTACTCGCCTTCCCACAGCTTGGACCTCCGTAATTGCCAGATTAAACAAAGCAGACACGCCCACCAATACCCAACCAATCACAACACAGCCTCATCACGTGACATCTTCTTCTAACCCAGCGCTACCTATAAATAAAAGAAGCAGAGCAGACTCAAATTCAGTTCAGTTACCTAGTGACTCTTGGGGAGTAGGCAGATTGAGGCCCCGAGTTCGATCTAGACTCTGAAACTCTTTTTCACTTTTGTCTCTTGATAATGGCTCCAAAGCAGGAGTCGAAACGTCGAGTATTCAATAAATTCAGACGCGGTTCTAACCCGGAACCTAGCTTAGTTCATAATAATGACCGCGGAAGCCTCTCAGAACATACATATATATATATATATATATATATATATATATATATATGTATATATGTCTAGGCGTAGAGTTTCACGGATGGAGAAATTCATCCGGGAGTACATACTTTCGTTATTTTGATTCATCTTTGAATATTGCAGTCGTTTCGCCAAGATCTTACTTGGCATTATCAAGGCGTTGTCAGGTAATATACTGAGAGTTGCTGTGCCCTCGCTCAGTAGTTAAATGCCTTTTTCGGAGGTTGTAGCGACGCTGATTGGTCGAAGTTGGCTCCTCCCCCTCCGCTGTCGTATGGGTCACGTGACTAGTCGTCAGTTCCGCGGTGGGTATTGTGAGATCGTTTATGTAATATTTGGTTACTGTTTTCCAAATATTCTAGAGGTGCAGGGTGTCATCTCTTCGGTTCAGTTGTTTTTCGATTGTTTTTCGATTACAATTGTCTCTCGTACAATCCTTGTTTTATAATTTGTTGTGTTAGCCATTCACTTCACACACATCCTCAACAGCTTAACAATAGATCCAGACGATATTAGATCTAGTGTTGACGTCAAGTATACCAATAGAAGAAGCACTGCAACAGATCTCGGAGAATGAAAACCTTCCAAACCAAATAAATTTCGAAAGCTTTCATGCTATAATAAAACCTATGCTAGCTTAGAGATTTTACTTCTGGAGATAGCCTGCAATGCACGAATAGCGTGTCAAGAGTAAAATAGAAGGCAATAGAGAGAGCAAGAGGCTATTTCACTCGATTAGGAGCTTCTTCCAATGTAATACGTCCAGCATGTAGTTCATTGACTGCTTTCACCCACCAAGTGAAATAGCCTGTTACCCTCTCTATTGCTCTCTCTTGCTAGTCCTGGCAGAATATTTGTGCATTGCAGGCTATCTGTAGAAATATATGCTCTAAGATTGTGAGATGGAGAATCGCTTCCAGCATTATTACGAATCAAGAACCGAAGAAGAACAGTAACATTACATCCGCCATTTTGTAATAGGAATTCTAAATAAAAGTTTGAAGAAATTTTATTCATATTTGCCAACATCAGAACTACTGGGATTCGAATTCCACAATAAGAATAATCCATAAATCGTCCACATGTGTTGTAGTAGCCATTCTATCGAACCGAGCTGCTCCTGAACAAATTGACCTGCCCTTATTTAAGTCGGAGAGAGATCTTTTGAAACATTGTTACAAAAAGTACAAGAATTGAAAAAAAGTCTGATTCACTGGTAGTGGTGAGATTCTAAAAAAAATCATTGGCTTTGTTATTAAATTAGGCTAATTGTAATAGCAACAGGTATTATAATTATATGAGGCGCAGCGGTGTGTCAACGAAGGAATTAATTTTTCACAGGAAATTTCAGAAATTTTTACTTTATGATTCTTTAACAATGCATGATTTTGAAAGTTTTTCAAAGCTGTCCTATGTAACTTCAATGATTCTCATTGTGACTCCACTATGAGGAAGAGAATGGAAACATATCAAGTATCGTTGTGGTAAACCTGATCAAATAAGATATAATTGGTGAACTAAAGCAAAAGTAGGTCAGTATAAACCGGATTATGTTTCTAAGGAGTTTAGTTGTTGCTTAAAATGAGGTCGTTCAGCTAAATCGTGTTTTATTAAATGTGGCTTTGATAAAAAAAGAGTAATGAAAGCAGTCGCTATTGATAAACCAGTCATTCTTTTAACCATAAGTCGATGCCAATTTTCTATTTTGGTATTATTGAATCAGGTATCAACATTTCATTTGTACTTGAAACATGTTTAAACAGTTTTACAAAATACACCAAGTTTATCTACAGTCATTAACAGCAATCATAAAAATTAGTGGTTAGTGCACATTTGGTGTGTTATTGGAAATATTTTCGACTAATAGGGAGCAAATTGAAATAAAATTTGGATAGTTTTATTGTTTCACTTGTATGTAACTACATATGTTAACGCGTCCTGTAATTGGATTTTGACCTGCTTCCATTTGTCGAATCTACTTTAAGAGTTATGATAATAAGAAATGTTTTTGACAGGTGTGTGTTTTGTGTTTTTTTTTTTCACCTAGAACTTTGTAATAGAAAATTGACTGACCGCCTATGTAAAACAAATGATGTCATGGCAAAAAATGTTAATTATATTCGATTAAATACAAGGTGATTATCAGACTCAATTATAAAGTGAGTTGGCAAATATTCGTTTTTAGTATTTCACACTCTAATTTTAGTTATTTGACATATACTGATCTTGATCAAGTTAAATTATTGTTGTATAAATATTTAAATTTCGTAGCATTTGGGGCAAACGTACCTTGTGAGGATTCATTTGAAATAATATGAAATGGCTTTCAACCTATAAGCCAATACCGATTGACAATACAGAAAATAATTAATGATTTATTTAAAAAATTATTGTTCAGTCCTATTTGCAAAAAAAACTCAGAACGAAGCTTACAGGTTAATGGCAGATTGGCGTGAATTATTTAATTTAATACCGTAAAAGATAGGTAATCTTCACCTAGAATCGATGACCAAATACATCAGTCAGACAAGGGGAAATGTTTCTGAATTTCCCTGACTAGGGTTTTATCAAATACCTATCAGCATCGATTCAATTGAGAAAACAGGGTCCGCTGAATCAAATAGGCACTATGAATATACGCGTATATTAGGCAAATACACCAGCAGTACTTCAGAGAGCAATTAATGTTGCTCTCCATTCACTAAAAGATAGTATTGTACTGGATTACCTAGATGATATTTTAATTCAGTCCCAAACAATAAATGAAGGGTTTAATAAGTTGGAAATTGCGGTGTTTATTTCTTGCAAACCATGATTGAATATTAAGGGTATGACATATCTGCAGAGTAGAGTAGAAGCGTTGGGTAGAGTACTCACAGGATGTTAAACAAGTACGCCAATTTACGGATCTAGCAAATTATTTTAGGAAATACATCCCAAATTTTTCATCTAAGGCTTCATACATCACAGCGTCAACAAAAAAATGCCATCGCCAGATAATCACAAACAAGCAAAAAATTATTTTATGAACTGTTAAGTACAAGCGTCCTATTTGTAGTTTTTAATCCAAAAGTACCAACCGAATTGCATACCGACTCTAGCTTGATGGGGTATGGCGCGATATTGATATGATGGAAAAAATTCGGATGTCATTGTTGGACATATTCAGGATAGAGTCCTGAACATATTCAGGACTCTAACTGGTAGGTCCCATCCGGTTTTAACTATAGCCTGTCCAACTAAGTAGTCATGAGATGAATGTATGAGCTCCATTCCAATGAAGCTGTCATGTTTTCTTTCTAGCTGCCCATAAATAATTTGTTCCGTTCGACCGGGAATTATGGTTGAGAATTTCGCTACAATTTTTATGGAAGTCGCTGAGCTGTTGACGAACAAATTCATTATACATATATATATATATATATATATATATATATATATATATAAAATCTTTAAAATTCAAAGTATATTTTGCCTGCGTGCTCTTTACATGCAAGATGCACCAAGACAAAGTTACCTACTGGATATTTCTTTGCATTCCTTTTTATTTTGTATTGTTATAAAATTCATTTTACACCGCCAAAAAAATTAAGAAACCTTCTAAATTAATTGGTCCGTTAAAAATAACAACTAAACATAATAACCTGCTGAAATAAAAAAAGAGCAACACAACAGCTATCCCGAAATTTTGATAGATGTTAAAAGCGACTTCGATTAGCTTCCTAAATACACTCTGACAAATCAGAAATACTCAAACAGGTTACTGATAAATTAGACCAAAAAATAACTCAGATCCTGGAAAAACATGACATAAAAGAGAAACAACACCAAGAGGAAATACAACAAAGTAAAATTTATAATATAGATAAAAGCATCAAAATCTTGTTTTTACGATGAAAAGTGAACAACAAAATTTAATGAAGAGTTATTTTCGAAATTTGAATTAACAAGAATCTAAAATATTAGAAGAAAATAGACTAAATGAATTTAAAATATTAGAAGAAAAGAAACAGACTGATGAAAAAGACAACAGCAATTGGAACAACTAATGCCAGTTAATGAAGCTGTATCAGTGAATGCAAATAGTGGAATCAGACATAAAAGAGATAAACGATGACATAAAGATCCTAAAAAAATACCACCGATATTCTAACTCTCTCGTAATTTGTTTAAGAGATCCAGCATTAGAGCTCCCCCAAAGCATTCCAGTGGATGAGCAAGGTAATTTCGACAGGATCGTCGGAATTTTAGACAAAAGATACTACAATCAATCCTTGAGCCAAGTATACCAGGTGCAACTAAGTGGAAAAAGGCAAAAATCTGTAGAGTCTACAAGAATTCGAAGCAGTGATGAGACAATTAGTACACCCGTCCTACCCAGATCTACCAGAGGAAACTAAGATCAATTGGCCAGGCAAAGTTTTGTAAATGGTATCAGTGAAGTTGAAGTACAAAGAAATCTAAGACTTAGTGACATCAAAAAGAGTAATGAAGCTTTGCTCCGGGCTTTGGAGGTAGAGGCCGTCATAAACATGTCGATACCGAGGAACCGAGCAGTTTTCTTCGGCCAGGAAGAGTCAGAGTCACCCTTTCAAGTGTCGTTCACTGGTACGAACAAACCACTTGAACGGTCACAAAGAACTGGAACGAGAGTACCTGTTTCCGTTATGGACGGAAAGGGCATTTTCAACGCGACTGCAAAAAGAGGCTATCTGGATGATCATCAACCCGGGATAGCCATCAAAACAACCTTAGCAACCAGGGAAACTCTGATTAGTCAGCATAAAGGGGCGAATACCAACTAACACTCCGCCAGCCCCCAGGCCGGTATCCATCCGGGAATTTTGCCGATATAGCAGCATCCTAGTCATCTAGGGCACCACCAATGGCCGAACAATTACCATTACTTTTGACACCGGCCCCGGCGCCACTGTGTCCATTTCCAAGTCCAGGGTTTTGAGTTCATCGGAAATCCGGCCAATTGACAATAACATCCAGTAAAGAACACTCACCGGCGAGTTCATATTAGTACTTGGTGAGGCAGACGTCATGCTACAGGTACGGGACAGCAGAATTCGGCATTGGGTCCAAGTTAGACGATTTTATACTGGGTATGGACCTAATCAGCCAACATGGGTTCACATTCGACCCGAGATATAATGTTCTCTTATTCCTAAATGAGGAATTTGAATTGACATGGCCCAGCAACAGCTCAGTGACCATAGAATCCTCAAGAGAATTCCCGGTCGAACGGAACAAATTATTCATGGGTAGCTAGAAAGAAAATCTGGGAGCTGCATTGGAATGGTGGAACCCGTCCATTCACCTCATGACTACTTAGTTCGACGGGCCATAGTTAAAAGCGGACAGGACATACCAATTCGAGTCCTGAATATGTCCCACAATGACCCCAGCGCGATAGTGTCGGTAAGCAACTCAGTAGATAGTTTTAAATTATAAACTACAAATAGGGACGCTTGAGTCAAACAGTTGATAACAGAATTCTTTGCTTGTTCGTGCTTATCTGGCCATGCGAATTTTACGTCTTTTTTTGTTAACCTGTGGGTACTCTACCCAACGCTTTTACTCTCCTTGTGGAATGACTTATACCATCTGCTGATATGTCATACCCTTAATATTTAATCATGGTTTGCAAGAAATAAACACTTTACCATATGCAGTGAAAAATCTTAGTTTAAAATTATATATAGGTAAATTTAATACAGGATCGCCCCCCCCCCTTAAGCATGATCCGCCCCTGTAAACTGACGGCAGATAAACTTGGTGTATTACTGCCAAAAACTGTTTCAAAGTGTTCTATTTTGTAAATCTGTTTAAACATGTGTCAAGTTCAAATGAAATGAAATATACTTCGAATCTCAAAGACCGTATATATATATATATTATATCTTGTAAATCACTTTTGAGTTTTTAAAAAAAATTATTTATTGAAATACAAAAAATTAAAACTTGAAATAAAACAGTAAATTGAAAATTAAATGAAATGACTAAATGGTACAAGTATACTAAAGATAAATGACGACCTTGGGACCGCGTCGCTCTGATTTATAACATTAAGAAAGCTGACTAATCAAAAGAACGGTCAAGTCGATGCGTTCCCATGTTTACATTATGAAGCAGGAAACTGGTCAGCGAAATATGATACTTCGTATCATACACGTGCATGATATTTACGCCTAACAGCTCCCCTTTACCAAGAAAAGTTGATGCTGTAACATCAACTTTTGGAATTTACTGGATGCTAGCTAAATAAGCAAAAACAATACAAATATGGAAATGAAATAAAGTTAAAGTGAACATAATGATTAAGTTTAAATAGGTTACATAAAATATGAAAAATATAAAAAACATAAAAGTCAAATAAGAATGGAAATGTATCAAAAAGGTTCTCAATTCTATAAGTCTGGATGTTCAGGTTCCTCTTCGATTTGGGGCCTCAGTTTTGGTATCAGCCTGGAGAACGGTTTTGTCAAGGTACTCAGACTCTCTGGATTGGAGCTGTCGTTTTTCGGAGGTCTCTTAACGTGCCTTATGATTTTCAATGAGCTGTATACAACAACAATTGTTACAATGATAATTATTGTAGCATACGTGAACCAGGAAATGTTTTTATTAACAAAGGGTTGGTTGATGAGATCGTCGAGATCCCTTGAATACTGGTCCAGCTTGTGGTTGGCTATGGACAGTTCTTCCATGTTTAAGTCGTCCAGCTTCAGGGGCTTAAGGTCCGGAATTGCAAGTTTCTCAGGATGAGAATTGCAGCAATTGAATGGAATTAAAACTGGATGAGAATTGTCCGAAATGTTCATGAATTTTTGTGGTTCGGCCTGGATTTTTGTAATACCAACAAAAGCACTACATTCCGTTTGTAACCGAATGATAGAATTGTTCGTTAGCACTAAAGTTTTAGCGTCAATTCCTGGACAATTAATGGTCACATGTATGGGTTCCGATATGATTACAATCCACGCATTTGTTTCAAGTTTTTGAACATTGTACCCTTCACTGAAAACGATGGCACTTTTACAAGTTTCGGGGACACTACGAATGTTTTTCAGGAGCTGCGCCTCACAGGGTGCATTTGAGTCTATGGGATACGCGTATAAATCGGAGCACAGTTTTCGGAGTGGAGTCAGCTGTTTGCACGCACTCAAGTCCTTGATTGGTATGTACATAAGAGAATCATCATTTCGCGCTACATATTTTTGAGTAAAAGAAAGGATGTGATGAAAACCAGTTCTATCATCTAAAATCGGAATAGGGTATAAATGGTAAGCTGTATAAAGCTGTTGCTCTACTAGAGGGATTTTTAAGATGAATACTAGATCTGAGTGAGTTTGAAAAGCTTGTAGTTCAATTACTTCTAAATACTGTGCAACACTTGAAAATCTGACTGGTAACGGTAAATTATTTTTAACAAGGTTTTGAGAAATCTCCTGTAATGCGGCAATCAAATGATCCGGTGTAATAATAAATGAGTGAATAATTTTCAAACGTGCAAAAGTTATTGAATTTAAAATATCGTTAAGGTTATCTTCAAGAAACAAATAACTGACCATTAGTTTTTCACAAATTTCAAGAAATGATTGTTTGGCTTGAATAGTGGCTATCCGGTCATTTAGTTCATGTATCGTGAGGTTGATTTCGTTAATGTCTTCGTTAAAGATTTTCTCGTCTATTTGAAGTTTCTGAATAGTTTCATTAAAGTTTTTAATAATAGTGGTTGTAACGCTCATTTGATTCTTTAAAAGATTTTCGACTTGTAGTTGTCCTTGGTTAAGTCTGTTTATGCTGCTAGTATAAAATTCGCCATCGGATGCGTCTAGGTTACCGGTTATTGCTTTAAAGATGGTTCCAGCACCGTCTATTAATCCGCGTTTTGGTCTTTTAGTGACTAGAAATACTTCTGAAAATTTTGTTTTGATGGAGTCGGAGATTTGTGTTAAAAGGCTAATGTGTGTTTGGACGTCCACACGAAAGGCACCTGTATCGTGAAATTTGAAGCCAGGCATAGGATTGACAGTTCGTTCTAAAGTATTGAGGATTCTGTTATTATTTTCAAATAGTTGATTAAGGGTTGTCAAGTTCCGGTGAACTAATAGAGTCCATTTATAGTTTGATACAATTATTCGACTTTCGTCATGGTAGTAGATACCGAGAGTGTTGTTAATCGGTTTGACGTCGTACTGTGAAACTGCTGATCCGAGCAGCAGAAGAAACCTGAAAAGAAAGTTAGTTTTCAGAATATGGTTTCATTCTGTCAAAGTTCACTTTCGTTCGTTGGTTAGTTCTTAGGTTTAGAAGTGTAGCAGAGTTATTGTGGATCTCAATAATTTGGAATGGGCCATTAAATTTGTTCTGGAGTTTGTCTTTTATTTGTGACTCTTTAACGTATACCTTGTCACCGATTTTGTATTCAGGAGGGTTTTTCGAAACGTGTTGGTCAAATCTTTCCTTCGCTTTTTGTTTTTGTAAGTTGGTCTTTTCGCGTGCAATTTTGTAATAGTAAGAAATTCGGTTATTTATGTCTCGTACGTATTTGCTAATTAGTTCTTTTTGATTATAAAGAGTCTCTGGGGGTCTGCTGGAGGTATGTCCGAAAACGAGTTCGAACGGGGTGAAGCCATGGGTCTTATTGGTTGAATTGTTATAGGCAATAATAGCATACGGAAGTACGTTTAAGGGGTGTTCGTAGGGATTTTCAGCTTTGTGAATGCGAATCATTTCTAGTAGAGTAGAATGATATCGTTCCACGGAGCCGTTTGTTTGCGGGTGTCCCACGCTAGAGTAGGTAAGTTTGATGTCATAAAGTTTGCATAGATCTTTTAGTATGGCATTGTCAAATTCTCTGCCATAGTCGCAGTGGATACGTAATGGTGTACCGAAATGTTGAAAGTACAACATAATAGTACTAACGACAGATTTGGCGGATTTATCTGCCAAAGCATAGGCTTGTGAGAATTTAGTCAGTTCGTCTCTTATCGTCAAAATGTGATTTCTATTAGGAATTTCTAAGATGTCGATGTTAATTCTTTCAAAGGGTGTTTTAGGTGTCTCAGTTATGACGAGGGGATTATCTAAGTTTTTTCGACAAGCTTTGGTTTGTTGACAGATTACGCAGTTCTTTATGAAGTTCTCAATGTCTTTAGTAAATCCCGGCCAGTTGAACCTCTCTTTGACACGGCGTATGGTTTCGTTTATGCCGCGATGCAAGTTGTTTTTTCCGTTATGATATTGCTCGAGTATTAGTGGAATTTCATCTTTGTTAGGAGTTTTTGTGATGTTTTGGCAAATCTTCCACTTAATGTCTTTTTCAGAGAAAATAAAGGATAGCATTTCCAGAATTGGAAGATCAAGGTTGTTTTCTACACAATATGTTTTCGATGGGGAGAGAACGTCTTGATTTTTGAAAATAGATGCGAAAAGGACTTCATTTACGATTTCGAGATCGTTTGGAAGTGGGACTATGAAGTATTGTCTCCTGCTAACAGTTTTGCTAGCGAATACGTTGATTTTAAATGTTTCAAAATCAGCGACTTCTTCGAAAATATCTTCGAATATGTCGTGATGGAATTCCTGAAGGTTGGATGATTGGGGAAAGATTAGGATATTTTTATTTGCCTTGTCTAGAAGTTGGCAATTAGAAAATTCGATTTTACTATAGTCAATTAAGGAAACAGTTTTGTAACGTTCAACAAAAGTTTTGAATTCTTGGGATATCGTTTCGGTAGTTATTTCGTTTTGTTCAGGTTCGGAGGTATTGTCATCGTCTTCGTCATTTAGGGGTAAGATTTTGTGGGGTGTTAGTTTAGTTTTAGCCTGGAATAGTACGCACTCATCAAGGTGGTTCATTTTAATGCGTGATAAGGCGTCGGCGTTTTTGTTAATTTTACCCGGTCTGTAAATGATCTCGTAGTCATATTCTTCGAGTTTAAGTCTCCATCGGGCTAATCGACTTCCGGGGTCTTTTATCGAGAACAGCCACGTCAACGGGCGGTGATCGGTACAAAGTTGGAACTTTCGGCCATAGATTATCGGTCTCCAGTGCTTCACTGCCCAAACAATAGCCAACAGTTCTCTCTCAATAGTCGAATACCTTGTCTCGGCTTGACAAAGTGTCCTGGAAGCATATCCAATGGGTAAATCTTTACCTATTGGCCCTTGAGATAGTACAGCGCCGATTGCAAAGGCTCTGGCGTCAGTGGTTAGTATGAAAGGTTCCTCCAAGTTCGGATAGATCAGTATTGGTGTCGAAGTTAAAGCACGTTTGAGTTCATTAAAGGACGTGACGCATTCAGCGTTGAAATTAAACGGTTCATCCTTTTGTAAAAGTTTAGTTAGGGGTTTCGATATTCTCGCGAAGTTTGGAATAAACCTCCGATAATAACCAGCAAGTCCCAAAAATGACTTAATATCTTTGGGGTTCTGCGGTTGAGGAAAGTTTAAGATACAGTCGACTTTCGACGGGTTGGGTTTTACACCGTCTTTAGTTATTAAGTGTCCCAAATAAGCGACCTCCTTGCGGAGAAACTCGCATTTGTCAGGCTGTATTTTGAGGTTTGCCTTCCTAAGTCTTTTAAAAACGTCAGTTAGTCTTGCTAAGTGTTCGTGAATGGTGGGCGAATAAACGATTATATCGTCCATGTACACCAAACATCTTTCGTTCTGGATTCGTATCAGAATATTGTCCATCACCCTTTGGAATGTTGAAGGGGCATTTTTCAACCCGAAAGGCATGCGAACAAATTCAAAATGACCGTTCTCTACAGTGAAAGCGGTTTTTTTGAATGTCCTTGGACTCAATTTCAATCTGGTGGAAACCAGAAGCTAGATCTAGGGTGGTAAAATACTGGCACTTGCCAAGTTGGTCTAACAGATCGGATATGTTGGGTAACGGATATTTGTCATTTATTGTCAGTTCGTTTAGTTTTCTATAGTCCACGACTACGCGCCATGTCTGTTTCCCGGAGGCGTCGAGTTACGGACTTCCTCTTTGTGAATTTGGGGATAGCGGTACGATTTAGTGTATATGGGTTTGGCGTTGTTTGTGTCGATGGAATGTTTAATTTCATTCGTGAAACTAAGATGGTCACCTTCTAAGTAGAAAATGTCGGAAAAGTCAAGACAAAGTTGTTGTATTAGTTCGGCCTCTTCCTCGTTAAGGTGTTCGAGTCGGAGTTGATTGTTAATCTCCGTTTGTCGGTCGAAGTTAGGATTAGTTGCAAACGAAATTTCTTCACAGTGATTTACAGAGTAATTTTGAATGGGTTCTAATTTGATAGTGTCGAAATTTACAGTTTTTGGGCAGGCGTTAGCGTTTAGGATGTATGTCAAAAATTCGCCTTTGTCGTTAACTTGGACTAAAGCATTCGGAAGTCTCACATTTTCTAGGACGGTAGTGGTTAGTATAGCTTCTGTGTTACGTAAGTCACATTTGAGTTTGCAAATCCTTTCTGTTCGCGGCTCAATAGTAATCGTGTTTGAAATTGTTGGGTTAATTGTTGGAGATTGCCTGTTTGAAGATATTGTTTCGTCTGTTACTTTCATAAGCGGAATAGTTTTGAAGTTGGTTATAAGAAGTTTTTTGTTAAAGTCAATCACACAATTATAATGTTCTAAAAAGTCAGAACCTAGTAGACCATCGAATTCGATGTCTAAGTTACAGATGTAAACTTTGTGTGGATCGTTAAGATTAAATGGGACTAAGGTCGATTCGTTAATCAGGATTTTTTGATTAGTGATACCTTGTATCACAACGTTTTCTGGGTATCGGTGTCGAAATTGTTTACAAGTGTTTGGTTTAAAAATTGATAAACCGGCACCTGTGTCTATTAACAGTTTATACGTATTAGTGGCGTCGTTGATGTAGAAAAGGTTCTTAGAATTTACCGAAAGTGAGGGGCTTATAGGAAAGCTTGTTCCGGAAAATTCAGGTTGGGGTTGAAGTCGTCGAGTAAACTCATTGTTTCGAACTGGGTTTGAAGATTGCAGATCTGTGTATCGGGTGGTTTGTCCACTGTAAGTACCTCTTGAAAATTTTGTCGTCGGTCTTCGGGTATTTCAGAAGGGAATTCTGGGTAATTGCTTTCAAAAGTTTCAGTATAGTCATTTTGAGAGTATTCGAAATCTGTATTTTGGGGGTCTGAATAAGAACAATCGTCTTGGTAGTATGAATTTGTGTAAGGGTCATCGTTTGTTAAATTGTTTAAAGGGTTGTAGAACTCATCTTGGTTGAAGTGGTGGGTTCTTTGTTGTTGGTTTCTGTAAAAATTGGGATTTGGTCGAGATTGATTAGGACTTTGATATTGTCCACTGGCAGAAGGTCGGTTTTGTTGTGCGGGATACCTATTGGGATCAGTATTGGGCCTAGTTTGATTAGCCGATTGATAAGAAGGATTCGGTCTAAATTGTTGCGGGTTGTTATTGTTGAAGTTTTGGTGTGGTTGTTGGTTTTGTTGTTGTTGTCGTTGTCGTGTTAGACATTCGTTATACAAATGCCCGGTGCGTTTGCAAAACGAACACTGTTTTACAAAAGTTTGAGGAGGTGGTCGTCTTTGTGGTTGATGTTGTTGAGGGTTCCGTACATTTGAGAATTTTTGATTTTCCAAGTGACAAAGTTGGAGTTCTCTTTTTATTCGGGAAACCGCGGTAATTATATCGGGAGGGTTACTAGCGCGAATAATTTGGCCTATTTTTGGTTCAAGTCCGGTCAAAAGACTATTTAGAGCCATGGAATCTATAAGACAAATTTGCGCGTCTTTTTCTTTGGTTGTTAGATTCTGTTTGTTAACAGCCGCGTGCATTTTTGCCTCGTGGCTTTGTAGTCTCGCTGAGAAAGTTAGTGGGGATTCAGTTGGTAGTTGTCGCATTCTTTGTAAATCCTGAATTAAAGCGGACAAGTCGCGTGAGTCACCGAAATGGTTTTCTAACAGTGTTTTTATTTCATCCCAAGTCGACGCATTTCTTGAATTAACAAGCTCGGCTGCACGGCCTCTTAGCTTGTTTTTAATGTGCAAAACTAAAAGAGTTATTTGATTTGCGACAGCCATACTTTGTGCTGTCGAACAGGAGCTGATGAAAGTATTTAAGAAAATTGGAATGCCGTCGTATTCAGGGATGATAGCGAAAATTTCCGCAAGTTTGTAAGGTTCTACCGTACCTTGGCGTGTTTCAACCATATTTAGAAATATTATGAAATAGTTTATAAAAACAAATATATCAAATTAAATATTAAAAGGAAAAAATCAATGTAGGGGTATTTTTGTAGGTAAATTTGTTACAGCAATTAATAAACAGGTCAACATAAATGTAAAAACATGAAGGTAAATGCAATAAAGTAAATAATTGCAGTATTAGAAACAATTAAAATAATATCGAACACAAAAGCACAGAAGGCCTCTATGTGTTTAAGTATATGTTTCAAGAATTGTTTTTAAAATAATAGAGATGAATGTAGGTGAATATTAAATGATAGAACTGTATGTTCAAGATACATAAAACTCGTATCGAATAAATCAATAAAATATTAAAAATCAATAACGTGATGATTGTAATAGTACATACGTTAATACTCCTGGCATGAGACTGTTCTGGAGAAGCTGAGGACTGGTTAGCTGTAAGGTTGCGTGTTCCGGATTCTCGCTGCTACAGTTGTTGTCTCGGTCTGGAATGTTGTCCACAAGGATTTGGAAATCGACACAACTAGTGAGTGTACACGTGTTCTAGCTGTGTTGGACAATCCTACTGACTGCGCCAATTTTATATCTTGTAAATCACTTTTGAGTTTTTAAAAAAAATTATTTATTGAAATACAAAAAATTAAAACTTGAAATAAAACAGTAAATTGAAAATTAAATGAAATGACTAAATGGTACAAGTATACTAAAGATAAATGACGACCGTGGGACCGCGTCGCTCTGATTTATAACATTAAGAAAGCTGACTAATCAAAAGAACGGTCAAGTGGATGCGTTCCCACGTTTACATTATGAAGCAGGAAACTGGTCAGCGAAATATGATACTTCGTATCATACACGTGGATGATATTTACGCCTAACATATATATATATATATATATATATATATATATATATATATATATGTCGGAGAAAACAAAATAGTTAGTTTCTCAAGTTTCGAAGGTCTAAAGACTATATAGTTTGTATTATCAGAAACAGGGTAGGTATTTATGCTTTCGTACTTTTGTTTACGATTATTATATTCTATTACAAATTTGCCAGCTAGGGACCGAGGGTGATTCATAAATAAATAATCACCCGGCGAGCTGTTGATTACGTGATAGTCGGTGAGTCAAGCGTTATGCACGGTATTTGTCATGAGAATCATATCGAGCACGATACACTTATAACGGTATGCCGATGCGCATCCAGCAGTCTGGTATGAGGTCACGTTGGAGTCAAAATTTAAAATTCTTAAAGCTAAACACATAAGGGAGTAGCGTTTTCGTATCAATAATTACTTTCAAAGACCTATTTTGTAATACAACTGAATTGGATATATTATCGATCATGTGTAAAAGTTAATGATTGAATGTAAATGTTAGTTTCCACTCAATTATTATAAAATGAAATGAACATTTTTGTTTTCGATAAAAGCGATTTATTTTTATTCATTTGCTGAAGGAGATTTGATGGTAATTTTTTTCTGGTCAACATTTACCATAGAAACTTTTTTTCTCCTCAAAATGTAAAGAACATATAGGGGTTAAAATTTAAAAAAAACAGCAACAATAAAAAACTATAAGGTTAGCATTTCTATTAAAACAGTAAGAGTGAACTCTTTACTTACCATTTTTTAAATTGATCTTATCTTTTCGACAACAAGCATTTATCCATTGTTTTGCTAAATCCTCATTTTTTGGAAATCCAAAATATTTAATATTCGTACCTTTAGTATTCCGGTTTGTATTTTTACATGTCGCTATAGCACAACTCGGCATTTTTCATAGTAATATTAATAAAACTAATATGTAATAATAATATAAGTTTAACGTGTAATGAATATTTTCACTCCAACGTGACGTAATGCGAGCAACCGTTCGAATTTGAGTTGAGAAATCAGCATACCGTTATAAGTGTATCGTGCTGATAAGGTCAATCAGCGAATCGGGTGAATGTTGTTTCTGTGTAAAATCTGTGTCTGCTTCAATGTTAATTTTGTTTACATTTCTTTGTGGCGGTTTGTTTTGCAGTTTTTAATGTAACGTTTAGTTTGGAGGAACATGCTAGATTTTAAGAACAGTGAATTAAATCTTACTGTTAAGTGCATACGTTGTGATGAAAATAATAACTGTGGAGTTTATTTTTTCGTAAGCACTGTATGTAACAGAAATATTTGACTTTAATAATTAATGTGTTTCTAAGGTTAAATAGATCATTTCAAGTTACTAAATAATATGTAAATAGTAGAAGCAGCTCAACAAAATAATAATTATTATTAAATAATAAATAATAAATATAAATAAAATTAAATAATAAAATTTTTTCATCAAATTTGAGGACACTTGTTGTCAACATTGAGCTAGAGAGAATACAGCATCTTTTACTTATTTATTTTATTTAAGGATTTCTGATAATGTCCAATTCGAATCTATTTCTTGTTGACCAAAAACTTGTAACAGGAGTTTTTTTTTAGATGTCACTTTAATGTTCTGGATTACGTCTTAATCCATGGGTTGAATTAAGGCTGTACAGTTAGACGGCATGCATAAAACAACGAAATTTTTATTAATCGACTCAGATCTTTTCTAGTGGAAAGTGCCTTTAGCCGTAGGATTTTTCTGATAAGTATTTCTTTACTTCTGGAATAAAATGCACCTCCAGCTAGTCCAAGAATATTGCTTTTGTGACCCAAGCACTTTTTTGACCTGCCTAATGAACTGGTAACTTTTTAACATTTTGAAATGGTGGTTTGTGCTTTCCCAACAACTAGCAAAGACAGTTTATCTGTTCCGGTTGCGCTCCCAAATGGCATAAATAGTATCCTTTCCCTTGAAACCTTTGGACCTGATATACTACTCTCTTACCCCCAGAAGGCAAAGTTTTATCTGGTAACACTTTCCAGTAGAAACTTGATTCATCCGCGTTATAGATTTGATCTCTAATTAAATCTATAAGTTTCTTCTGGAATGGTGTCACAGATTTTTTATTATTCGACAGTTTTTCACCACTAAGTTTTTGTTGACGTATTCCATGTCTGTTTTTTAATTTGTCTAACCACCCTCTACTAACAAGAAGGCTTCCTATGCCAAGTCTTTCATGAAAAAAATTGGCTTTTTCAACAGTATGTAACCTGACAAAGAAACAGCTTCTCTTCACAACCTTAAAACTTACATAAATAAGACTATTTTTCACAAATGATCATATTTTTTCATCATTGCTATTGATATCAAAAATAATCGATCTTCCAACGTTATACTGCTACGCAAGCGTTACCAACGACAAACTTTCGATAATCTAAAATCTCGCACTTTTGTGATAATTTCAATGTAAGATGTTTTCTCTTGTTTGATGTTGAAGCCATAATTCTTACATACAAAAATGATTTGAGAAATGCACCACAAAATAATGGCGAACGACGCACGGTAAACGAGACAACGTATTAAGTTTGAAGACGCGAGATGTAAAGACCGACATCTCGCGTCTTCAAATTTAACAATATGTATCAAATACATAAAGAAGTGTTCGAGAGGACATTCAATTGTGGGAAACGCAACTCATGAAGGTTCCCTAACCAGAAACAATATATATTATGTATATTGTCTTGTTAACAAAAGAATGACACCTCGAAGAGAGTAAACGTATTAAGTGTAGCACGTAAAGTGAATAACACTGAGTGGCCCGGAAATTCTGAAACAGAGAAAGGGGGTCTTTCGGATTATAGAGGCGTTCAGATTATCTAGGGTCTACTGTATGCTACATTTTATCATCCGTGAAGGACTATAACCTAATAGTATATATATGTTATGTGGTTTAGGGAATTCATCCGCGTAGTTGATAACTGATCCCTGCCGGGATTAATGGTAACTTCCAGAAAAATTGGTGAATTGGTATTATCCCCGTATCTACAATTATGTTTATTGACAAATTCAGTTATAAAACCTACTTCGTCAGAAAAACAAATATATATAATAATATTAGGGTGTTTTACTCATTAATTAATTAATTAACTTTCTGTGATAATCTTCCTCAGAAAACTGTTGTAAAAGCTGTATTTTGTAGGAAGAGATTTATTTAGTCGTAACATTTTATGCACAGAACTGACAGAAATATTTGTTAATCTGGAGACTTTTGGTATTGATTTGTGATGGCAAAAAAACCTAAAATCCCAACCTGTGCAACTTCAATTAAAACTCTACGATTCTTGACAACTTTATTGCACACACTTCCACTTTGGTAAAATTTATGAACTAAATCCAACACATACACATGAGGAGTTCTGCGTGCACAGCGTCGTTCTTTCCCATAAATAAAAATTATTTTAAGTCTTTCTTGTAAAGTATAAACCATTGTCGAAATTTGATGGTCAGTAAGCAACGAAAGCGCTACTAGTTATATAGTTGTTTTCAAATATAACTTTTTAAAATAAATATTTTATTTGGAACTTATCATTTTGACTCTAACTGGAATTAAATTAGAATACATGGTGAGTTACCGATTTGATCTTTTATAAGATCGGCTAATTGTGCGACATTTGCGGTTTCTTGTGTTATTCATAATGACTAACTGCAAGTGTCACCTACACAGGATGCTGAATAATGAGGAATGCACGTGTGACTTATCGTATAGGATTATAGTTTATACATACAATGTTTGCACAATGGTTCATTGTTATTATTTGATATAACAACTCCCTTTTTTCAAAAAGTTGAGGATATGTCGTCAACTTTTAAATTGAGTCTTTGAATTCTACTTCTTCTTCGAGAGGTTCTCCAAGGTGATGCTTGGGCGTCGGTGTACTAGTATTCGGTTTCAGTTTCTGTAGAAGTTGCGGTTAGAAGATTTTTGATGAGATAATTTATTAAAGCATTCATTGAAACAGTCACCAGCGGAAGCGTCTAAATTGACTGAGATTGATATAAATATTCGTTTTTACTGTTTTGGCGCTCTAATTTTGCATTTAATTTTTGTTATTAGGGTACCGTATATACAATATACGGATAGCCTTATAATATCACTCGGGATTTCTGCCTCTGTCACATCACAGCAATTTTCTCCTAAACTACTGGACGGAAGAGGTTGAAATTTGGTACCAATTTGTAGTTTGGTGACCCGATCAGGAGTACATATCGCAAAAGAAGAAATTTTGATTTTAGGGGTACTTCTGGGGGGAAAAACTAAAAAAATCGACCGTCCCCCCCTTGATCTCCTAAACTACTGAGCCGAAAGTTTTTTAAAAAATAGGAAATATAGAACGTTGCCCGAACTTTACAGGAATAATAAGGGGAAACCATTAATATTAATTTTGGGGGGCAAATTATAGAATTAAATGAAAATTTAAAAATTTAAAATTTTGAAAACCCATCATGTAATACATCAAATGAAAGGTCTCATTCTGAGGAACACAAATATACTTTTTTCAATTTTAAAAAAAATAATATAAAAGATAGTAACGAAAATATACCAAAATTTACCAATTCCCCACCTTTTCGCCGAAACTATAAAACGTAAAGTTTTGAAAAAAATTAGAGGTATAGAGTCCGACCTGAAGTTTATTGTAAAAATAAGGGGAAATCTCCACTTTTAATTTTGGGGGGCAAATTACAGAATTAAACGGAAAATATAAAATTAAAATTGTTTCTAACGCATCATGTTATATATCAAAATATAAAATTTTTTACCGATTTCCCCCCCCCCCTTATCTCCAAAACCATAAGCTAATTTAAAAAAATAGAGGTATAGCGCCTCACCTGAACTTTATTGGAAAAATAAGGAGAAACCCCTAATATTCAATTTGGGGGGCAAATTATAGAATTAAATGGAAAATAAAAAATTAAACTTGTTTCGAAGGGATCATGTATTATATCATATCACAGGGCTCATTATGACTAATACAAATATATATTTTTTTAATTTTTTTAAGATAAATATTTTGAAATATATTAAAAAAATATTAAAAAATTACCCATTCCCCCCTTTATTCCCCAAACTATAAGTCCTAATTTCTTTTATTTACAGGAAAAATAAGAAGACATCTTTAATATTAATATTGGGGGCCAAATTATAGAATTAAACGGAAAATAAAAAATATTTTTTTAACGCATCATGCAACATATCAAATGAATTGGCTCATTATGAGGAATACAAATATATATTTTTTAATGGGCAAAATAAACTATTATTATTAAATTGATCCTAAGCCGTTAACCAATTCGCTTTTCATTCTGTTTGATAAATAAGGATTTGTTTCAGCGGAGATTTCTTTATATTTCAAATCTACAGAATTTGCTATTTGTTTTAAAATGCTTACATGTGTTTGGGGTACCTACTTGAATGATATCATACGAGGAGTCTTGTCATTCAGGGTTTCTAGTAATTCGTCTAGGATTTTCTCATTATGATCTATTGCTTTTGAAAAAGGATACATGTCTTTATAGGCGAGAAAAATCCATTTGTCGTTGGATATTTTCAAATAAAATTCTTCATGGAAAACGATTCCTATAGTATTACTGATAGCTGTCAATGTATATTGACAAACGACTAGTGGGATTAGTACTAAGAATCTGATAAGAAATTATATTATTCAATATAAGATTTTAGTCGAACAAAATTTGATTCGTTCGTAAGATTGTGACGGTTGCAGAATTTTAAAATATTGCTGTAATTTCGAATTGTCCCTTAAATTTTTTTTCTGATTTGTTTTTTATTTGTCCTTCTTTAACGTACAGTTTATCTCCTACCTTATCATCATATATAATGTCTGATGAATGTTGATCGTATCGTTCTTTAGCTTTTTCTTTCTGTCTGTCCCTTTTTGAAAGTGCAAGTTTGTAGAAATACTCCATTCTGTTGTTAATATCTCGAGTTTATTTAGAAATTAGTTTTTCTTCGTTATATAAGGTATCAGGGGTCTACTAGAGGTATGTCCAAATATGAGCTCTTAGGGCGTGAAGCCGTGGGTTTTATTTTTTGTATTGTTATAACAGATTATGGCATAGGGTAAAACATTTATAGGATGTTCGGTGGGGTTTTCAGTATTGTTTGCTCGTATCATTTCTGCTAGGGTTTCGTGAAATATGTCGAGTGAACCATTTGATTCGAGATGTTGTACACTAGAAAAAGTAAATTAGATGTCGTATAATTCACATAGGTCTTTCAATAGGTTGTTGTCGAATTCTTTTCCGTAATCACAATGGATATGAAGTGGGGTTCCATAGTGTAGAAAGAAAACTAGTAGTGTGTTTTCAACTGTTATAGCCATTTTTTCATTTATGGGATAGGCTTGGGTGAATTTGGTCAATTCATCTCTAATTGTTAGCGCATAGTTTTTTGTATGGTATTCAAAAATGTCTATGTTTATCCTTTCAAAGAGAGTTTTCGGCGTTTCTGTTATTACGAAAGGGGTAGTTAAGTTTTTCCTACAAAATTAAACTTTTTGACAAGTTTCACATGAGTTGATAAATTTTTCAACGGTTTTTGTTAATCCGGACCAATTGTAGTTTTCTTTAATTCGTCTGATTGTCTCATTTATATGTAATAGGTCTCTGAGTTGTTAAATTAATTTTGGTTTTTGTATAAAATATAGAAAAGATGAGAAATAACTCTTTCAGGATCAAAAGGTAATGCTATGATATATATATATATATATATATATATATATATATATATATATATATGTTGTCGAGAAGTTCGTTGAGTTTGCCATATTTGTATGAGATTTGTCTAATAACTGAGACTTTGAAAATTTATATTTTGGAATAATCAATGATTGATTTAGTTTTGTATTGGTTAACGAATTTATTAAATTCAGTGGTCTTCTTGAAATTGATTATTTTCAAGTTTAAGGGGGTTATCATTAGTAGTATTCCGATTTTGTTGATTATCAGCTTCATTGTTGGCAAAAATTTGGATTTTTGAGTGGAATTTTGTGCATTGTTTAAAATGATTTACTTTTATGCGAGAAATAGAATCTGCATTTGTATTTTCTTTCCTGATTTGTATTCGATCTTGTAGTCGAATTCTTCTAGTTTTAATCGCCATCTGGCTAGACGACTACCAGGGTCCTTAATGGAGAAAAGCCAAGTAAGTGGGCGGTGATCGACGAGTATTGTAAACTTTCGTCCAAAAATATACGGTCTGAAGACTTTTACTGCCCAAACGATAGCAAGAAACTCTCGTTCAATAATGGAATAACAAGTTTCTGCTGCGCAAAGGGTTCGAGAAGCATATGCAACTGGTAAATCTTTTCCTACACTAGCATCAGTTGTAAGCGTGAATGGTTCTTCGAAATTTGGATATCTTAGTATTGGGTCTGAAGTAATTGCGTGTTTCAATTCGTTATAAGGAGTTGTGCAATTTGAATCAAAAATAAATTTAACAATTTGTTTAAGTAGTTTGATTAAGGGTTTTGAAATTTTTGCGAAGTTCGGAATAAATAATTTAATATCTTTAGCATTTTGAGGTTGCGGGAAATTTTGGATGCATTCCATTTTTGTTGGATTAGGTTTTACTTACACCTTCTGGAATGATAATGTGTCACAGATAAGTGACTTCTTTACTTAAAAAAATCGCATTTGTCTGGCTGTATCTTAAGATTTGAATTTCTGAGTAGGGTAAAAACTTTGGTTAGTCGAGAAATATGTTCGTGAATAGTTGCGGAATACGATAATGGCATCCATATAAACTGAACAGCGTTCATTTTGGATGCATACTAGAATATTATCCGTTGCTCTTTGAAACGTAGACGGGGAGTTTTTAAACCGAATGGCATTCGAATGAATTCATTGTGGCCATTCTCTATAGAGGATCCGATTTTGAGAATATCTTCTTCTAAAATTTCTAACTGATACGTGTAAAATGTGTTCCGTCGTACATATATAGTAACGTATTTTTTGTCTTTATCTTTTAAAGATATTTTAAAAGTTATTTAGGTGGCTAGTTTTGAAATGAAAGCCCTGCGTTGATATATATATATATATATATATATATATATATATATATATATATATTACATTATTTGTTATAGAACATTTCACATGAAACTGAAAAATATAAAAAATATGGCACCTACCTGTGTTTGCCACGTAACATTTCATGTACAAAATCACAACTATTTAGACGTATTTTGGTAAACCAAGTAATTTTCGTTTACTATCTTGTAGTTTGCTTGTCACTAAAGGAGTGAGTAGGATTTATAATTTAAATAGCTAACCCAGAAATTCTTAAAAATTCACTAATCACACAATTAAGAACTTTCGGAATTCTGCAATAAAAACAAATCATTAAAACAATAAATCATTTAAATAATTCGATGGTAAGTCGCAATTTTAACTACCAGGAGTAAATAGTTCATTACACATACATGCTTATCACTAATACAAAAATTAGGTTTGACACTTTAATACGTACTATAAATATACTAATTTTTTTGTAAAATATACTCGTCGAAAACGCCTTCGCACGTATCTGCTTAAAGGCCATCCATAAGTTACATCCAACGTTAAGGGTGCAGATTGGGTGAATAAATTGTTACGTCTTGTGACAATGCTGATAAAACTTCGTGATGTCACGTCTAAAAAAAATAATGAACGAGTTACAGTTTTAGATATACAATATTTTAAATGTTTTAACTTGCCCGTATTTTACTAAAAGCGTAAGGGGCAATTGCTCCGTTCCAGAGGGACAGCCAAAGTACTTGCTATCCGAGAGCAACCTTGATTTTCCGGGATAAAAACTAACTACATTATTCTCCTCAAACTCGAAAATATTATACTATATTTTCGAGATTTTTCAATTTCACTGAACGCAAAACAATATATTGTTTCTAGTCGAGAACATTTATCCCTTGTTTAGAAGGCATACAACTGCAATTAAAATTTTGTCGTGAATTGAATTTCGACATCTAGGAGTCTCAGGAAAAACTAGCTCACAAAGACTCGACATCGGGAGTTATACTATGTACAATGCCGCTCCTCTGTCGACAAGAAACAATATATTATCTTGCGTTCAGTGGATTGAAAGATCTAGAAAAAATGGTGTCATATTTTTTTGGATAGGTTTTATTTAACCCACGAATTATCTCGTGTGATGTCTATCCTAGGCATCAAAGGTAAGCACAGTACGTCTCCCGGTTTGGAGTGCCTGTAAGCTAGTTTTGAAAATTTTTGCAAAATATTGCATGAATCCGTTCAAACAAACACACACATTTTCCTCTCTATAATATTATTACGAATAGGTTGGTAAGGTATATTATAAATACATATATTGTTTACAAAATTAAATATTTGTTTTCTTATATTAGGTACGACTTTCATAAAAAATCTGCACTATTTTGAAAAACTAACCTTATATATCGTTAGGGTTTCGGAACAAAGAAGCACGGAAAAATGAAAATTCGCTCGTCAACATCAATTTATCATATACCGTTTGCTAATATTAAATTAAATCAAAAAAAGTACAAGCTTTTATTTGTCAGCTGGGATTTTTTGATATGTAGTAGTAGTTGGATGCTATTTACATTGCCACAAATACTCCAGCGAGAGAAAGAGAGGTGCAGTAAAAGGGATGGAGTGACCAATGGCCTTCTTCATCGGAAACTTACTGTTGTTTTCTTGAGAATTTCGGTTCAGGCCTTGATTTCAGTGTTCGAACTACTAACTTGGTAAGTGATTTCGTAAAGATTTTTGAGGAGGTCTTGGATTATTGTGACTTTTCATTAGGGTTTTCTCTATTCAGATTTTTTCCTGCAACAGATAAGTAATTGAGAATTGTAAATAGAGAACAAAGTGCAGTAAGGCAGTTTAAAAAAATTGCCCGGATTACTGGCTGTCCGTACAGAAATTCTTTCTCCGGTTTGTACTGTATTTTAAAATTTATTAGAATATACTTCGAACTATAATACTAAGCGATTGACAACGACTCCATTTGTAAACATCTCTTTCTCTCAGAATTACTGTGAGGAAGAATTTCTGTACGGACAGCTAGTAATCCGGGCAATTTTTCGAAATTGCCTTACACTTTGTTCTCAATTTACAATACTTATCTGTTGCAGGAAAAAATCTGAGGAGAGAAAACTGTAATGAAAAAGTAATATACAGGGTGTTCCTTAATGAAAAGCTAACATTAAAGGGTGTGAACCTTCGGAGCATTTTAATAAAAAAACGGCATAAAAACATATGTTATAAACTTAGGGTAGTAAAGTCTCAGGAACTAAAAAAATAATTACTGTGATACTATGACACGTTGTGGTACAAGCCTTCTACGCGTCAAGATGCATGTTCTGATGCTCATATTTTTTATACCAGTGGGATCCGTGCGGAGTTTGCCCTGAAAATTTGTTGAGAAAAAAATTATAAGCCATTCCTTTCTCTTAAAATAAAGATCATTTTTCAAGTCTTCTTTATTTCTGAGTAAATTTGTTTTCAATATTTTCTATCGTCCAACGTTCGCTTTAAAAAATAAAAATCGGTTTATTTTAAGGCCAAATCGCTAAAAATGAAAGTGGAAATCATTTGTACATCGGTTGAAAGAAAATTAAGAGAACAAATTTATTCAAAAATTAATGGGAATTCTAAAAACAACTCTACTCGACAAACTCACACCGTTTTTTGATTAAAAAATTAAATTGCCATATCCCAATACCGAATTTTGAATATATATAGTTATACTGGAATAAATTACATTTCACAAATATCAGTGTCAAAAAAATAAGTATTGACGTAAAGTTAGTTCTCTTCTTCCATGTGATCTTGTACGCAAGACAACACACACACACACACACACACACACACACATATATATATATATATATATATAATACTTATCTGTTGCAGGAAAAAATCTGAGGAGAGAAAACTGTAATGAAAAAGTAATATACAGGGTGTTCCTTAATGAAAAGCTAACATTAAAGGGTGTGAACCTTCGGAGCATTTTAATAAAAAAAACGGCATAAAAACATATGTTATAAACTTAGGGTAGTAAAGTCTCAGGAACTAAAAAAATAATTACTGTGATACTATGACACGTTGTGGTACAAGCCTTCTACGCGTCAAGATGCATGTTCTGATGCTCATATTTTTTATACCAGTGGGATCCGTGCGGAGTTTGCCCTGAAAATTTGTTGAGAAAAAAATTATAAGCCATTCCTTTCTCTTAAAATAAAGATCATTTTTCAAGTCTTCTTTATTTCTGAGTAAATTTGTTTTCAATATTTTCTATCGTCCAACGTTCGCTTTAAAAAATAAAAATCGGTTTATTTTAAGGCCAAATCGCTAAAAATGAAAGTGGAAATCATTTGTACATCGGTTGAAAGAAAATTAAGAGAACAAATTTATTCAAAAATTAATGGGATTTCTAAAAACAACTCTACTCGACAAACTCACACCGTTTTTTGATTAAAAAATTAAATTGCCATATCCCAATACCGAATTTTGAATATATATAGTTATACTGGAATAAATTACATTTCACAAATATCAGTGTCAAAAAAATAAGTATTGACGTAAAGTTAGTTCTCTTCTTCCATGTGATCTTGTACGCAAGACAACACACACACACACACACACACACACACACACACATATGCCCGATCTACCAACAGGCGATGAGAGCAGCACAAGCCCGTAAATGAAAGTACTGCAACTCAACCTCAACCATTGCGAAGCAGCCCAAGACCTACTGGTACAGCGGGTGCGGGAATTGGATTGCGACGTAGCCATAATCTGCGAGCAGTACAAAAACTTCGACACCGTGTCCTGGGTAAATGACACAACGGACAGAGCAGCGATATGGGCTTGCGGTAAACTTCCGTTCCAACAACTCCCAAATACCCCCGAACCATGGCTTGTGAGAGCCAAAGTGGGAGGGGTCCACTTCTATAGCTGCTATGCACCTCCTAGTGCACAGCTCGAGGAGTTCGAGTTATTCTTGGACACCATGGCGGAGGATGTACGGAAGCGTGAATCGGTCGCCATCGCAGGAGATTTCAACGCCTGGGCAATTGACTGGGGATGCCGGGAAACGCGCGCGAGAGGACGAGCTCTCCTTGAGACCATGTCTTCGCTCAACCTGGTACTCCTCAACACAGGAGACGTAAGCACATATCGCAAAGGCACAGCCAGCTCCATTATCGATGTGACATTCGTTAGCAGCAACCTAATTAAAGGGGGCTGTGAGTGGCGGGTCGATGAGGAGTTTACTAATAGCGATCACCAAGCTATTATATGGGAAATCAACACCACTCCCAAACCAAGATTGTGTGTCAGTCGTGCGAGGTCACAGCCAGTCGGTTGGAACAAAAATGCTTTCGATGCTGATTCATTCGCCTTGGTTATGGAGCAGGAACCATTGTCAATAACAACAAGCGCAGAAGCCACTGCCAAAGAGGTAATGACAAGCGTTGTCAAGTCCTGCGATGCTTCCATGCCAAGGAGACGGCAGAACAACAGCCGCCCACCAGTTTACTGGTGGAACGACACGATCTCACAACACCGACGAGAGTGTCTCAAAGCACGAAGGCTGCATCAACGAGCACGGAGACGCGACAGGGTCACAACAGAAGAACTAAGGCTCGACTATGAGATCAAAAGACAACAACTACGAAGAGCCATTCTCTCAAGCAAGAGATCCTACTGGAAGGAGTTGTGTGACGAAGTTAATCAAGATCCATGGGGAAAACCGTATAAAATCGTGATGCATAAAATTAAGGCCCCTCCCATGACATCAACGAACTGCCCCGAATCATTGCACCGCATTGTCACTCACTTGTTTCCTGCAAAGCCTGAGCTACCCGCTAATCCTTCGTGGCAGGTGAGGGACGAAGATATACCATCAGTGACTATGAGTGAGCTGATGGGCGCGTGCAACCGGCTCCAAAACGGTAAGGCTCCCGGTCCAGATGGCATACCTAACATCGCGCTAAAATGCGCCATAGCCAATAGGCCTGACATGTTTCTACACATGTATGAGACCTGCCTAAAGCAGGGGGTTTTCCCGAGTAAGTGGAAAAAGCAGAGGGTTGTGCTCCTCCCTAAAGGGGGAAAGAAACCTCCCGACGAACCGTCATCATATCGTCCCCTCTGTATGTTGGACTCTGCGGGAAAACTCCTTGAAAGGATAATAGCAGATAGGCTGGAGCCCTACGTTGAGCCGAAACTTTCCACCAACCAATTCGGGTTCAGAAAGGGGAGATCAACCATCGATGCCGTGACACTCGTTACCAACATCGCCAGAGAGGCTATCTCGGGAAAGAGATGGAGAAGAGGTGGAAAAAAGTACTGTCTAATAGCCACCCTGGATATCAAGAACGCCTTTAACTCGGCCCGCTGGGACCGCATTTTGGAGGCTCTTGTCAGGATGGAAGTTCCGCAGTACTTGCGCAGAATGGTTTCAGCCTATTTCAAGGACCGCATCTTGTTGTACCAAACTGAAAATGGGCAAGTAGACTATAAGATCACAGGAGGTGTACCTCAGGGCTCTGTTCTTGGCCCCCTCTTATGGAACGTAATGTACAACGACCTGCTCCTGCTCGGTCTGCCTGAGGGCGTCAGGCTAGTGGCATTCGCCGATGATGTGGCATTGATCATAGTGCGCAAGCACATAGAGGAGATACAAACAACCTTCTCATTCGCTATAGCCACAATTCAGCATTGGATGCTCGCAGCGGACTTGAGTTTAGCCGAACAAAAGACCGAAACACTTCTTGTTAGCAGTCGAAAGGCAAGGGAAACCATCACCCTCAAAATAGGCGACTCCTACATACAGTCGCAGCCCTTCATCAGCTATTTGGGGGTGCTCCTGGACACACGGCTCAACTTCAAAGAGCACATAATCGCGGCCAGCAAGAAAGCAGCTGGGGTACAGGGGGCATTATCTAGAATAATGCCGAATGTCGGAGGCCCTAGACAGATAAGAAGACAGCTACTGGCAACAGTAACTACTTCTGTTTTGTTGTACGGGGCACCGGTATGGGAGAAATCGCTCGAGCTACCATCGTACCGCCGGAAAATGAAATCAGTCCAGCGGCTCTCAGCGATTCGAGTGGCATCATCCTACCGCACTGTGTCTTACGAGGCGGTGAGTGTGATTGCCTCTACCCTACCAATCGACATCCTGGCTGCAGAAAGGGGACGGCTTTATCGCAGAAAGTTAGAGAAAGACCAACCGACAGGAAACAGCGATGAAAGAGCCATGAGTCTAAGGCAATGGCAGGAGAGGTGGGACAGCTCTACTAAAGGCCGGTGGACATATCGATTGATACCTAACATCAGTCGTTGGGTCAACCGCCAGCATGGGGAGGTTGGGTTTTACATCACTCAACTCCTGACTGGGCATGGATGCTTTCGAGCATACCTGCACAGGTTCAGGAGGGCAAACTCTCCAAACTGCCCACACTGTACGGACGTGGTAGAGGACGCGGAACACGTGTTCTTCTCCTGCCCCCGGTTTCAGGAGCAACGTGCTGAAGTGGAGAGGATTCTGGAGACTAATATCGTTCCAGAACAATTAGTAGAAGCCATGCTGAAGGGCCCCCAAGCCTGGAACTTGGTATCAGATTACGCGGAGACTATCCTTAAAGAGCTCCGCAATACCTTCGAGGAGTAGGCTTTAGAGGCTTTCAATGTAAGAGCAGTTAACATCTGCAATGAACCACCCTTGCGAAGTAGTATTGACAAAGAGTGCCGCAGGGGACCATGGTTGTAGGAGAAAGAGGTTAGGGTTTTAGCGGGTATACGGTATACTGGTTTCAATGCAACGATTTACTCTTGCTTTGAAGTCATTACATCGGGAGTCCCGCACGACGGCTAGCACGTGCTAGTTAAGTACGCAATGTATTTCCCCCCTCTTCGGATAAAAAAAAAAAAAAAAAAAAAAAAAAAAAAAAAAAAAAAAAAAACACACACACACATATATATATATATATATATATATATATATATATATATATATATATATTATATCATTGATTTCACTTAAGACTTAAAAGTTGATGTTACAACATCAACTTTTAAATCAAATTGGGCTGTCCATGTGGGATCCATCTTGAATCACAGGCCTCAAATTTGGCACGAGTCTGGACAGTTGGGAAGGTCGTTAGGTTATCTGAAGTGGAGTTTTCATCCCTTGGTGGCTTCTTGACGTGTTTTACGATTTACGATTTTAACTAAAATGAATGCAACAACAGTGATTATGATTATTGTAATGTAAACCATAGAGGTATTATACTGTAGAGTGAATTAGGTACGGGCGTTACCATAAGTGGCAGTGTAATAACAATAGAAAAAGAAAGACAATATCAGGGTGCACTTGCTATGTCTCTACCCTACCAATAGTCGGGATTGTAGGTGTCACCACTGACAATGACCAATCAGGAACGACCCGCTTATTCTCTCTCTCTCTCTCTCTCTCTCTCTCTCTCTTTCTATTGCTATTACATGAATTTCGCTACTTCACCTGCTCTACAGTAAAATACCTTTTATGATGTAAACCAGGATATGTTTCTGTTTACAAATGGCTGTTTGATAAGGTCTATCTAACTTATGGCTCACTATGGAGAGTTCGTCCATATTCAGTTCGTCTAGCTTTAGGGGCTTGAGTTCTGGGATATCTAGTTTTTGGGGGTGAGAACTGCAACAGTTGTAATCGATTAATACAGGGTATGAATTGTCGGAAATGTTAATAAATTTTTGAGGTTCCGCTTGTATTTTTGTGATCCCCACAAAAGCACTTCAGTCTGATTGTAAGCGAATAATGGAATTGTTTCTGTTTACAAATGGCTGTTTGATAAGGTCTATCTAACTTATGGCTCACTATGGAGAGTTCGTCCATATTCAGTTCGTCTAGCTTTAGGGGCTTGAGTTCTGGGATATCTAATTTTTGGGGGTGAGAACTGCAAAAGTTGTAATCGATTAATACAGGGTATGAAATGTCGGAAATGTTAATAATTTTTTGAGGTTCCGCTTGTATTTTTGCGATTCCCTCTAAAGCAATTCAGTCTGATTGTAAGCGAATGATGGAATTGTTTGTTAAAACTATTGTCTTATAGTATCTATTGCCGCACAATTAATTGTCACATTTAAGGGCTCGGACACTATAACAATCCACGTGTTAGTTTCTAGTCTCTGGACATTGTATCCTTCACTGAATACAATTGAGCTTTGGCAACTTTCCGGTACACTACGGGTGTTCTTCAAAAGTTGAGCTTCACAGGGTGCGTTGGAGTCGATGGGGTAGGCATAAAACTCAGAACACAGTTTTTGTTGTGGAGTTAATGGCTTGCATACACTCAAATCCTTAATGGGTATGTACATTACAGAACCATCGTTTCGAGCGATATATTTTTGAGAGAATGAAAGAATGTGATGTTCTGTCACCTAAAATCGGGACGGGATATAAGTGGTAGGCGCTGTAGAGTTGTTGCTCTACAAGAGGAATTTTCAAAATAAAGTCTAAATCTGAATTAGTTTGAAAGGCTTCTAATTCGATTACTTCCAAATATTGGGCGACCCGTGAATATCTGACAGGTAACGGTAGATTGTTTTTGACAAGATTTTGCGACATTTTCTGTAGTGACTTTCTCAAATGATCAGGTGTGATTATTGAGGAATGAATTATTTTTAAGCGAGCAAATGTTATGGAATTTAAAATATTGTTGAGGTTATCCTCTAGAAATAAATAGCTTGCCATTAATTTTTCGCATATTCCCAAAAATGACTATTTTGCTTGGATAAGGGCTATTTTATCGTTTACAGTATGTATTGCCAAATTATTACGTCAATGTTTTCGTTAAAGATCAATTTGGAATTTCTGAATGGTTTCATCAAAAGTTTTGATAATAGAAGTAGTTACGCTTATTTGATTTTTTAGGAGATTCTTTACTTGTAATTGCCCCTAGTTAAGTTTGTTAATACTATCTGTGAAGAATTCACCGTCGGCTGCGTCAAGGTTTCCAGTCATGGCTTTAAAGATAGTTCCTACACCGTTGATTAGTCCTCGTTTGGATCTTTTAGTGTCCATGAATATTTCTGACAATTTAGTTTTTATTGAATCTGAAATTTGGGATAAGAGACTGATGTGAGTTTTTACATCAATTCGGAATGCACTTGTGTCATGAAATTTGAAACCTGGGTTGGGATCGACAGTGTTTTCTAATGTTTTGAGGATTATGTTGTTGTTTTCAAAGATTTCTTTGAGTATCGTCAAGTTACGATGAACTAGTAATGTCCATTTATAGTTGGAGATGACTTTTCTACTTTCGTCGTGATAGTAAATACCAAGAGTGTTGTTTATTGGTTTGATGTTGAATTGTGAGACTGCTGATCCGAACAGCAGTAGTAACCTGAAAAGAAAGTTATTTTTCAGAATAGAGTTTCATTCTATCAAAGTTAACTTTCGTTCGTTGGTTTGTTTTGAGATTTAAGAGTGTGGCTGAATTATTGTGAATATCTACAATTTGGAATGGACCGTTGAATTTGTTATGAAGTTTGTCTTTAATTTGAGATTCCTTGATATAAACTTTGTCACCAATTTTAAATTCGGGAAGTTTGTCGGAAACGTGTTTATTAAAACGTTCTTTAGCCTATCTATTTTGAAGTAATAGGAAATGCGATTGTTCAAGTCTCGTATATATTTACTAATCAGTTCTTTATGGTTGTAGGTGGTTTCAGGTGGTCTGCTAGACGTATGTCCAAACACTAGTTCGTAAGGCGAAAAGCCATGGGTTTTGTTTGTCGAGTTATTGTAAGCAATAACCGCATATGGGAGTACATTTAGGGGATGTTAATTTCTAACAAAATAGAATGAAATCGTTCTACAGAGCAATTTGTTTGCGGATATCCTACGCTTGAGTACAGTTTATACAAGTCTTTGAATATGGCGTTGTCAAATTCCCTACCATAGTCACAAATGATACGCAATGGCGTACCAAAATGTTGGAAGTATAACATCCTAGTACTGACAACTGATTTGACTGATTTGTCTGCCAAAGCATAAGCTTGTGAGTACTTTGTCAGTTGTCTCTTACAAATATGATATAGTTCCTGTTAGGTATTTCTAATATGTCAATATTAATTCGCTCAACCGGTGTTTTAGGCGTTTCCGTAATGACGAGGGGATTGTCTAGATTTTTGCGACACGCTTTAAATTTTTGACAAATCTCGCAGTTCTTAATGAAATTTTCAATGTATTTTTTGAGAAACTTGACCAGGTGTATATTTCTTTAATAAGGCGGACGGTTTCGTTCATGCCGCGGTGCAAGTTATTTTTCCCGTTATGATTTCGTTCAAGGATCAGTGGTATTTAGTCTTTTTCGGGGGTTTTTGCAACGTTTTGGCTAATTTTCCATTTGATTTCCTTTTCAGAGAAAATGAAAAAGAGCATCTCTAAAATTGGAAGATCGAGATTGTTTTCGACACAGTATGTTTTAGATGGAGATAAAGTATCTTGATGTTTGTATAAGATGCAAAAAGAACTTCATTTGCAATGTCAGGATCATTTAGAAGTGGGATTATGAAATATTGCCTTCTACTTACGGTTTTGCTGGCGAATACATTAATTTTAAAGGTTTCGAAGTCAGCGATTTCTTCGAAAATGTCTTCGAAAATGTCGTGATGAAATTCCTGAAGACTGGATGATTGAGCGAAAACTAAAATGTTTTTATTTGTTTTGTCTAGTCGTTGACAGTTGGAGAATTCACTTTTGCTGTAGTCAATTAAAGAAGTAGTTTTATAACGTTCTATAAAGGTTTTAAATTCTTCGGAGATAGTTTCAAGAGATATTTCATTTTGTTCGGGATCAGGACTGTCGTTTAGGGGTAGGACTTTGAAGGGTGTTAGTTTCAATTTTGACTGAAATGATAAACATTCGTCAAGATGGTTGATTTTAATCCGTGATAAAGCATGAGCGATCTTGTCAACTTTACCAGGCTTGTAAATAATTTCATAGTCGTATTCTTCTAGTTTGAGTCTCCATCGGGCAAGTCTACTACCGGGGTCTTTTATAGAAAATAGCCAAGTTAACGGGCGATGCTCGGTTAGTAGTAGAAACTTACGGCCATAGATTATTGGACGAAAATGCATAACGGCCCAGACAATGGCTAAGAGCTTTCGCTCAATGGTGGAGTACCAGGTTTCGGCTTTACAAAGGGTTCTAGAAGCATATCCAATCGGTAAATCTTTACCTATTAGCCCTTGAGACAATACGGCGCCGATAGCAAAAGCGCTGTCGTCTGTAGTCAGTATAAACGGTTTATCAAAATTTGGGTAAATGAGTATAGGGGTGGAAGTCAATGTTCGTTTTAATTCATCGAAGGATTTTATGCACTCTTCGTTAGAATTGAACGGTTTTGTCAGTGGTTTGGAGATCTTTGCAGAGTTAGAAATAAACCTACGGTAGTAACCAGCAAGCCCTAAGAAAGATTTTATGTTTTTAGGGTTCTTCGGTTGCGGAATATTTAAAAAACTCGAGTTTGTAATAAATTTAGACGCTGTTCTCACCCGGAACCTAGCCTTGTTTTTAAGTTTTCGCAGACACTAAATGTGTTAGGTGGGGTTTCCGGGAATTCATCCCCGTAGGTGATAACTGATCCCTGCCGGGATCGATAGTAAAATGACGACGTTTCGGCAGACTCACATCTACCCTCTTCAGGACCTGCTTCTTTTATTTGTAGATATCGGTCCACTAGAAGGGGATGTCACATGTTCAAGGGGCTGTGTGGTGATTGGTTGAGTGTTGGTGGGCGTGTCTGTTTTGTTTAATCTGGCAATTAAGGAGGTCCATGTTATAGGAAGGCGGGAACTGTCGTCGCGTTGATTTAGGCAAAGTGGTCGTTTCTCTATTTCTATGGCTCGCGAATAGTGGACGGTCGTCTGGGGGAGTGAGCAGGTTTTTGTTTTGTAATAAGTCGTGTTAGTTTATGTTTTTGAGTTAGTGTTTTCTTTTGTGCAAAGGGTTTAGCTTTATCGCTCGAAATGCGATCAAAATTATCCCACAGAATTGGATGAGGTTTGAAAGTATATAATGACGAATAACAGTGATACAAATTTCGGGTGGTTTGGTCAAGTTGATATCTGATTGAATGGATGGAATTTCGTAACAGGACGAAACTTGTTATGAATACTATAAACTGAGCGTGAAGAAATGTGATGTTTTAGTTTGAGAGTGTTTGGAATGATGTTATGGGTTCTGCAAGATTTAAGGAAAGCTAGATCATAAAGAAGCAGAGATTTTCGAATGAGAAGTTGCTGTAGGTACCAGTGAGTGGGAAGAAATTCTCCCCGTAGAGACGAATGAAATTTTCTGAGAGGGTTTTTTAAAAAGATTTATTTAACTTGTTCAAAAAATGGAATGTTTATAATATAAAACGAAAAATAACAATTTCAACTAACAACAGACCAAGTAATAATGAATACAGTGGAAGAGAAATTTTACTATATATAACGTTAAAGATGCTCAATAGGTATAGCTGACACAGCAATTCTCACGGATGTCGGCGGCGCCGTAATATGACACTGGACGTGTTGCAGAGTCAGCTGGGAATGTTGAATTGTTGCGAAATTAAGTTCGTGCGAAGTTCATAGCATAAATTTATATAACAACTCCCATCTATATAAAAATGTTGATGGTACTGCATCGACTTTCATGCCAAGTTCTGTCTGGAGTTCCATGTCGTCGGTTGGACTCCGGAAGCTGCGTTGCTTTCCTTTGAACTTAGGGTTTGATGGTGCTGTAGGTGAACAGTGGAGCTTGTCTTCTTAAACCTCTTCTTTATTAACTTCACTGTGAGGAGTATAATCACAATTAATATTAACATGATCGTTCTGATTGTGAGCCAGGACATGCTTTTCTAAGGGTGGTTGTTCCATCATGTTTCCCAATGCCATAGAATATTGGGTGAACTTATGGTTGACAAAATCTAGGTCTTGTACATCTAACTCTTGTAACTGTAGGGGTGTTAGGTTTGGCATCTCATTGGCGGCTGGCATGTTATGTTCTTGTAGCATGGACCCTTGTCTTGTTGATAAAGGCGTTGCAAGCGGGTTGGATTTGCATCACTGTATATGTCGATTTGGTTTGTGTCACGATATCTAGCCCTTTGCATTTGATAGTCATGGAGAGTGATTCTTGAAATCGAGATTAACCAAAAGTTTACGTCAAACTCTTGGATATTATAGTCTTCTGCATATAATATCACACTTTTGCAGGTTCCTGGAAGTGTGGCTGACTATCTGAGTATCTGACCTTCGCAGATGGCATCTTTGTCTATTGGTATAATATGTATAAGAAAGAATCGTCGAGATAAATTTTGTCTTTAATGAAAGTATATGATGAAACCCTGTCGATCATCCAAAATTGGCATAGGATAAAGGTGATAAAGCGTGTAAATCTCAGGATTCACTAATGGAATTTTGAGTACAAAAATGATTTTAGTGTGAATCTGAAAAGCTTCTAATTCTATCAAATCAATGTATTGATTGACTTCAGTGATAATTTGGAAGCACTGAAGAATTTGGGTTTACCAGTACATCAGTGGGATTTTTGTATCGTTCAAATGATGTTGAAAAGAGTTCCAAAGAATTTAGCCGCTAAGTTTGAACTTTACATGGTACTGTGACCGCTTAAGAGGACTTTCCGATCCGCTCGGAAGTTGTTGATTTTTTGTCGAAGCATTGCGATGCCTTTGAACATGTTGAATTATCCCGCAGGGCAAAGCGAAGTGTTGACAAAAAGTTACCATTGAATTCAAAGTAACATTCTTCCCGTGTCACTACATCTTTGTTTGTCACTAAGAATAGAAATTGTTTAGTTTGTAAATCCGATGACGCGATTTACAAATGTTCTGAATTCTTGAACAAATCAGTATCCGCGCGGTTTAAGTTTGTTAAAGATTTTAGACTTTGTTTTAATTGCTTGAGCGATTCTCATCAGTTGAATCGCTGTAAATCTTTATCCACTTGCCGCAACTGCAAACAACGGCATCACACATTGCTTCATTTTGTAAATCCTGGTGATTCAGGCATTCGGTCTGAATCTAGTGTTCCCCCCGCAAACCTGGCTTCCACATCTGGTGGATCCCAGTACCATTAATACTGTTGAAAGTCCTGAAACTTCTCTACCGCAGACTTCTTGTTATAGTTCACTTTTGTCATACCATTCAAATGTGTTTTTATCTACCGCTTTAGTTGAGGTATTAGATAAGCACGGTTCTTATCAAACTTTGCGATGTCTGCTAGATTCTGGTAGCATGACATCATTCATTGCGAGCAAGGCTGTGAAACCCCTTGGCTTCCGTCCTATGCCCGCTTCGATTCAACTCAACGGGCTAGGTTCTATGCAGAGTACTTCTGCTGAGGGCTCTCTTACCCTTTCTCTTCGCTCTATAGTAAAGCGTAAGTGCAATTTTGATGTTGATACTATTGTTTTACCACGCATTTGCAATGATATACCTGTTGCGCCCATTAACATGGCTAATATGGCATATCTAACCAATTTGAAACTTGCTGATCCTGGTTTCAATAGCCCAGGCGCTATTGTCCTTTTGTTAGGTGCCCATATATTCTCTCAAATTTTATTGGATGGACGTCTTCTGGGAAAGGAAGGTGTTCCTGATGCTATTAACACTGTGTTTGGTTACATCCTTATGGGTAGAGTGTCTTCAAGTTCTGTTAACTCTCACTCTCCGTCAGCCATCAACCCAACTTGGCTTTTTTGTAAAATTGAAGATGTAGTATCATTAGATGATTCACTCCAAAGGTTCTGGACAATTGAAGATGTTCCTACCGCACTGGTTCAGTCCGCTGATGATCTTATCTGCTAAAAAATATTTTCCGAGGGATGCAGGAGATAGGAATCAAATTGCAGCAAGACATTATCGCTATTTTGTTGACCTTGCACAATTTAGTTTTGCCTCCCCTGCTTGCTATAGAAAATTTTTCTAGTTGTGAACTTCACGCATTTGGTGATGCTTCTGAGAAAGGTTATGCCGCTGTTGTTTATTTTGTGTTCGAAACCGCATCTGGATTTCGCCAAAGTTTTTTTGGGTTATCTAAATCGAAAGTGGCCCCTTTGAAAACTTTCTCACTTCCCAGACTGGAACTGTGTGTTTCAGTTCTTACCGCTAAGATGCCTCATTATGTTTATGAGCAATTCAATAGTCGTTTGTTGTTCAAGGTGATTCGTTGCTGGTCAAATTCCACGGTAGTCCTTTCATGGCTTAGTTCTTCCCCGCACCGTTGGACATTTGTCAGTAATCGAGTTGCTTACATTCAGGAAAAATTTCCATCTTCGCATTGGTTTTACATTCAATCTTGTGATAACCCCGCTGACTTGGGTTCCCGCGGCACTTTGCCATCAGAGTTATTAGGCAATACACTTTGGTGGAAAGGCCCACAATTGTTGATTACCGATTGTTTGCCACATGCTTGCTCAGACTCAAGCATGTCACCGCTAGTTATGACTGAAGCCCGTATAGAGGCGCTTCAAGTCACCGCTTCACCAAATTTATTTGGTACTTTGTTACAAGAACATTCTTCTATTAATCGCATTACCCGCATTATAGCTCATATTTGTCGCTTTGTTGATAACGCTCGCAATCCAGACCGTAGGGGCTCTGGATCAGTTTTGGCTGCTGAGTTATATCAGGCTCAGCTTCGCATTGTTCGATATGTTCAAGATCAATATTTTTCTAAAGAGATTTCCCTTCTTCGAGAACGAAAACTTTTGGCCATATCGCTTCGTAAACTTTCGCCGTTTCTTGATGAACAGGGAACTCTTAGAGTTGGTAGTAGATTGGCTAATGCTCCATTGCCGTTTGATACTAAATTTCCCGCACTGCTACCTAGTAAAAGTCGTTTGACTAATCTAATTGTCGAAGATTGTCATGTCACCAATCTTCACGCAGGAATCCAAACCGTTCAATTTCTTTTGCAGCAACGATTTTGGATTCTATATGCAAAGAAAGTAATTCGTAGTGTCGTTGGAGATCAAATCCTAACCTACGAAGAACTTTCTACTGTATTTGCGCAGGTCGAAGCAGTTTTAAACTCGCGACCTATAAGCCCTTGTAACAACGATCCATTAGATCTTACCGCCTTGAGTCCTGGAATGTTTCTTACAACGGAACCTTTAACAGTACCTCCTGAATCTGATTTCTTATCTGTCCCATCTAATCGTCTCAACAGGTGGCAGTTACTGAGTCGTTTGCATCAGGCATTCTGGAAACGTTGGTCGCAAGAATATTTACATACTCTTCATCAACGGATCAAATGGACTGATCCCTCGGAGGTTGTTAAGCCAGGTACTCTTGTTATTTTGAAGCGAGACACTTCCCCTCCTTTGAATTGGCCATTAGGGCGCATTATTGACGTACATCCTGGAGGTGATGGTGTTGTACGCGTTGCTACAGTTAGAACTGCAAGTGGTACTTTGAAGCGACCTCTTGTAAAGCTGTCCACTGCCAGTGAACCCTTAGATTTGAAATTAGTAATTCAAGGCTAGCGAAATGGTGCATTCCCGCAATTTGTTTAGTGTATTGTTTTAAATTTGATTGAATTACTTCATTGATTTTTAAACTTCTGCACCTTTTCCAAAACCTTCCGTCGCGCTAACGCTTAAGTGTATTTTGCGTGTAAAATATACACAGTATTCGTGAGTCGTGTATTGACTTTCAAGCTATTTGGACGCTTTTGATTCCGTCTGAAGAGTCGGCCGCTTTTTGTTGTTATTGTGTTACGATTCCGCGAGTTATTAGTTCCGGTCGTAACAACCGCTAAACCGCTTTCAACTTTTGTTTACAAAAGCGCATCTTTTGTTGTTAAACCCACATTTTTGTTTGCTCAATCAATGAACATTACGTCGCTATTTGTTGTGTAACGTGTTGTCCTGGCGAAGCTCTAAAATCAGTTTCTGCTGTTGCGAGGCTAGCCTCTGAAGAAAGAAGAACCAAGGAAACACCACTTGCAGGGCTTCGACTTAAAAGATCAGTGATAAACTTTTACGCGACGGCACGTGCTTTATTCATTGTTCCGCTAAAGGTCCTTCGTCAATTACATATTTGCATTGAACCAGCATTGAACTAAAACCGCAACATCTAATTCATACATGTTTTTGGATATTATATGTAATGTGTCATCGAAGACATTCCATAATTTGGTTGTAGATAGGAAGTGGTAAATTATTTTCATGAAGTGATTGAGAAATTTTTTGAGGGGAATCGACCAAATCTACTTACTACTACTATTATATTGATTTGAAATTCATGAAAATCAAGATCATTTGAAATGTATAAAATTGACTGACTTATTTTTTTCAATGTGATTAGAGAATATTTTCTTTCTCGGATTGAAATTTTTGTAAATTGTTGTTGGGCTCGTAATTACTGAACTTGTTGCAGATATTTGTTTTTTTACTAAGTCTTAAATTTGGTATTGGTCTTTAGTAATTTTAGGCATACATTCATTTATGTATTCACCATCTGTTGCGTCTAAGTTTCCTGAAATAGCTTTCCAAACTGATCCCAATCTGTTAATAAAGTCCGCGTTTTCTTCTGTTAGTAGGGTAAGTTTGAGTGTCAGCAAAGATGTCTATATATTTAGAGTTAATGGATTTATAAATGTGTTTTAAGAAGCTCACATGTGTTTGTATTTGTGGTTTAAATGATTTTGAATTAGTTGTGTTTTCGTTAATAGTCTCTACAATTCGGTTTAGTATAACGTCATTGTTTGAGAGAGCATTTCTGAAAAGGTTGAGATCTTTGAAGATAAGAATTGCCCATTAGAAATTTTAAGTGTGCATTCTTCATGAAAGAAAACTCCTATTATATTGTTAACGGGTGTAAGAGAGTATTGTTGGAGGTTCAGAACTGAAAACAGCCTACAGAATCTGAAAAGAAGGGATTTATTCAAAATATGGTTTTAGGCTGTCAATATTAATTTTACTGTCAAACCTAACTTTTCATTTTAGTTTTTGTTGGTCGGTTTTGCGCAGGCAAGTATATAATAGTTCATTCTGTTGTAAATGTCCCTAACGTATTTCGAAATGAGTTTTTCTTGATCGTAAATAGTTTCCGGAGGCCTCCTAGAAGTGTGACCAAAAATAAGTTCGAAGAGCGTGAAATTAGTGGTCTTAATTTTAAAGTTATTATAGCAGATAACTGCGTAAGGAAGGACGTTGAATGGATGTTCGTCCGGATGTTCAGCTTTATTTACCCTTATCATTTCCGCTAAGTCGCTTGAAACTTTTCGATAGAACCATTTGATTCAGGATAGTGGACGTTTGAAAAGGCTAGTTTTATGTCATATAGTTCGCACACGTCCCTTATTAGAGTGTTATCAAATTCACGTTCATAGTCACAATGGAAGTGAACAGGTGTACCGTAATGCTGAAAGAATATTAGGAGGGTGTTTACTACAGTTTTAGCTGTTTTATCACCAATAGAGTAAGCCTGACTAAATTTGCTGAGTTCATCCCTAATAGTCAGTGCGTAGTTTCTAGTTGAATATCGAAAATATTAATGTTGATACGTTCGAATGCTGTTTTTGGTGTTTCGGTTATGACAAAAGGAGCACCAAATTTTTCTTCAGAACTTCAACCTTTGGCAAGTTTCGCAGGACTTAATAAATTGCTCTACACTTTTGATTAGTCCAGTCCAATTATACTTTTCCTTAATAAGTCGGATAGTCTCATTAATTCCACAGTGGAGGTTATTTTTGCCTCAGTCGTACTGTTGCAGTATAACGGGAATTTCGTCTTTTGAAGGGCTTGTCACAATGTATCCCAATTACTGTTGATTTTTCTCGTAGTAACCTTGTCTGTTTAAATCAGTGTCTAAATGTATATGAAACCTAGCTCAAGAAAGCAATAGCATTTTTGGTATTTTTTAAATCATAATCGTGAGGTCAGAGAACTGGTTTTTGTTACTCGTTTGTTAACGGATAAATTGTGTTTGTTGAATATGATTAATTTCCAGAAGATTCCGTGATTAGTAATAATAAAATTAAACATTTTACCAATATTAATCATTTTTTGCTGCCAAATGTATTTCACAGACACAACGACTCATGACGACTAAGATCCAAAGAGCTTAATACGTAGAGTGAATTAGGTATGGGCGTTACTGTAAGTGGCAGTGTAATAACAATAGAAAGAGAAAGAAAATATCAGGGAGCGCTTGCTATGTCTCTACCCTACCAATAGTAGGCGTCACCACTGACACTGACCAATCAGGAACGACACGCTTATTCTCTCTCTCTTTCTATTGATATTACATGAATTTCGCTACTTCACGTGCTCTACAGTATTAACCTCTTTGCTAAGATCTCGCATTATTCCCTAACTTACTCAATGATTATAAGAATTTTCATGGAACGATAAGTCACATCGTTGACAGTTAAATTTTGTTTCGTGTTAAGTGCTCTTACTCTTACATAAGTCTATTCCTTCTTTGTCAATGACATGAGCAACTATAAGTGTATCTTCGTCTATCACACTCACTCAAGGCAAGTTGCATGCGTTCGTATAGTTAATTGAAGAAAGTTTAAACACATTGAACATGCGCAAAATGCAAAATCTCAAGATATTTCCATCTGTAGTAGTCAGAAATAGTGTTTTAAAACAGACTTCTGATATTCCAAATATCGAAGGCGAAGGGGCAGTCCATCAGTCACCACAATTTTTTAAATTAAAATATTCTAATATTTAAAATAGTTTAAAACATGTTGTCCAGATATGCTATTTCTAAAGGTAAGAGTTTGCAATAACTATTATCGTTAATTAAGATTGAGATAGGTTATAAGAATAATTGGTTTATGTAACAACTTTTTCAGCTTTTCCGAATCAGTCTCCTAAAGCTCTTGTTGCTCTAGCCACCAGGTTAACAAGTACATCATGTTCACAGAATCAACTTGCTAAAGCAGATGATAGTACCGCTGTATCGGTTTCACGATTGGTAAGTAAAAAATAACCTTCAATTTCCCGTTGATTTATTTTAATTCCACAAACAGGACAGACAAGAACCAGGTAAAGTACGAATGGGATTTGTTCCTGAGGAATGGTTCCAATTATTCCACAAGAAAACCGGAGTCACTGGACCATATGTATTTGCCTTTACTCTTTCGACATATCTGGTCAGCAAAGAAATTTATGTACTGGAACATGAATTTTATACAGGCGTTTCATATTTGATTATGTGGATATATATGGTAAAAAAGTTTGGGCCAAAAATTGCAGCATATTTAGATAAAGAAGTTGATGTAAGTATTAACCAACATAAAACCTAGAAAGTATTTCTTATTAATAAAATGAACAATCTGAAACTTGGTACTCTTACTGCCCATATGTATTGCTAGAGATGCACACATTGTGATTTATGTGGGCCTGGTTTATCACTGGAGATACCCATATATAAGTTTGTTCAACTAAGTGATGTATCTCAGTAACGCTCTATGTTAATTTGTTGTTTAGTTCGGCAAATATAACCTCAGCTTATACCATTCAGTTTTACTATAGGTTATTGTGAAAATGGACATTTGCTTTGTGATCATTAATTTTATTATTGATGCAATAAACACTATTTACATTTAAATGAAATGTATTCGATAAACAAATATTTTACTTTCTCAGATTGAATAGTATTCTATAAACAAATAACATAAAGTCTATAAAATGTCACAAGTATACCCCATGCAATAGAATTTTTATATTTTTTATAGGGCTATTGGTACATGGCAACATATGGCCCAAATCTTTGAAAATCTTATAAGTGTAAACTTATGTCAAAGACATTTGTCTATTTGTACCTTAAATAAAGAAGTGTGATTGTTTTGTCCTTTATAATATATTGAGACTGCATTCATATAAGTGCAGATACACAAGTGTAGAGAGTCAAAAAATGTTGGTTTGATAAAAATTAAGAAGCTGGTAACACTGAAACCTTTGTCATTCAGAAACAAAATGAACTTGGTATGTGTTGATTTAATGACAGTTGAAAATGTTTTTAAAACATTTTTTTTAGCTCAGTTTATAATTTTTGTCTTAATAGCAATTTGCAACAATGTGCCAAAACTTATGAAAATGTTTTATAGAAATTTAGATACATTGCTACAGACCTCATGGTCTTCAATACAAATTTCTTGAAACACAGATCATAGAATATAACACAAAACACAATTTACAATTCACATTGGCATATACTTTACTACCTATTATCACTGAACTTATGAATTTGACTGACTATAACGCTTACTGAACATCTATTTATATATACAATTCTTTGAGTTTACTCTATGTAGATCTCTCATGAACTGACAGCTACAGTTGGTAGGTATATATACAGGGTCCTCCCTCGGCCGACGTTATAACTTTTCGTTATAATATGTTTTATTTTACCTACCATTGGTTCAAGTAAAAACTATGGCATAACACTAATTTTATATTTTATAATTTCATATCATGTCCTCTTTCAACACTAGCATTTTTATTTAATGCTTTCAGCTGGATACATTCAATTGGCCCCCTGTAAGTTTGTGCTCCTTGTCTTTACACTTCATACCATTAATTACAGAACTAGAGAGAGACAGATAAGTGCACTTGTATTGTTATTCGGCAGAGAGTATGTGACACTAAAAATGGAATCATCATGAAATTAAAAAAATATCATGTACTTAAATAGTTAACTGTTATAAAAACAGCATGAACTTGGTATTCACTGATGTACTGGGCTGAAAATATCTTTAATAAAATTACTTATTACATAAAACAAAAAATGTTTCACCATTATCGCGATAACGGGGCTTATAGTATAACCAGATCCTAGCTGAATAACATAATAAAAACAATGCATCATGCTATAAATGGGATGATGGAAATTGCATTCATAGCAATCATGCACTGGGTGTTTAGCAAAGCAGATAACATTATAAAGTGAGTTGCCAAAAGTAGTAGTAATAATAGTAATTTATTGAATGAAACATATTTTCACCTTATTAAATCCACCCTTAGCAAGTTAATTTTGTTCATTTAACTTTTAACTTGCATTTTACGTTGAAATTTTTCAATTCAGCGATGACGAGGCTTTCAGTGTTCTGACTCCGGACCTATGAGGGGGCTTCCAAAATGTACATTACATGTGGGTTTCTACTATTATTTCTTAAATTCTGAAAAAGTATGTAGGCTGATAAATATTACTATTCCATCTTTTTCCTCATATATTGTGATGCTCACTTGTTAACAGAATTGGAAGGCTGTCTAATACTTTGGATACCCATCATTTTAAAGTAACGTTGGATTTTATGACACTGTACTGAGCGCGCACATTTCTTTCAGTCACAACAGTTGTTCCATAATTTTGCTGTCACTTAGTAAATCATTTTTGATTATCAGTTGTTTTTTTTTTGGTATTAAGGTATTAAGAATACTAAAAAATGAGTTTATGAGTTATTGGTTCATTTACTTAATACCTGGAATTTTATTGTTAATCTGTACACCAGTACTTCTTCTATTGTTGAAACTTGGGTGTTGAGATCATTTCATTATTTGTATGGTGTGATAAGCAACTTAAAACAAATCAAATTCTTATAACTGAAATATGAAAAATAAATAACTGAAAGAACCCAAAACATTAGAAGACTATGGCAAGTAAATTACACAAAGGAATTAAATTGTATTTATTCCTTAACAAAAGTTGTGTGGCAGAAACACCAAAATAATAATAAAAAAAGATGTTGACGCAAGTTGTGGAAATTGCCTGGAACACTAGTGCTATTTCTCCCAGAATTAACTGAGAAAAAGTGTTGTGTGACGTTTCGATTCCTTGCCAGGAATCATTCTCAAGTAATGTCAATTCTAAAGTAATTTGTAAAATATTATTTTGCTTTTTTTGCAATTGTTATTTATGTTTGAATGTATATCTGTGTTGTGTGACATTACGATTTCTTGTCAGGAATCGTTCTCAAATAATGTTAATTCTGTTCCTGTTCTTAGTGTGTTCGTCCAAAATTAATATTTTTTGTCTTGTCCATGCTTGTTTTGCTCGTATCACTATCCATTAGTAAATGATTTGTCAGTGTGGATCTGTGTATATGTTGAGACGTTGTATTGATGTTCTTTTTGCCTTTGCCTTTGAGATAAATACAACGTAGAAACGATTCTTAAAACAAAAAATACACTAAGATTAAATTTGACAAAAAAAACGGAACATGCCACTCAGTTCAAGAAATGTTCAGTATGCCTTGTGTCCGCGAGAAAACCTACATCGGTGAAACATCAAGACCTTTCCAACTAAGGAAAAAAGAACATCAATACAATACAACGTATCAAGCAGACATATAGACTGATCATTATTGGTAAACCATACTTACGGATAATGATAAACACAAAATGAATTGGGACAAGTTAAAGATATTACTTAAAGAAGCACGCACTATGAAAAGGAAAAACAAAGTGTTGTTATGATGTTAAATAATACAGTAATTGAGAATAGCAAACAATCAAGTGAACAAATATTTATACAACTTGCTTCAGAAAAAACATTGTTCACACTACATAGATAAATATCTTACAATATACATTCAAACGGACACCGTGCAGTCAAACCAATTTTTATATCAAATATTTTCACCGAAATAAATCGCAATACATTCCAAAATATTTACTTCTAACAAGATCGATGAACTCACAGTTCGATCAGATTTTCCGCTAGGTCGCTATCTTCTGAACTGAAATCTTGATCTACGTCAGCCTTTTTATACTATCGTAGTCGTTCTATTTCTTTCTCAATGCGGAGTTTGTTTATTCGCAGTACTCTGTATTGAGGATGATTAATTTCTAGAAGGGTTTCTATTTTGTCAGCATAAAATAAAAGTTATAACATTAATATACGGAAAAACTAGTTGACAAATCCTTAGACTCACTTTCTCTCAGTTAATACTGGCAAAGGCTTTTCTATAAGAAGCCAACTAGTGTTTCGGACAGCTACTACACTTTAGTTTTCAAAAATAAAATTAGAATAAAATATGGTTTTATTTCCTTTTTTTATTTTATGAAATTATTTGCGAATATATTTTTATTATAGACTTATGAAAATACGTGGAAAGAAAGCCGACAAGCTGAAAAAGATGGTTTGCAACAATTGATTTCCCATGAAGAGAAAGAACAATGGAGTCTGGAGGGACAGTTAATCCTCAATCAAGCCAAACGTGAGAACGTTGCCCTACAATTGGAAGCAAACTATCGGGAACGCCTTGTGCAAGCCTATACCGAAGTCAAAAAACGTTTAGACTACCAAGTAGAAACACAAAATATTGAACGTAGAATTTCCCACAAAAACCTTATCGATTATGTTGTGGCTAAAGTAAGAGCATCTATCACTCCAGATCAAGAAAAACAAAACATCAACAAATGTATTGCTGATTTAGCTGGTTTAGCTAAAGCTTAGGCATTTTACCTGTACTTTATATAGCAGTTATTTTTAATTCTACAAATCATGTTTGAATAATTTAGAAAAATATATTCAATCTTTATTGAAATGAATGTTTTTATTTAAGAATCAATTGGTCACTCACATACAAATATCTGGCACAGATTACTATATTAGATTTAATATGAGACTAGCAACACACTTCATGTATAGAAAAACTCTGTTGACTGGCCTCTCATAAAGTAAATAATTGCATTTGACACAGCAATAGTTTCCAAGAGCATATCCATATGTGGAAAATTACAGTTATTTTTAAGGGTATATTGGCCCCACACTCCAGCATCTGGCACTTTTAGGTAACAATGTCTCTTTTTGGCAGTGCAATGTCAATATTTTTCTTTTGACATCAATAAAAACTATTGAATTTGCAATTGGCAATGGCCTATTGCTTTATTCAAAATTTGAAGACATCTAAGCCAAATATTGAGCTAATAACTTTTTAAAGTATGATGTTATGCCATCTCATTACATTATGAACCTTAAACATTTTTATATACCTAACGTTAATAGCTACTGATCAAATATCTGCATAAAGGTTTCAATCTGAGAATTTGCTACAGTTGACAGGTTGCAATCAAATATAAACTCAAACATACAGGATATTACAGTGTGTTCAGAACAAGACCCATTGTTTTCGTCAATACTCAAAAAAGAGATCCTGTGAAGGCATAAAATAAATCATGCTGCACAATTGGGACTTAAAGATTTTATCTTGATTGTTTCAAGATCAACAATTTTTCAAATGGAATCGAAAGTGCAAAGGGCAGAACTAAAAGTTTGTACTCTGTTGGTAAAACACAATTGGTCGTATCAGTTATTAATGGACCATTTGAGTGAATAATTTCAGGAAGCTCTACAGATTATGGTTGACAACGTCATATTCCTGATTAGAACAAAAGCAGCTGTGGTAACATGAAATATTTAAAAGCTTCAAATGGGCCTGGGTAATGCTTATAGATTTCAGTGTCAGAATATAATGTTCCTATATGGAAACTATAGTTAGATAAAATAGCGACGCCTCATTTCTCGGAGAAGTACTTGGACGTTAATTTTACCCTTGCAGCCCACGCATTTGATAGACAGTATATTTGGTCAATTAGTAACATGGTATCTGCGATAGCTAAATGGTAATTTAATAAACTCGGTTCCTAGGATCTGAGGTTTTTGGATCGCAGTGCGGTTTGTAAACTGCCTGCGCTAATAAGTAGGTATTAAAATCAGTTAGTAGGTATATGAGTTGATTACTTAGTTTCTTACAGTTCTGTCTACGTTGTAAACACCCTGTATATGCTCAATTTGTAGTAAATTGATGTTACCGAGAATCTCTTGTAACTTAAATTGCCTCAGTGAATCGAAATTAAGTCAAGAACATGGTGATGTCGGTATTTTACTGAAATAGTTATTTTTAGGGTTCCGTATATACAATATACGGATACCCTTATAATATCACTCCGGATTTCTGCCTCTGTCACATCACAGCAATTTTCTCCTAAACTACTGGACGGAAGAGGTTGAAATTTGGTATCAATATATAGTCTGGTGACTTGATCAGGACTACATATCGTAAAAGAAGAAATTTTGATTTTAGGGGTACTTCTCGGGGGGAAGGGGGGTTAACTAAAAAATCGACCGTACTGAGCCTAAAACTTTGAAAAAATAGGAAATATAGAACGTTGCCCGAACTTTACAGGAAAAATAATGGGAAACTATTAATATTAATTTTGGGGGTCAAATTATAGAATTAAATGAAAATTTATAAATATATTTTTTTTCAAACACATGTAATACATCAAACGAAAGGTCCCATTCTGAGGGACACTAATATATTTTTGTCATATTAAAAAAATTAATTAAAAAGATATTAACGAAAATATACCAAAATTTACCCATCCCCCCTTATCTTCGAAACTATAAAACGTAAAGTTTTGAAAAAAATTAGAGGTATAGGGTCTGACCTGAAGTATACTGGAAAAATAAGGAGAAATCTCTACTTTTAATTGGGGGTGGGGCAAATTACAGAATTAAATGGAAAATATAAAATTAAAATTGTGTCTAACCCATCATGTTATATATCAAATGAAAGGGCTCATTATGACGAAAACAAATATATTTTTTTGATATTTTTAAAATAAATAAATTAAAAGATATTAACAAAAATATAAAAGAATTTACCCATTTTTTTAAATGAATATTTTAAAATATATTTAAAAAATACACATTCCCCCTTTATTCGCCAAACTATAAGACCAATTTTTTTTGTTTACAGGAAAAATACGAAGAAATACCGAATATTAATTTTTGGGGCCAAATTATAGAATTAAACGGAAAATTAAAAAATATTTTTTAACGCATCATGCAATACATGAAATGAAAGGGCTCATTATGACAAATTCAAATATATATTTTTCATATTTTTTAAATTAAGTGTTTACAAGATATTAACATAAAGATATAAAAAATTCTCATTTCTCACTTTATTTCCGAAACAATACTACCTAAAATTTTGAAAATAATTAGGAGTACTGGGGCTCACTTGAAATTTATAATAAAAATTATTAGAAAACCCCTATAGTAATTTTAGGGACAAATTATAAAAACAATTGGAAAATAAAAATTCAATTTTCAAACGCGTCATGTAATATACCAGATAAAAGGGTCATTATGTGAATTACAAATATATAATATTTTTAAATCATTTGTTTAAAAGATATTAACAGAAATATTAAACATTGACTTAGTTCCCACTTTAGAAACTATACTATTTAAATTTTGAAAAACATATTTTATTTGTATTTTTGAATAATTTGAATAACATATTTAATAATTTATAATATTAAAACTTGACCTATTTTGCCCTTTATCTTCCAATCTACAGAGCCTTAAAATTCATACAGTATATTATTAAAGGCTTCCCTGAAAGTTTATTAGTAAAATAAAACTCTAATGTTAATTTTTTGTTGTCAAATTAGAAAATTAAATACATATTGTTGTAAAGTCCGTGGGTTCAATTTAAAATTATAAAACTAATATTCACTTTCACTTTTCTAGAAACTTTTATTTACATCGAATATACAACAGCTGATTCAAATATCACAATAAGAACTTTACATATAAGCTCCTCGCTCCATCAACTGAACTCGGGATCGTGGCCTGCTTCCCTTATAAAACCAGCATAGAAAATTCTCCTAAAAATCATCATCACTCCTACACGTGCCGAGTCTTTTCGAGAACCTTTTTTTATCTCAAAGCGTTTGTTGTCGTACTGAAATGAAACAGGGTCGGCTTTGGGTAAATTTCGTAACAATATGTATTTTCCAATCTACAGAGCCTCAAAACTCAGACAGTAGATTATAAAAGACTTCTCTGAAAGTTTATTAATAAAATACAACTCTAATGTTAATTTTTGGGGTTCAAATTAGAAAATTAAATAAATATGTATTCTGATAAAAATCAAGCGAATCCTGAAGCAGATAAAATAAAAAGTTTATGTGTAGAAAATCAAAGTGTATATTTTTTATAAATTTAAAACGCTTCCTTTAAAAGATGTTAGGGTAAATATAAGAAAATGCACACATTCTCTGCTTGTCTGAAACTGTGATATTAGGTAGTACGGAACCCTTAGATTGCGAACCAAATTATTTAAATTAACTTTCCACTACAAATATAGAAAATTCAAATTACGAAGTGTTGGCTGTACAAATTTAAGTTTTTGTTAGTTGTCGACATTCTTCATTATTAGAAAGTAATTGTGTTAAATTTTTGTTAACTTGTGTTCATTTTTCTGATTTATAACTTAATTTGATCTGAAAATTAAGAATTTTATGTATAAGTGCCAAATAATTAATATGTAAACTCAATGAGATGAATATCTGAAATTTGGGCTACAAACTGTATATGGGTCAAAATAATTTTTAATGCCTAATTTGTGATATGTTGAAAAATTATGGAAATTTAACAATATATATATAACATAATCAATTCACTGAAATATATTTTATACTCTCTTCAAGGTATCATTCATTTGTACGCAAGACAATATATAATCTATCTATACTATAATAAAATTGTAAGTTTGTCTGTTTGTTTGTTCGGGCATCACGTAAGAACTACCGAACTGATTTTGCTGAATCTTTTTTTGTTGCCAAGCCTGTAGTTTGTCTTAAAATCCGGTATATAGTTTATCTCCCTACATTAATAGAAACGGTAGATATAGCGAAAAAACTTCTACCATGTTGGGTAACGGAAATATTGGTTCCACCGTACGCACCAAATATTAGCTATTATTCAAAATTCGAAATATTCCAGTGTAACATGTTTCGATAAAAAGAATCGACTGATATATCTAACGTAATTAATTGTACAGGGTGTTGCATATATAGGACAGGTGAAACATAGAGCAAAATAGACTTACATGGGTTTAAACAATCTTTTAAAATAAGTGATATTAGGTGTGGACCTTAAACAGCTGCATATATACAATGTGGTTGAAATAAGAGGGGAGTGGAATTAGTTATACGGGGTGGTTCAAAAGAGTTGAACTGGTTGGGAGGATAACAAAATGTTATAATCTTTGGAACATACATCTTTTTTTGTTGCAAAGCTTATAGTTTGACTTAAAATCTGGCAGATATTTTATCTCCCCAAATTGACTGAAACGGTAGATATAGCGGAAAAACTTCCACTATGTTGGATAACACAATTACTCTATTTGTTCCACCGCAAGCACCAAATACTAGATACTTGACTCAGCTTAGCTTTTATTCAAAATTCGGTATATGCCAATGTAACATGTTTCGATTTTTAAAAAAATCAACTGATACATCAATCGTAATTTTACAGGGTGTTCTATATATAGGAAACTTAGTGTGGAGTAAAATGACATCGATTTAAAAAATCTAAAAAAAGTTATATTAGGTGTATCATAAGCAGCTGCATATATATAATGTGGTTGAAATGAGGAGGAGTGGTATTAGTTATACGGGGTAGTTCAAAAAAGTTATAATGAGTTGGCCATAAATAGTTGCATATACCAGGTGGTTCATAAACGGGCGGAGTAGAATATAGGGCGGATAACAACATGATATATTGTTTGGCTCATAAGTAGTTGCATTTACAATATGATTGAAATAAGGTAAGAATATTTATACAGGGTGGATAATTTTTTTTTAGAAAAAAATGTGTTATGTAAGCAGTTAGGATCTTTAAATCATATTTCTGACTTATAGTAATGAAATGGGTTGAAAAAATGTTAGAAGAAGTTGTTTATACAGGGTCGTTAAAATATGAGATTGAGTGGAATTATAGTTTATAGAATTGTTAAAAAAATAGTTTATATCCACAAGTAGTTGCATATATAGGATGGTTGAAGCATATAGCGGTGTATAATTACAGCTATACAGGTGGGTTTAAAAAATACTATAAAGAAATGGTATGATCTACAAGCTGTTCCATTTACCGGATGGTTGAAATATAGTCTGGTGTAGAATTTTAAGTACAAAAATGTTATATTGGGTGGCAAATAAGTAGGTGCATATACAAGGTTGTTGAAATATGGGGTGGAGTAAAATTATAATTATACAGGGTGGATAATAAATGGTAGACAAACTTTTGTTATATAAGCCCATAATCCGTTGAACATATTGAATAGTAGAAATATATAGGGAGTCACAAAAAATGTTATACTAACTGGCCGATAAGTAGTTGCATGTAGAAGGTGGTTGAAATAGAGGGTGGAGCAGAATTATAGTTAAACATGTTAGATAAAAATTTTTTGTAGGGTAGAACATAAGCTATTGCATATATGCAATATCTGAAACGTGGATAGCAGTAAAATTATAGTTGTTGAGTTTCCCGCAATTTGTTCAGTGTATTGTTTAAATTTGATTCAATTACTTAATTGATTTTTAAACTTCTGCACCTTTTCCAAAACCTTCCATCGCGCTAATGCCAATTTTAAGCGTTTTTTGCGTGAAAATAAAGACAGTATTCGTGAATCATGTATTGTCGTCCGGCTATTCGGACGCTTTTGATTCCGTCCTAAGACGGCCGCTTTTGTTGTTATTATGTTAGGATTTCGCGAGTTATACTTCCGGTCGTAACAACCGCTAAACCGCTTTCATTTGTTTCTTTTGTGATAACAAAAAGCGCATCATTTGTTTGTTAAACCCGCATTTTTTGTTTGCTCAATCAATGACCATTACGTCGCTATTTTTTGTGTAACGTGTTGTCCAGACGAAGCACTAAAACAGTTACTACCGCTGCGGAGCTAGCCTGAAGGTCCTTCTTCAATTACATACTTGCATTGAACCAGCATTGAACTAAAACCGCAACATCTAATTCCTACATTTTTTTGGATATTATATGTAATGTGCCATCGAAGACATTTCAATAGTTATACAGTGTGATTAAAACAATGTTAGAAAAAGTTGCACATACGTGTGGTTGAAATATAAGAGACAAATTATACTTTCCAGGATGGTTAACAAATGGTTATATAGTCCATAAGCAGTTGCGTAGGTAAGATAGTGAGTGGAACAAAGTTATAGTTAAGTGTTTAAAAAATGTTATATTTGGTGCAACGTAAGCAGATGAACATACAGGGTGGTTGAAATATTTTGTAGAGTAAAATTATGGTTATACAGGATGGTTCAAAAATAAGTTATAATTTTTGACTGATTGGCAGCAGTATATACAGGTTTTAATGTAGATGGAAGTAGAGTTCAAAGCGGTTCAAAAAAATTGGTTAAAATTGTTATATAGGGTGGCCAAAAAGGAGTTGCAGTTTGGGTGAGTGTTTAAATAAAGTTTTGGTGTTGGGTGCCAAACTGTGTTTTTACATTTGTGACACACCAAGGGTTCCACAGGCATTTCCATTAGGGTGGATCGAAAAGTTTAAAAAAATTTATATATAGGGCATGAACAGTTGGTTCCTACTATATGGAATACCTGAAACATGGGGCGAAGCAAGATTATAGTATTAGAGTGTGATTAACACAATGTTAGAAAATGTTGCATATAAAGGATGATTAAAATATAGTGTGGAGAGAAATTGTGGTGAAAGGTGGCTCAAAAAATGTCATAAATAATTGTTATATAGCGTAGACCATAAACAGTTGCGTAGCTGAAATATAGGGTGAAGTAGAATTATAGCAGGTCTTAAAAGCGTTATATTGGGTGACAAATAATAGCAGCATATACAGGATGGTTGCACAATAGGGTGAAGTAGAGTTACAGCTTTACAAGGGGATTCAAAAAAGTCGAAAAAAATTGTTATATAGGGTGGCCCATAAGCACTTGCAGTTTGGGTGAAATATATTCGGTATTGGTGGATTTATATTGAAGTAAATTTGGAAAAACTGTTATATAGGATAACCCATATATGTTTCATAAGTTACTTTTTTTGCAAAAACTTGTAAATTCCGAACGCGGGTGAAACCCTGGGTAACGGCTAGTAAATTTTATATTTCGAATCACAGTGTTTCCAAGTCAAACTTAAAAAAATAACTTTACTAAAATAATGACAAAAAAACAAATATTGATTCTAAACTAAAACTTGAAAACCATCTGATATTTTTCTTTTATATCAATTGTTTTTCTTTTACCTTAGAAACTGTTTGTTGCATAAAGTTTGCAAGGTACTCGTCACCAGAGCTAGCAGATGAGGAATAAACCTTATTGTAGTAAGTTATTCTTGGTACGGCTAGAAACGGTTCCCGCCAAAAATTTTGGAGGAGTCACTCATTTCTCAAAATTATTTTGAATACCGCTTTTTGGTTTAATTTTTGTAATTCTCTCAAAGCTTTATCAAATTGTCTTGTACGATTTGGGCAAGGGTGAGGAAGTTTCATGACCTCTATGAGCCCTCTCGGACCGCCTCTATATAAGGGCACTTGCTTCCATGACTCCTCAAACTGCTAAGACTGTAGTTTGTTTAACTTTTTAGTTTATCGATATCTCTTTTTGTAATTATTACATTTCTTTTTCGGTTTCTAGACCTAAGTGAAGTTGTGGTTCCTGAATGGTGTGGAACCCGGTATGATCACCAATTTGTTATGCAGATTATTGACGATCTAGTCGTTTCTTATTTTTTACCAGCTTTAACTTAAGCCGATAACGACGTTGCTTTTCCGCGGGTGCCATCGCCATTTATTGTAGAAGCACACACTTACCTCCTCAGAGGTTCAGATTACTGTGAAGTGATTTATTCGTCTAGCATACTTTTCCCGCGTAAAGGGCCTTGTTCCTTTTAATAGTTACTACAAGTCGAACGAAATGAGGTACCTGCATCAATTTTTAATACACATATTTTTTCAGATAGTCATGCAGGGTACTTAAGATTTTATTCTTTCTTGAGGACACAATGTAAAATAATTTTTATTTTACACTAGGTAAAAAGTACAATTATTTTATTTTTTGTTTAGTAAAATAGTGTTACGTTAATCTTTTTACAAATTTGTACTGTTTTGCATGAAAACAGAAATTTACCAAAAGGGGCAAGTTTTTAGGTATCAAAAAGATTTTAGCCCATATGCTGACTCCTATTGAGATTTTTGACATTCAAGAATGATGAAGGCGCAAAATAAACCTTCTTGATTTGCTTGCTTTCAGTCTAATGCTTACATATTATATAACCTCCGCAGCGAATAATAGTCTGAACGCTATAGTAAACTCAAAAACTACTGATCGAATTTTCATACAGTTTTCACAAATAGTAATTTAAGAGAAGAGTGTGTATGTATATAAATGTTTTGTTGTAGAAATCTTCATCAAAACCGCTGCCTAATCTCTGTGTTATAAAAAAACAATGTATATATCTATGGTGGTATATATAGGTCTTCTTTTACGAGTATAAGCCTACAAAAAAGTGCGGGTTGGCACATGTTTATCTTTTAAGGATAGCTTAGTATTTAAAGTAGTAACTAATGGTCACATTTATAATTTATTTGGAAAACTATTTAGGCGGATACGATATCAATATTCTTATCAAATTAAATAAAATTAGTTACTTTAGGCATTTCAACCACATTATAAGTGCGCTTTACACAATACAATTTAAATTAATATGTTCTCACAAAATCAAAACTATCCCACGAAAAAATAAATTCAAGGGGTATATATAATTATATATATATATATATATATATATATATATATATATATATATATTAAATTCAAGATACTCCAAGGAAAATGAACAATGTTGCATGTAATTCTAACCCACATGCTGGACCGGTTTTGAATCATTTGTTACTTTTGCGCTATATTTACAACGTATTTAACCGTCAGTTGGATGAAGGATTGATTAGGACTGCAACATTTATATAATTGTTAATACATTTACAGTATATATTATAGAAAAACTTATAAATTTAAAATTTAGTTTTATAAAACAGAAGTTTAGTTGGTTAAATATTCCAAATTCTATTGTTACGAGAATTCATCCGACCGCTGGTGCAATCGGCCATCAACCAGTCCATGGAAGGGACATTATTCCTATAAATTCTGGGAACCCGAAATGTTCGTCTCTCAACCGGCGGACCGCTGCCGTTACTGAGAATTCTTTTAAAGCTTCCAGAAAATGAAAGAGTTTTCCCGATGGTTCGTGGACGGACCAGATAATTCCAAGATAAATGTATAAATAAGAAACAGCTGGCGATAGGAGGCATTCAGTTTTCGTCGGTCGTTTGTACAGTTATGATAAAATGTAAATAGTAGTTTCTGTGAATATAAATTTGTGTAAAAGTAGTGGAAATAAATTAGAGTGAGTTAGACTGTGTTTTTAAATAAATCCACGAACTGAACTGAACCCGAGTGTGAAAATAAAAACATTACACTATAATAAATTAAATATTTGGGGTTTTACCTCATTTTTCCTGTAAAGTTAGGTGAGGCCCTATATCTCTAATTATTTTCAAAATTTTAGATCTTATAGTTTCGGATATAAAGGGGAATGGGTTAATTTTTGTATATTTTTGTTATAACATCTTTTGAACTAATTATATTTAAAATTGAAAAAAATATATTGGCGTTCCTCAAAATGAGCCATTTCATTCATTTATAAATCACGGTGCGTTTAAAAAAATAATTTTTAATTTTTATTTAATTTTATAATTTGTCCCCACATTATTATTAGAGGTAAACTTCATATATTCTCTATTTTTTATCAGCATTTTAGTCTCAATACTTTCTGAGATAAGTGGGAATGGCCGATTTTTGTAATTTTCAGCCCAGAAGTCCCCCTAAAATCAAAATTTGATTCATTTGCGATATGTACTCCTGACCGGGTTACCAACTTATACAACATATATACTTATATCAAATTTCAATTTCCGTCCAGTAGTTTCGGAGAAAATTGCTGTGATGTGAAAGACGGAGAAATCAGGAGTGATGTTATAGTAATTTTCGTATATTGGATGTAAGGAACTATGGAGTAATATTCCTGCTTAATTACTAATAACAAATACATTACAGGGAAGAAATCTTTGGTGATTACTCCGGTTGTCGGCTTAAAAGGTCTAAAATTGATCAAATCTTTACCGTGCTCTGATCATGGAAAAATGCAGGAAATATAATAATGATATTCACTAAATATTCTTTGATATTCAGCAGGTGCACGACGTAGTCAGAAGATAGCTACTATGGGCGGGCATGCTAGAAATGGAAATTCCCCGTAAATTGGTTAACCTGGCAAGAAGGTGTATGAAAAATTCCCATACAGCAACACATCAGACGTCCTCGAAATAAAACCAGGTCTCTGCACTGCTCTTTAATTTGCCCTTAGAATACTTCATCAGGAATGCCTCCTCCTTATTAACATCAGGATTTGCTGCAGAAGATACAAGGTCGATGGCGTTTGCAGACAATGTAGACCCATACCCCCTAGAGATGTTAATGATATATTTTCCCTGTTTGAAAAATCTTCTCAGCGAATGGGGCTGAAAATAAGCAATACTAAAAACAAGTACATGACAGTCTCCAAAAAGTGAATACGAATAGCACAAAACATCATAGTCAATGACTGTTATACGTTTGAAGCAGTAAAAGAGTTTTAAGTATCTATCTCATGGGCCTCCTGAGGTCAAAACTCTTCGCAAAATATACATGAATTTAATTAGTGCTTCATGTACGGAAGTGAAACATATAGGTGCTTAACCAACAGGAAATAAATCAGTTTGAGAGTTCTAAGAGTCTTCTTTGGTCTATGTCGGGATCTAATATCAGGGGAATGACGACGCCACAACAATCAAGCACTAAACATTTTGTATGGAGATGAGAACATCATAAGAGCAATTCATTTACATTGGCAGGAGCGACAACCAAAGACTGTTAAGTATATTGGGAAATACCAAAAGGAAAGAAAATTGTGGACCATCCTAGGCGGTGGAAACACGCAGTCACAGATCCGTTGATTAAGGATACATATATAAATCTCTTATCTATGGATTAAAGTGGGCAGAACACCGTGAGAATTACAGGCATTGGATAGAGTTGAATGGAGGGCGATCGTGAACGCAGCGAAAACTCACCTTTATTGTATCGCTATAAATGAGGGTGAAGATCGTAGACGTGTGTATTGGATTAAAAATTTGAGACGGGTAGGAAATTCGCTACCAATGGTTAACCTAATCCCGTTTATCTCATTTGTGCAGAATTTCAAACATTATTTTCTGAAAGTACCATTGTAAAATTCTATAGTGGAGAATTGGGTGCGAAAAATTATCTATATTTATTATAAAGACCAAATTTTACCGTTGATCCTCAGTTTTAAATATAAAATTTAAATCGTAAGCTTTGTGAAATAAAATAATAGATATTGTGTGCATATGAACTTAATTTGAAACACAAATTATTTGTTATCAAAATGTAAAATTTAAAAACGGAGAAAAAGTTTTTCAGCAAACTGCTCCTGATAAATGTTGATTTAATCATCAGTGACGTGATGCAAGGCTTTCTGCGTACTCAACAACTCCTAGCAAAGTATACTTAGAGTATATTATTATTATTTATTATTTTGGATTTTCCAACATTTGTTAACAAATTATTAATTCATACTTAACATTGAGTCCAAATGCACTCCAACCAGACAGATGGCGCAAAATGGCTGGCTAGAATAATTATGTTTTAAGTATTCTATTTTCGTGTGTTGGTATTGCCTCTATGGTAATGTGACTGCTGCAAGAAGTTAGGGCGCAAGTACATGCGAGCGTTGTTCCGCTGGCGGCATTATTTTAAGGAGTGGGGGAACATTAACTGAGGGGAATGAAAGACGTCAGCGGGAAGCCGAAGAAGTTCGTTTGTTTTAACTTTTTTGCGGAAGACGCTGTCAAAACTGCCATATTTGAATACTGCTTTAACAATACAGATAAAGTACATGAATGAAATTTGTATATTATGTAAATATAAATGCAAGCAACGGTAATTCATTATTGGAATAATTAATTAATACATTGCCAATGGAATTCGGACAGATATTAGTGAACATGTTTATTTATATTTTTCGGTTTCATAACCTAACCTCAAACTAAATGGCCATGGAAAGCCAATTTAAACAGAGTCGAATATAAAACTTATACAGCGTTGTCAGATATTTTTTTAGCTAACACACAAAAATTAACTGATCTTTGGTATCATGAAATATTTTATTTAGAGGGATTGTTTAGGAGAAGAAATATCTCACTCAAAATATAAAAATAAATACGTTCTTTACCATTCTTATCAATCATAATAGATAAATACATATTTTTTATGATTTTTATTTCTGTTATCTGGTCATACATATATTGAAATAGTAGGTACTTTTCTAACTACAAATACTGTAATATCTTGCATAAATGAATTAAATATTTTCTACAATTGATCGACTTACACTCATTTTATTGTGTAAAATTTCAAAAATAATGTCAAAATAATTGTCAATGATTATTCCTTCCATCTAACTGGGTTTTCTCTCCTCACTTCTTTTTTGTAACAAAAGTATTTGACAGCAGTATAGTGTATACTTATCTGTTGTGGAGACGTTTTAACTCGTCTGGAGTCGTTGTTAATCACTGAATGAACTATTTATGCGTAATTTATTGATTTGCTGATTACCACAGAAATGAAAATTACGCATAAATTGTTCTTTCAGTGATTGACAACGACTCCAGACTTGGAGTTGAAATACTCATATTTGTACTCAGGAAGTCTGTAGAGATGTCTTTCTCTTAAACAACTGTGAGTTGTGCATGGGCGGATCCAAGGGGGGGCGATAGCCCCCACCAACAGCCTCAAAGTAAATTTAATATTAAAACGAGGTAATCTTAACTCCAAGAGCCTAGAAGAAGGTCACTTCTATGGGTTTAAACCACAATACGACTATTTTTAATGTAATATCCCCAGAAATATGAGTTTAAAATTATATTTTGGTAAATTTAGTCAAGGATCGCCTCCCCCCTGAAGCATCAAATCCCCACCGGAAGCACGAGTCTGAATCCGCCCCTGTGAGTAATACTTGAATCGCAATAAGATAAAGTTACAATTATTTTAATTTTCCATTAGTAAAAAAAACACAAAGAGAAACAGAGACAGGTAGATAACTAGAGACAGGAATTATATTTCTTAAGATGCTTTCTTTTTTCTATTGTTTATGTTTACCTCATGCTCTAATATACTGTTTTTTACTGTCCTATTTTTTTTATTACCATTATATATTTTTGTGAAAGTTCAGAACAATACACACACAATACATAAAATTGATTGCTACCTTTGAAATAAATGCTAACCTTTTACACTGAAGTTGAATAAAATTGTTTTACACCAGAAATCTAAAATTAAATCGATTATCATCAAATGGAACGAACGAATTAAATTTGAGTTGCCTAATTTTAATTACACAGTGTCAAACAATTATAACTTTTTTGAAATTGTATAACCCCATGTATTTCTTATTAAGTTGTATATGTGAAACCAAACCTTGCATTTATTTATTAGATTTCCTTTTATCTACATGGGCTGATCCAAGGTTGAGAGCCTCAAAATTGGTAAATTTAATTTTAAAATGAGGTAATCTTAACTCCAAGAGCCAAGAAAAAGGTAACTTCTATGAGTTTTGGCCTCAGAACGACTATTTTTAATGTAATAGCCCAAGGAATCTAGGTTTAAAATTATATTTAGGTAAATTTAGTACAATATCGCCCCCCTGAAGCATGAAATCGCCCCCTGGAAGCACGTGACTTGATCCGCCCCTGGAGCTGTGAGGAATACTTTTTGTAAGAGAGAACCAGTTATCCAGGTAATTTTTTCAAATTGCCTCTACTATACTTTGATTCCACTTCAAATACTTATCCATTACAAAAAAATAAGTAAGTAAGGTACCTAATTGTGTTGCAGTTTTTCTCCTGCGACTGACATGTAAATTTCTGGGCAAATAGCTGAAATATTATCTGTTGGTCATATATTCTGTTGTTCGGTTTTTAAGAAAAATGTCTACAGTAAATCGTTTCTACATTCAACACGGTATGTGTAGCAGACTAAGCTTATTAAAAACATAATATTGGAAAACAGCTTTTTTTTCACCAAAAAAATGTCATTTAGATCACGAAAGTAATATGGGTCTTTCAAATGTATTTTTGTAAATAGGAGATTTAAGTATGTACTGTTTCCACGTTCGTAATATTCAAAGAGTATTTTGTAAATCGTGTTAGAGTATAATTTTCGAATTTATAGTTTCTCTAATGTATTATTAAAGAACTTGTCGAAGTGTAAAAAATAACTTTTATCGATCACACAAGAGAAGTTTTCGACATGTACACAACTTGCAAATTTCAAATACTAATAGTTTGGATTTTACAAGTTGTAACTTGTAGAATAATTTTGCTGAATTTCGAAACGAAATTCTACAAGTTACAAAACTAAAAGTTATAAGTTTATTTTGAAACAGGCCCCTGGTAACACTAGAGAAAAGACAATAAATCAATAAATCGACTGTTATAACAGTAAACCTGGCAGCATTGAACTGACAAGGAAATGAGTGCCGAAATCCATAGACATATACATTCCCATACACTGAGCATATGATATAACCAAGTAACAACAGTAACAGTTTTTCCTCCCTATTCGTTTGATGTCTCTCTTTCCTAGGGAGTTCATAATTTATCTTCCGTTTGGTAATATCCATTATGTAATATTCGTTTGTGCTAATCATCTTCTAATTAAAAATTGCTTGCCTGTTCAGTCTATGGCAATATATATGTCTATGATCGAAATCACTTCCCCTCAAAAATAAAATTCCGCCAGCGGAAAAACGCTCGCATGTACTTGCGCCCTTATGTTGCATGGAAATATATGTTGTGTGTTCTGACGTTGTATCAAGGATAGTACATAAAGGATTGCTCGGTAGATGTAAATTTTTCCGAAAGTATACGTCACAAAGTGGTTGTTAATATTGGCTGTTTTCCAATTAGCGCACAGTGCGGCACAGTGCTAACACTGAGTGTTCCAATTACAGCACTGGCTCGCACAAATGAGCACAAGAAGGCTGTTTTCCAGTTAGCAGAGCACAAGTGATTTTGTGCCGCACAGTGCGGCAATTTTTAGGACGTTAATTGGAACATTGTTGTTTTAAAACCAACCGGTAGAGTACACTTATCACCATAAGGTTAAAAGTGTATTACTCATAAGTTATCAATTGACGGTTATGTGTACCTAAATTATTTACAGAATAATTCAATAATGGTTGTTTTCCAATTACTAGAGCACAAAGTGTTTTTCTGTCGCCCTGTACCGTAATTTTCGGGCGTTAATTGGAACATACTTCATGTTTTATGATAAAGTTTTATGTTTACTTGGTAAACCTACATAAAACATCCCAAAGGCACAGTTATTTCTTGTGCTCATTTGTGCGAGCTAGTGCTGTAATTGGAACACTCAGTGCTAGCACTGTGCCGCACTGTGCTCAATTGTGCGCTAATTGGAAAACAGGGGAAATAACTGTGCCTTTGGGATGTTTTATGTAGGTTTACCATAGAGCTACTATACGTAGAGTGAATTAGGTATGGGCGTTACTGTAAGTGGCAGTGTAATAACAATAGTAAGAGAAAGACCATATCAGGGAGCGCTTGCTATGTCTCTACCTACCAATAGTAGGCGTCACCACTGACACTGACCAATCAGGAACGACACGCTTATTCTCTCTCTCTCTCTTTCTATTGATATTACATGAATTTCGCTACTTCACGTGCTCTGCAGTATTAACCTCTTTGAGGTTTACCAAGTAAACATAAAACTTTATCATAAAACATGAAGTAATCTAGTAATTGGAAAACAACCATTATTGAGTTATTCTGTAAATAATTTACGTACACATAAACGTCAATTGATAACTTATGAGTAATACACTTTTAACCTTATGGTGATCAGTGTACTCTACCGGTTGGTTTTAAAACAACCATGTTCCAATTAAGGTCCTAAAATTGCCGCACTGTGCGGCACAAAATCACTTTGTGCTCTGGTAATTGGAAAACAGCCATTAGGTGCATTCAGGGAATTATAGCATTAAAGCGCTGAAGCGCCAAAGCGCTTTACTTCCGCTGAATGAAAACTTTTGTTTCTAGTTATTTTCACTAGTTATGTTTACTTGTTGGCGATACTTTTGCGTAATATCAACACATAATTTGACGGCTGATTTAGTTATAAAGCGGTAAAGCGGAGAATTTATATGCTTTACTGCTTTATAAAAACGCTGCAGCGCAGTGGGTAAAACAGACACTCTTTAGTACATAGCTTTAACAAAGCGCTGCATCGCTACAATTCCCTAAATGCACCCATTTGCACCATACCCTTTTCTAATTAACTTATTACCAATGTCATATCAAACAGAGGTAACAAACCCAGAAAAACTCTTCAAAACGAAATAACAAGTAGAGAGCTGCCCCAAAACATGTTAATACGTCACAAGGTGACTGGTGTTTTATATTTTTTAATATTGATCAAGCAATCCTTTGTAAACTACCCTTGACGTTCCTACCCGATGCGAAAGCGTACATGTGACGATCACCGTCATGCGCATTAAAGAAAACCTGTTCCAACCAAGTTATGACGGTTCAGTAAAGTATGGAGGTTTGAGTAAAAGCAGGACACACTCTGTGTAAGAAAAAGTGCCCACAAAATGGTTTCAATTTGGGGGAGCCACTAGTACCAACCGGGTAATTTGTTCGTAGAAAACTGATTTCTACGAACAAATTACCCGTTAATAAAATTAGGTTAATGTGAAGAATTCACATTCAAAAAATGCAAATTTAACCATCACAGTTCAACAACCAGATTTATATTTAACATTAATAAAATGTTAAGTCAATGAAATACCTTGTACATAGATAAAAATGACTTGCAAGCAAAATTTTATTTACATATTTTTTAGGATTTAAGATAAATATCCTTCATAAATTAAACTCTGAACAACCCATTATTACATAATTACTAAGCTGATTATGGCATTGTCCACCAACTCGAGAACTTCAACAAACTTCTAAAGATATTTTCCCAGGTGCATTCACCAGGCATACCTTTGGAAATATTTAAAATACAACTACAGCAGAAAGATGCCAAGAATAGTCATTTAATAGTAGCTAATGGAGCTTTTTGTCCAACTAGACAAGAAAAAATATATGGAAAACCAGTGTGTGAAAATGTTAGAATCCTTGAAAAAGAAACTATTTTAGACTAAAATGCAAGTGAAATCTGTTCCATAATGATAACAGAAGAGATAATTTAATTATAGCAGTTTGTTCAGTGATGAAAAGAATTGTTAATTACCTTTTATCCAGAGAGAGGTGAACAAGGAAGTAGAAACACCAGCATTGTATAGGGACACTTTTCAAAATAAATATGTAATATGAACACAAGAATGTAAAAATAAATAATTTTTAGTTACATCTAATTCACCAACATCTATTTGTTAATAAGTATAAAAATATTACAAATATACACATTTTTTCATTGTTTAACTATTTTAAAAAGTTTTATAACAGAATAACAATAATAAAATCACTCCGTTTTATAAAAAGTAAAAGCTTATTAATTTATATCACAATTAATACACCATAAACTCATATCACTTGCAGAGATTACAAAAAACGGAGACAACCATTTACAAAGAGAAGTTCATATAACAAATTTTCTACGTTTTATTTACGATTTTTACTAATAATTACATCAGCTTTATTCGCGGAACACAATTCTGAACCAATTCGTTATCAATTCAGTTCTATTCAAGAGCGCATGCCTGATTCAGAACTAGTAAAAGATACTTTTGTACGGCGAATGCCATTGCAACTAATTCTTCTATGCTGTCACATTATATAAATATGTATGTGTCAATTAAATGAGCCACTCTACATTCGGCTACTGCTATTTATGGTAGAGGTTTGAATATTTTGACACTTTCACGACTAATCCGAAAATGAAACTCAAACTGATGATTATTAAATTGTGGCACAATATGTTCAAAATAATCAATTGTGTTTGGAAAACTCACAATTTCCAAAAGTTCTTCCAAATCCCCGTCACTTGAAATTAAGTGGTCCATGTCAACAAATATTCTAAACAATTTTAAAGTCCAAACGTAAACATAGTTAACAATAAATAAATTTCCCGATGTAGGCAACACAAAATCACAATTTACTAAATTTGAGTAAAAATTATTCAAACGCGCATGTCAGAACCAGGAATCCTAGCTATAATTCAAGAACTGATAATCTGGTTACGAATCAATAATGAATTGAATTTTCCTTCACCGTGAACAGAGAATTGTTACTGTCAGTTCAGTAATTTCCGTACCGCGAACGGTTTTATTGCAACTGCGCATGCGATCAGTAATGAATCGATAACGAATTGTTACCGCGAATAAAGCTAATATTCTCACTTTTTCAGCCGCTTCACTTCTAAATGTAGGATTTGTGTATTTCAATCGATTGACAATTAACTTCATAACATATCCTGTGGTCACACTTGCGCCATTCTGGTCATTTCTTGAACTCCTTATTTGATACCGTTCGCTGGACACTTTTTCAGTTTTATTGCCATATAAGTTTGTTCTCATTTTACTCTACACTCCATAAGTAACCGATGCATCACGGTGTTCCAACCAAATAATGTACCGTTTCTCGCATCGTCATTTCAATCCTTGGTGAAGAGCAAAAATCGTTTGGTGATTCTTACTAATCATGCGCAGTAGAAACTATCAATAACTTAAGGTTATGGAATGCAGGTCGCAGAGTTCAGACTACAAACATGTCAGAAAACCGTTCCAACTAATATTTTTTGTGACTATACAATGGTAGTACGTTGAATGATTAAGGCGATTTCGTGACAGTTTCATGGCGGTACGGATACTGCAGGTAGGAACACACCTTACAACTCGCCGCGAAAACCTCCGTTCTTATCCTTGACGTTGGCTGTTTTCCAATTAGCGCACAATTGAGCACAGTGCGGCACAGTGCTAAGCACTGAGTGTTCTAATTACAGAACTGGCTCGCACAAATGAGCACAAGAAATAACTGTGCCTTTGGGATGTTTTACTTATTAGGTTCATAAAGTATGTTCCAATTCGCGCCCGAAAATTACGGTACAAAAACTCTCTGTGCTCTAGTAATTGGAAAACACCCATTATTGAATTATTCTGTAAATAATTTACGTATACATAAACGTCAATTAACGTCCTAAAATTGCCGCACTGTGCGGCACAAAATCACTTTGTGCTCTGGTAATTGGAAAACGGCCAACGTCCTCAAATTGCGACACTGTGCAGCACAAAATCACTTTGTGCTCTTGTAATTCAAAAACCAAAGAGGTTAATACTGTAGAGCACGTGAAGTAGCGGAATTCATGTAATATCAATAGAAAGAGAGAGAGAGAATACGCGTGTCGTTCCTGATTGGTCAGTGTCAGTGGTGACGCCTACTATTGGTAGGGTAGAGACATAGCAAGCGCTCCCTGATATTTTCTTTCTCTTTCTATTGTTATTAAACTGCCACTTACAGTAACGCCCGTACCTAATTCACTCTACGTATTAAGCTCTTTGTGGAAAACACCCGTTGTATTTCTTTATTTTATGATCTGTGGTTGTATTCACAGATCAGACAGAAAAGTCAATTTTGAATTTTAATTTCTTTATTGTATTGTATGATCTGTGTTTTAATCTTATGTTTTGTAATTTTAGGACAGCTTAGGGGTTCAAAAATTTATCTATATTTAAATATTTGTTTTAAAACTGATCAGTATGTCTTTCAATTTTAACTCCACCCCAAAAACTACTGGCGGGTTTACTTTAAACATGAACCCATCTACAAGTAAGTACTTTCAATTCAACCGTATTAAGTTAAAAACAGGAATTTTTAGCTACTACTTCCACTGGCTTGTCCTTTGGTGTTGGTAGTGGTTCTGGTGATGCCAAAACACAAAATAAACCAATTACAAATTTATTTGGTTCCCCTGCTACGACTTCAACACCTTTAAACTTTGGAGCAACAACTACTCAAACTTCTACAGGTTTTGGATCAATTCCTACAACAAGCAGTATAAATTTTGGCGAAATGCCTTCTGCATCAACAGGATTAAGTTTTGGATCAAAACCTTTTACAACTGGTTTAAACTTTGGGTCAACTTCAGCATCTACAGGTATTACTACTAGTACAGCATCTACTTCAGTGGGAATTGGTTTTGGAACTACAACTTCATCTGCAGCCTTAAATTTTAGTAGCTCCACAAGTACACCAGCCTTGTCTTTGGGAACTAGTTCAGCAGGTAAAATATTTTCTGTGTTTGTTTCAATTTAATCCTGTCAACTTTCATTCATTGCACAACAACTTACAAACTTGAATTTCATGCAGTTCAATTGTATCATTGTATTCTAATTGTACTTTGTAGAAGCAAAAGAAAATTTTTATTGTAAGTGATTGTTATAATGTCTGTTGTACTTGTTCTGAATTATTTCCTGTAAAATGGTTAGCTTATTATAAGTATCATTTCTCAACAAAGCAGTTTAATTTTAGGTTTTTTACTCAGTAATACTGTCACACCAAAAAAGAATTACAAATTATTTTTGAATATATTTAAGAGTATAACACATATGTAGTTCTTTGAACTGAACTGAATTTCACCACTCTAAAGTCTGGTAAGGGCATACAGATACAGGGTTAGTGAAAAAAGAAGTTTCCATTAAGTTTCTTTTAGTCTATTTTAACTTGGCATATATTTGCAATATAGTAAGTGTGGAACAAACTAATTTTTAGCTACACAGTTTTTAGGAAAAATCCTGAGACTGATAAAATGTTAATTTTAGTTTAATATATTTTACATAATAGTGAAATATCCATGTTAAACCATCTGTGAGTAACATCATTAAACGTTTTTTAATAGAATACCATTATATGTTATTTTTCAGATGTATCATATTTATGTTTGGTAATTATATTGCTAAAGGTACAATAATTTTTAAATCTTCCTATACTATTTTATAATCAATATTGTAAAAACTTGTCAAATACAACCAAAGCAGATTTGCAGCAATCTACTCATTATAATAACTTTGGTTCTGCCCTTGGTTGACAGTGGTTGTACTTTTATATTTCTTTTTTCAACATTGAAAGTAGACTGAACCTGATTTGCTAGAACGGAATTTGATTCAACCAGAACACATCAAAATCATATGTTTGTTTTACTTTTGTTTATCTAAATTTTTATATAAATGAATAAATTTCCTTCTTACATAGTTTTTAGTGATCCAAGTTTTATAAAATAGATCAAAATTTATTAGTAAATGTTTATGTTAACACATAGTAAATATGTAACCTAAAAATGTCTATTTCCTCCAGAGAGTCCTTTTCAGTGCCTAATTGTCTTCATCTTTTATACAAACTAGTTTTTATTCTAGTCTTGTTCATTAAAAAGTTATCAGTTGTTTTTTTGGTGAAGTTGAACTATGGTGAACCCTACCCATCCAATATTTAATGTGATATGAGCACCAAGTTACCTGAAGGTACTTTACACAGATCTTTTGCTCTAATGGGTTATGTCCTGTCTTTCTCAATTTTTCAGGTCAAGCTATAAAGCAAAAGACAGCTCAGACATTAAACAGCATTGAGTGTAATAAAAAAGTTGTTGTGTTAGTGTTTGTGCACTTACTGGGAATAACACCACAATATTTGAAAATGCCCTATATTGTAAAATTTTAAATTTTACTATTGTCATTTTTTTCATATAGTTTTTAATTACCATTGACAACATGATATGAAGAAGGTCTCAAAACATTTGGAAATATACAGTATTTTTAAGTATTGTGGTGTTAGTGCCAGTAAGTGCATATTGTTGAATTGTTCACCACACCTTAAATGAGGATTAAGAAATTGCTTGTATTGAACATTGCAAAAACTATTAACTTTCAGGAGAAACTACACATTTTTGGGTGCTTTAAATGTAATTTTCAAACAACTGGTTTTACCACTTTGAAGGCATTGTATAAAATTCATTTTATGTTGCCAAAAATTAAGAAACCTTCTAATCATTCTGATAAATATATTGCGAAAACGAAATAAAAACGGCTGTATATAAACAGCGTTGGCCTCGAAAATTCGATAGATGTAAAAAAGCTAAGATTGAAGTGATTCTGATATAGGCTGGCAGACCAGAGACGACTGGAACAATGTGCGAACGAATGAACTGTATATGAGATCCTGTTGCTTAAAGCCGAGGTAGTTTTAGTTGGAGGTAGAGTATCACACGCCAGCTGATTGTATTAGTCATTGTGTTTTGTAAATAAGAGATTTTATTTTGGTAAAAGAAAGACGTTTAAAGTGAGTGTGAATATTTGTGAAATTGAACCCACAGAATCTATTGCATTTGGTTACAGAAGTAGTGGGGTTAAGTGTAGTTAGTATAAATCTTATTTAATTTGTAGCTACAACCAGAAGTATGGCAGAAATGGACAAGATTTAAAAAAATATTCAAACAATAAGCTGGGCGAAAAATTAAGTCAGAGCCTGGAAAAACCTGAATTAAAGAGACAAAATGAATTTAAAATATTAGAAGAAAAGAGACAAGATGAATTTAAAATATTGGAAGAAAATAGACAAGATGAACTTAGAATATTAGAATTAAAAAGGCAGGATGACTCTAAGATGCAAAAGGAACAGTTACAACAACTGATACAATTAGTAATGCAAGGTAATGAAGCAGTTAACCAGAAAATAGTGATTATGGAATCAGACATAAGGGTCCTAAAAAATACTGTGGATATTCTTGAAACCAAAGTGGATGACATCAATTCCTGGTAAAAATTCAAATCAGTTCAATGCAAAACACTGTCCAAAGTCATATACAAAGAGTATGAATGGAAATAAAAAGAATGCAACAGGACTTACAGTGAGGAAAATATCAGAACACTGTTAGTACCTAAGCTTCCTCTAACAAATGATGCTATCTCATCTTGGACTATGTACAAATGGTAATTTGAAGCAGTGGCTGCAGCTAATGAAAACCAAGAAAAATCTACCTCTCTAATTATTTAAGATGTTTAACCAGGGATAACCAAAGAAACAATCTCACCAGGCAGGGAAGCTGTGTTTTGTAAATAAGAGATTTTTTTTGTTAAAATAAAGACGTTTAAAGTCAGTGTGAATATTTGTAAAACTAAACCTACATTATTCATTAATTAAACTAACAACTAATATACTTATGTGTTAGTTTGATTTTATAATTTTTCATGGTTTTCAGTATCTGCATCTACTGCTCCTACCTTTAGCTTGGGATCGAAGCAACCAATAACTACAAGTGCAACCACTTCCTTTATGCCAATATTAGGAGGTACTACAATTACTACTTCAGGTATGAAAAATATTTATACGAGAAACAAACATATTGTTTTTATTTGTGCTTTTTTAGCTTTTTAGTTGTATTTTGAACTCGGGTAGTTTTCATTCTTTGTTTTTTATTTTGTACATATAATCTTAATATAATAGACTAGGAGTAGGTAACAGAGAAAGCCCCGTCATCACAGAATTATATCAAATTTTCATTTAAATTGAATTATATGAACGCATTGTTTTAATAAGCCCAAAAAAATTAATATTAGTATTGCTTTTATAATTTTACTTTATGATTTTGGATGATATACCTACTAATTGCCCTCTATATAATCACACTGAATAGCAATTTAGAGAGCTTGAAATGTTCTGTACATAGAAGTAATACCTAAAGATAAAAGGCATAAGATATGAAACCTCTAGTGGATGTATCTACCTCAGTCTAGAGCTGTAATCAATAGCTAGGCGTCAGTTGACTGACGCAAACAAGCACCAATCAGAAGCGAGCGTAGACAGAGTTAGATACGTCCACTTGATTTTCTGTTAGCCTGGGAGTCGGTGATATATAAAACATTTAAAAAATATATAACCGACTTCTACCTATAACTAAAAAGCTAAAAATAAGTATAAAATACAATTCTAGCAACTAAATAACACATTCAATGTTGTTAGGTACCTACCCAGGAAGTAAAAAATGTAAATATTAAAAGGTGCTCATTCTGTACAAATTAATTACCTACCAATCTAGTATATTTTGAAGACAGTGCCAAGCAAATCTAAAATCTTTCATTGCGTACTTATCTACTAATTCATCAAACTTGATTGTTGCTTGGCACTGACTTCAAAAATATACTAGATTGGTAGGTAATTAATTTGTGCACCTTTTAATGTTTACATTTTTTACTTCCTGGGTAGGTACCTAACAACATTGAATGTGTTATTTATTTGCTAGAGTTGTATTTTGTTATAATTATTTTTAGCTTTTTAGTTATAGGTAGAAGTCGGTTATATATTTTTTAAATGTTTTATTTTCAACTTTTTATTTTTTATTTTGTATGTATAACCTTAATAGACAGAACCAGGTAACATCGAAAGCCTCAACAGTACACAATGATACTTTCTCATTTAAATTGACAGATAAATATTTATGAACAAAATGTACTAGTACGCGTTGACTTAATAAGCCCAAAATATATTTTTGCCTTATGGACTACGCCATGTAACCTTTTTTCAACTTTTTTTGACAACCCTGTATAACTATAGATAATTCCACTCCAACCTATGTACCAACCATCCTGTACATACGACTGCCTACGGGCAAGCATAAATTTGTTTACTGCCTTCTGTAAACTATAGGACGGAGTAGAATCCATCCCATATTTACGGAGTTATATCCGTCCTATATTTCAACCATAGTAATAACTCCTTGTGGGCTAGCCCATAAATTAGTTCATTTTTTACATTTTATATTATCGTCCTGTGTAACATTAATTCCTCTCCACTCTTTATGCAACTTCTTATGGGCTATAAAAGAAACATTTTTTTAATCACACTGTATAAATATAATTCAACTGCAACATATATTTCAACCATCCTGTATATGATTTGCTTATGTCTACATCATATAACAGTTTTTTAATCACCCTATATAATTTTAATTTCACATTTTTTCCAACATTTTTATACCACCAAACGTCCACCCTATATTCCAACCATCCTGTATATACGGTTGTCTACGGACCACTATCATTCTAACCGTCCTATATTTCAATCTTCATATAAATGCAACTCCTTCTATCACTTTACTTTAGGCCGGGAGAATGTGTAAACCAAACGCACCGTCTTCGCAAAATGGAACAATTTGCATTTAAATAGGTATTTGCCTGGTATACAAACAGAACAAGCTTGGTACTCATTGATTTAAGGAGCCGAAAATACTATGCTTTACTACCTATATGCTTGAGATGTACATAGAAAATTTTCAAATTCGCAATTAAAACTTCCAGTGCCTAAAATTACCGCACTATTACGTTGGAATTAAAATATTTATGAGAAAATGTCCGTTATGTCATTTCGATAAAATTTTTGAAGAATTTTGGAATTTTCGGCGATTTTGTGCAAAACTGCAAGTTGCACGTCGCAGAAAAGTATATGAGATCACGTAAGGATCTTCCTTAATAGATTAAAGGTTAAAAAACTATACACATCCATAAGGAGTTAACGAAAATTCGACTAAAATATTAGGGATATTGGTCGATTTCCATGCACGCATGTGTTCATTCACAAATTTTATCACTTTACCAATAGAATTCTTTTCCAAAATTTGAAGTTTCACCAATCCGGATATATACTCTATTAAACAAAACCATATTCAATCAAAACGGTGCACCACAGGAGAAGAAATCAGGTAACATACAAAAAAAAAGCGAAAAAATACGCGACGAATTGATATCCTCCTCCTTTTTGGAAGTCGGTTAAAAAACCCAGTCAATTTAAACATTTTCATATAAATTGATAGATAACAGGTATACAAACAAAATGAGCTTGGTACTCGTAGATTTAATGAGCCGAAAATAGGTGAAATAAAATTAATTATACTATACTCATACTACCTATATGCGAAGAATATTTTCAAATTCGCGATTAAAACTTCAGTGTCAACAGTTCTGGCACTATTACATTGAATTAAAATATATTTTTGACTAAATACCAGTCAAGACAATTCGATGGGGTTTTTCATACATTGGCTTTTCGGTGATTTTCTAAAAAACTGCATGTTAAATCTAAATGCGCCCGCTCCAACCCCTATTTTTCATCAATTGTACATAACTAACCTTATGATTAAACGTGGAATTGAGTGACCCAAAGTATCCCCATACATTAATTTTCTTCCTATTTATTTAAAATATCTAAACTTAACCCTTTCAACAAATATTTTCGCCCCCAGTTTTTAGTTTAACGGGATTCAGCGACTCGAAAAGCCGTGTATAAAAAATTTAGTCAGATTAGTATAATTAGTACAGGTCTGACCGGGAAGGTAACCCTTGAGTCCAATTCGGTAACGTAATAAACCATATGAATACTAGTCGGATATGTTCAAAGGGTCAAAAATATGGGTTGGAGAGGGTGCATTTGTCTTTCTCAAAAGAATTGACAGTAACATGACTTTAACATTAAGTTTGAGACCAAGTAATATTAGTACTTGAAATTTCCAGCTCAATTCTAGGATAAAAATAAGGCGTTTCCATTGGAAAAATTCAAGATGGTCTTTACATGACCTAACCACGACATCAAGTACAAGGCCAAACTCACTACTAGATGATGCATCCAATTATAACTATAACCTGTGCAATTTTTTGTGGAGATGGATAAAATGATTATGACCGCAAAAGTTATTTTTGTATTCATGTATTTGCAGTATATAAGAAATGTAAAGAATAATATTTCTCATCATTGTAAATTTAATGGCTGTATTACTTTAGGTTTCGGGAAAATAGTATTTCCCCACCTGTCTCCCATGAGATAATTGAATTTTTGCAAAGTGATTAAACTAATTTTTATTTATTTGCGGACAAGACTAGATACACCAATTTTCAGACCTGTTTCACTTTTTGTTTCCAAGATATTAAATTTAAGTAAAAACAATAGCCACCCCACTGCCTCCCATTGCGTAATGAAACACTTTATCAAAATAAAATATACCCTATGATACTGGCGGATAGCTTAGCTTTCTATTGGTAAAAGAAGTTTTAAAAGACTTTGTCCCTCTCCTGGAACCCGACTGAATTGGCCTTGAGGTCGTATCGCGTCTTCATCCGGTCACTGGTGGTCAACATCTGCGTTCGGGCTAATTCGTGTATTGCCAGCATGTTATGTCGGAGCTAGTCGGCATAATCGTGGATGTCTTGGGGAGGTTCTTCGGGGGAGCCAAATGCCAAATCGCAGCTCCTTTCCGAATAGGACCCTGGCTGGGATCAGGCCTGTACTATTATGTACGGCAGAGCGATATGCCAACAGGAATAGGGGAATATGCTCATCCCAATCACGCTGATTATTGCTGACGGCCTTGGATAGGTGTTGTTCCAAGGTCCTGTTGAATCTTTCCACCATTCCGTCTGACTGTGGGTGTAATGGTGTTGTTCTCGTTTTCCTGATCCCCAACATCGTGCAGACCTTCTGGAATTCATTCGATTCGAAGTTACGCCCCTGGTCTGAATGTAATTCCATCTGGACGCCAAACCTGCTGAATAGTTGTTCTACTAGCACCGTCGCTACCGTGGTTGCCTCTTGGTTGGGTATCGCATATGCCTCAGGCCATTTGCTGAAGTAATCTATTGCGACCAGAATGTATTTGTTCCCCCTCTCAGACTCGGGAAACGGACCGGCGACATCGATGGCAATTCTCTCAAATGGGACGCCCACATTGTACTACTGCATTCTGCCCTTAGTCCGGGTCTTCGGGCCCTTACTGGCTGCACAGGTGGCACATTTGCGGCACCAAGCTCTGACTTATTCGATGTAATTCACCCAGTAGTACCGCTGGCGAATTTTGTCAAGGGTTTTATTCATGCCCAGGTGGCCTCCGGTAATTCCATCATGTACTTCGGTCAGGATGGCTGGTACCTTTTTTTCGGAACTACCAGTTGGGACTTGGTATCCCGTCCATCAGCGCTTTCCCAAACCCGCTTGAGCATTCCATTGTCTACTCTTAGAGAGTCCCATTGAGCCCATAACAATTTCAGCACGCCTGAGTATCTAGCTACCTCGTCCCATCGTGGCCTGGGTGCCCCTCTCGTTTTGAGTGACAAGATTGGTTCGATGTCTGGATCAGCCGTTTGGTCCTGGATGCACTGTTCCGTTGTCCAGTCTTCATTGGTCTGCACTCGGATCTGCCTGGAGATACCCTCTCGCTGTGCCGTCTTCAGACAATGTTCGCATTCCGTTCTACAGGGTCTTCTGGATAGGGCATCGACATTATTGTGCAAACGGCCGGCACGGTGTTCCACCTTAAAGTCGTATTGCTGTAATTTCTCCATCCATCTGGCCAGTTGTCCTTCCGGTGTCTTCATGTCCAGCAGCCATTTGAGTGCGGCATGATCTGTTCGGATTAAAAAATGACGACCATAGAGGTATTTGTACAAATGGTCTACAGCCCAGTTATTGCAAGAAGTTCTTTTCTGGTGACGCAATAATTTCTTTCTGGTTTCGAGAATCCACGGCTGTAGTACTCGATCACCCTCTCTTCACCATCTTGCACCTGGGATAGGACGGCCCCCAAACCGGTGTTGCTGGCGTCGGTGTCTAAGATGAACTTGCCGGACTGTGTAGGAAAGGCTAGGATTGGGCTGGAACATAGTGCTGCCTTCAGTCGCCTGAATGATGTTTCGCAATCCTGATTCCAACGGAAGGTCTCCTTCTCTGTGGTCTGCCGATGTAGAGGAGTGGCAATGCTGGCAAATCCCTCAACAAAACGCCGGTAGTATGAACAGAGGCCCAAGAAGCTTCGGAGTTCATGCTTGTCTCTCGGGACTAGCCAATCACGTCGCTTCTATCTTGTCCTCGTTGGTGCGGATTCCTGACTCGGAAACGACGTGGCGCAAAAACTCTACTTCTTTTTGGAACAAGGAACACTTCTTCGTGTTGAGAGAATACTTCGCCCAGGTTCTTCAGATGGTCGTCGAATGTCTGACCCATGACTAGAATGTCGTCGAGGTATACTAAGCACGTCCTCCATGTTAACCTGCTCAGTACATACTCCATTAGCCTCTCAAATGTAGCGGGTGCATTACATAACCCAAAGGGCATGACCGTGAACTGAAACAGCCCTTTACTGGTGGACAACGCTGTCTTCTCTCTGTCGTTTGCGTGTAGACCAACCTGCCAATATTCACTCTTTAGGTCTAGTGTGGAGAACCAACGGGAGCCTGCTAGTGTGGTCAGAGTGTCATCAATTCGGAGTAGTGAATAGCTGTCTTTCTTCGTGACATCATTCAGCTTTCTGTAATCCACGGAAAATCGGGTGGTTCCATCCTTCTTTTTAACTAGCACGACGGGAGCAGACCATGGGGTGATGAATGGCTCAATAACTCCATTTTGTAACATGTTGCCCCAATGGTAGTCGTCTAGGTGGTATTCTGATGGGTTGAGCCTTTCCGGTATCTATTCGATGCTGGATGCTGTTGGTGCGACCGGTGGTTCCATTTTTACTGTTAAAAATTTGCCAGTGCTTTGTTATGGATTTATCGGGCCCTGTCTCCTTCACCTACGTCTGGTACTCTTCTTCGTAATTGATGATGGTCTCTACTGGCTCGAAACAAGCTATCTCTTGACCATCGGTAATTCTGATGTCATTGTTGGACAAATTCACGACTCTGATTGGTATATCTCGTCCGGTGTTAACTATAGCCCGTCCAACCAAGTAGTCATGAGCTGAGTGTACGGGCTCCACCATTCCAACGCAGCTCCCTGGATTGCTGTCTAGCTGCCCATGAATAATCTGTTCCGTTCGACCGGGAATTCTAGCTGAAGACTTTGCCACAATTTTTATGGAGGTGACTGAACTGTTGACGGGCCGTGTCAATACAAATTCCTCATTTAGGAACCGAAGAACATCATATCTCGGGTCGAACATAAATCCATGCTGGCTAATTAGGTCCATTCTCAGTATTAAATCGTCCTCAATATTCGCTACCAGGACCCTATGCCGGATCATGTTGTCCCCTATCTGTAGCACGTCATCTGCCTCACCCTGTATTGACATGGACTCGCCGGTGACTGTTCTGAGCTGGATGTTATTGGTAACTGGCCGAATTTCTGATACTCTCAAGACCCTGGACTTGGGAATGGACACAGCGGCGCCGGTATCGATGGTGATGGTAACTGCTCGCCTATTGATGGTGCCTCTGATGACTAGGCTGCCGCTATCTCGGCAAAATCCCCGGATGGATAACGTTTTGGGGGCTGGTGGAGGGTCAGTCAGCATTCGCCCCCTTATGCTGACTGGCTGACGATTCCTGGACATGTGGCTGTTCTGTTGGTTACCTCTGGTCGGTGATCGTTCCGGTAACCTTACTCGGCAGTCACGTTGGAAGTGTCCTGCCGTCCGCAGCGGTAACATGCCCCTCTGGTGCCAGTTCTTTGTGACCATTCTAATATTTTGTTCAGGCCAGCAAGCAGCGCTTGAAATGGTGACTCTTGAGTCTTCTTGGTTGAAGGAAACTGCTCGGACCCTCGGCTTGGACATATTCATGACGGCCTCTACTTCCAAAGCCCGAAGTAGAGCTTCATTACTCTTCTTGACGCCACTCAGTTTTAAATTTCTTTGTACTTCCACATCTCTGATGCCGTTTATGAATCTCTGTGTGGCCAACTGGTCTTTCGTTTTCTCTGGCAGGTCTGGGTAGGACAAGTGTACTAGCCGTCTAATCTCTGCTTCGAATTCTTGGAGGCTTTCACCTGATTGTTGCGTTTTTCCACTCAGTTGGACTTGGTATACCTGGCTCAAGGATTGATTGTCGTAACGTTTGTCCAGGATGGCGATAATCTTGTCGAAATTGCCTTGTTCATCGACTGGAATCCTTTGGAGGAGTTCTAGGGCCGGACCTCTTAACGAAATTACCAGAGACGTGGATTTTTCTTGGTTATCCCATCCATTAGCTGTAGCCACGGCTTCAAATTGCCGTTTATACATGGGCCAAGATGAGCTGCTATCAAATGTGGGTGGTTTGCTAACGGAACCTTTGGTACTCACGGTGTGCTGGTATTTTCTTCGCTGTAAGTCCTGTTGCATTTTTTTTATTTCTGTTTTTACCTTGTTTTGAATAGCACTGATTTCAAATTTCACCTGGCTCTGTATGGAATCGATGTCATCTACTTTGGTTTCAAGGGCCTCCACATTATTTTTTAGGATTTTTATTTCGTCGTTTATCTCTTTTATATCTGATTCTACTATTTGCATTTTTTCATTAACTGTTTCGTTAACTTGTGATACTATTTGCATTAGTTGTTCAAATTGCATTTTTCTTTTTTTTTTCAGTTATTTTAAATTTATTTTGTCGTTTTAATTCAGTTTGATCTTGTTTTCTACAAATTTCGAGAACAATCCTTCAATTAAATTGTGTTTTTCTTCCATCATGGAAACAAGATTTTGTTGTTTTTCTTCCATCGTGGAAACAAGATTTTGTTGTTCGCTTTTCATCGTAGTGACAAGATTTTCTAATTCTATTTTACCTTTTTCATCAAAAGATTTTACTAACCTTTGTTGTATTTCTTCTTGATGTTGTTTCTCCTTCTTGTCACGTTTTTCTAGAATTTGGGCTATTTTTTCGACTAGTCCCTCGGTAACCTGCTTGACTATTTTTTTGGCAGTTTCATCCATTTTTTCCATAAATCAAATTACGATTTTAACTGCACTTAATCTTTTACTTCTGATCACCAAATTTGTTGTAAAGTCTGTGGGTTCAATTTAAAATTATAAAACTAATATTCACTTTCACTTTTCTAGAAATTTTTATTTACATCGAATATACAACAGCTGATTCAAATATCACAATAACAATTTTACATATAAGCTCTTCGTACAACCAACTAAACTGCGATCGTGGTCTGCTTCCTTTATAAGACCAGCATAGAAAATTCTCGTAAAAATCATCATCACTCCTACAGGTGCCGAGTCTTTTCGAGAACCATTTTTTATCTCAAAGCGTTTGTTGTCGTACTGAAATGAAACAGGGTCGGCTTTGGGTAAATTTCGTAACACTATCAATAATTTTGTAGAGGTCACCGATTTATCCAAATTATATTTAAGTTTAAGCTACAGAGGCCACACGTAAGTTTTAACCAATAGAGATATCTGAAAGTTGCGTATTTTGAAGCTATTTTGATACGATTTGTTACGTTAGAATCACTAAGAGCTAGACAATTATTTTTAGCGCAAGAAAGTACCAATGCAACAGTTGATACATTAACTTCTCCAGCATAACAGACCTCTAGAATTAGGAGATATTAGACTGGTGGTATGAAATTCGTCAAGACATTCAATTCCCTTTGGATTTTCGGTTCAGTATTTCCAGAGATATTCCCAGGAACACAAAAACTAATTTTACATCTTTATACAGTGTGTCCGCAGATGGAGTGCACAAGAAAAAAATCTTTATTTTTCATTTTACGACAAAAAGTCATTCTTTTGAAAAAGTTCTACTTGTCGAGAAAATCAATTTACAATATAAAAATTTGTAATCAGGTGTAATGGGTGTCAATAAATTAAGAGAAATATAAAATGCCTCAAGAGAGACTATTATTATTTATTACTTTTATCAAAAATATTATGAAACAAAGCTCTTTATAAACTAATACAGTCTAAATACAAATTTTGAATTGAAACTTCGAATATTTAAAATTATTCTGAATAACACCTACATCCACAAACTAATAAATTGAGTTCATGAATTGCTACTTGTATGCACTCGTTTAATGTTTCCCTGACATGTAGAAGGTTGCATGAAACATTTTGTTTTAAGGCACCCCACAAAAAGAAGTGTATTAATGAAAGGTTAGGCTACCTAGCTGGATACTTGATTGGACCAAACTTCCTTATCCATCTTGTGCCAAAATGATTATCTGACCAATGCTGTGGAATGATCAAGACAGCCGTCTTATTCCCAAATTACATTATCACGTACTTCTGATTCTCATGTATTAAGAAATGGTTAGACAAATTTATTCATGTTCAAATACACGCGCTGCTTTAAATGTTTCTCTATAAAATTTCAACCAATAATTTGATCAACAAAAAAATCCACGCTATACATTTACTTCGCCCGTTGATAACGTAATTAGGATTGTCGAAGGCTTAATGGGAAGTTACGTGCTAGTTTGTTCAAAATGAAGATTCATCAGTAACAAATTAATCTAATTTGAAGGTAGTTTTCACCTACCCAAGAACAAAATTCTAAACGTTTCTCTTCATCTCCGGATACAAGTGTATGCCATAGTTTTGGCTTGAAAGGTTTAATTTTGTTTTGAATAAAAATTATTTGTAAGTCACTACTGCATAAATCCAATAGTTGTGCACTTTTCCTTAGAAATAATTCCGGGTTATTTAAAATTAAGACTGTTGGTAATAATTTAACTGCGTCATTTTCGTCGTCTGTTTTCTCAGATTTCTTCACATTCATCACCGACCCGGGTTCATTGAATTTTGTAAATAATTTTCGCAAAGCTTCGACACAAGCGTATTAGGAAAATTTTCATGGAAGAAATCTATAGCGTATTGATATGACACATTTTCAATACTATAACAATGTTTTGAATAAACAGGCACTCTTCTCATTAACATTTTTTTAAATCAGAATTCTGGAATAATGTTTATTTGAGGTTTTTGGATAGGTGATGACTATCTGAACGGTAAATTATTAGATTAGCGGAAAAGTGTGTGTAGGTACACTTTGATGTTCTTTGTTTTATAATATTTTGATAAAAGTAATAAATAATAGTACATCTCTCTATGAGGCATTTTCTATTTTTCCTAGTTTATTAACACCCTGTACATTTGATTGCAAATTTTTATATTGTAAATTAATTTTATTGACAAGCAAAAATGTTTATACCATATGACTTTTTGTCTTAAATGAAAAATAAAGATTTTTTTCTCTTGTGCGCTCCATTCGCGGACACACCGGATACAAATTTTGACAACCTGCTCTGTCTCTCGAACATTTAAGAAATGGTTTATGAGCCTCTTTTTATATAATTGAAGAACACGAAGACGAAAGAACTTTTATCAGTATATAGCTGATTATAGTTCTTGAACAACAAAACATTTAGAACAATCTCAATATATTTTGAAAGGTTATGTTCACTGTTCGGCAAAGGTCCCCACATTCTGGAAAGTCAGCGAAGCCCAAGGTAGTCTGGAAAAGTCAGTGAAATCTAGAAGCAACATGGAATGCCGAAAATTTTTATATTTTACACAGTTTCTGTCCTAACATTTCCCAGGATTGTAAAATGAGAGATATATTTAATTTGTGGTCTACTCTTTACTGATCTCATATAATTCTCACTATTTCTACAATAATTTTATTTGAATTTTTCAATTTATTTGAATAACACTTTCTGTACTAATAAAGTTAAGTTACAACATTACTGTTATTGTAGGTATTTGAAATTATTGATTTCAAAATTTTCCACTATTTATATAATATGAAAATGAAAATACTGTGAGTAAAAAAATATGTAGTTATCTGAAATAAAAATACATTTAGAATATATATATATATATATATATATATATATATATATATATATTATATTATGTTAAAACCACCATAACTTTTTTACAATTTTAAATTTTATATAGCACGGTTTAACCAATTGTAAATACATCTGTTAATATTTCTTTAAAATGAATATAGTTGATCAGGGAAAATTCAGGGATTTTTTGACATTACTAAGAGACATTCCGCTTAGATTTGACGTATTTTGAACAAATGGCATCACGAATTCTTGATGTTTAAAATAACGGCGTAAATATTATTATGTGCAGTTATTCGTTAAAAGCAAAATAATTATTTCTAAATATATACGTTAATTTTGTGGGTAACTTTCATCACATTATGATTAAAATTAACTACAAAAATGTATTTAATAAAATGTAATATTAGCATTAATATTGTGTGGTTAAACACATGAGTGGCAACAAAATGTTTAAGAGATGCATTTTATAATGTTGGAGATTCTATTTACAAATAATTTAAGCACATTGTGAAAGTTGTTAAATAACATTTTTTTTATAGGGATCACTCTTGGAACATCTCTGGCTACCAGCAGTACAGCACCTGTGTCAATTTCATTTGGAGTAGCATCTTCAACAACACCTACAACCACAACGTCCATTTCTGCAACTCCATCTTTGGGACTCTTGCCCAGTTCTAGTACAACTTTAACATCAACTGCATCCGCGATTTCATCAACAGGATGTATGACATTTGCCCAACTAGAAGACTCCATTAATAAATGGACTATTGACTTAGAAGAACAAGGTAAATTTTTCATTAATCAGGCAAAACAGCTAAATGCCTGGGATTCGCTACTCATATCAAATGGAGAGAAAATTCTTAACTTAAATAGTAGTATTGAGAGAGTTAAACAACAGCAACAGCAACTTGATCAAGAGTTGGACTTTGTTCTAGCCCAACAGAAAGAACTTGAGGAGTTAATACGACCTTTGGAAAAGGAACTGGTCGATATACCTGTGACTGACATTGATAGAAATCAAATGTATGTATTTTTTATACCAATATAATTTAATTGTCCATATTTAAAAATTTATTTGTATCATAAAATATTGAGTGGTTTAATTTTTGTAGGTACCAATTTGCAGAAATAATTGATTCACAGTTAAAGCAAATGTCCGATGACCTTAAAGAAATTATTGAACACATTAACGATTCCAACAAAGATGAAGAAATTACGAATCCTGTAAGTGTTTTAGTGTAGGCTAAAGCTTAAATGCATGTAATTAACATTTATTGGCAAATTTGCATATACAAAGCCGGGACGATATAGCTAATGGCAGGTGCTACAGTTTTCCTGTGAGGTTTGAACTAATAGAGAAAGCGAAAATTTCGTTTGTTTGAAGATACGCTGAGCTTTGTTTTACTATACTGAGTTACTATTGCCAATTACTTCGAGCGTGTATTTTACATTTGAACTTCGATGACTTTTAAATGGGAAAATGATTGACTTTTTCTTGAAGTATCTATAAGGTGACTGAAGATATAATTTACTCCGTTGATGATACTGAGTGAGTCTAATATTTTATTTAAAGGATTATAAATTTGATTCTGTTGTAAACAATTGTTCCTTAAATTTTCACCAACTTAAAGTTAGTCCCGAAGAAAAGTATACTCAGGAAAATACTGCTGCCGCAAAATATCGATTTTCGATAGGACTTTGATTTAAAGTCTGGTGCTATTGCATAGTGTCAGTGGCTTCACCTTACAAAAGAACATATGCTATAGAAGTCCTGGTTGTTTTAGCAAATTCAAAACTTCATCTGGAAAATTTATAGTATTCACGTTGCACACATTTTGAACTTGGTGTCGATCATTTCTTCCCATCTAACAGAATCCAGCGTGTCATTAATAAACTAACCTCTTTTGAAAATGATCCGTTTACAAAACTGTATAAGTGTACCCAGTATTTGGGCATTTTGGATAAATGCTATCAGTTCCTGAACTAATGTTTGCATGTTATTCGAGACCACAATCGTATCAAGTGTTTATATACAACTTGTACCAAAATTCAGTGTCAAATCGAAACCCGGGAGTGGACTAATTTATTAATACACAGGGAAAGGTAATTTAAAAATCGGATTTTTTTTTGAAGATATACGCATTTTATTGAAAAAATGTCCAAAATAAAAAATACCCTAGACTACATTTTTCAGTAGTATAATTACAATTTTAAAAATATGATTGTTGAAATGTTTGTATTGCTAACCTAATTAACTATTTTATAAGGTATAATCCCAAATTAAATGTTGTTTTATCAGAAAAGAATATATTCTTACATTTATTAACAGAAATTTGGAGAAACAATTTTTTCAGTAAGTTTGACGTTTGTCGTTGTATAAAATATATACCTAAGCCACAAAAGGTACTTACCAACTTTGCAAAATGGTATAATTATTCTTCCAAAATTCCTATATAAAAATTCATGTAGGTACTCTTCTGAACAAGAATCGTTCCAAAATTTTCGACGGAGTTGAAATAAAGCGAATGTGAAAATTCTAATAAACGGCTATGAACATTTTATTATTAACACTGGAGCAAATGTTCAAACTGTTTGCCACCAGCTTTCATACATGCACGACATCGTCTTAAAAACGATCTTTTCACTTCGCCAATCGTGCCTAACGTTGCGAATCGATGTGTTCGACAACATACAAGATTCTTTGACGTAATTCACCAATTGTTGATATGGGTTTCGAATAAATCTTATCTTTCAGGGAACCCCAGTAAAAAAAGTCCAATGGGTTTAAATCGGGAAAGCGTGGTGGCCATCAAATTAGAGCAAGCGCTCGATCCAATGGTCTGCATCCTCTTGAATCAGATATTCTCTCACATAACGGACATCATAAGCAGCGCAACCGTCATTTTTGTACCACATTGTACGCAAAATGTTTTATGGCACATCGTCTAGCAGATTTGGGAGATGGTTTTGCAGAAAATCTAGATATATTTCAATATTCAAATTCCCTGTCAATTCAAAAGGTTCAATACTGCCATCGTTAAATATCTCATTTTACGTACAATGTGGTATTAAAATGACGGTTGTCCCACTCATTATGCCCGTCCTGTGCTAGAATATCTAAACCAGTAGTACGCAGAACGTTGTATCGGGCGCCTTGGTCCAATTTTATCTCCACCACGCTCTCCCGATTTAAACCCATATGAACAATAAGTGAATTAAGTCTAAACAATCATCAGTTCGCGATGTTAGACCAGATTGATTAAAAGTTCGCTCTTAAGAAGATGCCGTGCATGTATATTAATGCTGGTGACAAACTGTTAGAACATTTGTCATAGTGTTACCATAAACTTTTCATAACCGTTTATTTGAACTTTCACATTGTGACTTAATCTGGGATTGTAGCTTATAAAATATAGTTCATTATGTTACCAATACAGAGTTTCAGCAGTCAAATCTCAAACTAATAACTATAGTACTGAAAAATGTAGACTAGTGTATTCTTTTTAGACGTTGAATTTTGAGATACATACAACTTCTCAAAAAATTCTTATTACTGCGCCTGAAAATGAACCAAGAAATCGATCGTCTGTCGGGCAAACTCGCATGTTTTCGGTTATGTTGAGTATTTCTACTGAGGGCCACAAAACAACTTTTCTCTAACAAGTTATTAATTTTGTCAAATCGTGGGTTTGCAGGTACTATATATGTATACAATCGAGCAAAAATATCCTGCCAACTGCTGTATGTTCTGCGAAATTTCTTAGTTTCTATATACTGCATGTGGGGACCATACACGTGGTAGCTTCAAATCAGGTTAATGAGATATGACATAAAAGTCCCACTTATTCGAGAGTTTCGATTTCTTACGAGTAGAAAAAAAAATAGCGACAGCCACACCTAGCTTTCTTTAATATTGCTATTTTTTGTTCAAGGTTTCTCAAATCAGTCGCATTTTGAATGCCCATATGAATTCTCTACAGTGGATAGACAGGAACACTGCTCAAATAAGTTCACATCTGGAACAAATTACCAAAATACAAGATTCCAACAGGAGGAACTTTGCTCTCAATCATTCACTTAATCATTCATTCAATATGTAAATTTGGTATTTGTTGATTATTAAGGTATTAAATATTTTGTACTTGTATAATAATTTTGTTTAATAATTAAACTACAATTGATTCGATATTTTTATTATTAAATCTTAATAAGTTTTTAATATATAAGTTAATTGTACTATTTAAAAATAGTAATAAAGTCACAGTATAGACAAGCATGGATATATGATCCTAAAAATCAAAAAAGGTTCATTTTTTAACCTAGTTCAAAAAAATGAGGAAGTTAAAAATCTTCATATATTTCTATTGTTTGTTTGTTTTCAATGTGTTCAGTGATTACGTAAAACCGGGTTAAGTAATTTAGTTAGTTTAAACTGTATTATGGATGATCCCTAAGTGGTGTCATTATTACGATATTGTAATGTTTTTATTTTCACACACGGGTTCAGTTTAGTTCTTGGATTTATTTAAAAACACAGTCCAACTCACTTTAATTTATTTCCACTACTTTAACACGATTTATATTCACAGAAACTATTTACAATTTATCTTAACTATACAATACGACCGTCGAAAACAGAATGAATCCCATCGCCAGCTGTCCGTATTTGTATATTTCTCTTCGAATTATTCTGGCAAGTCAACGAACTATCGGGAAACTTCTGTCATGTGTTCTAGAGGCTTTAAGGGAATTCCCAGTAATGGCAGCGGTCGACCTGTTGAAAAACAAAATATTTCGGATTCTCAGAAGTATCGGAATACTGTCCCTTCCACGAATTGGTTGATGTCCAATTGCATCCGATTCCCGACAACGGGAAGTTTGGTGGAAGTAACAGTGAACGGTCTGGGCTGCGAATATTGAGACAGCATACCAGGATGTCGATGCCACTGAATCGAAAAATTATTTCCATCATACTTCTCACCACCCTCCAATTCAATCTATCCAACCCGCAGGCTATCTTTGGGACCGCCAATTTCATCAGATTCTTCTCCATTATCACATTCCTCAATTCTACCAGAGTCTTCCAAAGATCGCTGTAAGTTGGCTGGCCTGCGAGAATGTTTTCGTTACCAAATAAAAGATGTCTCTGGTACCCACTGGTTGTTTATCTTCAAGATGAAGGACCTTCCCACCACTGGATCTTGCTCCCGTAGCTTCTGGAACTGGCCGTACTTTTTGGGAAACACCTTGGCTATTCGGAGATCTCGAACCACACAATGAGCCAGGGCATATTGTATGGGCACCTCAAACAGGTCTCGGGGTTCCTCTCTCGTTACGTCGTGCTGCACTTTCTGCCCATCAGAGTACAGTGCCATAAACTGCTCGAAGGTCATCTCGTCATCGGGTGGTTGGATGCTGCGGACTTGGGCTTGGTCAACTTCGCTGTAATGACTTCCGGCATAAGGGGCTAACCTGTTGAAATGTACCACCTTTAGTTTTCCCCGAGGTAGCTTCTTTATTCTGTAGACAACATCGTTGATTTTCTTCACAATTTGGTACGGGCCTTCCCAAGATCTCTGTAGCTTGGGCGAATATCCACGACGACGTTGCGGGTTATACAATCAAACAACCACTTCGAATTCTCCGCCCTCGGCTCTGATGTAGGCTTCCTTCATTCGGGCACTGGCATTTTCGATGTTTAACTGGACTTGTTCATGAATGTCTTTCATCTTTTGACGTAGCTGGCTGACATAGTCTTCACCTGCGGTCTCTTCTCCTGGGGGACATCCAAACTTCAAATCGCATGGTAGTCTTAATTCTCGTCCCATGATAATACTGGCCGGGGTCTGACCCGTGGACTCGTGTACAGACGAACGATATGCCATTAGAAACAAGTGCAGATGCTGGTCCCAGTCTTTTTGGCGGTCAGAGACTATCTTTGACAAATGGCGGTTAATGGTTCTATTCATCCGTTCAACCATTCCATCGTATTGCGAGTGTAATACTGTCGTCCGTGTTTTATTGATCTTCAAGAGCTTGCAGACGTCTTGGAAAAGAGTAGACTCGAAATTTCTACCTTGGTCTGAGTGCAACTCCAAGGGAACACCAAAACGACTGACCCATTCCTTGACAAGGACATCAGCAACGGTCAAGGTTTCTTGATTCGGCAAGGCATACGCTTCGGGTAATTTATTAAAATAGTCCATCACCACCACAATGTATTTGTTTCCAGAGTCGAATTCAGGAAATGGACCGGCAGCATCAATGGCTACTCTTTCGAATGGACTGCCCACGTTATATTGCTTCATGGGAGCTTTTGGTCGCTTCTGAGGCCCATTATTTGTTGCACAATCCGTACATTTCCGGGACCTCTCCTTAACGTCTGCTTGTCATTTCACCCAATAGAAGCGTTCTCTCAACTTCCCCAGGGTTTTCGTTACTCCCAGATGTTCTCCGGTTGTACCGTCATGTGGTTCTCGCAAAACCTCTGGTCTCCTATTTTTAGGGACTACAATCTGCTTTCTGCCCTTGCCTTCCTCTGGAGTTTCCAGGACGCGCTTCAGAAGTCCATTCTCCAGGATGAGGGGGTTCCACTGAGCCCCAGTATGACTTAATGGTGGGCGAGAAACGGGAAATCTCCTGTCACATAGGTTTGCGGTCTTCTTCCTTCCACCTGATAACCTCTTATAGCTCTGGATCTAATATTTGGTCGATGGCGGTAGTTCTACAGAGAACAGCCCCTTTTTTTCAGCTCGCTGACAATGTTTACAATCATCAGAGCATGGTCTCCTCGATAAGGCATCAGCATTCTTATGGCCTGGTCCTGCGTGATGTTCAGTCGCGAAGTCCATCTGGCAAGTTGTCCTTCGGGATTTTTAAACTGCATGAGCCACTTCAGTGCTGCGTGATCAGTCCTCAGGAGGAATCTTTTACCATAGAGGTACTTGTAGAAATGTTCCCCCTTTACCACAGCCAAAAGTTCCCGGCGAGTAACGCAGTAATTCCGTTCTGGCTTGGACAAAGTCTTGCTGAATTAGCCGATGACCTTCTTCTCCTGACCGTCTTGGATCTGCGAAAGCACTGCACCAGTTCCGACATTGCTTGCGTCGTTATCCAAAACGAAGTTCTCATCTGTCATCGGGTAACTTAAAACGGGGGCACTTGTCAATGCTCTTTTCAATATCTCGAATGATCGCTGACATTCCTCATCCCACTGGTACTGCACCTTCCCCCCTGTGAGTCTAGTAAGTGGCTTGGCGATGTTGGCAAATCCGGCTACGTACCGACGATAGTACGTGCATAACCCCAGGAAACTTCTTAACTGGTGGATATCTCTAGGTATCGGTCATTCCTGGACAGCTTTGACATTCTGTTTATCAACAGCTACAACCTCTGCGGAAACCACATGTCCAAGATATTGCACCTCTTCTTGGAACAGCTGGCACTTCTTCGGGCTTAACTTTAGTCCGGAACTTCGAAGTCGCCGAAACACCTTCTCCAGGTTCTTGATGTCTTCAAATGATCTTCCAACCACGATAATGTCGTCAAGATACACCAGACATGTTTTCCATGAAAGCCCTTTTAAAACTTTCCATAAATCTTTCAAACGTCGCTCGAGCATTACATGACCCAAACGGCATCACCGTGAATTAGTAAAGTCCTGAGCCGATGGGAAAAGCAGTCTTTTCTCGGTCTTCTTTAGCAAGTTCCATCTGCCAATAACCGCTCTTCAAGTCCAGGGTGGTAAACATCTTCGATCCAGTAGGGGATAGCTATCTTTCTTCGTTGCGTGATTTAGTTGCCGATAGTCCACGCAGAATCGTCTTTCTTTTTTACCAAGACACCTGGAGAAGCTCAAGGGCTATTGGATGGTTCAATAGCACCTTCGTCCTCCATTTCGTGGACTATCTTATCGGCCTCTTCTCTTTTGGCTAGGGGTAGTCTTCTCGCCGACTGTCGAATAGGCTGAGCGTCCCCGGTATTAATTTTATGTTTCACCAGATCGGTTCGTCCTCTTTTGCCGTTCCCTACATGGAAGATATCCTGGTACTTTGGTTTCAAATTCTTTGATGAATCGGTGATAAGTGTTTCCAGATCCTCAGATAGTTAGCTGGTGGTATTTCTGCATGGTGTGTGCTTCTGACTACAGAGGAAACTGTTGATCAATGGCCCAAAGTTGTTCCTTTCTTTAACGCAACCGAGTAATGATTCAGGTCCATAACCCTTACTGGCACAATCTCCATGGCACAAAACATAGTCTTTCCCAGTGCGATTCCTCTGCCTACGTTTCCGTCGTTAAGTTCAGGATCAAGCATCATTACTGTTTCAGCTTTAGCTTTCCCATCTAGGCAAGCATCTACGATGATTTCAGCTCTTTCCGGAACACTTACATCCTCTGCCAGGATTGCTCGATTATATCATCTTTCTTATGAAGCACCACTTCTTCCTCATTCACTCGCAGAATTCCATCTTTAAAGTTTAACTGGAATCCCTTGGAGCTCATGACATCCATCCCAATGATGACTTGGTCTTTGATGTCCGCCATTAATGCCCGATGTTGGAATGCTGTATTTCCCAAGACCATTTCAACCTCTATTTCACCATGGACTTTCGCTACTTCTCCTGTCGCTGTTCGCTGTTGCCATTTTGTTGGTTTTATCATCGTCTCTAAAACTACTTTGGGCCTTATAACTGTTTTTGTCGCACCTGTATCCAGCAGCATTGCACATTGCTTCTTATTGATAAAGCCATCTACAAAGACACTGTTAACGTGGTTGCGTAGCGAAGCGAGATATGCGTTGACAGTTAAGGCTTGTTTGCTACAGGTCGACGATGGTTCCTTTACATTGGCATTTTTTAGTTTCCCCGGCGAGGAAGTCTGGACTCCGTTGCTCTCCTTGCAACGACTCTGGACATGTCCTACCTTACGACACTTCCGACATCTCACTAGTCTTTTTTCGGTAAGGACTTCTTCTATTATCTTTCTTACAGAGGCTTCATCGTTTCCGCTATCTGATCTTTTCTCCGCCCAGTTTTCGAACTCTGGCTTGACCTCTGCAGGTATTTTTCGCTGCCTCGAATTCTAAAGCTCGAGCCAATACATCTACTAATTGAGTCGGCCAAGCTAGGGTCAATGCTTGTCTGATCAAAAAATATGAATTTTGCTTAAAAGGAAAATAGCGTTATTTTTGGTTATATCAAAAATTGTTATTAAACAAAGGTAACTAGAATGATCCATTTTCCTCAAGTACGGAAAATTTCTCTACTGCAGCACTAAGAATCGCAAACAAATCCGAATTCCTATTCAAAATTATGTAATATTTGACATTTAAAAAATGTTTTTCGTAGAAGACAACATTTGAGCATTGGAATTCTGTAACTCATGATCGAAACAGAACGTTTATGTTCCTAATACTAACTTTTCGAGCTTTTTCAATCCATTGAACGCACGACAATATATAATTTCTAGTCGAGAACCTTTATCAGTTGCGCTGATGTATATAGTACATATAACTGAATTTAATATTTTATCGGGAAATGAATTCCGACATCCACGAGTTTCGGGAAAATCTTTCCCTGTGATTCCTAGGATAGAAATCGCACCAACAAAATTCGTAGGTTTACTAAAACCTGTCAAAGAGATTACGATACTAACTTTTCGAGATTTTTCAATCCACTGTACTGAACTGAACCTTGCGTTCCATGGATTGAAAAATCTCGAAAAGTTAGTATCATAATTTCTTTTTTCTAGGACAGAAATCTCACGGAAATGGCGTTACACACAGTTTGATTCCCGGTTTGGAGTCTCTGTTAGCTAGATTTTCCTGAAACTCCTGGATGTCGGAATTCATTTCGCGATGAAATATTAAATTCAGTTATATGGACTATATAAATAAATAATTATTCGAGAATTCAATCAGTTGAGGGAAGCGCAACTGATAAAGGTTCTCGACTAGAAAGTATAGATTGTCTTGCGTTCAATGGACTGAAAAATCTCGAACAGTTAGTATCGTAATTTCTTTTACAGGTTTAGTAAACCTACGATTTTTTTTCTTGTGATTTCTTTACTAGGAATCATAGAGAAACGGCGTTACACACAGTACGATTCCCGATTTGGAGTCTCTGTGAGCTAGATTTTCCTGAAACTTCTGGATGTCGGAATTCATTTCGCGATAAAATTTAATAAATTTATATTCTAAGTATTTTACACCGTCAAAAGTCACTACACGCTTGCCAAATTGGGCTACTTATCGCGAATTAGGAGATTTTCTTTATACTTTGGATACTGAATTAACAAGTTTAAACTCTTTTTATTTCCTCGTATTAGCAATCGTCAGAATTAATTTGAAATATTATTATATGGTAAAAATTTGAATTCAATTTGAATTCCAATCACCAAGATCATTTAGAACAGTCTCCGAATAATCAATAGTTGGTGGTATAGCTTAAAATAATATATTATATTACCGTGCTCGTTTAATGGGGTTCAATTTAATATATATATATATATATATATATATATATATATATATATATATATATATATATATATATATATTGTTACGAAATTTACCCAAAGCCGACCCTGTGTCATTTCAGCACGACAACAAACGCTTTAAGAGAAAAAAATACGATTCTCGAAAAGACTCGACAGCGGAAGGAGCGATGATGATTTCTACTGGAGAATTCTACGCTGGTGATATAAAAGAAGAACGCCACTATCGCCAGGCAGTGATACCGCGACGACTAGCTTATATGGGATTGTTATTGTATTTTTGAATCAGCTGTTTGAATGTAAATAAAGTTCTAGAATAGTGAAACTGGATATTAGTTTTATAATTTTTTTAAATTGAACCCACGAAGTATATTACATTTGGTGATCAGAAGTAAAGTAATTTGATTTATGGAAACCCGTAGTATGGACGAAACTACCAAAAAAATAGTCAAGCAGGTTACAGAGGGACTGGACAAAAAAATTGCACAGATTCTAGAAAAACGTGACAAGAAGGAAAAACAACATCAAGAAGAAATTCAACAAAGGTTAGTAAAATCTTTTGATGAAAAACGTAAAATAGAATTAGAAAATCTTGTCACTACGATGGAAGAAAAACAACAAAATCTTGTTTCCACGATGGAAGAAAAACAACATAATTTAATTGAAGGATTATTCTCAAAATTGAATGAACAGAGACAAATTGATTTTAAAATATCTGAAGAAAAACAAGATCAAACTGAAGAAAAAAGACAAATGCAATTTGAACAACTAATGCACATAGTATCACAAGTTAATGAAACAGTTAATGAAAGAATGCAAATAGTTGAATCAGACATAAAAGAAATAAACGACGACATAAAGATCCTAAAAAGTAATGTGGAGACTCTTGAAATCAAAGTAGATGACATCGATTCCATCCAGAGCCAGGTGAAATTTGAAATCAGTTCCATTAAAAACACGGTACAAAGTGAAGTACAAGATAAAATCAGTGCCATCCAAAACAAGGTAGAAACAGAAATCAAAAAAATGCAACAGGACTTACAGCGAGGAAAATATCAGCACACCGTGAGTACCAAAGGTTCCTTTAGTAAACCACCCACATTCGACGGCAGTTCATCTTGGCCCATGTATAAACGACAATTTGAGGCCGTGGCTACAGCTAATGGATGGGATAATCAAGAAAAATCTACTTCTCTGGTAATTTCGCTAAGAGGTCCGGCCCTAGAACTCCTCCAAAGCATTCCAGTCGATGAACAAGGTAATTTCGACAAGATCATCGCCATCCTAGACAAACGCTACGACAATCAATCCTTGAGCCAGGTATACCAAGTCCAACTCAGTGGAAAAACGCAAAGATCCGGTGAAAGCCTTCAAGAATTCGAAGCAGAGATTAGACGGTTAGTACACTTGTCCTACCCAGACCTGCCAGAGGAAACGAAAGACCAGTTGGCCACACAGAGTTTCATAAACGGCATCAGAGATGTGGAAGTACAAAGAAATTTAAGACTGAGTGGCGTCAAGAAAAGTAGTGAAGCTCTACTTCGGGCTTTGGAAGTAGAGGCCGTCATGAACATGTCCAAGCCGAGGGCCCGAGCAGTTTCCTTCAACCAGGAAGACTCAGAGTCACCATTTCAAGCGCTGCTGGCTGGTCTGAACAAAATATTAGAACGGTCACAAAGAACTCGCACCAGAGGGGCATGTTACCGCTGTGGACGGACAGGGCATTTCCAACGTGATTGTCGAGTGAGGCCACCTGAACGATCACCGACCAGGGGTAACCAACAAAACAGCCACATGTCCAGGGACCGTCAGTCAGTCAGCATAGGGGGGCGAATGCTGACTGTCCCCCCACCAGCCCCCAAAAAGTTATCCATCCGGGGATTTTGCAGAGATAGCGGCAGCCTAGTCATCAGAGGTACCATCAATGGGCGAGCAGTTACCATCACCATCGACACCGGCGCCGCTGTGTCCATTGCCAAGTCCAGGGTCTTGAGAGCATCAGAAATTCAGCCAGTTACTAATAACATCCAGCTCAGAACGGTCACCGGCGGGTCCATGTCAATACAGGGTGAGGCAGATGTCATGCTACAGATAGGGGACAACATGATCCGGCATAGGGTCCTGGTAGCGAATATTGAGGACGATTTCATACTGGGAATGGACCTAATTAGCCAGCATGGATTTATGTTCGACCCGAGATATGATGTTCTTCGGTTCCTAAATGAGGAATTTGTATTGACACGGCCCGTCAGCACATCCGTCACGCCCATAAAAATTGTGGCAAAGTCTTCAGCTAGAATTCCCGGTCGAACGGAACAGATTATTCATGGGCAGCTAGACAGCAATCCTGGGAGCTGCGTTGGAATGGTGGAGCCCGTACACTTAGCTCATGACTACTTGGTTGGACGGGCTATAGTTAAAACCGGACGAGATATACCAATCAGAGTCCTGAATTTGTCCAACAACGACATCAGAATTGCCAATGGTCAAGAGATAGCTTGTTTCGAGCCAGTAGAAACCATCATCAATTGTGAAGAAGAGTACCAGACGTCGGTGAAGGGGACAGGGCCCGATAAAGAGTTCCTACAACAGTTTGTTGACAACTTGACACACTTGACACCAGAGAACCAGAAGAAAGCAAAGCAATTTTTCACAAAACACTGGCAAATTTTTAACAGTAAAAATGGAACCACCGGTCGCACCAACATCATCCAGCATCGAATAGATACCGGAAAGGCTCAACCCATCAGAATACCACCTAGACGACTACCATTGGGGCAACAACAGGCAGTCGAGGAAAACATCGAGTCCATGTTACAAAATGGAGTTATTGAGCCATCCATCAGTCCATGGTCTGCTCCCGTCGTGCTAGTTAAAAAGAAAGATGGAACCACCCGATTTTGCGTGGATTACAGAAAGCTGAATGATGTCACGAAGAAAGACAGCTATCCACTACCCCGAATCGATGACACTTTGACCACACTAGCAGGCTCCCGTTGGTTCTCCACACTAGACCTAAAAAGTGGATATTGGCAGGTTAGTCTGCACGCAAACGACAGAGAGAAGACAGCGTTCACCACCAGTAAAGGGCTGTTTCTGTTCACGATCATGCCCTTTGGGTTATGTAATGCACCCGCTACATTTGAGAGGCTAATGGAGTATGTACTGAGCGGGTTAACAAGGAGGACGTGCTTAGTGTACCTCGACGACATTCTAATCATGGCCCAGACATTCGACGACCATCTGAAGAACCTGGGCGAAGTATTCTGTAGGATTAATAACGCCAACCTGAGACTCAATCCGAAGAAGTGTTCCTTGTTTCAAAAAGAAGTAGAGTTTTTGGGCCACGTAGTGTCCGAGTCAGGAATCCGCACCAACGAAGACAAGATAGAAGCCATCCGTGATTGGCCAGTTCCAAGAGACAAACATGAACTCCGAAGCTTCTTGGGCCTCTGTTCATACTACCGTCGTTTTGTTGAGGGATTTGCCACCATCGCCGCCCCTCTACATCGGCAGACCACTGATAAAGAGACCTTCCATTGGAATCAGGATTGCGAAACATCATTCAGGCGACTGAAGGCAGCACTATGCTCCAGCCCAATCCTAGCCTTTCCTACACAGTCCGGCAAGTTCATCTTAGACACCGACGCCAGCAACACAGGTTTGGGGGCCGTCCTATCCCAGGTGCAAGATGGTGAAGAGAGGGTGATCGAGTACTACAGCCGTGGATTCTCGAAGCCAGAAAGAAATTATTGCGTCACCAGAAAAGAACTTCTTGCAATAAAAAGGGCTGTGGACCATTTCCACAAATACCTGTATGGTCGCCATTTCTTAATCCGAACAGATCATGCCGCACTCAAATGGCTGCTGGACATGAAGACACCGGAAGGACAACTGGCCAGATGGATGGAGAAATTACAGCAATACGACTTCAAGGTGGAACACCGTGCCGCCCGTTGCACAATAATGCCGATGCCCTATCCAGAAGACCCTGTAGAGCGGAATGCAAGCATTGTCTGAAGACGGAACAGCGAGAGGGTATCTCCATCAGGCAGATCCGAGTACAGGCCAATGAAGACTGGACAACGGAACAGTGCATCCAGGACCAAATGGCTGATCCAGACATCGAACCAATCTTGTCACTCAAAATGAGAGGGGCACCCAGGCCACGATGGGACGAGGTAGCTAGATACTCCGGGGTGCTGAAATCGTTTTGGGCTCAGTGGGACTCTCTAATAGTAGACAATGGAATGCTCAAGCGAGTTTGGGAAAGCGCTGATGGACGAGAAACCAAGTCCCAACTGGTAGTTCCGAAGAAAAAGGTACCAGCCATCCTGACCGAAGTACATGATGGAATTACCGGAGGCCACCTGGGCATGAAAAAAAACCCTAGACAAAGTTCGCCAGCGGTACTACTGGGTGAATTACTTCGAAGACGTCAGAGCCTGGTGCCGCAAATGTGCCACATGTGCCGACAGTAAGGGCCCGAAAACCCGAACCAAGGGCAGAATGCAGCAGTACAATGTGGGCGTCCCATTTGAGAGAATTGCCATCGATGTCGCCGGTCCGTTTCCCGAGTCTGAGAGGGGGAACAAATACATTCTGGTCGCAATGGATTACTTCAGCAAATGGCCTGAGGCATATGCGATACCCAACCAAGAGGCAACGACGGTAGCGACGGTGCTAGTAGAACAACTATTCAGCAGGTTTGGCGTCCCGATGGAATTACATTCAGACCAGGGGCGTAACTTCGAATCGAATGTATTCCAGAAGGTCTGCACGATGTTGGGGATCAGGAAAACGAGAACAACACCATTACACCCACAGTCAGACGGAATGGTGGAAAGATTCAACAGGACCTTGGAACAACACCTATCCAAGGTCATCAGCAATAACCAGCGTAATTGGGATGTGCATATTCCCCTATTCCTGTTGGCATATCGCTCTGCCGTACATAATAGTACAGGCCTGAGCCCAGCCAGGGTCCTATTCGGAAAGGAGCTGCGATTACCCTGCGATTTGGCATTTGGCTCCCCCGAAGAACCTCCCCAAGACATCGACGATTATGCCGACCAGCTCCGACATAACATGCTGGCAATACACGAATTAGCCCGAACGCAGATGTTGGCCACCAGTGACCGGATGAAGACGCGATACGACCTCAAGGCCAATTCAGTCGGGTTCCAGGAGAGGGACAAAGTCTGGTTGTACAACCCCCAACTGAGCAAGGGTAAATCCCCAAAGCTTACACCCGCCTGGGATGGTCCATACGAGGTGGTCAAGAGGCTTAATGACGTCGTCTACCGAATCCGTCGAAACCCCAAGGCTAGATTGAAGGTGGTTCATTTAGATCGACTCGCTCCCTACCATGGAGGGGATGTTTCTGATCGGGACGATCAGAATTAAAGGGGGGGCAGTGTTACGAAATTTACCCAAAGCCGACCCTGTGTCATTTCAGCACGACAACAAACGCACGACAGCGGAAGGAGCGATGATGATTTCTACTGGAGAATTCTACGCTGGTGATATAAAAGAAGAACGCCACGATCGCCAGGCAGTGATACCGCGACGACTAGCTTATATGGGATTTTTATTGTATTTTTGAATCAGCTGTTTGAATGTAAATAAAGTTCTAGAATAGTGAAAGTGGATATTAGTTTTATAATTTTTTTAAATTGAACCCACGAAGTATATTATTATATTATATATATATATATATATATATATATATATATATGTTTTAGGTGGTTTCCGGGAATTCATCCGCGTAGTTGATAACTGATCCCTGCCGGGATCGATGGTAAAATGACGACGTTTTGGCAGAGTCACATCTGCCCTCTTCAGGTCGGTTCGCATAATTCTCGTAGCCTTCTGCTTTCGCTTCTATATTTTTGATTGAGAAATCTTAGGTTTTTGGGACCATTGAAATAATTCTAATTTAGGTTGTTGTGGTAATTATTATATTTTACGTACGTTTCGACCAATTCTTGGTGTTTTTCAAAAATTTTGTTTTTTGTAAATTAATGACAACCTATGAAATATATAAATAAGCAAAAAACTAGTCAAATAATAAAATACTGTTACTTACATAATTTTACACACACTTAAACACTGTAAATAAAATTAACATATTTGAAAAGTATTGCACCACTACAACCAAATTTATCTGTCTGTCTTATGGTGGTCAAAATGCAAGTTGTGTTCGCCTCTTCGGGCCGCAAAGAAATAAATCACTGGTTCGTTTGAAATTTTAAGTGTTTGGTCATATACAAGGAAGGTATAATTATTTATCAGTTTGTTTCTTTAAATAGATTGCTGTATATTGTGCTTAGATTTTTGAATAGCTGCGATGTTTGACCGATATATTATGTTACAATTTACAAATTATACGAAATACCTTGTAAAAATTGTAAATGGACATATATCGGTCAAACATCGCAGCTATTAAAAAATAGACTTAATGGTCATAAGTACGAGAAAAAAAAAACGCCTTAACTAATCACATGATATAAACAAAACACACTTTTTACTGTGAAAAAACTAAAATTTTGCAAAGTGAATCAAATCAAATTAAACGGGAAATATATGGAATGATATATATTGTTACGAAATTTACCCAAAGCCGACCCTGTTTCATTTCAGTACGACAACAATCGCTTTGAGATAAAAAATGGTTCTCGAAAAGACTCGACAGCTGTAGAAGTGATGACTGATTTTACTGGAGAATTCGACGATGGGTTTATAAGGAAGCAGGCCACGATCGCGAGTTCAGTTGGTTGTATGAAGAGCTTATATTAAAATTTGTTATTGTGATATTTGAATCAGCTGTTTATTCATGCCCAGGTGGCCTCCGGTAATTCCATCATGTACTTCGGTCAGGATGGCTGGTACCTTTTTCTTCGGAACTACCAGTTGGGACTTGGTTTCTCGTCCATCAGCGCTTTCCCAAACTCGCTTAAGCATTCCATTGTCTACTTTTAGAGAATCCCATTGAGCCCATAACGATTTCAGCACGCCGGAGTATCTAGCTACCTCGTCCCATCGTTGCCTAGGTGCCCCTCTCGTTTTGAGTGACAGGACTGGTTCGATGTCTGGATCAGCCATTTGGTCCTGGATACACTGTTCCGTTGTCCAGTCTTCATTGGCCTGCACTCGTATCTGCCTGATGGAGATGCCCTCTCGCTGTTCCGTCTTCAGACAATGTCCGCATTCCGCTCTACAGGGTCTTCTGGATAGGGCATCGGCATTATTGTGTAAACGGCCGGCACGGTGTTCCACCTTGAAGTCGTATTGCTGTAATTTCTCCATCCATCTGGCCAGTTGTCCTTCCGGTGTCTTCATGTCCAGCAGCCATTTGAGTGCGACATGATCTGTTTGGATTGAGAAATGACGACCATAGAGGTATTTGTGGAAATGGTCTACAGCCCTTATTATTGCTAGAAGTTCTTTTCTGGTGACGCAATAATTTCTTTCCGGTTTCGAGAATCCACGGCTGTAATACTCGATCACTCTCTCTCTTCACCATCTTGCACCTGGGATTGGACGGCCCCCAAACCTGTGTTGCTGGCTTCGGTGTCTAAGATGAACTTGCCGGACGGTGTAGGAAAGGCTAGGATTGGGCTGGAACATAGTGCTGCCTTCAGTCGCCTGAATGATGATTCGCAATCCTGATTCCAATGGAAGGTCTCTTTCTCAGTGGTCGGCCGATGTAGAGGGGCGGCGATGGTGGCAAATCCCTCAACAAAACGCCGGTAGTATGAAGAGAGGCCCAAGAAGCTTCGGAGTTCAGGTTTGTCTCTTGGAACTGGCCAATCACGGATGGCTTCTATCTTGTCTTCGTTGGTGCGGATTCCTGACTCGGACACTACGTGGCCCAAAAACTCTACTTCTTTTTGGAACAAGGAACACTTCTTCGAATTGGGTCTCAGGTTGGCATTATTAATTCTGGAGAATACTTCCTCCAGGTTCTTCAGATGGTCGTCGAATGTCTGACCCATGACTAGAATGTCGTCGAGGTATACTAAGCACGTCCTCCATGTTAACCCGCTCAGTATATACTCCATTAGCCTCTCAAATGTAGCGGGTGGATTACATAACCCAAAGGACATGACCGTGAACTGAAACAGCCCTTTACTGGTGGAGAACGCTGTCTTCTCTCTGTCGTTTGCGTGTAGACCAACCTGCCAATATCCACTTTTTAGGTCTAGTGTGGAGAACCAACGGGAGCCTGCTAGTGTGGTCAAAGTGTCATCGATTCCCGGTAGTGGATAGCTGTCTTTCTTCGTGACATCATTCAGCTTTCTGTAATCCACGCCAAATCGGGTGGTTCCATCCTTCTTTTTAACTAGCACGACGGGAGCAGACCATGGGCTGATGGATGGCTCAATAACTCCATTTTGTAACATGGACTCGATGTTTTCCTCGACTGCCTGTTGTTGCCCCAATGGTAGTCGTCTAAGTGGTATTCTGATGGGTTGAGCCTTACCGGTATCTATTCGAATCTGGATGATGTTGGTGCGACCGGTGGTTCCATTTTTACTGTTAAAAATTTGCCAGTGCTTTGTGATAAATTGCTTGGCTTTCTTCTGGTTCTCTGGTGTCAAGTGTGTCAAATCGTCAGCAAACTGTTGTAGGAACTCTTTATCGGGCCCTGTCTCCTTTACCGACGTCTGGTACTCTTCCTCGCAATTGATGATGGTCTCTACTGGTTCGAAACAAGCTATCTCTTGACCATTGGTAATTCTGATGTCGTTGTTGGACAAATTCAGGACTCTGATTGGTATATCTCGTCCGGTTTGAACTACAGCACGTCCAATCAAGTAGTCATGAGCTGAGTGTACGGGCTCCACCATTCCAACGCAGCTCCCAGGATTGCTGTCTAGCTGCCATGAATAATCTGTTCCGTTCCACCGGGAATTCTAGCTGAAGACTTTGCCACAAATTTTATGGAGGTGACTGAACTGTTGACGGGCCGTGTCAATACAAATTCCTCATTTAGGAACCGAAGAACATCATATCTCGGGTCGAACATAAATCCATGCTGGCTAATTAGGTCCATTCCCAGTATAAAATCGTCCTCAATATTCGCTACCAGGACCCTATGCCGGATCATGTTGTCCCCTATCTGTATTTTTTAATAGCTGCGATGTTTGACCGATATATTATGTCCCTTTACAATTTACGAATTATACGAAATACCTTGTAAAAATTGTAAAGGGACATATATCGGTCAAACATCGCAGCTATTAAAAAATAGACTTAATGGTCATTAGTACGACAAAAAAAACGCCTTAACTAATCACATGATATAAACAAAACACACTTTTGACTGTGAAAAAACTAAAATTTTGCAAAGTGAATCAAATCAAATTAAACGGGAAATATATGAAATGATATATATTGTTATGAAATCTACCCATAACCGACCCTGTTTCATTTCAGTACAACAATCACTTTGAGATAAAAAATGGTTCTCGAAAAGACTCGACAGCTGTAGGAGTGATGACTGATTTTACTGGAGAATTCGACGCTGGGTTTATAAGGAAGCAGGCCACGATCGCGAGTTCAGTTGGTTGTATGAAGAGCTTATATTAAAAATTGTTATTGTGATATTTGAATCAGCTGTTGTATATTCGATGTAAATAAAAGTTTCTAGAAAAGTGAAAGTGAATATTAGTTTTATAATTTTAAATGGAACCCACGGACTTTTCAACAATATATATATATATATATATATATATATATATATTTATATATATACAGAAACAACCATGTACTGTAAATGCAAAAAGTGATACCAAAAAACTAAGCACAATATACAGCAATCTATTTAAAGAAACAAACTGATAAATAACTATACCTCCCTCGTGTATGACCAAACACTTAAAATTTCAAACGAGTGATTTATTTCTTTGCGGCCCGAAGAGGCGAACACAACTTGCATTTTGACTATCATGAGACAGGCAGATAAATTTGGTTGTAGTGGCGCAATACTTTTCAAATATGTTAATTTTATTTACAGTGTTTAAGTGTTTGCTTATTTATAAATTTCATAGTTTGTCATTAATTTACAAAAAAGAAAATTTTTGAAAAAGAACAAGTATTGGTCGAAACGTACGTAAAATATAATTACCACGAAAAACTAAATTAGAATTATTTCAATGGTCCCAAAAACCCAAGATTTCTCAATCTCTCTCTCTCTATATATATAATTAACATATTTGAAAAGTATTGCGACACTACAACCAAATTTATCTGCCTGTCTCATGATAGTCAAAATGCAAGTTGTGTTCGCCTCTTCGGGCCGCAAAGAAATAAATCACTCGTTTGAAATTTTAAGTGTTTGGTCATACACGAGGGCGGTATAATTATTTATCAGTTTGTTTCTTTAAATAGATTGCTGTATATTGTGCTTAGTTTTTTGGTATCACTTTTTGCATTTACAGTACATGGTTGTTTCTGTATATATATATATATATATATATATATATATATATATATATATATATATATTGTTGAAAAGTCCGTGGGTTCAATTTAAAATTATAAAACTAATATTCACTTTCACTTTTCTAGAAACTTTTATTTACATCGAATATACAACAGCTGATTCAAATATCACAATAACAATTTTTAATATAAGCTCTTCATACAACCAACTGAACTCGCGATCGTGGCCTGCTTCCTTATAAACCCAGCGTCGAATTCTCCAGTAAAATCAGTCATCACTCCTACAGCTGTCGAGTCTTTTCGAGAACCATTTTTTATCTCAAAGCGATTGTTGTACTGAAATGAAACAGGGTCGGTTATGGGTAGATTTCGTAACAATATATATCATTTCATATATTTCCCGTTTAATTTGATTTGATTCACTTTGCAAAATTTTAGTTTTTTCACAGTCAAAAGTGTGTTTTGTTTATATCATGTGATTAGTTAAGGCGTTTTTTTTGTCGTACTAATGACCATTAAGTCTATTTTTTAATAGCTGCGATGTTTGACCGATATATGTCCCTTTACAATTTTTACAAGGTATTTCGTATAATTTGTAAAATTTGTAGTGGCGCAATACTTTTCAAATATGTTAATTTTATTTACAGTGTTTAAGTGTTTGCTTATTTATAAATTTCATAGTTTGTCATTAATTTACAAAAAAGAAAATTTTTGAAAAAGAACAAGTATTGGTCGAAACGTACGTAAAATATAATAATTACCACGAAAAACTAAATTAGAATTATTTCAATGGTCCCAAAAACCCAAGATTTCTCAATCTCTCTCTCTCTCTCTCTCTCTCTCCATATATATATATATATATATATATATATATATATATATATATATATATATATATAGAAGCGGCATATTCTCAACTTTTTATCTTTATAAATTATATGTTGTATGAGCTCCAGCAGCCGTATTCTGTAAGTCCTTATACTTATAACATTACGATAGAACGCTAAATTATTAAATGTTTTGTGACTCCGAATCGGTTTTTGCCTTATTATGACATATGATATGGTCCAGCTGCCAATAATTCCAATGGTGAGAAAACGATCCGTTTCGAAATTAACGAGTTACAGAATCCCGATGCAGGACCAACATTTTCAAGGGTAATAATATAACAACCTAAACGTAGGTTTGGCTGTCATATTGTTACGAGAATTCAACCGACAGCTGGTGCAATCGGCCGTCAACCAATTCGTGGAAGAGATATTATTATGATACTTCTAGGAATCCGAAATGTTTCGTCTCTCAACAGGCCGACCGCTGCCTTTACTGGAAATTCCTTTAAAGCTTCCAGAACACATGAAAGAAGTTTCCCGATAGTTCGTCGACTTGCCAGAATAATTCCAAGAGAAATATATAAATACGGACAGCTGGCGATGAGATTGAGTATTCAGTTTTCGACGGTCGTATACTTAAGTAGATATAAATTGTAAATAGTTGTTGTGAATATAAATTGAGTTAAAGTAGTGGAAATAAATTAGAGTGAGTTGGACTGTGTTTTTAAATAAATCCAAGAACTGAACCCAAGTGTAAATATAATATATAACTAAAAATTATAAAATAAATAAACTTAGTTCAATAAAAAAATACTCGAAAAAGCAAATCAAAAGTAACTTAACTAAAAACCATGAAATACTATTGTTCTGCAACAGTTAAATACTTATAGTCGCTGCAAATTAGAACTTTAACAATATACCTACTGTATTATTGAAAACATATTTATTTTGTGTTATTTTGAAGTCTGTTTTCCTTTTTGTATACGTTATTTAATTGAAATGTGTCAAAAATGGCTTTAATCTCTATTAAAAAAGCGAAGAGAGTTTTTTATTTTCTACTAGTACCAACGTATTGGACAATTATATAGAATTTCAGTAATTTTCAAACAAATTCATATCTACTGATGAAAAGCAAATATGGGGAATAGATTAGAATAAATAAGAACCGAAATTTGCCTACATATATACTTCAAGGAATTTAAGTCTATTTAGGTATTAATACATTGTGTTCTCATCACCTACATTCATTAATATTTGCAGCCAACAGCACGAGTTAGTTAAGTGGACTAGTTTAAAAAAACTAGGAGCAAAATACCAGGCATACAGAAATTCTTTAACACATCTGTGAGAAAGGTCCTCAGTTTTGACAAAAAACGCGGAGTGTCATGCTAATATGTTCAAAAATATTCGGAATCTTCATACATCCTTTGCAAATAACATTTATCAGTGTCATATATTTTAGATGTCTATCCTCTGACAAATTGCACCCTCAGGCCTTATTAATTTCAAAAAGATTTTTCATTATTCTTATGTCTAAAACCATGAATAATTTAATTATAATCACCTGCCTTCATTAATATTTGCAGCCAACAGCGCGAGTTAAGTAGGCTAGTCTAAAAAAACTGGGAGTAAAATACCAGACATACAGAAATTTTTTAATACATCTGTGAGGAAGGTCTGCTTTAGTCAAGAGTTCCATTGAAATCTGGAAAAACTGGGAAAAGACCTAATAACAGCTGAGACAATATTCACATAATATGTTAAGGGGTATGGAACACGGGAGAGAGACCAACGAACTGGGTTAACTCATTTCTACAAAATTTGGCCAAGTGCGAGTTGGACTTAAGGGTTCCATATCACCGTTTAGATTTATTATAAAGAAGTTAAATAATAATGTATATTTTTTCTAATATTCCAGTTCAGACAAACAGGGAATGAGTGAATTTTCTTATATTTTCATTCATCTCTTTTAAACTCTCCGTTTCAAATTTGCCAAAAATATACACTTTCATTTCGTACAACGAGCCTTTTCATTTTATCTGCTACATGATGCGCTTGATTTTCATACAAAATATTTATTTAATTTTCTAATTTGGTCCCCAAAATTGAGATTCGGATTCTCCCTTTATCTTACCAATAAACTTTCAGCGAAGTCCTATATAATCTTTTTTCTAAATTTTAGTCTCAATAGTTTAGGAGATAAACCGTCAAATTTTAAATAATAAATAAAATTAATCTTTGAAACAAATTATATTAAAAATACAAATAAACTATATTTATATTTCTTACGGCGTTTCCTTTCATTTGATACATGATGGATGAGCTTGAAAAAAATTAACATTTTATTTTTCTTTTAGGTTTATAAATTGCATCCCCCCAAATTTATTTTAGAAATATTTCATTCTTGTAAATCTTGAATGGGGCCCTATATTCTCATTTTTTTCCAAATTTTAGGCTCAGTAGTTCTGAGATAAACGAGGGAATATGTTGAATTTAGCATATTTGTCTTAATATATTTTCAAATTAAAAAAAGATTAAGACTTGTATTACATGATGCGCCAAAAAATATATTTTTTTAATTTTTATTTAATTTTATAATCTATCCTCAAAATTAATTTCGTAATTTATATTAGTTATTTACTTATTTTTCTCGTAAGTTAAAAAATGAGGCCTTATATTTCCAAATTTTTTCAAAATTGTAGATCATATAGCTTCGAGGATCCAGGGATATATTTTAAACAAATTATTTTAAAGATATGAAAAAATGTATTTGTATTCCTCATAATGAGCTCTCGATATTGAAAACACATGAGCCATCAAAAGCGGTAGTAGCGGACGAGTCGAAGTTTCTTTAAGGTACACACATGTAATAATAGTAATCTATATCTGGAAATGAAGGAATGATTTAGATAATTCTATACCTTGCAATGCAATCATACTTTCTGAAAAATCATATTTTCTCAAACTGTGCTCGGCTGATATCAAATTGAGTATAATGTAAAAAGGTAACAAAGATGAATCATAAAGAGCTTTTTATTATGCAAATAAGAATTATACACCAAATAGTAGTAGGCAGCAAAGGGATGTGAAGAGTTTAAGATGTCTTGAAATCGAAAGATGGAGGGACGTAACCATGGTATTTCAATTATTGTTTTTTTCTATTAATATTAAAATGAGAGGTAAGTTCAATTGTGAAGCAAAAAATTCTTAATTTGCATCTGAATTTATGAACAATATAAAATATTTGAAGATTTCACTAATTGCATACTAAAAGTGAAAATAACTGTAACAAAAATAAAATATTCCAATATTTGTAAATAAAATAATGTGTAATATTCCTACTTTTATATTTATTTAGAAAACAAAAGTAAATCGTTACAATAAATTATCTTTTATTTATTTGATAAGCAAAGTTATAAAAAAGACAAAATTGTTTTAAAACAGGCTTTTCAGAAACGTAATTATTCATTAATGAACAGAATGTGGCAGTTGATTTTCGTTGAAAGAGTTATCCTATAAAAAGATCAAAATGGGAACCGTACTTAGTTCTTGAGAATAATGATATTTTAATATCAGATTGTCACTGATCATTTTATATTTCAAACCCTAGCGAATGGGCTCGTCTGTTGCTACAGTTCTTGACACCCCTTAAGTTTTTAGTATCTATATGTACCTATTATACTCAAACTTTTGATAAACTGAGATGGGGATATTTAGGGCAACTCTTCTACTTGCCAAAACAGCTGTAAGAGTGATGGTTCGGCCGTCTGCTGAGGTAATATGGCTCTTTAAATATAGAGCTTCCTATGGTTTAACTGACATTTTGCAAAACTGCCAGTGTCTGTTTTTAGAAAATCCATTGGGTCTCTGAAGTTCATTGTAGTTAATAACAAATTTTCTATAATTGAAAGTAAACAAATTATAAACATTTTTTTCTTGGAATTTTCACTTTACACTGTACATTTTGTAGGTTTTTCATTTCTTTGCAACATTGCCCAACGTACGTAGCAAACACCATTTCACTGGTATAATTCCTTATTCCTTGAGCTTATAACTTAAAAAAACGAAAACGCATGTACAAACAAATATTGAATTTTATGCCAATAATTCATGTTTTATCGTGGAACACATTACTCTCTTCGAGGTGTCATTCCTTTGTACGAAAGACAATATACATAACATATATTGTTTCTTGTTAGGGAACCTTCATCAGTTGCGCTTCCCAGAATTGAATGTCCTCTCGAACACTTCTTTATGTATTTGATACATTTTGTTAAATTTGAAGACGCGAGATGTAAGACGGACATTTAGGATTTTCGAGAGAAATAGCACATAGAGGTTCCGAAAATCCTAGATGTCGGTCTTACATCTCGCGTCTTCAAATTTAACGAAATGTATCAAATACATAAAGAAGTGGGACATATTGTTGTTGATTTTATTCTATTACTAATTTTGTCATGTATTTTCGTAAATGACCCAGGTTATTCGCAAATACCGCTCTTTATTGAATATAAACAAGTTAAAATAAAAGTCAGAATTTGATTTGAAAATATTTAGTACCATTTTATATTACAATATATAAGGTATATAATATCTTAAATAAAGTACATTCACAAGTGCTATTACATAATAGGATTTATAGTTTAGTTATTATTGCCTCTATAATAATTCGTGATTTTATATTATGTTACTTTTACATGGGGCTTACATTAAAATTTTAATTAGCGATTCACATATGGCACGAATACAACCTAATTATTGCGTAACAAAAACTTGAAAATTTACATCTTACTTTTTAAAACATAGAGTATATACATCAAACCTAGATGTATGTACAATTCTAACATTAATACAAATTTGCCTACTCAATAGATAAATATAATGTTAACATAAATATACAAGAGGAAACTACAATATATTAAGTCATTAAAGCAAGAATTTACATTTGCTAGATATACATTATTTTTCGACCAGTTACTAAACAATAATACAAATGGAATAGCAAAACTTTATACTTAAAGCTTTAAATACTGTTTTTAGTACAAATTGATTTCTTAATCGGTCAGTTCGTTGGTGTGTAAAATTTGTGAATAAAAATGCAATGAGTTTATTTTATTTTCTTTTATTTGGATTAAAACGCTAATTTACTTGACATATTTACAATAAATAAATATTGTTATAAGTACTTATAATTGAAAGGGTTTGTATCCAGTCAAATTTCATTAATCCCGAATTTCGAAATAGCGGAGATTTACCTTGCTATAAGAATGCTTCAAAATTGTGTAAATAAACCAGGAAAATTAAATGTGTGGTATCAAAATTTTAGTACCCGAAACTATGTTTCAACTTAAAAACTTATACGCTTAAAACGATACAAAAAAGTAACTAATAATAAATATCACAGTGAATATAAATTAAACATTAACAAAAGTCTCCTAAGGGACAGAAAAGTATGTTCTTAAATGTTACTGCTGATCCTCTTAATTTCTCCTTTGTTCTAATACTTTCCATAATACATTTCTAATCTATTATTTTGTAAAATTCTTAAGTTTGTATAATACCTCCTTTATTTATGATATGCAAATGCTGTGCATAGGATATTCAAAAACGATTTTTAATAATTCAATGTCATATTTTAACATCCAGTCTGTCCTTTTCCTTTATATATATAAAAAACATCCTTCAGAATATTTAATTGGTACCTACACTTAGGATTCAATTATATAAAAAATCAAATTAGATCAATATTATACTCGATGTACATAACTATTAATGTTCTCCTTGTTAACTTTTCAGTTCTTCATCTTGGAATTACGGTTGGAACTCCGCTTAATTACTGTCATTGAACACTTCTTTGGACAGACAGTCTACCCTGAATGTAGGTAGCTATTTTGGCGATTACGTCAGTCAGGCAAAATTAATTACAGACATGCTCCTCTTTTCTTGAGCGGCATGTTTCACATACCACGTTGCAGCACCATATGAATTTACAGTTACACTGACCTTCAACGTCTCGTACCCTAGTTTGGTAACCTCTTCCGCAGCAGAGTAATCGACAACCATCCATTCCTGGACTGGTGCGATTGCAGATCCTTCCATGCGTTCCCAAAACATTTAAGCTGAAAAATATGAAAAATATGTAATGTTAAAATTTAAATAAATTGTCATCTAATATTATATGTTAATTATAGTTACAGCAATTCACAATGTAGTCTAGGACTAATTTGATAATTCTTAAGGTTTAAAAGATATATCATAACTGCAAATATTTGTTAGTATCGTTTTGCGGATGGAACTAGGTGGTCAAAGTTTTATTCTTCTGCTTGACATTTCGCCAAAATGTTATCTGGCCTATTAAAAAGTACATAGTCGAACTAATGTATATCTGAAAAAAAACGTAGACCATAAATATATGATACAGTTTTGCACCCTAACACTAAACCTAAGTTTAGTTTGGTTTGAGTTGTAAATTTGCAGAGGGGGCAGACTCATACGTGAAAAATCCGACACATTTCATCGAAATACTTCGCAAAATGGTATTACAACCAGAGTGTCTTCTAGTAAGCTTTGACGTAGTGTCGCTTTTCACCAACATCCCTATCGACGAAGCCTTTGAGATCATAATAGAAAAATACAAACTTCTTCAGCACCTTGTAAAATTAACAAGGCACTGTTTGATGAACACTTATTTTGTTACAAGAACCAACGATACAAAATACTGGAAGGAGCTCCAATGGGATGACCACTCTCACCAGTAATAGCAAACCTTTTTACATTGAGGAGTTGGCACTAACAACAGCAAGTCTTAAATCTAGTTTATGGTTGCGATATGTGGATGATACATTTGTGATTTGGCCTTATGGGAGGGAACACCTCAACACATTTTCAGATTACCGTAATGGCATCCATGACAAAATAAAATTTACCATGGTGGTTGAAACCAACAATCAACTACCATTCCTTGATGTTCTGATAAATAGGAAGGAGGATGGAACCTTTGGCCACACTGGCGGATCCAGGGGGTGGGCTAAGGGGCTGAAGCGCCCCCCTCCCCAATCATGTAAGTCAAGCCCCCCAACGAGATCAAGCCCGCCAATGACAATCCTGGATCCCCCTGCTTGGCCGTACAGTCTCTAGGAAAGCAACTCACACCAACAGATACCTTCATGCTAATTCTCATCACCACCGAGCCCAACTACAAGTTGTCGTCAAGACTTTAGTAACCAGATCACAAAGACTAACTGACTAGGATAACATCAAATAGGAAATACATAGTTTAAAAACAGCTCTAAGACAAACGGATTTACAGACCGAAATATACAAAAAGCCCTAACCCTAAATTCAAAACCGAGACAGGTAGATGAGAAGCATGAGACACCAATAAAGAAGGCTTATTTACCGTATGTGAAGGGTACCACGGACAATATTGCGATAATTCTACGGAGACACAATATCGATACTATTTTCCATACAGACAGAAAAATAAGCACGTTGTTGCGGACTCCGAAGACGAGGATCCCTTTAGTACAACAGGGAGTCTACGAAATTCCATGTGCAGATTGTCATAAAACCTATGTGCGGCAAACTAATAGAAGAATTCAAGCTAGACGTGATGAACACCAGAACGCCATAAGAAAGCAAGCTACTCAACATCTTAGTACTCGAGTAACAGAAGCGTAAGGTTACGAAAATTTTACCATCGATATATATATATATATAAAATCGAAGTTTTCTTCCGTTGTCCATCTGTTCGATTGTAGATAGTAGCTTTTGAAAAGAGCCGTAGACTCTATACATATACGGTGTTACAAAAAGGTATTGCCAAACCCGGGGAGATCAAAACTTTAGGAAAGTTGGAAGAAATTGGAAAACCCCGCAACCTCATCATCAAAATTAAGTGACTTGAAGCCTTGATTCGATGAAAGAATAATTAGGTTAGTTTCGTTGAAACGTCTAAACAAGTACTTTGTTTTCAGTAGCATAAGTTACAAACATATGATTCAAAAAATAAAATGTAAGTGTAAGGTGTCGAATAAAAAACATAAATTATCAGTGTTTGCGAAGATATTTTTTAATTCCTATCTATTGTCTTTCCACCAGCTAAGCGGATTTTCATTTGTTTCTATATGAAAGTAATTCTTTTTAAAATTGGCACTTGCATCATCAGGTCCTTTATCATGATCTTGATCACTTCATCCTCACTCGAGGAATCTAGCATGGCTTCGAGATCGTTTTTTAGAAATAACTTACTAGCTGTTTATATTATAAACTAAAGTCAATACGAAGCCCTATTCGGAAACAAGTTAAAAGTTAAACTCAAAAGTTCTTCTATACTTCAACAAACTCCAGTTGATATCATTAAGAAGATGAACTAGAAAAAACAACTAAAGACATCAAAAGCTTCACCATAACGAGAAAAATGTGTAGCTCAACATGTCGAAGTGTCAGTTGTCTTAATCATAAGGTAACAAATCGTGCCATTGATTCTACAGTACTGGAAATAGTTTAGTTAATTTTATTTAATCATCCCTTTGACCTTTATATCTAGAAATTTGATAATTAATTTGATATTTTACTATTATGCATACCCACTATATAGATTTTATAATAATAAACTCGTGCCTTAAAACAGTCTACACCAGTCAATAGAGATTTTTAAGTGACATAAAATTCAACAGCAGACCGTATTAGCCATCACGTAAATAATAGTTACTCGTAGCACTAAATTATTTGAGCCTTAAAAACCCCAAAACATGTTTTTTTTTTCGTTTTTTGCTTATTGTTTAAAAGGGAATGATCTGTTCATAATGCTGTCAATAGAAAAATTGTAGAGAATTAGAAAATCTTCAAAATGTGTGTTTATAAATTTTGATCGTAGCATTTTTCATAAAAAAAGTTGGAAAAACCAATAAAAAGTGAGTGATTTTAAAAAATTCATAAGTTTGTTATAATAACAGCTGGAACCTTAATCTGAGTCCTAATGACAGCTTATAATGTTTAGATTAATACTGTAGATCTTGCACAATTGCAATTTAAATGATTTGTATAAATATTTTGCAGAACACATCGTATTAACCATCTTTTGAAAACTCATAAAATGCACTTCACTTTGTATATCTTGAATTTAAGTTATAGTGCCGTAAAATATATTAACTGCTTTTGAAATTTGACTTAAACGACGGACCTTTATCTCCCCTCCGATGTCTTGCCGGTGACGGATCCAGTTAGTGCAAAAAAGTAATTTAATTAATACCAGTAAACTGTATACAGGTAACCATTAACTTAATAAACCAATGTAAAAATAGGCCAATATGGGCATGTAATAGTTATGTAAATAAAAACGTCATAAATTGCTGAGAAAATACGTATAATGATACAATTTACCATAATTTTCATCTCGTACCCCCACCTCAAGAAAATTCTATGGGCCTTGACAGCTACTGTCAGTGCACCGCTGGCTGGCTGTCGCATATTCGTACATTTATTGTAATATTTACTATTGCTTTAAACCAATTTCTGGTGATTATAATGTCTATCAACAAACTGATGTGGAATTTATGAACTTTCGAAAAATCTTTAGTATATCCCGGTCGGACTAGTCTCGTTAATACGGTGGGATGTGCAAAATGTCGTTCTAAATTATTTAAATACCAATTCCTAAAAAACTTAGTTTATTTACTAATCAGAAAGTTCTAATTTCCGAAAAGAATCCACTCTTGGGCAGTTTTTCTGAGTACACTCGGTAAAAAATGATCCAATCAGGATGTATAAATGCTCGTTTAAAAGGATTTCTAATTCTCTACAACTATTCTGTAGACGGAATTATGATTCCTTCACTACTTTTCATTATATAAGCAAAAAACAAAATAACTTCGTATTTTTGCGGGTTTTTATTATTTAAATAGTTTACTTCTACGAGTTTGCTGTTAAAATCTTAGCAATAATCACAGGTCAACATTTGAACTATGCGGGAACACGGCATGCCTTATAGGGTATTAGGGGTTTTTCGCTGATTATGTATAAAAAAATGTGAAAAATGCATGCTAATGTTTATGAGGTCTCTGAGTCTGAATACATGGTTTGTTTTACCTTGCGCTTTCTCCCAGAGGTCTCTTGCAGCTCAAATCGAGAGAGTTCTACCAAAATATGTGAAAAAATTCATGCTTATGTTTTTGAGGTTCCTGAGTCCGAATCCGAAGTTTGTATCTAAGCTAGTTAAAGTAAGGTTATAATCTCGGCCAGTTAAGGCAAGGCCACTTAGCCCTCACCTTGGACACTTTTTGTAAGGACATTGACCTGTAGCATTGGACTCTACATTGGCCAAGTGTCCCATTAATCTAGAGCTACGGTCGCATGATGACGACGCCTGCGGGCCCACTTTCCCACCCCCAGCCGCCGATTCTGGGTTTCTGAAGGATTGTCTCGAATTTGTTTCTGCGAGGTTGCCATAAAGGCATGAAAGCCGCTACCCAGGGACTTCGCCGGATAGTGAAACAACTCTGTTGCCCACCGTCAAACAAACTACGGATTCGGACTCAGAGACCTCAAAAACATAGCTATAAATTTTTTCACATTTTTTGGTAGAACTCTCTCGATTTGACCATCAAATGACCTCTTGGGAAAAGCGCAAGGTCAAACAAACCACTGATTCGGACTCAGAGACTTCAAAAACATAAGCAAGCATTTTTTTAGACTTTATGGTAGCACTCTCTAGCTTTGACCTTCAAATGACCTTCAAATAACCTGTGGGAAAAAGCGCAAGGTCAAACAAATAAGGGATTCGGACCCAGAGACCTCAAAAACATAAGCAAGAATTTTTTCAGATTTTTTAATTGAACTTTCTCGAATTGACCTTCAACTGCCCTTGACCCTGACGTGATGAAGGTCAACCGACTCTCTCACCGTGATCAGCGACCCAAAAAACCTTTAGTACTCTATACGGCATGCCGTGTTCAGGTTTAGATCAAATGTTGACCTGTGTTATCTATAAACTGTTACTGACGTAATGGTATAAGCGAATTCCTGTTGAATTTTACGTAGGAAAATGAGTTAAATTTTGTTCTATGACCTGATGTAATAAGAAAACACAGTTTTTTATTATTCTGCCTTAAATTTGAAGATGTTATATTAGATATTTTTCAAACTGTCCGGATATTATACCCTCAGATTAATGTTGAAAATAGAGCCCGTGTATCTAATAGGTATCTAAGTAAATATACATAATTAATTTAAATGTAATAAATAATTGTATAATTGGAAAAATTATAAATAAAAATTAAGAGAAAAACTGTCATTATGTAACTAATGTTAATAAAAAAACAGCCAAATAGTCATTAATCAATTCATAAAAAATACACAAATGAGCTAAGAAATTTTTTGAAAGAACAGAAATGTCAAATATTGACATTTTTTTGGTTATTATATTAGGGAACGCAATAACAGGATCGCAATAAAAAATATATTTTGTGATTTTCAAGAATAAGAGAAACTTTTCAGGGAAATGATAGTTTATCAAAGTGGCTGGTGTCAATGGATAGACTCCGGAGCCAACGGGTATTCATCCAAGAATTAGAATTCTCCATGGAGAAAGAAAGAGATGGACAACTGGCGGTTCTAGATATTTTAGTTTCAAATAATAACTACAGCATAATGATGATTTGATATATTACATGATGAGTTAGAAACAATTTTAATGTTATATTTTCCATTTAATTCTGTAATTTGCCCCCCAAAATTAATATTAGGGGTTTCTCCTTATTTTTGCTGTAAGATTTTTGTCAAGATTTTACGTCTTATAAATTTTTGAATATTTTGTTAATATTTTTTAAACTAGTTATTTTTAAAATATGAAAAAAATATATACTTGTGTTCCACAGAATGAGACCTTTCATTCGATGTATTACATGAGGCACTTGAAAAATTTGTAATCTTTAACTTTTCATATTATTCTATTATTTGGCGCCGAAAATTAACATTAACGGTTTCTCCTTACTTTTCCTGTAACGTTCGGGCAACGATGTATATTCCCTATTTTTTTCAAAATTTTAGGCTCAGTAGTTTCGGAAAGGGAGAATTTCAGTCGGGTAGTTTCGAACAAAACTGCTTTAATGTGAAAGAAGAAGTGTATCCGTATATTGTATATAAGGAACCCTAAAAACAAGAAAAATACCTTCAGGGTTTTGAAACGTGGCGTTGGAGAAGAAGTGAATAGATCAAATTGTCAGATAACAATAATAAATGAAGAGATCTCGAGAATAGTGAAGGAAGATAGATCAATACTGCAACCTATAAGAAAAAGGAAAACTAACTGGCTAGGACACATTTTAAGAAGAGATTGTATTCGACGGAGAGTAACGAAATGTATTAAAAGTAGTTCTTGTTGTAATTAAAGTTGTGATAGTTCTGGATCTTCTTTTTCTTGAGCTGCAGCGGCCGGTCCCCAGACAGCGGCTGTTTTCCGAGATGTCGACTTCTTTACTCCATATTACAGGTACCAGATCAGCATTTAACTTTGGTGATCTAAGTAATTCGGATCCCTGGACTTATCAGTTCCCAGATTAACTGATTAAAGACCAGTCCGTGTGAGTTGTGATTGGTAGTAGGTCAGCATATAGCTGCCACATCTAGTCGCCTTATACGACAGGCGGTGAATACCATGGTGTTATTTATACCCGACCACTACAGGGGCTATAAATATATAGTATTTCCTGAATTTAGTTTACTTACGTTTCATTCCTTTCACAATAATCCGGTGATTCGTCCAGGAAAACTAAATCTGTCCTGTTAGGTTTTTTGAAGTCAGGACTTATTACTTTGAGTTTTTTCTTTCGTTTTTCGGAAAACTTCATATGTGATGCTCCTTCGTATCTCTGAAACAACCCTTCGCCTACTTTTTTAAACGACGGTAGTTTTCTCCAACATATTTGCATACTACATGACCCTGATACTCCATGGCATTTGCACGTCCGTTGCATTCTAGATCTAACCGCCTAAAACACCATATAATGAAGATATACAAATTGGTTAATTTTTTTAGGATACTTACACGTCTTCCTGCTTCGTTGTTATGTAAATTCATGAGACCTAGAGCAGTGCCGGGATCTTCACGAATGTCGAGAAACTTTTTGCTCACTGACTCGCCAAATCTGAAAAACATTTTTGAGAAAATTTTAATTACAAATTATTGTTATTACTAGTTTATTTTTTTTAAGTTGTAAATACATACTATTGAAACACAGTCATTAAATAAAAATTACGCGTACATGTGTGGAATGAGGGACCCTTGCATAATTTTGGATCACAACTTTGTAGGTATCAAAAACAAACAATAGAACTGATTCAGGTTACTAATAGGAGATGACAACGTCGTTGAGTGTGGAAAATAAAGGTTTGATGTTACGGTAAAATACTTTGTGTTTATTTATCTAAATTTTAATGTATTTGTAGTACCCAAACGTATCGACATTTAAAAGTAGCTAGCTCGAATGTAAAAGTATTTATACTGAAAGAGGTAGATGTACTAAAGCTCCTAAATAACATTTCAATAGATTTCGTAGTGATATCAAAAACCAAATAGGACACAAAATGTGAAAGAATACCTAGTGATATATAACGATATGGACTCACAACAGCAAGTAATGGTTTAGCGCTGTTTATCCATAAGAAATGGGAAGACAGAACAAATAAAATCATTTGGACTCCTTATTTCATTGCAAGAACTGATATAAAAATTAGGGATATTTTTGTGAGGAAACATGGAAAGAAAAAGCAAAACACCCAAGAGGTGTAATTAATTAAAATTAATGTATTCTTAAAATTATTTATTTAAACATTAATATACATAACTAAACAATGATAGCAAGAGTTTACAGGCCAATGATTGACAATGATAACGTAGTAAATAACAGACTTACAAAATCTGCTGAACGAGAACATTATCAGCGGTCTATATAATGAATGAATGAAATAATGTACAGACATAACCTAGTAAATTTTTTATTTTAATTTAGAGATTTTTACTTGAAACTATACAGCCTATACGGAAAGGGGTGTGACGTTATCGAATAATTTTTAAAATCCCAACCCGCATTTTTGAATAGTGACTTAAGCCTAGTTCTGACTGTGCTAGTAATTTAGTCAAGTGGCGAGTAATTTAGTAACTATCCGTGTCTGAACAACGAGTAGTTTAGCAAGCAATTTAGTCGAGCCGATCCATTTTGTTCTATTTTTCGTTCGAGTAGCGTCCCCCACCACGCGTCACTGCTCACTGGTTCATCGGCTAAACAAGTCCCAACGTTTCATTAAGTCGAGTTCAACTACTGTTTAAGCTGTGGAGTTATTAGCTACCGTTTTGTTGGTTGTAAAAATGTCGTTTCTTTGGAATGAAGAAACAACCTTAAAATTTGTTTTCAAATATCTAGAATATGAGTGCGTATGGAATATTAAGTTGCAGGTTATTCCACTTGCAGAATACACTAAATATGTGTGTGTACTACACTCGACCGCAGTACGAACGTTTTTGGGGCAGTAATCATTGGAATAACTCGCCACTCGACTAAACTACTAGCATAGTCTGAATTAACCTTTAGGGCAAGCACTACGTAGTACGTATCCGTATCCGTAACCGTAGGACGAGATACATTTTTGTATAATCTGTGAATACGTTTACGTATACTTTTTAGTTAGGATATCTACACATTTCACATTATGATTGTTTTGTGCCTATCTCCATAGAACAAAGGTTTACTGAGTATAGAGAAACTGATTTTCTTGTTCTGTGGTGCTTCATTTCATAAAACGATACGGGATACGTAATAACGTAAGTCGTATACGTAGCAAGATACTTAATGTGGGAGGAGCCAAACGTATCGCCTTACGTTTACGGTTAAGGATACGTAATACGTAGTCTCTAATGAATAATGGATGATTATTTTATTACATAAGTAACTCAACATTAGAACAGGTGAACAATTCCAGATATTTTGGATGCAACATATCCTAATATTGTAATGACGAAACCGACTTCCAAAAAAGTAGCTTAACTAAAAAGCAAGAAATATTTTTCTGTAACAAATAAATGTTTGTTATGAAGTTGGTGACAAGTAGAATATAAAATAATATATCTACCCAATTACTCGAAACTTATGTATCTCATCATCATAACTTGGCACTTAACTTCAGAATACGTATTTAATTAGAAAAATATATGCTACTAGCTAGCCCGTCCCAGTTTCGCACGGGGTCGACAAATTGGTGTTTTACTTTAATGTAAATATTGTTAAAATGCCTAGAACCTGATCACAGCGCCCATTACTCGGTTCAATTGTGAATCTAAAACCATTTTAAGGACCTATTCAAACTCACACAAAAAGTTTAAAAAAGCTTCCTACAACCCGATTGCAGTGCTCCCTACCGGATCAAATTGTAAATCTAATCCAGGCAAACACAAACAAAAGGTGTCATCAAAATTGGTCCAACAGTTTCGGAGCAGGTACACAAAAAATTCAACAACCCACACAAACAGCTACATAATAATTTATATTTAATAAGAACCGACTTCAACTGGCTTAAAGTAAAAACCGTTTAGAACTGTGTGCAGTCAATAACTATTTTCCGACATATTGTTTTTATCTTATTTACATTTCTATTGATTATTTTAGCGTATTCTTATCTCTCCCTCTCTCTCTAAATTGTATTTTTATTTGGCCCACTTTCTATAAGTGTAACTCTATTTCACCTTATATTGCAACTACCCCGTATATGTTTCTGTGTATTGGTCACCCAATATAAATTATTTGTCTATCATTTTCTGAATCACCCTGTACAACTATAATTCAACTCTACACGATGTTGCAACCGCCCTGTATAAGTATTAAACCTCTCCACCCTATTGACTGTTTCTGTTTTTCTATTGTTTAAATCACCCTTTATCCCTATAATTTTACTTCGCCCAATATGCCAATAAGCAACTAGTTATGTTCCACACTATATAACATTTTTTAACCACCCTGTACAACTATAATTCCACTCCAACATATATTTCAATAATCATGTATATGCAACTGCTTCTAACTTTATTTCTATTTCAACTTTTATTTCAATCATCCCATATATGGAACTGCTTATGTACCACCCAATATCACATTTATTTGTAAGATTTTTTGAACCCACCTGTCTAACTGTAATTTTACTTCGCCCAATATTTCAACTGCGCACATTGCTTGCTGCTTGAATTTCGATACACGCAAACACCTACCACCGTATACCACATAGAAAACATCGCACATCTAAAAAAAATTCTTTTCGATGCACTAATGGAATATTTTGTGACATTTCACTCGACTGCAATGAAAACCGTTCCAAACACTCTGTACGATAAAATAAATGCTACTTTCATCGCATATCTTGACATTTAAACTAGATATTTATGATGAAAATTTGACGTTTATACTGATGTTTACCGTGTTTTTGCAAACATTTTTACGATTTTCGGAAATACGGTATGTTTTACATTATAGATGCTGGAACATCTATTTGTAGAATACAATTTAACAGATTCAAATTAGTGAGCCGGTTTAGCGAAAACAGTGTAGGTTTATTGAAATTCACTGAAATGTAGTCCCTTAATTATTGTTTTTTCTAATTTTCTGGAAAACCGTAAATCTCAGCTTATAGATAATTATATGTTACCTTTCTACTTAATACAATGCCATTTAAATCATTAAATTTGCTCAAGTCGTTTTTGAATCATCACTGAGCATACATAAAAAAACGTGAGGACAAATTGATAACCTCCTCCTTTTTGGAAGTCGGTTAAAAATCAGCCCAACCTTTAAGAGTTAAAGAAAAATTCGCGCAAAGGTTAAATAGTCGTTAGTTTTCTGAAAGTTACCAATCTTCTAGGCGGATTGGATTTCTTAATTGTTCTTTGTGTAAGACTCCTCTACGGAGTACTAGAAATCTTAAAAAAGGTGAAAGCCATTTTTAAGTTTTTGCGTGATCAAAGGAAATGGAATTAATTTTTATATATTAAGACCATTTGCCAAGTGACTATGATGTACAAAATGCGTTGTTGATTTTCGTTATGTGTCTGCAACGTCCAAGATTCAGCGAAAAACAAAAAGAAATTAACATTGGAGCTATGTTGATCCAACTTATAGACTAAGGTTGGTAACTTCGAAAGGAAATTTCAGTAACTGTCACACCAAAATTATTTTAGCTCAATAAAAAGTAACAAAATAAAAATATTCAAAGGCAGATCGAAAGCAAGCGTACAACATATAACATTTAACAACCAATAAATGCTGTATTTTGAAATTTCCTTAAATTTGCTTTATTATCCAGTAGATTAAACCCAAACAATTGTGTTGAAACAAAGCGTAGTATTCGCTGGAAGAGGCGCTAACAACAAATTTTTGGTGCAATTACCAGATTCGTCGCATTTTATAAAAGGATATGTCTGACGTCATTGACAAAAATATTGGACCATTCCGGAATTCTCCTTAATAGAAGGCCGTTTAAGATATCCACTTTACTTAAGCCGTTTTTCAGTAATATCTAAGCACCCAAAAATGTATAATCTACAGACAAATTGATAACCTCAACTGGTTTTGGTTTCGTCGGTTCATAAATACAGTCTCCTAGATATGTAGAACTAAAAAACCAGCAAGGATATCGAGCTCAAATTTTGCAAGACATTTGTAGCAGAAACTACGGAAGCGAAACGTGGGTAGCAGCAAAAAGAGAAGAAACAGGTATACAAATACTAGAAACGCAATTTTTAAGGACTGTAAATGTTCATTCAGAGCTAAAATAATAAGAAATGGAGCAACTAGAAACTCTGAACAAAGAAAGCAAATTATAAAGCAAAGTGAAATTAGACAGAATGTTGTGAGAACCCCGCTTTAATTTTAGTTTTAAATGTAAGGGAGGAAAAATATAATAGGTCAGGTATTATGCGTGAAGGGAAGGAGAAATCTAAAGGGCTGTTCCAACCCGATAAATAACCGAACTACAAATCTTTAAAGACATGCGCGGTAACGAGTTAACATTTACAAAGATGTGGTATCTCCAGTTATTTATCGACTTTTTATCAATTTGGAACATACATTAAGAAATACTCTCTTCGAGGTGTCATTCTTTTGTACGCCAGACAATATATATAACATATATTGTTTCTGGTTAGGGAACCTTCATCAGTTGCGCTTCCCACAATTGAATGTCCTCTCGAACAGTTCTTCATGCATTTGATACATTTCGCTAAATTTGAAGACGCCACATGTAAATACCGACATCTATGATTTTCGGGGAAACTAGCACATAGAGGTTCCAAATCTGGAGCCGTTCCATGTAATTTCTGTTATGGGTAACAGAAATTACTCTCTACGTGCTAGTTTTCCCGAAAATCCTAGATGTCGGTTTTTAAATCTCGCGTCTTCCAACATACCTTAAGAAAACTATAATGAACTAAATTTAAATCCCCTTGACAATTAGTGAGTATTATATAGTTTGCTTCACCAAAAAGGTACGTACAGCCTCTAAAAAGTATAGTGGAAGTAAAATGTTTAGTATAAATGTTTACACATCGTAGGACCAGATTCTACTATTTATCAAATATATAAATTATAATTTACTAATACTATTATATACAAGTTTTGAACGACAACAAGTTAAACTTACCTGATGTCGTCAGAGCAGCCGCCCCATTTCCATTTTTGTGTTTTCCTTTTCTTAATTTTTGTATCACACGAACAGTGTTCTGCTAATTCTCCTTTTGAGCAAGCTTTTGTTACAGCATAAGCGACACTAGCAGCAGATATTGCCGATAAGTACGCTGCTTCTTTACTTCCTAAAAGTGGAGATGCATATTGCTATAATCAAATAAAATGAAGTATGTACCTATTTACAGCACAATAAGCTTATTTGACATCATTGAAAATAACTTTTAATTTATCGTCACATAACCGAACCAAACCTCACTTAGTTCAGTTATCTAGATAAACTTGGGTAGTAGACAGATTGACATCCCAAGTTTGATCAATATTACGAATCTTCTTTACTTTTTTAGCAGTATTTTAGTGGAGCTTGGGAAGTAGGCAGATTGGATTGCCGTGTCGACATTTTTCAATAGTTTAGTGAGACTTGGGGAATGGTATATTGAGACCCCGATTTCGAACTTCATTTCTATTTTGTTTTCACTTTGGCTATGTTCCGGGTGAGAATCGTCTAAATCGCTTTGGAGCCATTATCACGAGACAAAATGAAAAAGAAAATCAGGTTCTAGATCGAACTTGACGTCTCAGTCTGCCTACTCCCCAAGTCTCAATAAAAGATTTAGAAGTAGGTAATGGTTTTAGATCGATCGTGGGGTCTCCATCTTCCTATTGTCCAAATCTAAGTAAAAAACTAATTTAAGAGTTTCAGTCTAGATCGAACTCGGGGTTTGAATCTGCCTACTCCCCAAGACTCACTAGATCATTGAATAGTTCAGTTATCTAGTGTAACTTTCAATTTCTTAATATAATTTATATTATCGAATGTAAAATTTCAAACTTTCTGAAATATCAAATCAAATTACGTTTATTTTTTCTAAATTCCATATTTACAAATATATAGAGTATTTTTCTTTATTCTTAGTATATATATATATATATATATATATATATATATATATATATTGTTACGAAATTTACCCAAAGCCGACCCTGTGTCATGTCAGCACGACAACAAACGCTTCAAGATAAAAAAATACGATTCTCGAAAAGGCTCGGCAGCGGAAGGAACGTTGTTGATTTCTACTGGAGAATTCTACGCTGGTGATATAAAAGAAGAACGCCACGATCGCCAGGCAGTTATACCGCGACGACTAGCTTATATGAAAATGTATTGTGAATCAGCTGTTTTAAATGTAAATAAAGTTCTAGAAAAGTGAAAGTAAATATTAGTTGTTATAATTTTTAAATTGAACCCACGAAGTATATAACATTTGGTGTCAGAAGTGGGATTAAGTGCAGTTAACATCCTAAATTGATTTATGGCAACTCGTAGTATGGAAAAGATAGACGAAAAAATTGCACAGATTCTAGAAAAACGTGACAAGAAGGAGAAACAACATCAAGAAGAAATTCAACAAAGGTTAGTGAAATCTTTTGATGACAAACTTAAAATTGAGTTAGGAAATCTTGTCACTAATATCGATGAAAAACGTAAAATAGAATTAGAAAATCTTGTTTCCACGATGAAAAGTGAACAACAAAATCTGATTGAGGGATTATTCTCGAAATTGAATGAACAGAGACAAATTGATTTTAAAATATCTGAAGAAAAACGAGAAAATGATTTTAAAATATTTGAACAAAAACAAGATCAAACTGAAGAAAAAAGACAAATGCAATTTGAACAACTAATGCAAATAGTATCACAAGTTAACGAAACAGTTAATGAAAGAATGCAAATAGTAGAATCAGATATAAAAGAGATAAACGACGACATAAAGATCCTAAAAAATAATGTGGAGGCCCTTGAAACCAAAGTAGATGACATCGATTCCATACAGAGCCAGGTGAAATTTGAAATCAGTGCTATTCAAAACAAGGTAGAAACAGAAATCAAAAAAATGCAACAGGACTTACAGCGAGGAAAATACCAGAACACCGTGAGTACCAGAGGTTCCATTAGTAAACCACCCACATTTGATGGCAGTTCATCTTGGCCTATGTATAAACGGCAATTTGAGGCTGTGGCTACAGCTAATGGATGGGATAATCAAGAAAAATCTACTTCTTTGGTAATTTCGTTAAGAGGTCCGGCCCTAGAACTCCTCCAAAGCATTCCAGTCGATGAACAAGGTAATTTCGACAAGATCATCGCCATCCTAGACAAACGCTACGACAATCAATCCTTGAACCACGTATACCAAGTCCAACTCAGTGGAAAAACGCAAAGATCCGGTGAAAGCCTTCAAGAATTCGAAGCAGAGATTAGACGGTTAGTACACTTATCCTACCCAAACCTGCCAGAGGAAACGAAAGACCAGTTGGCCACACAGAGTTTCATAAACGGCATCAGAGATGTGGAAGTACAAAGAAATTTAAGACTGAGTGGCGTCAAGAAAAGTAGTGAAGCTCTACTTCGGGCTTTGGAAGTAGAGGCCGTCATGAACATGTCCAAGCCGAGGGTCCGAGCAGTTTCCTTCAACCAGGAAGAGTCAGAGTCACAATTTCAAGCGCTGCTGGCTGGTCTGAACAAATTATTAGACCGGTCACAAAGAACTGGCACCAGAGGGGCATGTTACCGCTGCGGACGGACAGGGCACTTCCAACGTAATTGTCGAGTGAGGCCACCTGAACGATCACCGACCAGGGGTAACCAACAGAACAGCCACATGTCCAGGGACCGTCAGTCAGTCAGCATAGGGGGGCGAATGCTGACTGTCCCTCCACCAGCCCCCAAAACGTTATCCATCCGGGGATTTTGCCGAGATAGCGGCAGCCTAGTCATCAGAGGCACCATCAACGGGCGAGCAGTTACCATCACCATCGATACCGGCGCCGCTGTGTCCATTGCCAAGTCCAGGGTTTTGAGAGCATCAGAAATTCGGCCAGTTACCAATAACATCCAGCTCAGAACAGTCACCGGCGAGTCCATGTCAATACAGGGTGAGGCAGATGTCGTGCTACAGATAGGGGACAACATGATCCGGCATAGGGTCCTGGTAGCGAATATTGAGGACGATTTTATACTGGGAATGGACCTAATTAGCCAGCATGGATTTATGTTCGACCCGAGATATGATGTTCTTCGGTTCCTGAATGAGGAATTTGTATTGACACGGCCCGTCAAAACATCAGTCACGCCCATAAAAATTGTGGCAAAGTCTTCAGCTAGAATTCCCGGTCGAACTGAACAGATTATTCATGGGCAGCTAGACAGCAATCCTGGGAGCTGCGTTGGAATGGTGGAGCCCGTACACTCAGCTCATGACTACTTGGTTGGACGGGCTATAGTTAAAACCGGACGAGATATACCAATCAGAGTCCTGAATCTGTCCAACAACGACATCAGAATTACCAATGGTCAAGAGATAGCTTGTTTCGAGCCAGTAGAGACCATCATCAATTGCGAAGAAGAGTACCAGACGTCGGTGAAGGAGCCAGGGCCCGATAAAGAGTTCCTACAACAGTTTGCTGACCACTTGACACACTTGACACCAGAGAACCAGAAGAAAGCCAAGCAATTTATCACAAAGGACTGGCAAATTTTTAACAGTAAAAAAGGAACTACCGGTCGCACCAACATCATCCAGCATCGAATAGATACCGGAAAGGTTCAACCCATCAGAATACCACCTAGACGACTACCATTGGGGCAACAACAGGCCGTCGAGGAAAACATCGAGTCCATGTTACAAAATGGAGTTATTGAGCCATCCATCAGTCCATGGTCTGCTCCCGTCGTGCTAGTTAAAAAGAAAGATGGAACCACCCGATTTTGCGTGGATTACAGAAAGCTGAATGATGTCACGAAGAAAGACAGCCATCCACTACCCCGAATCGATGACACTTTGACCACCCTAGCAGGCTCCCGTTGGTTTTCTACACTAGACCTAAAAAGTGGATATTGGCAGGTTGGTCTGCACGCAAACGACAGAGAGAAGACAGCGTTCTCCACCAGTAAAGGGCTGTTTCAGTTCACGGTCATGCCCTTTGGGTTATGTAATGCACCCGCTACATTTGAGAGGCTAATGGAGTATGTACTGAGCGGGTTAACATGGAGGACGTGCTTAGTATACCTCGACGACATTCTAGTCATGGGCCAGACATTCGACGACCATCTGAAGAACCTGGGCGAAGTATTCTCCAGAATTAATAACGCCAACTTGAGACTCAATCCGAAGAATTGTTCCTTGTTTCAAAAAGAAGTAGAGTTTTGGGCCACGTAGTGTCCGAGTCAGGAATCCGCACCAACGAAGACAAGATAGAAGCCATCCGTGATTGGCCAGTTCCAGGAGACAAACATGAACTCCGAAGCTTCTTGGGCCTCTGTTCATACTACCGGCGTTTTGTTAAGGGATTTGCCACCATCGCCGCCCCTCTACATCGGCAGACCACTGATAAAGAGACCTTCCATTGGAATCAGGATTGCGAAACATCATTCAGGCGACTGAAGGCAGCACTATGTTCCAGCCCAATCCTAGCCTTTCCTACACAGTCCGGCAAGTTCATCTTAGACACCGACGCCAGCAACACAGGTTTGGGGGCCGTCCTATCCCAGGTGCAAGATGGTGAAGAGAGGGTGATCGAGTACTACAGCCGTGGATTCTCGAAGCCAGAAAGAAATTATTGCGTCACCAGAAAAGAACTTCTTGCAATAATAAGGGCTGTGGACCATTTCCATAAATACCTGTATGGTCGCCATTTCTTAATCCGAACAGATCATGCCGCACTCAAATGGCTGCTGGACATGAAGACACCGGAAGGACAACTGGCCAGATGGATGGAGAAATTACAGCAATATGACTTCAAGGTGGAACACCGTGCCGGTCGGTTGCACAATAATGCCGATGCCCTATCCAGAAGACCCTGTAGAGCGGAATGCAAGCATTGTCTGAAGACGGAACAGCGAGAGGGTATCTCCATCAGGCAGATCCGAGTACAGGCCAATGAAGACTGGACAACGGAACAGTGCATCCAGGACCAAATGGCTGATCCAGACATCGAACCAATCTTGTCACTCAAAATGAGAGGGGCACCCAGGCCACGATGGGACGAGGTAGCTAGATACTCCGGCGTGCTGAAATCGTTATGGGCTCAGTGGGACTCTCTAAGAGTAGACAATGGAATGCTCAAGCGAGTTTGGGAAAGCGCTGATGGACGAGAAACCAAGTCCCAACTGGTAGTTCCGAAGAAAAAGGTACCAGCCATCCTGACCGAAGTACATGATGGAATTACCGGAGTCCACCTGGGCATGAATAAAACCCTAGACAAAGTTCGCCAGCGCTACTACTGGGTGAATTACTTCGAAGACGTCAGAGCTTGGTGCCGCAAATGTGCCACATGTGCCGCCAGTAAGGGCCCGAAAACCCGAACCAAGGGCAGAATGCAGCAGTACAATGTGGGCGTCCCATTTGAGAGAATTGCCATCGATGTCACCGGTCCGTTTCCCGAGTCTGAGAGGGGGAACAAATACATTCTGGTCGCAATGGATTACTTCAGCAAATGGCCTGAGGCATATGCGATACCCAACCAAGAGGCAACCACGGTAGCGACGGTGCTAGTAGAACAACTATTCAGCCGGTTTGGCGTCCCGATGGAATTACATTCAGACCAGGGGCGTAACTTCGAATCGAATGTATTCCAGAAGGTCTGCACGATGTTGGGGATCAGGAAAACGAGAACAACACCATTACACCCACAGTCAGACGGAATGGTGGAAAGATTCAACCGGACCTTGGAACAACACCTATCCAAGGTCGTCAGCAATAACCAGCGTGATTGGGATGAGCATATTCCCCTATTCCTGTTGTCATATCGCTCTGCTGTACATAATAGTACAGGCCTGACCCCAGCCAGGGTCTTATTCGGAAAGGAGCTGCGATTACCATGCGACTTGGCATTTGGCTCCCCCGAAGAACCTCCCCAAGACATCGACGATTATGCCGACCAGCTCCGACATAAGATGCTGGCAATACACGACTTAGCCCGAACGCAGATGTTGGCCACCAGTGACCGGATGAAGACGCGATACGACCTCAAGGCCAATTCAGCCGGGTTCCAGGAGAGGGACAAAGTCTGGCTGTACAACCCCCAACGGAGCAAGGGTAAATCCCCAAAGCTTACACCCGCCTGGGATGGTCCATACGAGGTGGTCAAGAGGCTGAATGATGTCGTCTACCGGATCCGTCGAAACCCCAAGGCTAAATTGAAGGTGGTTCACTTAGATCGACTCGCTCCCTACCATGGAGAGGATGTTTCTGATCGGGACGATCAGAATTAAAGGGGGGGGCAGTGTTACGAAATTTACCCAAAGCCGACCCTGTGTCATGTCAGCACGACAACAAACGCTTCAAGATAAAAAAATACGATTCTCGAAAAGGCTCGGCAGCGGAAGGAACGTTGTTGATTTCTACTGGAGAATTCTACGCTGGTGATATAAAAGAAGAACGCCACGATCGCCAGGCAGTTATACCGCGACGACTAGCTTATATGAAAATGTATTGTGAATCAGCTGTTTTAAATGTAAATAAAGTTCTAGAAAAGTGAAAGTAAATATAGTTGTTATAATTTTTAAATTGAACCCACGAAGTATATAACAATATATATATATATATATATATATATATATATATATATATATATATATATAAAAGTATATGTAAATATATTTATATTTATACATTGGTCGTATATTATTAGATTAGTTTGTTACTGGTCGAACAGCCTATTAAAAGAGTATTTTTTGTGACAAAAACAATACATGTAATATTTCTTACTTACGAATTGTGGCTACGTTTCCGAAAGTGTTATTTTTGTCAAGAAATGTGGTACAATTCCATCGACTCATTGAAAACTGGTTTTGACATTCTTCTATGGCAAGTCTAGCACCAGCACCAATTACCTGGTAAAAACATATAATTTTATATTACGGCTTACAACAAAACTATTATAAAACAAATTGAAAAACATCAGTTTTGTTTTAATACTACTTGCATTATCAGACAAATAAAACTGTTTTATTTTCAGCACCCAAAGCTTTGTCAGGGGTCTTAGAGATACCGGAATCTTTAAAAGTCTGGGACACTAAGGCATAAACAAGGGTAACAAATCAGAAAATATAAGGCCAGTTTTATTATTCAATGAAACAGCAAACCATGTGAAAAGTATTGTTAGTAACTACTTGTCAGAGATGCACCATAGTAGAAAGTTTTCACACAGATTATTGTAAAGAGGACTGCAAAGTTAGGCTGCCACAACGCTTGCCGTCCAGAGAATGAGAATTTCTATCCATTCACCAAATGCTACCGACCCTAAGTATATTAACCAGGTGGTGATTCTGAGAAGGCAATTTAGTAGTCTTCCAGGGTCCCATCAATGGCAACGATTCATCATATTCGGTAGTAGCGCTGTTGTACACATTGTCAAAACCCACAGTTCTGAGACCATCAGAATTCTAGTAAATTATCGACAACCATTGTAGGCGAGCCAATAAAGGAGAAGTACAACTGCTCTTAGATGAAGCCAGTATGTGTCATGGATCTTATTAGACAGCATGAGTTCAAGTTTGATTAGAAGTAGAAAATACTTAGATTTTTGATGAGCACTTCTATTGCCGATGTACCTACCGTTTAGTGAAAGTTTTGACAATATTCTAGTTTATAAATATGGATGATGATTCATGATAGAAAAGAAGATGTTAACAGAGACAAAACCAATTTTACAAATTTTGGACTTGGTAGAGCCTTCCGAAAAGCATAGTTGAGAACCTACAGAACTCTCTGTCTTTAGCTGCAATATTTGATATTATCACATCTGAAAATAAAACCTAGAAAGAAAAGAAAAAATACTCCTTACCCTAACACTCGAATGTGGCAAAGAAACAAATAAAAAAGTGTTTTTCAGCTTTTTGAACAAAAACACATATATGTAAATTACGGAAGGGCACAAAATTCTAAGAACGATTTGCTTTAGATCTGAGAATCTTCATTTATACCAGTAAGTAACAATATCAAAGGTAATAAAAGGAACCAAAATGCACAGATAATAAGTGACAAAGAAACAAATGCAAATATTGTCGTTAGCAATATATTAGAGTTAAACTGATGGAGATAATCAGTTTCAAGCTCATTAATTTATAGTTAGATGGTGCTTTGGAACTACCTAGACCTCACTGCATATCATGTATACGGCAAATCATGAGATTGGATAGGTTCTGGTGACCATTTACTGGGTAAATTTCAACAGTTTTTATATCGATATAATAAACTAGGTTTGGTAGTTCATTAAAGCAAGATGGAATCGCTTGTAATCGTTGCTAGATTAATACTGGACCTTCTGTAAAACCACCAAACGCAATGATTGACCACGACGATATTCCCACAATAACAATATACAAAAAGTGATGATTTCACATCTTCTTCAAATACCTCACAGTCATCATAAATTCCCAAAGCGAACCTCTATTCATCAATGAACGTAACTGCATTTCGTTTCACACTAAAAGAATTCTAGAGATGATGGCATGAGAAGGGGATGTACGGGAAGGGCAAATAAACTTTAGTCTACAATAACTTTTACATTTTATTGTATTATTTCTCGTGGCCTATAGTCTTAACTGATTCTCACGTATGTGTATGAGTTTATGCAGCTATATCAAATTCTCGAAGTACCTAGTCAGGTAATTCCAATCAGGGAAGATCAAATGCAAAACATTTAATCGTGATAAAAAACAAAATTTTATACCACAGACAGTGTAATATTAGTACGGATTTTATGTACCGCATGTCCCGTTTCGAGAAGCATCATAGGGAACTCCAATTGTAATTTTTAAATTTCTAATTCTATGTCTATTATAGGTCTTAAATGACCAAGGTTTCATTAAAATGATAAATGAGTGATTCTTAGATATCCGTGATTTTTTTCAAATCAACAATTTTTAGAATCAAAAATGGTTTAAAATAATTTATATTCTGGGTGCTATTGGACTTTGATCAAAACTATCTGTCGCCCAGTGGTCGAAATTCGCCCAATTGTGTCAATATCTCTGGCAGGTTAAATAACCTAAAAATTTTGTCTTGACATTCTATCCTAGGACTTTAGGGAGAACAGCAATTACACGGAACAGATCCAGATTCGGAACCTCTATGTGATAGTTTCCTCGAAAATCCTAGATGTCGGTCTTACATCTCGCTTCTACAAATAAGTAACGAAATTCAAGTTTTTTTCAGATATAATTCATAGGACTTTATTTGTGTTCAAATTCGTAATTCTTAATTTAATGTGACAACAATTCAATCGCTAATGGGCTACCCTACATACTTATTTTTCAAACCTCCCTGTATAGCTATAATTGCACTCAATTCTCTAACATTTATAATATTTTTTAACATTTTTGAACCAGCCGGTAAACTATTCTGTATATGCCACTGCCTATGAGCCACCGTATTTACTCTTTTTGTTTATGAAATTTTTAAGTATCTTCTGTAACTATAATTCTACTCCGTCCTATATTTCAATCATCATATATATGGACATCTTCGTGGGTTACTCTATAAATCATTTCCTTTTCTAACATCTTTTATCATCATCCTGTATATCTGTAATTCCTCTCACCCTATATTTCATCTTCCTTATATCTACAACTGCTTATGGGTTACGAAATGTTTCATTTCCATTTCCGCCACCCTGTATATGCATCTCTGTATAATATTTTTTGTACCACCCTGTATAACTGTAATTGCACTGCGCCTTCTATTCCAAGAACCCTGTAAATTCAATCGCTAGTGGGCCTCCCTATATAATTATTTTATTAGTTATAATTGCACTCACCCTATATATGAAACTGCTTATGTGCCTTCCACGAAAAAAATGATTTTCGAATCTGGAATCGCCCTCTATAATTGTAATATACAACGATTACTTTACCACTAAATAATAACAACGCTTTGTCAGGGGTCTTAGAGATACCGGAATCTTTAAAAGTCTGGGACACTAAGGCATAAACAAGGGTAACAAATCAGAAAATATAAGGCCAGTTTTATTATTCAATGAAACAGCAAACCATGTGAAAAGTATTGTTAGTAACTACTTGTCAGAGATGCACCATAGTAGAAAGTTTTCACACAGATTATTGTAAAGAGGACTGCAAAGTTAGGCTGCCACAACGCTTGCCGTCCAGAGAATGAGAATTTCTATCCATTCACCAAATGCTACCGACCCTAAGTATATTAACCAGGTGGTGATTCTGAGAAGGCAATTTAGTAGTCTTCCAGGGTCCCATCAATGGCAACGATTCATCATATTCGGTAGTAGCGCTGTTGTACACATTGTCAAAACCCACAGTTCTGAGACCATCAGAATTCTAGTAAATTATCGACAACCATTGTAGGCGAGCCAATAAAGGAGAAGTACAACTGCTCTTAGATGAAGCCAGTATGTGTCATGGATCTTATTAGACAGCATGAGTTCAAGTTTGATTAGAAGTAGAAAATACTTAGATTTTTGATGAGCACTTCTATTGCCGATGTACCTACCGTTTAGTGAAAGTTTTGACAATATTCTAGTTTATAAATATGGATGATGATTCATGATAGAAAAGAAGATGTTAACAGAGACAAAACCAATTTTACAAATTTTGGACTTGGTAGAGCCTTCCGAAAAGCATAGTTGAGAACCTACAGAACTCTCTGTCTTTAGCTGCAATATTTGATATTATCACATCTGAAAATAAAACCTAGAAAGAAAAGAAAAAATACTCCTTACCCTAACACTCGAATGTGGCAAAGAAACAAATAAAAAAGTGTTTTTCAGCTTTTTGAACAAAAACACATATATGTAAATTACGGAAGGGCACAAAATTCTAAGAACGATTTGCTTTAGATCTGAGAATCTTCATTTATACCAGTAAGTAACAATATCAAAGGTAATAAAAGGAACCAAAATGCACAGATAATAAGTGACAAAGAAACAAATGCAAATATTGTCGTTAGCAATATATTAGAGTTAAACTGATGGAGATCATCAGTTTCAAGCTCATTAATTTATAGTTAGATGGTGCTTTGGAACTACCTAGACCTCACTGCATATCATGTATACGGCAAATCATGAGATTGGATAGGTTCTGGTGACCATTTACTGGGTAAATTTCAACAGTTTTTATATCGATATAATAAACTAGGTTTGGTAGTTCATTAAAGCAAGATGGAATCGCTTGTAATCGTTGCTAGATTAATACTGGACCTTCTGTAAAACCACCAAACGCAATGATTGACCACGACGATATTCCCACAATAACAATATACAAAAAGTGATGATTTCACATCTTCTTCAAATACCTCACAGTCATCATAAATTCCCAAAGCGAACCTCTATTCATCAATGAACGTAACTGCATTTCGTTTCACACTAAAAGAATTCTAGAGATGATGGCATGAGAAGGGGATGTACGGGAAGGGCAAATAAACTTTAGTCTACAATAACTTTTACATTTTATTGTATTATTTCTCGTGGCCTATAGTCTTAACTGATTCTCACGTATGTGTATGAGTTTATGCAGCTATATCAAATTCTCGAAGTACCTAGTCAGGTAATTCCAATCAGGGAAGATCAAATGCAAAACATTTAATCGTGATAAAAAACAAAATTTTATACCACAGACAGTGTAATATTAGTACGGATTTTATGTACCGCATGTCCCGTTTCGAGAAGCATCATAGGGAACTCCAATTGTAATTTTTAAATTTCTAATTCTATGTCTATTATAGGTCTTAAATGACCAAGGTTTCATTAAAATGATAAATGAGTGATTCTTAGATATCCGTGATTTTTTTCAAATCAACAATTTTTAGAATCAAAAATGGTTTAAAATAATTTATATTCTGGGTGCTATTGGACTTTGATCAAAACTATCTGTCGCCCAGTGGTCGAAATTCGCCCAATTGTGTCAATATCTCTGGCAGGTTAAATAACCTAAAAATTTTGTCTTGACATTCTATCCTAGGACTTTAGGGAGAACAGCAATTACACGGAACAGATCCAGATTCGGAACCTCTATGTGATAGTTTCCTCGAAAATCCTAGATGTCGGTCTTACATCTCGCTTCTACAAATAAGTAACGAAATTCAAGTTTTTTTCAGATATAATTCATAGGACTTTATTTGTGTTCAAATTCGTAATTCTTAATTTAATGTGACAACAATTCAATCGCTAATGGGCTACCCTACATACTTATTTTTCAAACCTCCCTGTATAGCTATAATTGCACTCAATTCTCTAACATTTATAATATTTTTTAACATTTTTGAACCAGCCGGTAAACTATTCTGTATATGCCACTGCCTATGAGCCACCGTATTTACTCTTTTTGTTTATGAAATTTTTAAGTATCTTCTGTAACTATAATTCTACTCCGTCCTATATTTCAATCATCATATATATGGACATCTTCGTGGGTTACTCTATAAATCATTTCCTTTTCTAACATCTTTTATCATCATCCTGTATATCTGTAATTCCTCTCACCCTATATTTCATCTTCCTTATATCTACAACTGCTTATGGGTTACGAAATGTTTCATTTCCATTTCCGCCACCCTGTATATGCATCTCTGTATAATATTTTTTGTACCACCCTGTATAACTGTAATTGCACTGCGCCTTCTATTCCAAGAACCCTGTAAATTCAATCGCTAGTGGGCCTCCCTATATAATTATTTTATTAGTTATAATTGCACTCACCCTATATATGAAACTGCTTATGTGCCTTCCACGAAAAAAATGATTTTCGAATCTGGAATCGCCCTCTATAATTGTAATATACAACGATTACTTTACCACTAAATAATAACAACGCTTGCATGCCACTTCTAGTAGTACATGCTCTAAGTATATAACAGCATTGGTCCCTCTATATATAATTACTCAATGTTTTGAGTCTGGCGGCGGCGGCACATTCAGTTGTTTGGCGTTGACATTATGGACGTAAATAATGCATTTTTATTATATTTTATTTAATTGATGAACCAATATTATAAATTAATATTAGCATTCTGCACTGAAAGTTTTCAGTAGCTACTAAACAAATCAAAAATGCAGAAAATCGGTTGAGAGACAGAGGATAAAATGGTACCTAATCGTTTTGTCTTTGCCTATTTATATATAGACTAAGCCTCTAGCGTAGTTCTACTACAACTTCAAGAGAAAATAAACTAAAACAAAAATTAGAAATTTCACGGACACGTTATTGACACCAAAATGAAATATTCAAAATACTTGCCTAATAGATCTCTTTAAATTCTTAAAATAATTACACAAATGATAAATAGTAGGCCTTTGATAATCATACAGACATTTGCGGTATTTTCTTTCTTGCTTTTAACAATCTTTAAAATTTATTAACACTAGAACTAAAATAACAATTTTTATAATAGTCTTAGAATAACACAAATAACAAATTAGTTAAGTATATTATTTCTTTCTACCGTTCAATTTTCGGGAATAATTGCAGCATAATTATAAAAGCTAAACTTTCGAGTATAACACGACTCTATAGAAATTTTTACATTTAGTTTCTAAACGAAAATCAGACAAGCTACAGTACTGACATTTTGAGTACATTTCTGTAAGTTATTCATGATCCATGAATACTTATGCTTTAATATATAATGTCGAAGGTAAAATACTATTAAATTGATCATATTTATTATTTTCTAATAAAAAATATCATGTTGTATAATAAATAAGTACTAGACATAAAAAATCACAGTTATCTAAGAATAACCCATATACAGTTATATCATGTGAAAAATAATCATTACTCATTAAACAATAATACCTGTTTGCAATATTCGATAGCTCCCGTATTATTAAAGATATCAAAATGTGCATTTGATAGCAATTTACTACAATTCTTAAGTGTATTCTTTATACAAGTTGTTGTATACAAAGCGATGGAACCAAGTTGAATTTTTTAAATAAAATATTTTATATTTGCTTAGATAACTAAACAAGAAAAATTTAACATGTTTAACATAATCATTTCTGGACTATTTATAATGCAGTTGCGGTGATTATATATTTTTTATTAAGTTATTCAATGTCGCAAAACAAAATTGTAATTGATTTGTTTCAGACACATGTTTTCAAATTCTGTATCTAAAGAAGTTTTTGTACAAAGTGAGTGGTCATCTTAAAGCAGAAAAAATTTCGATTTTAAGATGGAGTTACAATGGAATTTCTTCCTATGATATTCCGATTTGTTTGCATTAAATTGTGAAAACCGCTCAGTACCAAATTGATACACTATTGTATGAATTCCTAGCAAATTTGAAAACGTGGTTTGCATTAATGCAGAACATCAAAACAGGTACAATAACAAAATCAGAGAAGATCGGGAAATAAATGTATTGGCAAAAGTATAACCTGAAACTAAGAAAAAATTCATATGAATCTACTACTAGCAAGTCAACTGTTCCCAGAATACTTAAAAGAAATAAATTGCATACTTGTAAGCCTCAATTTCATCAGCGAATATTACCCACCGATACAAATTGTATATTGTTAGTAAAAGTTGTGATGGAATAGTGTAACAAAAATGAGCAGTTTCCTCGCTATGTGTGTTACAGATAAATGTACTTTTCAGTTGGTTGCTCTATTAAATGTACAAATTAACCGACATTGGCGTAGAGAAAACCCACGCACAATAATCAATTCAAGAACTCAGTTTTCAGAAAAAATTAAAGAATTTTGAAAAATAAAATTATAGGTCCATTTTGTTGACAGATACTTGAACATAGATAAACTTAGATCTGTAGCAGATGAATTAATACATGTGTATCAACAAGATGATGAAAATGGGTTCCAACATGATGGCTGCCCTCTTTATAATGGGCATGAATTAAAAAACTATTTAACTTTAGTGTTTTTGTGGTTCACCATTAAAAATAATAAAATGTTTCTCAAAACATACATCAGAGAGCTCTTGCAGAAGTTTCTCGAAATTTTTAGGATAGTTGTGTTTTTTGCTTTTAATATTGTGTTTTATTTAGTTGCAACGTTAGTATATTATTTTTGAAATATTGGTTTATTGTTTACTTATTGTCTCATTCTGTTTAATGAGTATTACTTATTTTTTACATGATTTATTTTAATCAATTCTTGCTCGTTTAAAACATCGAATTAGGTTTTGAAATATTAACATAGGAATTCCCTATGATGTGTCTCGAAACGGGACATATGGCATAATAACTACTTTTAGTTAATTATAAAAGTAATTAACTTGAAGCTTACCGGTAAAATTCTGTCATATTTGGAGCAAAGTTCCCTTTGGCCGTCCACCAAGTATTCTAATTTAATACAAATGTTTTTATGTTCTACTGAAGACATATCAACGGAGTTAGATAATTCAGCAGAGAGTCCCAGCTGCCTGTAAAAAAATAATGAAAGTTACAATGACGATTTTTTTTATAATGGTAATATTATAGCGAATGGAATAGTTTGTAATGAAATCATGTTTATTTAAAAAAAATAGAGAATATTTAAAACTTAATTTGACTATTTGTTTTAAAACAGACGTTTCAAATTAAAATCTTTCTGACAGATCTGATCAATTAATTGCATTGGCATTCCTAACTGTTAATATTTACTAATTGCTAATTATATATATATATATATATATATATATATATATATATATATATATATGTATTAAATGGTTTCTGGGAATTCATCAGCGTAGTTGATAACTGATCCCTGCCGGGATCGATGGTAAAAGGACGACGTTTCGGCAGAGTCACATCTGCCCTCTTCAGGTCGGTTCGCATAATTCTCGTAGCCTTCTGCTTTCGCTTCTAGTTCCCGGCAGGGATCAGTTATCAACTACGCGGATGAATTCCCGGAAAGCATCTAATACATTTAGTGCCCGCGAAAACTTAAAAACAAATATAGTGAATCTCTACGGGGAGAATACTTTTCATTTGTGTAAAACATTTGAGAAATTACGCGCGAAAAGAAGCAAACTTTTGTGCGATCTACATTTTTTACAACGATGCCGCGATGAAGGAGTTATTCCGAAAAACATGACGGTAAAGTTCTGCAAGAACAACAGAAAAACACAGAATATCTTATGGAAAGCTAGTTGTGCCCTAATTAGGGAAGCCATACGTGATGTCAGAAGAGATTTGGATGTTCTTAATACTAAACTCTTAGATATCCACCTACAGGTAAGCAATACACTCCACCCGATAACATGGGATAAATTCGATGAAATTAGCGAATTTAGGGCCGAAACGAATGCAGAGTTGACAACAATGCAACAGCAGACAAAATTTAACAAATTGAAGCTCCAACAGAAGCCCAAAAACGATTTTTTCTCGGAAAATAACGGTCACAGTCTAACCTCAAGGCAATTGGAAACGAATAGAACGGTTTATAACTTATCTTCGGTCCAATTGAACTCTACCTCGATTTGCGTGTTGGCTAAGGGAGTCAATTACGCTATTGCTCCCTCTCACATACCAACAGAGAGCATAATATGTGGCGTGGAAACAGCAGTTTAAAAATTAGATGCGAACACCGCTGAAATAATTAGACAAGATGTGTCACATGTTCTAAGAAAGTCCAAACCACCCAAAAAGAACCTATCTATAGAAGAAAATGAGGCCTTGAAACAACTTCGCCTCAACAAGGACATTGTCATTCTACCTGTTGAAGGAAACGCGACTGTAATTTTAGATTCAGCGGATTATTCAAACAAAATTCAAACATTGTAACAAGATCCAGCATATAAACAAATTACTACTGACCCAAGAAATTATCTGGAGGAAACAACCAAGGCCAAAATCCAAGAAAGTAGGATCGACAAAAATCTCCAACTGCAACTCATTCCGCGTGAAAAGTCATCGAGATGTCCGAAATTCTATGGGTTGCCAAAAGTATATAAAGAAGGTGCATCTTTGAGGCCAATAGTCAGTTCAATTGGATCCCCAACACAACAGCTAGCCAAATACCTAGCCCAACAACTTCAACCGGTTGCAGAGGGGGCAGACTCATATGTCAAAAATTCGACACATTTCATCGAAATACTTAGAAAAACGGATTTACAACCTGAGTGTCTTCTTGTAAGTTTTGACGTAGTGTCCCTTTTCACCAACATCCCTATCGACGAAGCCTTGGATATCATAATAGAAAAATACAAACCACCTCAACACCTTGTAGATTTAAGAAGGCACTGTCTGATGAACACCTATTTTGTTTACGAGAACCAACGATACAAACAAGTGGAAGGAGCTCCAATGGGATCGCCACTCTCACCAGTTATAGCGAACCTTTTTATGGAGAACTTTGAGGAGTTGGCACTAAGAACAGCAACTCTTAAACCCAGTTTACGGTTGCGATATGTGGATGATATTTTTGTGATTTGGCCTCATGGGAGGGAACACCTCAACACATTTTTAGACCACCTTAATGGCATCCATCACAAAATAAAATTCACCATGGAGGTTGAAGCCAATAATCAACTGCCATTCCTTGATGTTCTCATAAATAGGAAGGAAGATGGAACCCTTGGCCATACAGTATATAGGAAAGCATCTCACACCAACAGATACCTTCATGCTAATTCTCATCAACACCCAGCCCAACTACAAGCCGTCTTTAAAACTTTAGTAACCAGATCACAAAGACTAGCTGACCAGGACAACATCAAACAGGAAATGGACAGTTTAAAAACAGCTCTGAGACAAAACGGATCTACAGACCGAAATATACAAAGAGCCCTAAAGTCAAAACCGAGACGAACAGATGAGGAGCATGAGACATCAATAACCAAGGCTTATTTACCGTATGACATGGGTACCACGGACAGTATTACAAGAATTCTACGGAGACACAATATCGATACTATTTTCAATATAGACAGAAAAATAAGCACGGTGGTGAGGACACAGAAGACGAGGATCCCTTTAGAACAACAGGGAGTGTACGAGATTCCATGTGCAGACTGTCATAAAACCTATGTGGGGCAAACTAACAGAAGAATTCAAGCTAGACGTTATGAACACCAGAATGCTATAAGAAAGCAGGAAAAAACAACATCCATTGCGGAACACGCCACCACGACGTCATACCGAATAGACTTTGAGAACACCAGAGTACTGGCAAATATAGAACACCCGAAATCAAGACTCGTAAGAGAGGCAATTGAAATAGCGAAGAGGCCTCACAGTCTAAATGCTAATGAAATCCAGAACTTATCGAATTGTTGGAAAATTCTATTAAACACCGTACCGGCCCGGATCCGTCCAATAACAACTCAACCGGAAATAACAAATCAGCAGGCGGGAGGCGTGCCCACTGAGCGCCCAGGGCCAATCACACGCAGCCGTTCACGGTGCCAACCAATAGGCGCCGAGCCGCGACTATATAACACCGTGCGCTCTCTTGAAAATATCAGTATTCGAGTAACTAGAAGCGAAAGCAGAAGGCTACGAGAATTATGCGAACCGACCTGAAGAGGGCAGATGTGACTCTGCCGAAACGTCGTCATTTTACCATCGATCCCGGCAGGGAACAGTTATCAACTACGCGGATGAATTCCCGGAAACCATCTAATACATTTAGTGCCCGCGAAAACTTAAAAACATATATATATATATATATATATATATATATATATATATATGTCAATATATATGTATATATTGTTCAGTTCAGTTACCTAGTGACTCTTGGGGAGTAGGCAGATTGGCTTACGTTTACTATGACGGTAATGTCAGGCAACGATTTCCGTGTAAATTGTCAATTTAATAAATGTAAGTTTTTGGGTTAGGAGGAGCGAGCCCGAATTACATTTATTTATTTGTTATTTGACCAAAGAGATAATCAATACGATCGATATAATGTCTCAAATCTCCCTGTGACATTTTTTATACAATTCACTTCGTACTGCTTTATAATATTAATTTAAATCAAAGCTCGCCCTTTCTTGCCTCTTTCGAAGCGTCATCTTTTGGTCGTTTACCGTACTAGTCACCATTAGTGTTCGTTGTTAAAAGTGTTGTTGACCCACCTCCCTAATACACCCTGGGAAATTTACTGCAATTTTGATATATACAGGGTAGCACCAAAAATGCTAAAGATCAAGTGAAATAACAAAGCTTCTTTCAAATTGGAAGAATTTGAAAGAGTAATCTTTACAATATCATGTGGCGTTCCTAGGTGCGACTTTGTTATAAGATAGTGCATTCGCCAAAAATGAGACGAAAGAAATTCTGATGTTCCAGAGATTTAATTAAAGTCATAAGGGAAAAACTAGGAAAAACCTTATGAACTATCCCGATACAGGGTTGTTCAAACGGACATTACCACATGTGCATGTACATGTGCTCTACTTTCTTAGATGTTTTATTTCGTATAATCCAATTTTGTAATAACGTTTTTGGCTTGGATAAGAATGTCCTTTGAAGTCTGATTTTCACTAGATCTAAATCAAGGAGTTTGGACGGTGAAAGCTTGTCATCGCTATTCTCACCATATTTATTGGCTAAATTTCTTCCAATTTCTTTTTCTTTGCTGAGTATGGTTAGAATACTGAATCAATAGACCTGACATGTGATTTTCTGAATAGATCTTTTCTGACTCTGGTTCATCTCTTGACTATCTCTCTTCTCTACAAAGTCTAAAATATCTAGTTTGACCTTGGTCATGCTAACAATCTTCATCTTTTTGGCTGTCCGAATCCCGATCTTCCCTAGGTCTATTTTCATTTCTCAAGTTTGTAAAATCTTCCCAGTAACGGTTACTGCTCCTTCCACGAAGAACCCTTGAAGACTGAAAATCGGTCTTTACATCCCGCGTCTTCAAACTGAAAATCTTATTGAAACCACGCGTTTATGGAGAGACCATGCCCAGTACAAACTCAACCTCGATATCTGCCAATGAAGCCTTAGGCCGGATACTGATTTCGCCTAATCTATTTCTGCCCCTCAGCGTAATAGTAATATTTCGCCAATGATGGATAATACAAAAAGTTAAAAAAAATGAATTATTTAAATATATCTTCCTATGATATTTATCAAGAGAAACTAACTGAGCTCAACCAATTGTTTTATTGTTGAGTTCCTATAGGCCTCCTTTCTGCTCCGATCGGAATAATATAATATTACAATATCCATCAGATTCTGAATACCATCTGGGATCAGACTACATGACAAGACAAATATATAAACCCCAATAAATAGAATAGGTCAAATTTAACTTCTAATATTTGATAATACACACCGAGAAATATATATATAATTTATATAGCATTATTATCCTAATACAGTGAGGAACAGCCAAATGAAATAAATTCGATTACGAATAAAGGGGGGCTTGTAGGGATGATGCTTGGACACGTCGATTTGTATTTTTAAATGCGTATTTTTTCAACAAAAAAAATATATATAGGGTGTGTCAGGTGACAGAGGCCAATACCAACTTTCTTATTTTAAATGCAAGCCCCTGTATATTATTTATTTTTAGGATTATCCAGAAAATTCTAGACATAATTCATGTAAAATGTCCTATACCTATCTTAGTTTTATTTCACAAATTTCCTACATTACACTCAATACTTAATTCCTATTTAGCTCTTGATATTGAGATAGTAAGCAAATACTGATTTGAAAAAAAAACAGTTTATTTTCATCAAAATTAGCCTTAGCGTCTTGTTGTCTGCCTGCATGACATTGGTGATCAGTGTTAGTGCTATTGTCATTTGAATATCGTTCACTGTACTAATAATATCAGAAAAATGGTTCATTTAATAGAAGTGCAGAAAGTATCGATTCTGCAAATGATTGGATATAACACACGGACACAAATGGAAGTTTCTCGCTTACTTCGCGAAAACTTTGCAAATTTGCCGCCTGTATCCCAAGGAACAATTACCAAAATAGAAAAGCAGTTTCGCGGACATATAAGACAGATAAAATAAGTAGCTGCCAATGTTGTAAGTGAACGAAATTGAATATTATGCTTGAGTTTCAAGAAAACCCACATAATTCTGGTCGAAAAGCAGCCCCACTGTTCAACGTTAGCCACACAACAATTTTTCGAGTAGCTCATGGAAGACGATTTGGATAGGAGAAAATATTTCTGTGAACAACTGATGGCAAAGTTAGATAACAATGTGATCCAATTAGAAGATGTTTTGTTTTCTGATGAGAGCACATTTGCACTCACGGTCATATTAATCGTCAAAATTGCCGCTACTCGTCTAACGAGAATCCTCACTGGAAGGCAGAGAAACATAGGCAATATCCTGAAAAAGTTAATGTTTGCGCAGGAATTGTGGAAATCATATCGTAGCTCCCTTTTTCATTAATGGCAACTTGAATGGAGATAAAGATTTAGAGCTGCTTCAAAATGTCGTGCCAAGTTCCTGCAAAATACAATATGGTTTCAGCGAGATGGAGCACCACCCCATTACGAAATCAATGTCCGAAAGTACCTGAACCAAATTTTTCCAAATCGGTGGATTGGGAGGCGCGATCTCCTGATTTGACGCCATTGGACCACTTACCCCTCAACTTAGATGACCTAAAAAGACAAATAACGCTTGCGATTAGATCAGTCACGCCTGAGATGTTGAGTAACATTAGAAGACATTTCTATACCAGATTAGCATGTTACCAAGACGTTCGTAGGAGCATTTTGAACAGTTCCTACTTATTAGGTTTTTAGTGTAAGGTAGCGACTTTTTGAAATAAAAGAATTTTATTTTTTTAGGTTAGTTTTTGTAATAAAACTGAAAACACTTAATATTCCTAAAAAATATGTCTAAAACTTTCTGGAGAATCCAAAAAACAAATAATATACAGGGGCTTGCATTTAAAATAAGAAAAGTTGGTATTGGCCACTGTCACATGACACACCCTATATAATTTTTATGAAGAATTATGCGAACCGACCTGAAGAGGGCAGATGTTACTCTGCCGAAACGTCGTCATTTTACCAGCTATCTCGGCAGGGATCAGTTATCCACGACGCGGTTGAATTCCCGGAAACCACCGAACACATTTAGTGCCCGCGGAAACTTAAAAACAAATGTATATATATATATATATACACATTTATATATATATATATATATATATATATATATATATATAACTGATCCCTGCCGAGATAGATGGTAAAATGACGACGTTTCGGCAGAGTCACATCTGCCCTCTTCAGGTCGGTTCGTATAATTCTTCATAAAACTTATATAGGGTGTGTCATGTGACAGTGGCCAATACCAACTTTCTTATTTTAAATGCAAGCCCCTGAATATTATTTGTTTTTTGGATTCTCCAGAAAGTTCTAGACATAATTTTTAGAAATATTAAGTGTTTTCAGATTTATTACAAAAATTAACCTAAAAAAGAAAATTATTTTATTTCAGAAAGTCGCTACCTTACTTTGTGCACTTCTATTAAATGAACCATTTTTCTGATATTATTAGTACAGTTAACGATATTCAAATGACAATACCACTGACACTGATCACCAATGTCATGCAGGCAAACAACAAGATGCTAAGGCTATCAATTTTGATGAAAATAAACTGTTTTTTTTTTCAAATCAGTATTTGCTTACTATCTCAATATCAAGAGCTAAATAGGAAGTAAGTATTGAGTGTAATGTAGGAAATTTGTGAAATAAAACTAAGATAGGTATAGGACATTTTACACGAATTATGTCTAGAATTTTCTGGATAATCCTAAAAAGAAATAATATACAGGGGCTTGCATTTAAAATAAGAAAGTTGGTATTGGCCTCTGTCACCTGACACACCCTATATATATTTTTTTGTTGAAAAAATACGCATTTAAAAATACAAATCGACGTGTCCAAGCGTCATCCCTACAAGCCCCCCTTTATTCGTAATCGAATTTATTTCATTTGGCTGTTCCTCACTGTATTGTGATAATAATGCTATATAAATTATATATATTTCTCGGTGTGTCTTATCAAATATTAGAAGTTAAATTTGACCTATTCTGTTTATTTGGGTTTAAATAATTTGTCTTGTCATGTAGTCTGATCCCAGATGGTATTCAGAATCTGATTGATATTGTAATATTATGTTATTCTGATCGGAGCAGAAAGGAAGCCTATAGGAACTCAATAAAACAATTGTTTGGGCTCAGTTAGTTTCTCGTGATAAATATCATAGGAAGGTATATTTAAATAATACATTTTTTAAAAACTTTTTTATTATCCATCATTGGCGAAATATTACTATTACGCTGTGGGGCAGAAATAGATTAGGCGAAACCAGTATCTGGCCTAAGGCTTCATTGGCAGATATCGAGGTTGAGTTTGTACTGGGCATGGTCTCTCTATAAACGCGTGGTTTCAACGCGATTTTCAGTTTGAAGACGCGAGATGGTAAAGACCGATTTTCAGTCTTCAAGGGTTCTTCGTGGAAGGGGCAGTAACCGTTACTGGGAAGATTTTACAAACTTGAGAAATGAAAATAGACCTAGGGAAGATCGGGATTCGGACAGCCAAAAAATGAAGATTGTTAGCATGACCAAGGTCAAACTAGATATTTTAGACTTTGTAGAGAAGAGAGATAGTCAAGAGATGAACCAGAGTCACAAAAGATTTATTCAGAACATCAAATGTCAGGTCTATTGATTCAGTATTCTAACCATACTTAGCAAAGAAAAAGAAATTGGAAGGAATTTAGCCAATAAATTTGGTGAGAATAGCGATGACAAGCTTTCACCGTCAAAACTCCTTGATTTAGATCAAGTGAAAATCAGACTTCAAAGGACATTCTTATCCAAGCCAAAAACGTTATTACAAAATTGGATTAGACGAAATAAAACATCTAAGAAAGTAGAGCACATGTACATGCACATGTGGTAATGTCCGTTTGAACAACCCTTTATCGGGATAGTTCATAAGGTTTTTCCTAGTTTTTCCCTTATGACTTTAATTACATCTCTGGAACATCAGAATTTCTTTCGTCTCATTTTTGGCGAATGCCAAAGTCGCAACTAGGAACGCCACATGAAATTGTAAAGATTACTCTTTCAAATTCTTCCAATTTGAAAGAAGCTTTGCTATTTCACTTGATCTTTAGCATTTTTGGTGCTACCCTGTATATATCAAAATTGCAGTAAATTTCCCAGGGTGTATTAGGGAGGTGGGTCAACAACACTTTTAACAACGAACACTAATGGTGACTAGTACGGTAAACGACCAAAAGATGACGCTCCGAAAGAGGCAAGAAAAGGCGAGCTTTGATTTAAATTAATATTATAAAGCAGTACGAAGTGAATTGTATAAAAAATGTCACAGGGAGATTTGAGACATTATATCGATTGTATTGATTATCTCTTTGGTCAAATAACAAATAAATAAATGTAATTCGGGTTCGCTCCTCCTAACCCAAAAACTTACATTTATTAAATTGACAATTTACACGGAAATCGTTGCCTGACATTACCGTCATAGTAAACGTAAGCCACACCGGTAATGACCTCATAAATTTTACTCACTTTATTCACTAGAAATGATTGTACAGATCTGTGTGTTCAAGTGAATTATTGTTAAACAAGTTTGATTTTTGTGTTATAACGGCTGTATTTGCAGCAGAGAAAACACTGACAAGCCCAACATATCGAGAATCAAAGTATCACAGTGTCTTTGCAAGTTAATATTCTGGGACATATTTGGTTTTAACAGGCAGTTTATATACCAAAAAATGTGCCGTTAACTAGGAAATACGTTAATACAGGATTAGAAGAAATAGGCAAGTTAAATAATCACCAAATAATTGCTTACAAAGATTGTGATTATTATTTATAATTTTAGGTTGAACATGTCAAAATAATGATTGAAATTGTGAGAGCTTCAAGCCACAGTGATGTATCGTTAAATTCAGCTCAACAGAATTTAAAAAAAAACTTAAATCTGCAGAACATAGAGATGTGTTTTATTTTACAAAACTCATAGTTTATTCAAATATAAAAATTTTCAATGAATCAATGTAAAATGTTTAAATCTAATATATTTTAATTGGTAACAAATACCATAGATATAATTAATAGAGAAAGGGAAATTTAATAAATAAATACAAGGTTTGTTTTCATATATACTACTTAATAAGACATTACAAGGGGTTATACAATTTCGAATAAGTTATTATTCTTTTATACTGTGTAATTAAAATTAAGCAACTCAAATTGAATTAGTTTTGTTTTGGTGATAATTTGTTGAATTTTAGATGTGTGGTGTAAAACAATTTTATTCAACTGTAGCGTAAAATATTAGCATGTTTTTCAAGAGAAGCAATCGATTTTAGCTACAAGTAAATGTTTTCAAAAATTGAATATGCTTCATTTAATACATCAAATCTCTTTTAAAACAGAACATGCACTTTTTATGTGTGTTAAGCTAGCCGAGCCATTTCATATCGCCCAAATGGGCTAATTTATTACGATAAAATTAAATTTATTGCTCCCACCCCTCCCGAGAAACAGTGGCTATGTCAACTTTAGACTAAAGTTAGCATAGCCACATTCGATATCTCCGGAACGAACAGCGCTACCGGGGTGATCTTGGTGGCGTATTTTATTGCTAATTAATCGCTATCGAATGGCATTAGAGCAAATAACCAAAAAGTACCCTTTCATCCCCTACTGAATTTCGCACCCTTGACAAATAACATTTATTTCAATGTTTTTTGTTGTTAAAATCAGTAGAGTGTTAATTGCTAATTAATTGCTGAAGTTCTACCCTCGTTCCGATTTCATTCGTTCGACCCCCTCCGTGAAACTGTGGCTATGCCAACTTTAGACTGAAGTTAGCATAGCCACATCTATATATACGGAACGAACAGCGCTACCGGGTTGATCTTGGGGGCGTATTTTATTGCTAATTAATTACTATCGTATAGTACGATTGCGAATATTCAAAAACTACCCCTTCATCCCATAGTCACAAATAACATTTATTTAAATGGTTTTTGTTGTTAAAATCAGTAGAGTTTTAATTACTAATTAATTGCTGAAGTTCTACCCTTGTTACGATTTCATTCGTCCAACCCCTTCCGTGAAACTTTAGAACATTCTATATCTCCAGACGAACAGCGCTACCGGGGTGATCTTGGCGGCGTATTTTATTGCTAATGAATTGCTATCGAATGGCACTAGAGCAAACAACCAAAAATACCCTTTCATCCCCTACTGAATTTCGCACCCCCTGACAAATAACATTTATTTCAATGGTTTTTGTTGTTAAAATCATTAGAATTTTAATTGCTAATTAATTGCTGAAATTCTACCCTCGTTACGATTTCATCATATTGCTAATTAATTACTAACGTATAGTACGATTGCGAATAGCCAAAAACTACCCCTACATCCTATACTGACAAATAACGTTTATTTCAATGGTTTTTGTTGTTAAAAATCAGTTTTAAATGCTGAAGTTCTACCCTCGTTACGATTTCATTCGTCCAACCCCTTCCGAGAAACTGTGGCTATGCCAAATTTAGAGTAAAGTTATCATAGCCATATCTATATCTCCGAAACGAACAGAGCTACCGGGCTGATCTTGGGGGCGTATTTTATTGCTAATTAATTGCTATCGATTGGCACTAGAGAAAATAACCAAAAAGTACCTCTTCATCCCCTACTGAATTTCTCAAGCCCCGACAATTAAGAAAAAAATTTATTTCAATATTTTGTGATAAAATAAGGAGCTGAATTACAAAAAAATCATAAATGAAAATAAAGCCAGTACAGTGCTCAAAATAACAAACATGAAACATGAAATACTAATTTTGTAAATGTAAATTGTGTTTGGCATAGGCATAGAGGTATTTTTCCTAAGGGGGCAGATGGTCAGCTGAATGGCCACAACAAGAGCTGTCATTTCTTCTAATTATATGACCCTCACTAGAATTTTAGGGGGAATGTGTGTGAGTGTATTATAACATACATGTAGTAACATATATCAATTGTTTATATTTTAATAAAATTAAATAAATTTTCAAGCAAGTAGATACAGATCACGGTGTACACATACGGAAATCACATCAGTAATTGTCTTTTATTACTCAAGCCAGTTATAAATATCAACAGTTTTTATGTATTGATTGTATATTTGTAACTTTATAAATAAATGACTCACCACTTGATAGTTTCATTATCTGGTAAATAAATAAGAGTTTTTAGTGGTAATAAATAAATGAAATTGATTTTAATAATTTTTGATGAAACTATTTTCATATGTATATATATATGTGTCATCAACATATTGGCGCACTATTGAAATCATGAGCGAAGCTTGGTCGCCCAGTTACTTCTTGTATATGTTTGAGATTTAAAATTTTTTGTTAATGGTGTTTTCCAGTATGCTCTTTTTCACCAAATTAATTTTAAATTGTTGCCCACTTCCAGTTATACCAGTGGTTGACTATAACTTTGTTATTGTAAATGGAACTGCACAATTTTTAGGATGAATTATTTTAAAACTCAAAAATATAAGGTATGTTTTATAACCAGTTCGTATATCTGCTACTCACAGTTTCCGAGCTAATTTATAAGAAAAAATAGCCTTCAGTCTCATATAGCTGATAGAATTTAGAAATTTTATGAATTCATAGTTGCGGTTGCATTGGGATCTTTTCCTATAAATTAAATTATCTCAGAAACTGAATTCAAATGAATCAAAATGAAATCTATTACGACACCCTGTAAAAACATCAAAACGGCATTACCCTATGCTTATCGGCCTTTTTCGCATAATCAGTGAAGTAATTAAAACCTGAGTCACCGCAAAATCAATGTAATGGTATTGACTTTGGCCCACCTCAATACTCCACGAAATTCCCTTAGTTACATCAGTTTGATTATCAAACATTAATGTCAAATTGTGATTTACGACATTTGTAATTACAAATCCTTTTAATTTTTTAATTTCTTGTTCATTTTTGTTAATACCATTGAAAACGGCGTCTCATTTAGACATTGAAACGTTTGGATATTTGAAATATACACTTTCAAGTTTTTGTGGTGTTATTCCCAAAGAACTTATTTTATTACTGTAAAACCTACAAATAGGATTAAAATAATACTATAGATAACTTGCAAATAAAGCAAATATTCGATTTTACTGTGTTTATCCATTACGTTAAATTATTATCTTATAAAGCTGGACTACAACTGGTGATTGTTTGAATGTTGTTCCTACCTCTAGAAATTATAATATATAAATTCTGTTAATTGAAAACATATTTCAAGTTAAAAGTTACAATTGCGATTCAGATACATCTATTTCATTTCTACATATTTGATAGTATTAAAGGAGAACATGTATGCAAAATGATTCGACACCACATACGGGGTTAGCATCTGGGGATAGCTTTAACGCGAGCGACCATTCGAGACCATAGATGTCAATGTCCTTGTAAAACTGTTGTCGGGACTATGGTGATTAAAATTATAAATGTATGACAGGGTAACGATTTTTTATAATTTTTAAACGAGATGTCTTTATCACAATCGAATGTTTCCAAAATGTATTAAGTTCTTTTGTCTGACATGTTCTGTGTCGAAACTTTAGTAACAATTTTCACCTGTTTGTTCAACGAGGTAATAGAAAACAAAGTAAGCGTCTTTATGAGTAATATCTCTATATTTAAAAAATATCAATAGTTTCAGGGTTTATGTTAGCCCCCACTATAACTGGAAATTATGATAAAATGTAAATTTAAAATTGAAAGGTTTGAAACATTATTGATATACATTATAGTATAGTAGTTGGTTGTGCTCATATTTATAATACAAGGCTTTCATTTCGATACTAACCACCCAAAAAAAACTTTTAAATATTACCTTTAAAAACAAAACAAAAAACAAAAAAAAAACAAAAAAAGTTATATTTACGGGGGGCACTTTTTACACTTACTTAGTTTCAGCCCCTAGGCGGGGGTGAATATCATTTCCAAAAGTTTAAATACAAAGAGGAATTGTAAAAAAGCATGAGTATAAATAGCGAGATAAACAAGTGAGAAAAAAATCCTTAATTATTTTTGCGAAAGATATTTATGACTGTAAATGTAAACAATTTATTATTACTAATAGATCAAGTTGGAACTTTGTTAATAGACGGAGAGAACTTATTTTTTCAACAGGACGGGGATTTCCACATTATGCTTTGGCGTTATGAGACATTTCCAGATAAATTGACTGTAGAATGGCCAGCAAGATCACCCAACCTAACGCCCCTTGACTTTTTTATGGGGTCATTTAAAAACTGTGGTGTACAAAACTCAACCTCGCGATATTCCTGAACTTAGACGTAGAATATTGGAGGAGTGTCAGCGGATTATACCAGAGATGCTCCAAAAAGTGCGCGACGAATTTGAGCTGCGAGTTTACCATTGTCTTACCAACAATGGCAGACATTTTGAACATCTAGTTTAAGTACAAGGTAATTATAACGCTAACACAATATTAATTTGTGTTAAAGCTGATCTAATTTGATAGGAGAGAATTTCTAGGATGTCCTCTGAGCCTATGTTTAAAACTTTCGAAAAGCATTTTATTTTGTCTAAACTAGAATGATTTTTGAATAATTCACCATATAAATCTTCGACTACTTGTACGATTTGAACTTTATTTGATGTTATGTTGCCGCTTCATTTCACTCGTTTTTGCAACCTTTTTGAAGAAAATACTGACAATATATAAATTGCGTTGTAATGCGAATTCCAATAGTCTAGTGTCTCAGCAATTTATACCCATTTCTCCTACTGAGATCTCTATCTCACTCTTTTTATGTCACAGTTTTGAGTTGATGTTGCCGATCAGTACTGTAAAATGAGCAGTTTAATATTGTAGTGCGCTAATGTTTTTATAGAAATCCTCTAGGTCCTCAATTTGTCAACTTAAAAGTTGGTGCATACCCTTGAACTATTATTAAGCTTAATAATTACCTATCTTACTCTTAGCGATATGCTTCCTAGTGCAATGGCATAAGTAGATGCATTTTTAATTCTAATTCTAATCACTTCTATTTGATAACAATATTAGATATTAAAAAATAAAGATACTTCACTTATAATCAATATCCTATTTGATGACAAACCTCGTCTACAGTGTACGTTTTAGACCAAGCAAATCTGTTTATGAAGAATAACTTTTTCTCTTCAAATTATTAACAAAAAAATCGTTTTTTATTAACAAAAAAATGAATACACACTGTATATACAGACTAACCGAAAATCTTCACTTTGAAGTTGATTAACTGACATTTATTTTGATTAATTCAATTGTTTTACAATTTACCCCAAGTTCCAAAAAGAAACATTTTCATATTTATAATACCAGCAACTCCCCCAAATCTTACTGTATAAGATAGTCGATAAAAAAGTTTATCTCGATCTTGTAAGAAACGGTAAAAGATGTTATTATTGAAAAAAAATATGGGACCTCTTCGGAATATCCGGGAACTAATCCTATATCTTTTCAATTTGTTCCATGTTCCGAATAGAAAATTTTCCATATTTTTAACACCAGCAATATAAGAAAGTCGGTAAAAAATTTTCTCCCATTTTCTAATAAACGGTACAAGCTATGTTATGGAAAGAAATATGGGACCACTTGGCGATCCCTCGGAACAGGATCCGGTATAAATGGTCCAAATTTCTTGAGCCGTTTGCGAGTAATCGCTGAACAAACATAAAAAAAACATAGATACAGACGAATTGAGAACCTTCTTCTTTTTGAAGTCGGTTAAAAACTCCACACCTCTGATCGACAGTTCCTCTCCTCGGTAATATAAACATTTCCAGGCAGTATTGTGAACTATTTCTCTCTTATTCGTCTAGTTATCCCTAGGACAACCCATTTAATATTCTGAAGCCCTTCTTCTAGTTCTAAAAGTTTGTCCTCATATAACAGCTAACGTATGTTTTAAGGGGCAATGTGCAATAGTCGTTTTCCGTGGTAGCCAGATCTCTGCTGAGTATTTTTGATATACTTTTTTTTGATGGCCATGAAACATCATGCTGACCAAGCAGGTTGGTGAATGTTGGGTAAAGAATAGTATAAGAGAAATAGAAGGTTTGGTTGGGGGGGTGATGTGGATGGAACAATGTATGACATTGGGCTCACGTACGCAAGGGCAATTCCGAGAAGTAGATCTTTTATTCACCGCGATCATAGATAGTATATACCCCCTACCTACAAAAAGTAAGCAATACTTTAAACTGAATTGTTACGTTAGCGCCAACCTACAAGTATTAAGAGTTGAAATTAGTTAATAAATTATTAAAATTCCATGAAATGAAAAAAACAGTTTTTTCCTTAAGTTTAACAACCTATTTATTTCGAATTTTCCTCAAAAACAAAGTTCATGTCAAAATTAGATTATCAAATTTTGTAGTAGTGGCACTTAAAAAATTAATGTGTGAACTTCATTTTGTCTCGAAAACCAAGACAATTTTAATCATATTTAATTATTGTCCAGGGGAACACCCCGTATATATATATATATATATTGTTGATAGCACATTATGTATATAGGGTTATTCACGTTATACGACACGGAATATTATGAATAAGTGTCTCATCATACAGAATGGAGTCTCCAGAACGATAATATTTTGCGTTGCACTTGTGGAAAATCCAATATTGCATTCAAGGTATGATAATTAATTAACTAAAATTTTCAAATGACAATTACTTCTTTAAGTTTAATGAAACATCCTATATTTTATGACACCAGTAGTAGTAGAATTTTATTCTCTATGCGACAGGATAACATTTCCCTATACCTAACTATTTACGTTCCCATGAAAAACGCACATTTACAGAATACAGACAAATTTTCATTTACTACTTTTCTACATATTTTTAATCCCCGACTTGACCATACAATGTATGGCAGCACACTCACTAAACCCGAGATATCCTAGATATCAAAAGGGTTTAGCTCTGTGGGAGCACTTTCCAGGTTTTCAGGCCCATGGTTAGAGTCGTGGCAGCAGTTTCCCATAAACTTCCTGACCGTCCGGGCTGTTCCTAATAGGACGGCTTTTTGCATTTGTTGGTAAAGATGTTCGTCCAGACCGAGGTATTTTAAATTGTTTGATAGATATTTTGGAACTAGTCCTGTCGTTGACATAACAATTGGTACAGTTCGTGTGTTGTTCATGTCCCAGTGAGTCTTTATCTGAAATTCCAAATCCCTATATTTGGTTATTTTCTCAGCCTGCTTGATATTTATCTTATTGTTGTTAGGAATTGCTATGTCAATTAAAGTTGTTTTCCGAGCGACTTTATCTACCAAAACTATATCTGGTCTATTGTGGGCAACAGTCCGATCAGTCAGTACAGATTGTAGTTATTTTCTAAAACAGATTCTGGTTTGTATTTATAGTATCTTACCGACTGTGATAGTTCAAGTTTCAGTGCTAGTTCCTTGTGCAGTATTTTAGCCACAACATCGTGTCGTTCTTTGTATTCAGTTGCAGAGAACGCTTGACAACCTCCTGTGATATGCTGGAAAGACCAAGATGTTTGGCAACCGTACCTGCATCTGTCGTTGTTAATAGAAGGGTCTTTAACGAAGTACTTTAGATAGTTCTTAGTTGGGATTACTTGATCTTGGATTGCCAATATATTCAGGAAACCTAAGAACAGAGATCAACCAGTAGTTCGACGCTGCACTGTCGACATAATCTTGGTTGATGTCATTTATATGTCTTCCATGAAGGGGCTTCTCTTTCCATTTCAGCAGTTTCTGATCAGTGGTCTGGTGGTGTAATTGTGTGTTGTTGTGTCAGTCGCAGTGGTGTTCAGTCATCAACCTGGCCCATGACTCTGTGTAGATCAGAAAATTCTGCGAGTTTCTGGAAATGACTCCGCAAAATAGAAATTTGTTGATCTAATAGTTTGCTTAGATCTGCCAATCCCCTTCCTCCTTCATTCCGTGACAAAGTTGTACGTTCAACACAGCTCTTTGAATGGTGATCTTGAGCTTTTGTTAGTAAAACTCGAACTTTTCGTTGTAATTTTTTAATGTCAGTCTTATACCAATTAAGTATACCGAAACAGTAACTGAGCATGAACATGCATAGGTGTTAATAGCCTGAAACAGATTTTTACTGTTTAGTTTGGTTTTCAACAGTCGTCGTACCCTTCTATAAAACTCTGCTGTTAGGTCATTTTTCATAGTTAAGTGATCAATACCTTGAGCCTGCTTTATTCCAAGGTATTTATAAGTATGACCTTCCCCCATAGATTCAATTGAGGTGCCATCTCCCATTTCGAAGTGCCCCTGCTGTATTTTGCCTTTAACTATATTTATAATCCGGCATTTGTCTAGGCCAAATTTCATATGGATATCACTAGAGAACCCTTCTACTATTTTAAGCATATCATGCAGCTGTTGTTTCGTAGCTGCCATCAACTTTAAGTCGTCCATGTATAACAAATGGTTTATCTTTAATGTTTGTACGTTGTTGTGTTTGAGACTGAACCCGAATTTGTCGTGTTCAGTTTGTTTGAGAGAGGGTTCATGGCAAGGTAGAACCATAGCGGGCTAAGAGAGTCTCCCTGGAATATACCCCTTCTGATTGGAATGGGGTCAGTTTGTATCGAACAGTTGGCTTCATTCAGTGAGATTTTGGTTTGCCAGGTGGACATTGCATATTCTAAAAAGCTAATAATACAATTATTCAATTTATAGAGTTTCAGTGCCTTAATGAGCCAATCATGTGGAACTGAATCAAATGCCTTTTTGTAGTCCACATATGCCTTGTAGAGATTTCGTCGTTTGGGGTGGGCTTAATAGCAGACAACGGAATCAATTATCAGTTGTTCTTTGCAGCCCATAGAATTTTTCTTTCGCGAAGCCCTTTTGTTGTTGAGTAATTATGTTGTTCAGCTCACAATGTTTGAAAATGCGATGATTTATGCACGATGTTATGAGTTTGTATAAGGTTGGAAGGCAAGTGATTGGTCGGTACTTTGCTGGGTCCTGTGTACATAGGTTGTCCTTTGGTAAGAGGTATGTAGCACCGTGCATAAGGAAACTAGGCATCTTATGTGGGTGGGTAATTACGTCATTTATAAGGGCTGTTAATGTTTCGTGTGTTCCGTAGAGTTTCTTGATCCAGTAATTTTGCTCACCATGTGGCCCTGGTGCTTTCCAGTTATGGAGGTGCTTCATTATGTTGGATGTGTCTTCCTTTGTAAATGGTAGGTGTTGCATGCCATCACAGTTCTGAAATACAGCCTCCTCCTCATTAATCCAGCTGGCTTTGGAGTTATAGGAGATTGTTGTGGAAAGCTGTGTTTTCTAGGGGCTTTATTATTATTGATGGTGTTAAGTTTTCTATAAAACCCTTTTTCTGATTGTCGGAAAAGTGTGTTGTCTAGTTTCCGTGGGTTACTGGTTTTGTACCTTCTCAATCGACTTGTGTAGACGGAGTGCTTTTGTCGTAGGCTGTCCAGACACTGCTGAGATGTGATGTTTTTTCCATCCCACTGGGAGTGTATTCGTTTATTATCCATGATAGTCTTAACAAGTCTTTCTATTGTGTTGTTCCTGAACTCTCGTTGGTACTCGGTCAGTTTTCCAACGTTTTTCCGAAGAGAATTGATTTTCTCTTCAAGCCTTCTTTGCCAAGGTGGTATTCGAGGCGTTTGTCTACATTGGGGATGGTCTTGCTTTGGTCTTATTGCGACCCCAATAGTTCTGCAGATTGAAGTTGCAGCACAGTAGATGATTGTGTGTAGCGACTCTAACGTCTTAACACATAAAACATAGTTTGGCAAGATGATTTGTTCATAGCCTGCCAGACGATACCCAGTTTCTTAGACGATCTTAGTCTGGGAAGAGCTGGTCTAGTCAGTGGATCTGTTTCATTATACTCTATAAGAGCTTCTTCCATTTCTGATTGGATCTTCTAAAGCAGGTCAGCGTTGGCTGTTCTTGCTGTAGTTCTTGAGTCTCGTCCGCTCTTTGTGCCAAAGGTGTTTCAGGCTCTGGATCGATTGTATTTCGACCAAATAGTTCGCGCTCCACTTCGCTCTTTATTGTGTCCAGTTGTTCAGGCGAAATAAGGCCATTTCTCAAGATGACACGATATTGATCTGCGACTCTCTGTTCAGTAACTTGAAGCTCTGGGTACTCACGACAGAACTCTTGATAGAGTATTTGGCGATATCCAGTCTTGTCCTGGCCTAGGTTCGTGAATCTGTAAAACGTGCGCATTATAAATTCATTCATGGCGGTAGTCGATTTCATGCGCTGTCTTTTCACTCCCGCTTGAGTGAGCGCTGGCTGTTGATCCTGCGCAACACTTTCTGCGGGTGGAGTTCTCGTTTTGTTCCGTTGGGGATGGTCACGTTGATTCTGTGACCGTATTGGTGAGTGTTGTTGTGGTTCTTCGGCTGTAGCTCTATGGACGACAGGGGCCCGCTTCCACAGCAAACTGTCACCGACGTCCCGCATGCTGTTATGTCCAGCGCCGGCTCCAGACATACCACGGCGATCCCCAGGCAGTGGCTCTTTTCCGAGGATATTTTTAATATTATTTTTTTCCAGGAAAACAAGAAATGACAGGTTTGGCGCCAAAGCATTTTATTAACATTAGTTGCTGAGTAATGCATTGAGTAACGGTGGGTTTAAAACAATAATATCGGCTCATAATAAATGTTCGATATGGCGTCCATCTGAGTCTAAACATAAATGTATCCTTTTTTTTAACTTTTAGCAACATTTGCCAACATATCGACTTTGGAAAGCTCCCCTAATGCGGTCCTTCATATCATCTGGTGTTGTTGGAGGCGTGTTATAGACAATTCCTCTTACGTATCGCCATAAAAGAATTCCGGTTATTACAACAAAATGATTCATAAAGAAGAGTCAAACTCTCATAGCTTCTTGTTAAATATTAAATAAATTAGTGAATATTACAGAAACTATGGGATTTAGGTATAGTAAACTTTTAATCGTAGATACCGAAAATGTAATAATATACAGGGCATTCAGTTTAAAAAATATACCTTTCATACTTTTCACATTTGTGTGACACCCTGTATAAAACGAATATAATTTTAAAATGTTCCTCTGAAGGATATATATCAACCTAGAAAAAAAAAAGATCGTCTAAAATGAGTATCTTAGGCATAATATTACGTGTCGTAATAGGTGAATTAGCCTGTGTATATGTATAATGATTTATCAGATATCGAAACAATAAATTTCTCAAATTTGAGAAATTAAAAAATGTTTAATCATGTATAATTTAATAAATTTTTTCTTTTTTTACCACTAACTAATGCAATATAGAAAACTGATAAAATGTATGCTGAAAAATAATCAAATTACATTAATAAAAAATAACATTGTACACAATTATTTAACGACTTTTCTAAGAATATTTACATAATATATTTGACACCTAATTTATCTGAAAGAATTGTCATCATTTCCGGAAACTAAAGACAATCAGAATATTATTAAACTTTTCAATACGACATGTACATTTGATAAATTACTTGTTTATTATAGAAATACATTGATGACAGCATCATTAAACAGTTTATTTGTTCACTGATGTATTTATATAATTAATCCTTCATTTTGAGCTATTTCTTTACCAAACATCCATATTTTCAGGGTCATAGAAAATGAGCTAGTATAATAAGAAATCCTACTTACCAGATTAAGTGAGTGTAGAGTAATTTATAGTGTCATTTCCACATGCTCAATTTAATAGCTTTTAAATAAATGATTAAGTATTAATAAAAGTTCAAGTAAACATTTGGCACATTGAAATAACCTTTCGGTTTAAAAATATAGACAACTTTATCGAGGGTAACACACGCTTCTAAAACTCCTCAGATAAATACAGGGTGTCTCATAATTTAAGGACAAGAGCACAACTGGAAAAAGAGGGAATCAAAATAGGTCAATTAACATGATAACTAAGGATTTGTTTTTCAGGTCCTACAGGCTGCTCGATATGTTATACATTTTGCTTGTTGACCCCCTCTGTATTGCGTGCTTTTTCGTGATTAAGAATAAAACCTCCAATACTTCAATACAATAAAAAATAACCTATATTTGGTTGATCCAGATATTTTCAGACGTTTTCAAGATATAGCAATTTTAAGATTGAAAAACTATGTACCTACACCAGTCAATAGGCATTTTTGAGTGGCATAAAATTCAACAGAAAACTCTTATGCCATCACATTATATAGTAATGTTACATAGACAATAACTGATTTTATTTTAACAGGAAATCAAAGAACTGAGTAATTGAAACAAAAAACACACAAAAATATGATTTGTTTTGTTTTTTTTTTGCTTATATGCTTATTCATAAAGACCAGTTGTTGATAATTCCAACGGTTTGCAACACTCTATGCCAATCAGCGAGCTCGGTAGTCAACTGTGCGAACGCTGGTTTGGCATAGAATTTAAAACCGTTGGAATCGATAGCAACTGTTTTCAAATTCACACATTGTTGTAGTAAACATTGCAAAATTGATTTTTGGGCATAGTGATAGACAATGTTAGAATAAACTGAACTCAATATGGATTTTATCGGATAAGTAGCATTTGCAGAATTGTAATTTAGACAATTCAGAGAGATATTTGCCGAAGTGTACCGTATTATATAACGTCTGTAAAATGATTTTGTACGCAAGACAATATATATAAAAAAGAATGACACTTCGAAGAGAGTATTCAATATCTCTGACAGGTGAAGTTAACTTGAAAATTTCATGGTGACATTCTAACCTAGGAATTACGGGTAACAGCACTTACATGGAACGGCTCCAGATTCAGAACCTCTATGTGCTAGTTTCCCCGAAAATCCTAAATGCCGGTCTTTACATCTCGTGTCTTCAAATTTAACGAAATGTATCAAATACATAAAGAAGTGTTCGAGAGGACATTCAATTGTGGGAAGCGCAACTGATGAAGGTTCCCTAACCAGAAAAAATATATATTATAAATATTGTCTTGCGTACAAACGAATGACACACATGAAGAGATTATATATATTTATTTTGAAATTTTATAAAGTATATTAATTCTTTTGCAAGCTATCCATCTAAATTATTTAAATATTACATATTAATCTTCTAGTTTTCATTATAACAATAAAGTTATGAAATTTGAAAATAAAAGAATTTTTAGAGGGTTTTCTCGTCGGATAATATTCCTAACAGGACGGTTATTTTGAATACCAAAACACGAATTTTTCTACTTTTTATTGTTTAAATACTTACTTTTGCGAATTTGCTTTTAAAATTATGTAAGTAATCGCCTATGAACTATTACTGAATTAAATAGCATCAGCAGTTTTCTGTTGAATTTTTGAAATACAGATTGCCATCAAAAGATACGTGTAGTTTACAAAACAATAAAATTAAAAATAGTAAAAGATTTACTTCATTAAATGTTGAAAGCTACCACTATTTTTTTCACAAAAATAATTTATTAAACTTGCTTTTAAATGTTGTCTTAATATTTTGTGGATTCATGAATTGTTGCTAAAAGTGCGTTCAGTTATGATTTCCATTTTTGTGAGCTAAAGATTTCGCAATAGGTAATAGTGAAGAGGATTCAGTCCCGGGATACGTGGTAGTCAAGGGAATTTACTGCCACCTCCAATCCAAAATGATTATTTAAATGCTCCCAAATTATCAGGATTTTTCAAGTAAATTGCGTAAATGATGTCCCAATGTCCCAATATATATATATATATATATATATATATATATATATATATAGGAGCGCGCACGGTTTTATATAGTAGCGGCTCCTGAAAATATCAGTATTCGAGTAACTAGAGGCGAAAACAGCTAGTTACTAGGCTACGAGAATTATGCGAAACGACCTGAAGAGGGCAGATGTGACTCTGCCGAAACGTCGTCATTTTACCATCGATCCCGGCAGGGATCAGTTATCAACTACGCGGATGAATTCCCGGAAACCATCTAAAACATTTAGTGCCCGCGAAAACTTAAAAAGAAATATAGTGAGTCTCTACGGGGAGAATACTTTTCATTTGTGTAAAACATTTGAGAAATTACGCGCGAAAAGAAGCAAACTTTTGTGCGACATACATTTTTTACAACGATGCCGCGATGAAGGAGTTATTCCGAAAAACATGACGGTAAAGTTCTGGAAGAACAACAGAAAAACACAGAATATCTTATGGAAAGCTAGTTGTGCCCTACTTAGGGAAGCCATACGTGATGTCAGAAGAGATTTGATGTTCTTAATACTAAACTCTCAGATATCCACCTACAGATAACCAATACACTCCACCCGATAATATGGGATAAATTCGATGAAATTAGCGAATTTAGGGCCGAAACGAATGCAGAGTTGACAACATTGCAACAACAGACAAAATTTAACAAATTGAAGCTCCAACAGAAGCCCAAAAACGATTTTTTTCTCGGAAAATAACGGTCACAGTCTAACCTCAAGGCAATTGGAAACGAATAGAACCGTTTATAACTTATCTTCGGTCCAATTGAACTCAACCTCGATTGGCGTGTTGGCTAAGGGATTCAATTACGCTATTGCTCCATCTCACATACCAACAGAGAGCATAGTGGCGTGGAAACAGCAGTTTCAAAATTAGATGCGAACACCGCTGAAATAATTAGACAAGATGTGTCACACAAGAAAGTCTAAACCACCACTCAACAAGGACATTGTCATTCTACCTGCTGATAAAGGAAATGCGACTGTACAGCGGATTATTCAAACAAAATTCAAACATTGCTACAAGATCCAGCATATAAACAAATTACTACTGACCCAAGAACTTATCTGGAGAAAACAACCAAGGCCAAAATCCAAGCAAGTAGGATCGACAAAAATCTCCAACTGCAATTCATTCCGCGTGAAAAGTCATCGAGATGTCCGAAATTCTATGGGTTGCCAAAAGTACATAAAGAAGGTGCACCTTTGAGGCCAATAGTAAGTTCAATTGGATCCCCAACACAAAAGCTAGCCAAATACCTAGCCCAACAACTTCAACCGTTTGCAGAGGGGGCAGACTCATATGTCAAAAATTCGCCACATTTCATCGAAATACTTGGAAAAACGGTTTTACAACCTGAGTATCTTCTTGTCAGTTTTGACGTAGTGTCCCTTTTCACCAACATCCCTATCGACGAAGCCTTGGATATCATAATAGAAAAATACAAACCACCTCAACACCTTGTAGACTTAACAAGGCACTGCCTGATGAATACCAATTTTGTTTACGAGAACCAACGATACAAACAAGAGGAAGGAGCTCCAATGGAATCGCCACTCTCACCAGTTATAGCGAACCTTTTTATGGAGAACTTTGAGGAGTTGGCACTAAGAACAGCAACTCTTAAACCCAGTTTGTGGTTGCGATATGTGGATGATACTTTTGTGATTTGGCCTCATGGGAGGGAACACCTCAACACCAAATTCATCATGGAGGTTGAAGCCAATAATCAACTGCAATTCCTTGATGTTCTCATAAATAGGAAGGAAGATGGAACCCTTGGCCATACAGTAAATAGGAAAGCAACTCACACCAACAGATACCTTCATGCTAATTCTCATCACCACCCAGCCCAACTACAAGCCGTCGTCAAAACTTTAGTAACCAGATCACAAAGACGAGCTGACCAGGACAACATCAAACAGGAAATGGACAGTTTAAAAACAGCTCTGAGACAAAACGGATTTACAGACCGAAATATTCAAAGAGCCCTAAAGTCAAAACCGAGACAAACAGACGAGGAGCATGAGACACCAATAACCAAGGCTTATTTACCGTATGTCAAGAACACCACGGATAGTATTGCAAGAATTCTACGGAGACAAAATATCGATACTATTTTCAATACAGACAGAAAAATAAGCAGGGTGTTGAGGACTCCGAAGACGAGGATCCCTTTAGAACAACAGGGAGTGTACGAGATTCCATGTGCATACTGTCATAAAACCTATGTGGGGCAAAGTAACAGAAGAATTCAAGCTAGACGTGATGAACACCAGAATACTATAAGAAAGCAGGAAAAAACAAGATCCATTGCGGAACACGCTACCACGACGTCACACCGAATAGAGTTTGAGAACACCAGAGTACTGGCAAATATAGAACACCCGAAATCAAGACTCGTAAGAGAGGCAATTGAAATAGCGAAGAGGCCTCACAGTCTAAACGCACGCAATGAAATCCAGAACTTATCGAATTGTTGGAAAATTCTATTAAACACCGTACCGGCCCGGACCCGTCCAATAACAACTCAACCGGAAATAACAAATCAGCAGGCGGGAGGCGTGCCCACTGAGCGCCCAGGGCCAATCACACGCAGCCGTTCACGGTGCCAACCAATAGGCGCCGAGCCGATACTATATAAAACCGTGCGCGCTCCTGAAAATATCAGTATTTGAGTAACTAGAAGCGAAAGCAGAAGGCTACGAGAATTATGTGAACCGACCTGAAGAGGGCAGATGTGACTCTGCCGAAACGTCGTCATTTTACCATCGATCCCGGCAGGGATCAGTTATCAACTACGCGGATGAATTGCCGGAAACCATCTAATACATTTAGTGCCCGCGAAAACTTAAAAACAATTATATATATATATATATATAATTTTGTACATAAAATTTTGGTTGAAGTCTAATAATGGTAGGTATAGTATTGGCTGAAAATTTAATATACCTTGTTCAGGGTGCCAAGGATGGTAATTAAATATTATTTGGGACTACATTGACTGAAAATATATTGCAATATTGCGTTAAATGACATTATTTCCCAACGAATATATAGTCTGTATTTTTAGTTTTTGTATATTGTGAGTTTTTTTACTAAAGGGTTGTTTGTAAGTGTGCAGTTTTCGTCAAAAGTTTATTTATAGTGAAAAATGCTAGAGTTTTACAAGAAGTGTAATAAATCGTACAGTTTGGTGCAGTTTTTGTATTGAAATTAATAACTTTGGAGTTTATTTATTAAGTACGTTACATTATATCGAGTTATTTTAACCGAACTACGCCAATTTTTCTTAAAAAAATTAAGAGCTAGAAGAAACCTATTTCAGAAATATATCACAAACGTTTTATTTACCTAAACACAGATTCGGAACCTCTGTGTACTGATTCTCTTGAAAATCCTAGATGTCGTTCGAGAGGACATTCAATTGTGGGAAGCGCAACTGATGAAGGTTCCCGACCAGAAACAATATATATTATATTTATATATAATATATATTGTCTTGCGTACAAAGGAATGACACCTCGAAGAGAGTATTAAACACATATAATTCGTCACAAAACAATAATCTATCAACTGAATAAAAATTACAGGGGTTCATTTTCATGATTTATGTACTACCTACTTGACGACTATTTAAAAATATGCACTCAACCTAGTTACACTTTTCATGGGTATGGTATGTAGCTTTCGAAGTTACCGAGCATAAGTGGTCTAATATGGCAGCTATAACCACATGCCCATCATTTTTTTTCCAATTGAGTTGTATATAGGCTCAAATAAATGAAAACTCTTCCTTCTACTTTCAAAAGCTTTAAAGAACTTTTTTTATTATCTGCCCAAAATCCAATATGGCCGCTAAAACCAGGCAACCTGTATAATTTTAGTCATTAAAATACTCTAATAAAATGGCTCGTATCATTCCGATTGAGGTCTACATAGCGTTAAATGAACACTTTCAACTTCTATTTTCAAAAGCTATATTGCAAAATATTTTTTGATTACAGAAAATCCAATATGGCCGTTAAATCGTGACATCCATACTTTTAGGAATGGCAAGAGTACAGAATGGTTGGCATCATTCTTATCGAAGTCTATAAAGGGGCTTTTTACTTCTACTTTTAAAAACTGAGCGAAGAAAAGCATATGTCTCAACAAGATTTAATCAAATTATTTGATACTGCTCTCACCCCTATGTTCTCTAAACGCTTGAATAAAATCGACCGTATCGAATGCTTTTTGTAGGTCCAGAAAAATATCATCATTTTCATGCCTTTGTTCAAGGTTTTAATAACCAATAATGTAGAGTCATATACATAGCGCATTCTCTGTACTACAGTTTTTCCTAAATCCGAACTGGTTTTTACTAAATACAGTATTCTTAATGTCTAAAATTTGCTTTCTGAGGTCTTTTCAGAAATAGGTGTAAGGAAAAAATAAATTGTTACTTTTTTGTTCTCTCTAATATTTTTTTATTGTAATGTGTAATTTGTAACCAAGGCCTTTCCCAATGTTATTAAAAGAAGTAATAAATTCATTTTCAAATACTTTTTTGCCTGTTATTTCCATATTTTCATTGTTTCTGATAGAATTTATTTCTACTTTGATCTTTTGTTCACTAGTAGCTTGTTTTATTAGTTTCCAAATATTTTTGCGGCTTTTATCATTTTTAGCGTTAAGTCTTTGGAAAATTAGGTTTTTTTTACTTAGTTTTGAAAGAGTTATTCTATATTTCTGAAATCTATTTAGAACTATGAAGTCATTCTTATTAATTCTACACTCTTTTCTTAACCTATCCCTATGCCTAATTGTTGCTTATAGTCCATTAATGAACCATGGTTTGAGCTTGGTTTTTTGCTATTTAAAGTTTTAGTTATTGTTGGTTGTAAGCTTGACTCTCCATCATACTTATATATCGGTTTGTTTCAGGGTCTGATGCAAGTAAGTCCAAGTACCAAGGTTGTGTTTGGTTTCGCTCTGTAACAGAACATTTAAGTTGTTAGTGAAATCTTCTTTAGATGTTGCGAAACCTCTGTATGTAGCCAACACACACACACACACACACACACACACACACACACACACACACACACACACACACATAGTGACAAGAAGAAGAACACTAGTAATGGTACAACATCGACCATTACAACTAGAGCTGGCAGCAAATCACTATCTAGCCAGGTTCTCCAAAAGGCGAATAGTGTAGTTGACGTCCAACAAAGGGCAACAAATGAGAGTGGCGCTCCAAACAAATTAGGAGCAAAGATCGATGAGCTCTTGAAGTTCATTGGGCCTAGGCACAATGTACATCATGAGATCAAGAAACTGGCACACGCCATTAAGTCAGAATATGACAAATATCAGACGTCAACGACGCGGCCACCTCCTGTAGCGAAACCTGCTACAACACAGACATCGCCAGTAAAGGTGTCAAACACTCAGACACAAGGTGGACAGCAAAAGGAGGTCCCAAAAACGGCTGCCTCAAAAGCAGCTAACTCAAAACCGGCTGCATCAACACCGGCGGCCCCAAAGCAGGCGGCTTCAATAAAAGTAGCCTCTGTAGCAAGGACCTCGCCACCGAAGGTCTCGCCTTCAGTAGCATCATCAAGTAAGGCACCACCACTTAAAACGCTTAAACCGGTGCTAGCTAGCAAGATAAAGCCCGGTAAGGAAGGTCGCCAGAACATCGGGCAAACTACCCAGGGAACAACAAGTAGGGTGGTCAATTCAGAAGCGGAGAGAAACAATGGATTAAAATCCAAGTCTAAACCGCAGACCAAAAACCAACCTGCAAACCAGTCGACTGACTGGCAAGTGGTAAAGAGGAAAAAGGCCCCGAGGACCAATAAGCAAAAACCAGCGCCACATTGTACGCTGCTTATAAAGAAAGGCGAGAAGAGCTCCCATGCAGATATCTTGCGAGGTATCAAGAATGATCCCACCTTGCAGGATATAGGCAAAAAAGTCAATAAGATCCGACGAACAGCTAAGGGAGATCTACTTTTGTTATTCGCCAAGGCAGACGCTCAGGAGATGGAGCGCTATTGTAACGCCATCAAGAATAAGCTCCCAAGCGGGGCCACTGTACAATCTCGAATACCGCAAATCGAGATTGAAATTAAAGACTTGGACGAGATCAGTACCAAGGAAGACGTAGTAAACCTGCTCAAAGATAATATCGACGGCCTGGCAGAGATCACTGAGGAGGCAGTGAAATCACTTCGACGGGCATATAGATCAACACAAACGGCAGTTGTTTGTCTCCCAGAGGTCCAGGCCAAGAAAGCCATCGCACTTGGAAAGCTGAAACTTGCGTGGGGCACAGTACGTGTTCGCGAGAGGATCAGCCTTCGACGGTGCTTCAAATGCTGGCACTTTGGGCACAACGCCCAGGCGTGCAGAGGCAAGACGGACCGAAGCAGTTGTTGTCACAGATGCGGAGGCGCTGGTCACAATGCCTCGGCTTGTCAACAACCTGCCAAGTGCTTACTCTGCAAAGAGAAAGATAGTAGGTCAGACTGCCGGCACGTTGCGGGTAGTTGGAAATGTCCGATCTACCAACAGGCGATGAGAGCAGCACAAGCCCGTAAATGAAAGTACTGCAACTCAACCTCAACCATTGCGAAGCAGCCCAAGACCTACTGGTACAGCGGGTGCGGGAATTGGATTGCGACGTAGCCATAATCTGCGAGCAGTACAAAAACTTCGACACCCTGTCCTGGGTAAATGACACAACGGACAGAGCAGCGATATGGGCTTGCGGTAAACTTCCGTTCCAACAACTCCCAAATACCCCCGAACCATGGCTTGTGAGAGCCAAAGTGGGAGGGGTTCACTTCTATAGCTGCTATGCACCTCCTAGTGCACAGCTCGAGGAGTTCGAGTTATTCTTGGACACCTTGGCGGAGGATGTACGGAAGCGTGATTCGGTCGCCATCGCAGGAGATTTCAACGCCTGGGCAATTGACTGGGGATGCCGGGAAACGAGCGCGAGAGGACGAGCTCTCCTTGAGACCATGTCTTCGCTCAACCTGGTACTCCTCAACACAGGAGACGTAAGCACATATCGCAAAGGCACAGCCAGCTCCATTATCGATGTGACATTCGTTAGCAGCAACCTAATTAAAGGGGGCTGTGAGTGGCGGGTCGATGAGGAGTTTACTAATAGCGACCACCAAGCTATTATATGGGAAATCAACACCACTCCCAAACGAAGATTGTGTGTCAGTCGTGCGAGGTCACAGCCAGTCGGTTGGAACAAAAATGCTTTCGATGCTGATTCATTCGCCTTGGTTATGGAGCAGGAACCATTGTCAATAGCAACAAGCGCAGAAGCCACTGCCAAAGAGGTAATGACAAGCGTTGTCAAGTCCTGCGATGCATCCATGCCAAGGAGACGGCAGAACAACAGCCGCCCACCAGTTTACTGGTGGAACGACACGATCTCACAACACCGACGAGAGTGTCTCAAAGCACGAAGGCTGCATCAACGAGCACGGAGACGCGACAGGGTCACAACAGAAGAACTAAGGCTCGACTATGAGATCAAAAGACAACAACTACGAAGAGCCATTCTCTCAAGCAAGAGATCCTACTGGAAGGAGTTGTGTGACGAAGTTGACCAAGATCCATGGGGAAAACCGTATAAAATCGTGATGCATAAAATCAAGGCCACCCCCATGACATCAACGAACTGCCCCGAATCATTGCACCGCATTGTCACTCACTTGTTTCCTGCGAAGCCTGAGCTACCCGCTTATCCTGCGTGGCAGGTGAGGGACGAAGATATACCATCAGTGACTATGAATGAGCTGATGGGCGCGTGCAACCGGCTCCAAAACGGTAAGGCTCCCGGTCCAGATGGCATACCTAACATCGCGCTAAAATGCGCCATAGCCAATAGGCCTGACATGTTTCTACGCATGTATGAGACCTGCCTAAAGCAGGGGGTTTTCCCGACTAAGTGGAAAAAACAGAGGCTTGTGCTCCTCCCTAAAGGGGGAAAGAAACCTCCCGACGAACCGTCATCATATCGTCCCCTGTGTATGTTGGACTCTGCGGGAAAACTCCTTGAAAGGATAATAGCAGATAGGCTGGAGCCCTACGTTGAGCCGAAACTTTCCACCAACCAATTCGGGTTCAGAAAGGGGAGATCAACCATCGATGCCGTGACACTCGTTACCAACATCGCCAGAGAGGCTATCTCGGGAAAGAGATGGAGAAGAGGTGGAAAAAAGTACTGTCTAATAGCCACCCTGGATATCAAGAACGCCTTTAACTCGGCCCGCTGGGACCGCATTTTGGAGGCTCTTGCCAGGATGGAAGTTCCGCAGTACTTGCGCAGAATGGTTCCAGCGTATTTCAAGGACCGCATCTTGTTGTACCAAACTGAAAATGGGCAAGTAGACTATAAGATCACAGGAGGTGTACCTCAGGGCTCTGTTCTTGGCCCCCTCTTATGGAACGTAATGTACAACGACCTGCTCCTGCTCGGTCTGCCTGAGGGCGTCAGGCTAGTGGCATTCGCCGATGATGTGGCATTGATCATAGTGCGCAAGCACATAGAGGAGATACAAACAACCTTCTCATTCGCTATAGCCACAATTCAGCATTGGATGCTCGCAGCGGACTTGAGTTTAGCAGAACAAAAGACCGAAACACTTCTTGTTAGCAGTCGAAAGGCAAGGGAAACCATCACCCTCAAAATAGGCGACACCTACATACAGTCGCAGCCCTTCATCAGCTATTTGGGGGTGCTCCTGGACGCACGGCTCAACTTCAAAGAGCACATAATCGCGGCCAGCAAGAAAGCAGCTGGGGTACAGGGGGCATTATCTAGAATAATGCCGAATGTCGGAGGCCCTAGACAGATAAGAAGACAGCTACTGGCAACAGTAACTACTTCTGTTTTGTTGTACGGGGCACCGGTATGGGAGAAATCGCTCGAGCTACCATCGTACCGCCGGAAAATGAAATCAGTCCAGCGGCTCTCAGCGATTCGAGTGGCATCATCCTACCGCACTGTGTCTTACGAGGCGGTGAGTGTGATTGCCTCTACCCTACCAATCGACATCCTGGCTGCAGAAAGGGGACGGCTTTATCGCAGAAAGTTAGAGAAAGACCAACCGACAGGAAACAGCGATGAAAGAGCCATGAGTCTAGGGCAATGGCAGGAGAGGTGGGACAGCTCTACTAAAGGCCGGTGGACATATCGATTGATACCTAACATCAGTCGTTGGGTCAACCGCCAGCATGGGGAGGTTGGGTTCTACATCACTCAACTCCTGACTGGACATGGATGCTTTCGAGCATACCTGCACAGGTTCAGGAGGACAAACTCCCCAAACTGCCCACACTGTACGGACGTTATAGAGGACGCAGAACACGTGTTCTTCTCCTGCCCCCGGTTTCAGGATCAACGTGCTGAAGTGGAGAGGATTCTGGAGACTAATATCGCTCCAGAACAAATAGTAGAAGCCATGCTGAAGGGCCCCCAAGCCTGGAACTTGGTATCAGATTACGCGGAGACTATCCTTAAAGAGCTCCGCAATACCTTCGAGGAGTAGGCTTTAGAGGCTTTCAATGTAAGAGCAGTTAACATCTGCAATGAACCACCCTTGCGAAGTAGTATTGACAAAGAGTGCCGCAGGGGACCATGGTTGTAGGAGAAAGAGGTTAGGGTTTTAGCGGGTATACGGTATACTGGTTTCAATGCAACGATTTACTCTTGCTTTGAAGTCATTGCATCGGGAGTCCCGCACGACGGCTAGCACGTGCTAGTTAAGTACGCAATGTATTTCCCCCCTCTTCGGATAAAAAAAAAAAAAAAAAAAAAAAAAAAAAAAAAAAAAAACACACACACACACACACACACACACACACACACACCCGGGGTGGTTGCTGGTCCACTACCGGGCGCCTCCCCAGGTGGCGGATAGGGGACGCTCTCCAGCAATGGGGAGTACTGAGGACTTCCTCAGGGCGGACCAAAATCAGATAGGGGAAGGAACCCCGAAAATAAACCATTCATGGATATGGGTGATAAGGTCAACTTAATACCCCAGGTGGGTACCTCTGCAGAGGATAATCCCACCACCGGTTCCGATCGAGTGAAAGCCTCGGTGGCCGGTGCACGCTCCACGGATTCTGGGGGGAGCGAATTATCACTGGTTCCGTCACATGGTGACAAGAAGAATAAGAACACTGCTAATGGTACAACATCGACCATTAAAACTAGAGCTGGCAGCAAGACACTATTCAGCCAAGTCCTCCAAAAGGCGGATAGTGCAGTTGAGGCCTCCCAAAGGGCCACAACTGAGAGTGGCGCTCCAAACAAATTAGGAGCAAAGATCGATGAGCTCTTGAAGTTCATTGGGCCTAGGCACAATGTACATCATGAGATCAAGAAACTGGCACACGCCATTAAGTCAGAATATGACAAATATCAGACGTCAACGACGCGGCCATCTCCTGTAGCGAAACCTGCTACAACACAGACATCGCCAGTAAAGGTGTCAAACACTCAGACACAAGGTGAAAAGCAAAAGGAGGTCCCAAAAGCGGCTGCCTCAAAAGCAGCCAACTCAAAACCGACTGCATCAACACCGGCGGCCCCAAAGCAGGCGGCTTCAATAAAAGTAGCCTCAGTAGCAAGAACCTCGCCACCGAAGGCCTCGCCTTCAGTAGCCCCATCAAGTAAGGCACCACTAGTTAAAACTCTTAAACCGGTGCTACCTAGCAAGCTAAAGCCCGCTAAAGAAGGTTGCCAGAACATCGGGCAAACCACCCAGGCAACAACAAGTAGGGTGGTCAATTCAGAAGCGGAGAGAAACAATGGATTAAAACCCAAGTTTAAACCGCAGACCAAAAAACAACCTTCAAACCAGTCGACTGACTGGCAAGTGGTAAAGAGGAAAAAGGCCCCGAGGACCAATAAGCAAAAACCAGCCCAACATTGTACGCTGCTTATAAAGAAAGGCGAGAAGAGCTCCCATGCAGATATCTTGCGAGGTATCAAGAATGATCCCACCTTGCAGGATATAGGCAAAAAAGTCAATAAGATCCGACGAACAGCTAAGGGAGATCTCCTTTTGTTATTCGCGAAGGCAGACGCTCAGGAGATGGAGCGCTATTGTAACGCCATCAAGAATAAACTCCCAAGCGGGGCCACTGTACAATCTCGAATACCCCAAATCGAGATTGAAATTAAAGACCTGGACGAGATCAGTACCAAGGAAGAGGTAGTAAACCTGCTCAAAGATAATATCGACGGCCTGGCAGAGATCACTGAGGAGGCAGTGAAATCACTTCGACGGGCATATAGATCAACACAAACGGCAGTTGTTTGTCTCCCAGAGGTCCAGGCCAAGAAAGCCATCGCACTTGGAAAGCTGAAACTTGCGTGGGGCACAGTACGTGTTCGCGAGAGGATCAGCCTTCGACGGTGCTTCAAATGCTGGCACTTTGGGCACAACGCCCAGGCGTGCAGAGGCAAGACTGACCGAAGCAGTTGTTGTCACAGATGCGGAGGCGCTGGTCACAATGCCTCGGCTTGTCAACAACCTGCCAAGTGCTTACTCTGCAAAGAGAAAGATAGTAGGTCAGACTGCCGGCACGTTGCGGGTAGTTGGAAATGTCCGATCTACCAACAGGCGATGAGAGCAGCACAAGCCCGTAAATGAAAGTACTGCAACTCAACCTCAACCATTGCGAAGCAGCCCAAGACCTACTGGTACAGCGGGTGCGGGAATTGGATTGCGACGTAGCCATAATCTGCGAGCAGTACAAAAACTTCGACACCCTGTCCTGGGTAAATGACACAACGGACAGAGCAGCAATATGGGCTTGCGGTAAACTTCCGTTCCAACAACTCCCAAATACCCCCGAACCATGGCTTGTGAGAGCCAAAGTGGGAGGGGTCCACTTCTATAGCTGCTATGCACCTCCTAGTGCACAACTCGACGAGTTCGAGTTATTCTTGGACACCTTGGCGGAGGATGTACGGAAGCGTGAATCGGTCGCCATCGCAGGAGATTTCAACGCCTGGGCAATTGACTGGGGATGCCGGGAAACGAGCGCGAGAGGACGAGCTCTCCTTGAGACCATGTCTTCGCTCAACCTGGTACTCCTCAACACAGGAGACGTAAGCACATATCGCAAAGGCACTGCCAGCTCCATTATCGACGTAACATTCGTTAGCAGCAACCTAATTAAAGGGGGCTGTGAGTGGCGGGTCGATGAGGAGTTTACTAATAGCGACCACCAAGCTATTATTTGGGAAATCAACACCACTCCCAAACGAAGATTGTGTGTCAGCCGTGCGAGGTCACAGCCAGTCGGCTGGAACAAAAATGCTTTCGATGCTGATTCATTCGCCTTGGTTATGGAGCAGGAAGCATTGTCAATAGCAACAAGCGCAGAAGCCACTGCCAAAGAGGTAATGACAAGCGTTGTCAAGTCCTGCGATGCTTCCATGCCAAGGAGACGGCAGAACAACAGCCGCCCACCAGTTTACTGGTGGAACGATACGATCTCACAACACCGACGAGAGTGTCTCAAAGCACGAAGGCTGCATCAACGAGCACGGAGACGCGACAGGGTCACAACAGAAGAACTAAGGCTCGACTATGAGATCAAAAGACAACAACTACGAAGAGCCATTCTCTCAAGCAAGAGATCCTACTGGAAGGAGTTGTGTGACGAAGTTAATCAAGATCCATGGGGAAAACCGTATAAAATCGTGATGCATAAAATTAAGGCCCTTCCCATGACATCAACGAACTGCCCCGAATCATTGCACCGCATTGTCACTCACTTGTTTCCTGCAAAGCCTGAGCTACCCGCTAATCCTTCGTGGCAGGTGAGGGACGAAGATATACCATCAGTGACTATGAGTGAGCTGATGGGCGCGTGCAACCGGCTCCAAAACGGTAAGGCTCCCGGTCCAGATGGCATACCTAACATCGCGCTAAAATGCGCCATAGCCAATAGGCCTGACATGTTTCTACACATGTATGAGACCTGCCTAAAGCAGGGGGTTTTCCCGACTAAGTGGAAAAAGCAGAGGCTTGTGCTCCTCCCTAAAGGGGGAAAGAAACCTCCCGACGAACCGTCATCATATCGTCCCCTCTGTATGTTGGACTCTGCGGGAAAACTCCTTGAAAGGATAATAGCAGATAGGCTGGAGCCCTACGTTGAGCCGAAACTTTCCACCAACCAATTCGGGTTCAGAAAGGGGAGATCAACCATCGATGCCGTGACACTCGTTACCAACATCGCCAGAGAGGCTATCTCGGGAAAGAGATGGAGAAGAGGTGGAAAAAAGTACTGTCTAATAGCCACCCTGGATATCAAGAACGCCTTTAACTCGGCCCGCTGGGACCGCATTTTGGAGGCTCTTGTCAGGATGGAAGTTCCGCAGTACTTGCGCAGAATGGTTTCAGCCTATTTCAAGGACCGCATCTTGTTGTACCAAACTGAAAATGGGCAAGTAGACTATAAGATCACAGGAGGTGTACCTCAGGGCTCTGTTCTTGGCCCCCTCTTATGGAACGTAATGTACAACGACCTGCTCCTGCTCGGTCTGCCTGAGGGCGTCAGGCTAGTGGCATTCGCCGATGATGTGGCATTGATCATAGTGCGCAAGCACATAGAGGAGATACAAACAACCTTCTCATTCGCTATAGCCACAATTCAGCATTGGATGCGCTCAGCGGACTTGAGTTTAGCAGAGCAAAAGACCGAAACACTTCTTGTTAGCAGTCGAAAGGCAAGGGAAACCATCACCCTCAAAATAGGCGACACCTACATACAGTCGCAGCCCTTCATCAGCTATTTGGGGGTGCTCCTGGACACAAGGCTCAACTTCAAAGAGCACATAATCGCGGCCAGCAAGAAAGCAGCTGGGGTACAGGGGGCATTATCTAGAATAATGCCGAATGTCGGAGGCCCTAGACAGATAAGAAGACAGCTACTGGCAACAGTGACTACTTCTGTTTTGTTGTACGGGGCACCGGTATGGGAGAAATCGCTCGAGCTACCATCGTACTGCCGGAAAATGAAATCAGTCCAGCGGCTCTCAGCGATTCGAGTGGCATCATCCTACCGCACTGTGTCCTACGAGGCGGTGAGTGTGATTGCCTCTACCCTGCCAATCGACATCCTGGCTGCAGAAAGGGGACGGCTTTATCGCAGAAAGTTAGAAAAAGACCAGCCGACAAGAAACAGCGATGAAAGAGCCATGAGTCTAGGGCAATGGCAGGAGAGGTGGGACAGCTCTACTAAAGGCCGGTGGACATATCGATTGATACCTAACATCAGTCGTTGGGTCAACCGCCAGCATGGGGAGGTTGGGTTTTACATCACTCAACTCCTGACTGGACATGGATGCTTTCGAGCATACCTGCACAGGTTCAGGAGGGCAAACTCCCCAAACTGCCCACACTGTACGGACGTGGCAGAGGACGCGGAACACGTGTTCTTCTCCTGCCCCCGGTTTCAGGATCAACGTGCTGAAGTGGAGAGGATTCTGGAGACTAATATCGTTCCAGAACAAATAGTAGAAGCCATGCTGAAGGGCCCCCAAGCCTGGAACTTGGTATCAGATTACGCGGAGACTATCCTCAAAGAACTCCGCAATACGTTCGAGGAGTAGGCTTTAGAGGCTTCCAATGTAGGAGCAGTAAACATCTGCAATGAACCACCCTTGCGAAGTAGTATTGAGTAAGAGTGCCGCAAGGGACCATGGTTGTAGGAGAAAGAGGTTAGGGTTTTAGCGGGTATACGGTATACTGGTTTCAATGCAACGATCTACTCTTGCTTTGAAGTCATTGTATCGGGAGTCCCGCACGACGGCCAGCACGTGCTAGCTAAGTACGGAATGTATTTCCCCCCTCTTCGGATAAAAAAAAAAAAAAAAAAAAAAAAAAAAAAAAAAAAAAAAAACACACACACACACACACATATATATATATATATATATATATATATATATATATATATATATTACACACCCATCATAACTGTTTAAGTGCTATTATTGAAGTATGAGTTGCTGCCCGGAATTTTAAAGCCATTCATGTACACTTTGAGTGTTTCCGTCATTTGTATAGCATCAAATTTTTTACTTTACCCTAGAAACAGTAAAAAGACATCAAAGTTTTTATAGATGCTTCTAATGTTCATATGGATAATAATAATATCTCTTATGCTGTTGATAGAAAAGGTCACTTGAGATAGATCTTCACTTAAATATATTTCACAATTTTTATAAGCACCCAATATATCATTTTGGTCCTAGAAATATACAGAATATTTTTTAGTTTTCGTCTTTAGTGAGCATCTTTATTTCGATATGTCTTTTTCTGACATATGTTGATACTTTGCTCATTGTCAGATTTCTTAGCAAAGTCTCTCCATTACTACAGAATGCTGCTTTATACCCTTTTTCTTTTTTAATGTCCCGGAGCTTTTTGAACAGAATACGTTTGCTCGTAGGCACATCTTCATTAAGGTAGATTTGTCTATTGAATCCTCTATCTATGCCATCCAAACCGGATTCACTTGTTTTAATTTCTTTCACTATTATATGGTATGGCCGGCTTTAAGTGTACACATGGTTAACATGCTCTAAAGTGAATAATAAATAGTACAGTTAACAGTGAAATAAAATTCTCAAGTCTTATACAGTAGTGAGTACAACGTTTCTTCCATACTTTTAGTGAGAAATTAAGATTGAAAATTGATAATTGTACACAATTTAGTACTGTAACCTAGAAGTAATAATAGCAAGAAAAACAGACCGAGCAGATTGGTGTCAATTTTCTGTTTTAGTTGATATTTTGTTTACCTGCTTGAACCTAAAGGTGACCATACACTTTAATAGATACAATTTTACATGAAAATAACAAGAATATTTATAAATAATTTTAATCATGACCTACGTAAATTGCATTTGTTGCAATAAGCAATTTGAGGATTTTAAGTTGCCAAAATTGTAAAAACAATTTTTTCCACCAATGTGTTAATCTGTCGGCAGCTGATATAAGAAGCGTTAAATCTAAGAAGGGTATGAGCTGGACCTGCCAATCTTGCTCAGAGTTAGGCGACAACATTGCTGATCTAAAGTCACTAATAATGGCATTACAACGGAAAGTCAATAAACTTAAGGTAGTTAAACATGCTTCACCTGATCATTCTAATTTCGAAGAAATCGTTAATGAAGTATCAGATCGCTATTATAGGAAGAATAGCTTAATTATCTTTGGTGTCCCTAAAAATACTTCTGACGTAAAAGAACTAGTGGATGGCATGCTTCAATATGTAAATCCTGGCATAGTTGAGAATATAAATCCGGTTAGATTGGGGAAGGTTGACGTTAGTAAGAAGGTCCCAAGACCACTAAAAATAAGATTCAAGAATCGTGAAACAGTACTGAGAATACTCGCTAAGTCCAAATCACTCCAAGCTAACAGAAATTACACTCAGTTTCGTCTATCGTCTGACAAAACTCCTAGGCAACAAGAACTGTATCGCAAGGCAAAAGAGGACCTGAATACCAGAATTGCCCAAGGTGAATCTAATTTACGCATCAAGTACATTAATGGTACTTCTAAGATTATTTCTTTAAACTAAATCCTCCCAACAGAATAATTTCCATGTACTACCAAAATGTGCGAGGACTAAATACAAAAGTGAATGAAGTATACTCGGCCGTGCACGAATGCGAATACGATCTTATAGCCTTCACATAGACCTGGCTTAGTAATAATGTTACCAGTACTGAATTGCTACCATCCTCTATGTACGAAGTTTTCCGCAAAGACAGGGATTTTATAGCCACCAACAGAACCAGAGGCGGTGGTGATTTGTTAGCATCTAAGGTAACTTTACCAACATCTTTATTAAATTTAGATAATATCTTGGCAACAGTGCCACTCATAGACATTTTGGGATGTAAATGTGTTAGTAATTATATGTCATTATATATATATTTGTCATTTATATACCTCTGTCTGTAACTAGTACTGAACTTGAGTTGTTCTTGGATGCTTTTGAGCAATTCACTAACGGTCTCTCTAACATTGTCATAATTGGTGACTTCAACATTCCGTTTCTCAACATCAAGACCTCTAGAATGCAATCTTTTATTGATTTTAATAACTTTAAACAAGAAAATAATATTATAAATGCCAATGGTGGATTGCTTGATTTAGTCTTGTCGAGTGTACCATGTGAAGTTAAGGCTGAACTAAACTCGCTAGTAAGTATCGACAATTATCACCCCCCGCTTATTATTTCAATCAGAGTTCAAGTTCCACATATCAGCCGGTTTCCGCTAGACTCCAGACAGAGATCACATAAGTTTAGAAAGGGTGACTACCACGGCCTATACCTTGCTTTATGTAATCTTAACTGGAATTCCTTGTCTTCGTGTACAGATCCTAATGCAGCTTGCGACATCCTTTATAATACACTTAATGCATTGTTAGATCGCTTCATCCCGCCGTATAAAAACAGATTTACAAAATACCCTACATGGTATTCCCACGATTTAATCTAAAATATTAAACTTAAAAACCACTATCACAAATTATTTAAAAGGTATAAGTTTGAATATTATTATCATAAATTTAGCGATATGAGAAAACTTGTAAACAAACTAATTAAGGATTCTTTCGACAATCACTTAAATACCCTACAGAACAAAATACAAACCGATCCCAAGGTATTTTGGTCATTTATTAATCAAAAACGCACCTCCTCACGTATTCCAGGAAGAATGTCCTACCAGGAACAATACCATACCAATCCCCAGACAATAGTTAATTCCTTTGCTCATTATTTTAAAAGTGTTTATTCCCCTCCCAGTGCCGCTAATTCTTTGGGTGGGTCCATATACTCGCCTAACATTTCTATAGCAAGTTTATCTATAAGTGACATCATAAAGTCATCTAAACGCCTTAAAGATAGTTTTACATCTGGACATGATATGATTCCCAGCTTCTTGGTTAGAGACTGCTCGACTGTTTTGGCTTCACCGTTATACTCTATATTCAACTTAATCCTAAAAACTGGGATATTCCCTGAGTGCTCGAAACTGTCGAAAATCTGTCCGGTGCACAAATCTGGTAACAAAGATATCATAACAAATTACAAACCCATCGCCATTATTCCTAACTTTGCTAAAGTATTCGAGATGTGCATTTATGATCAGTGATTCCTATTGTCAGATCACACATATCGCCGGACCAACACGGTTTCATGAAAAATAGATCCACAGTCACTAACTTATCGATTTTCACTCAGTTCACAAGCTGCTTGACTCCAAAAGTCAAGTAGACGTGGCTTTCGATAAACTTCATCACCCTACATTAATCGAAAAATTATCGGTCTTTGGTTTCAGTTACCCACTGGTTAGTCTATTTAAATCCTACTTAAGTAACCGCCATCAATTTGTTAGCTATAACGGCTTCAAATCAAACATATTTACTGTCAGTTCAGGAGTACCGCAAGGTTCCAATCTCGATCCGTTATTGTTTCTGATATTCATTAACGACTTATCAAATATACTGTTATCTGAAACTCTTCTTTTTGCAGACGATCTGAAATTATTTCTTAAAGTCGAGAGCATCAATGATAGCTTACCGCTAGAACATGACCTGAATCAGCTCAAACTATTGAGAGGTGCACTATCATAAAGGACCTGGGTGTATATTTTGATCATAAATTTTCATTCGCTGAAAATGTTTCCATAACTTGCAATTCGGCACTACGTTCGCTGGGTTTTGTTTTGCGAAATTGCAACAGCTTTCATAACATATCCGCGCTGAAATCTTTATATACATGCTTAGTGCGCTCAAAGTTAGATTATTGCAATCTTATCTGGCATCCTGTCTACAAGATTCATCATAAGCGTTTGGAGGCAGTGCAAAGAAAATTCCTGAAATTTCTTGCTTTTCGAGTCGACGGCTCATATCCTGTCAGAGGGTACCAGCACAATTTACTTCTTGACAGATTTGGGATAAGATCTTTAGTTATGCATTGGAATTTACATAGCCTTTCATTTCTATACAAATTGGTTCACAACAGAATTGACTCTCCTGTTCTTCTGTCAATGATCCCGATACATTCGCCAAGGCTTGGTTCAAGAAATAACACCTATTTTTATCTGTTTGCAAATACAAATGTTCTTATAAAGTCACCATTATTTATCATGTGTAGAGCTTATAACAGTATATGTAGAGTCTGTGATATTAACTATGACAATTTTGAGTCAATAGCTGAAGCATATATTCAACAAATGTCAGATCAACCATGGCTCAGTTACTAGTGAAAGTCTTTTGTCAATTGTTATTTCGTTTCTTTTAAAATATGTGGGTAGAATTTGTGAGGTAATATATTTGTGATTTGTTATTTTATTTCTTCTTTTAATAAACTGTGTAAAATTTATGTTATAATATTTGTAATATTCTCTGTTCTTTTATTTCTTGTTGTTATTATCATTTTCTATTATTATCATTTTCTAATATTTAAGATACCATAGTTTACTAATGTGTTTCATTACTTTATAAGATAATATTTGTCCTGTAATTGGATTTATTTCTGTTGGGCAATAAAAATAAAATAAAATAAAATAAAAAAAAATTAGCTTCACCTTTCGTATTAACTCTTTTTTTACTGAGACATTTGTGAACTTTACTATTATCGGTTCATCTTCATTTGTTATCCTAACACTTTCGTGAATCCTTCTAGTGCCATTTTGGTAAGAATATTACCTACAATTTTATCAATTGTTTTGGAACTCTGGCAACCACTATGTTATTTGTCCTTTCCTTTATTTCTAGGCACATTAATTTTAATTGAAGCTGATGGACTCTATATTTTAGTTTTTCATTTTCTTTCTGAAGAGGTTTAAATACATCCAATACTTTCTCAAAAGCCCCATTTTGATCATCAAATGCATTTGACAAGTGTTGTACAGACATTTCTATTTTTACTATTTTTCCACCGGTGTCAAAAATTGATGGAATGATTCCCTAATAATTAATAATTAAAATTATGGAGGTCCCGTGATTTTAGGGGCCATATTGGATTATGAACAATTAAAAAAAATAGACGAAGTTTCTGAACGTAGAAAACAAAGGCCTTTGTAGACCTGAATTGGAATTATAATGGTCAAGGGAAGGGAAGGAGCAAACAAAATGTCGTCCGTTTTGTATACAATAACTTCCTCTTCAATATGTATATTTAGCCATTGAAAGAATTATAGATTAGGTCGTTCAGTTTATGAAAAATCACGTATATACAAGCATACTGGGGAAAAGAGAAAACACCCTTTTCTGAAGTCCGTTACTAAGATTTGTATTAAATGCGTAATAAATTTGTTATTCTAATAATTAGAAAATTTTTCTTAAAAACAATTGAACGCAACTATTTATTTATTGGGAGTTTATATATTTTTAATTATCTCGGTGTGAACTTAATTTATATTTTGAAGGATTATTATTCATTGAAATTTAGGTACTTAACTCAAAAGTCGATTTCTCTATTATTTATTTACTTATACCTACTACACCATGTATTGAGTAAAAAATACAAAATATTTCAGTTTTAAAAAGATGTTCTCATTTTTCTAAAGATGACTGAGTATCATTCAAGGATAATGTTAGTGCTGTTTTAAATTGTGCGAGAAATAAGTTGTTTAATTTTCATGACCCAAAACGTGAGCTTCACGTTGAAAAAAAATCTCACAAAGCAACTTTGTACATTATTAATTGCCATCAGACTGTAGAACGAAGCCCTCAAAAAGTATACAAGTCCTCGTGGCCTACTCCAACTGAAGCACATTACATCGGAAGAAAACAACTGAAATGGGTTTCTTTTCTCTTTCAGCTAATTAAAAATCCGCCATTTTCTCATGACTGCAACCGAGATTGGCTATTACAAAATATTTCAAGGGTGATTAGTTGATGAATGCAATAACAAAAGCGAAACGCAAATGCTCACAAATGTCGTCATTGTTATACAACAAAGATCTAACAATGTACCGTGATTCAAACCAATAGGGCATGAAGTAACCCCTTTGGAAAACTGCTCCTATTGGATGCTTTAGGCGAACCCCAGTGATGTCGGATTAATTACTCCGTTGTTTCTGCGGGTAACTAGATGGTTTTGCCTTTCACTGAATGGATGATATTACGATGTACAGAATGATTCTGTAAAGTGGCTTTATTGGGTTGAAAACGTTGAAACTTTCTCTTTAGGCTAAGTTATAAATACGTTGACTAAGAAGGAATATGTAGAAAAATATTTTCAATATGACATTTCGTGGAATTAAAAGTTTATAAATAGTTAATTATATATTAGGTATTAATTTATTGTTTAAATGAAAGAAGAAACTGTAGCCTATATATTGCTGAAAATGAAGGAAAAATTGTTTATGCATGTGTATAGTATAAGATTCCTTTCTAAAAAACACCAATAAGGCTATTGAAATAAACAACTCTCAAATATCAAACTTAAAATATGAAAAAATTGAGGCGATGCTTTATAAGTATTCTATAATACTTAACATTTTTAACGATTAAAGACACTTTACAGTATTTATTGAACAAAGCTAACATTAAGGGTTTATTCTTTATTTGTGTATTTGGTAAAGTGGCATTTTTAAGACTTTGTATAGGTAAGGAGTACTTAAAATAGTCCACCATTACGACTCTGAAACAAATTATGGATGTGGAAACATTTTGGACTCTATCTCGTAAATTCAAGATTGTGCGTTTAGCTGGGAAGATAATACTAATATAAATTTGGTTAAAGGCAATTACTTTACTACGCAAAATTAATTTGAATATTATGTGACGCTCTGAAATTTCACTCACGGATTGGAACACTCGCCTTATTCTCTAGATTTGGCTCCTAGTAACTACAGAGTCTTCCCAAAACTGAGAGTAAAGGACCCTGCACATTCCTCATGGAAAGTGGCCACGGGTGCAGTGTATTTGGCTGAATTTTGATATTTTCTATATCACAACAAAATCTCTTCATGGCCGCACAATCTGATTACTAATGATTTTCAAGTTATTGTTAATTTTATATTTATTGTAATGTTATTTAAAAAAAATTATAAAATTTTAATATTTTAACGGATTTTTCAAAACTCATAGTTTATGAAGTTTGAAAAAATTGTGATAAATAGATTTCATCATTTTAAATCATATTTACAATGGGAGTAATTATAGTGAGCTACATCAAAGTTAACTAATGTCCAAAGGCGAATATTTTTATTCCTGTAAGTCACTGAGAAACGGAGATCTATTCTTGGTAGATAGAGGATACAGAGATAATGTACCGCTTCTTCAGAGTTTGGGAATTAAGCATAGAGTGCCGGCATGAGTTCAACGTGATGAGCAATAACTTTCTAGACAAATTGCAAATGATTCTCGTTTGTTAACAAATCTGCGAACACGTCTTCAACATGCAGAGAGAACCGGTGACTATTATATAATTGCTAGAGCAATTATCAACAGATATCTTATAATTCACATGGAGGGAGCAACGCTAGAAATTGTTCGAAATATGTTGCAACGTGCTCAACATGTAAACGCAATGCTGGCGCGAGTAGAAGTTCACGATGTGCGAACTAAAAAGAGTCTATGGCATCGCTTACATAACCAAGTGCCTGATTTTCAAATACTTAATCTAAATTGTTTTCAAGATTTAACAGTTGAATTTTACCAAGTAGGTCCATATGGATCATACATTGAGAACAAAATGCAAAGATATTGTGACGATGAACTTCAAATTGACGTTTCCTAATTAAAAGATCAGTTTATGAGAGTTCGAGTTTATTTCAGATTTCGTAATCTTACTAAGCATTAAGTGTTCATATCTTATGCCACTAAGGAAAATCTAGTAGACGAAGATAACAATAATCCCATTAACGGTTATTATTGTACTTGCAAAACTGGAGGAAGAAAACTTGGTACTTGTGCATATGTTGCAAGTGTATTGAGGGACCTTGGATATCAAGAAATCCATACAAGAGTAAAATCAGACCATCAATTAGTGAGAGGTGAGAGGATTTACCTAAAATAAGTACCCGACATGTGAGAGACGAGAAGCTTAAAAGAATTACTCCTTTTGTAAATATGATTTAAATTCACACTTCTTTCCTTGTAGTAAATCGTCGAAACTAGTTTTACCTAAACTATTTGCAGAACACTAAAAATAATTTCAAAATAAAATATAAACAGAAATAAGCCCTTGAAAGAACTATAGAACTATTAAATTGCTTGTTTTACATATTAGAATTTTAATATTTAATTATCATAAAATATCGTTACATGAATATAAAATTGTCTATAACTTGAAAATCCTGAGCACATTTGTTCATTTAGTTAAAAACTACAAAATTTCAACCAAATCCACCGGGGTCCACTTTCCTTAAGAAATGTGCGGGGACCCTTGATGAGAAATTAATTCAAGTGACAATGATGTTACATAAGCAGTAAATTTCTTTCGTAAGGCTATAGAAAAGCTAAAGCATGGCGGGGGCAAGTGTAATTAAATTCTAAGACATTCTCTATCAATGTTTAATTTGAGATAATGTTACGTTGATGCAGAAGCCTTTTCGTGCAATTTCATTTACTTTGCCTGACAGATTTTTGTTTAACGTTAGTCGATATTTATATTTACCCGAGAATAACTGATGTAAGGAAAGGCATTGTAAATAGTTTTACATTCAGTCAGTTATTTTTTATTCGGGAGCTGCTGTATACGCCGGCGATGCTCTACACCAGAAAAGTCTCGGTTGGTGGCACCTTTTTATCACCCTATTTTTTACACCTCTAGAGGAACTTTCACTATTTCTACAAAGAATAATTTAGTAGGCACATTTCAAATTTTCAATAGTTCGTATACTTACCAATATCAAGTGTTCCAGAAAAACAACAACAAAAAAAACATGTACACCCAAAATAGAAAGTGAATGAGGTGACTCCTCGTAGTAGTATTGCAGTTCGTTTAATAAGAGAGCTACTATAGCTTATTAGGGGATGAAAAGGCTGGTATCAATACTGCAGATTAGGTAAATGAAGAAGATACTGTAATGCTGCCTATAGATAATTCTGAAGATTTAAGGAATCCCGGGCTTCTAATAATTCAATATACATATATAATAAGGATCACATCACTATTAAGCAAGCATAGTATATTCATTTATTCTTATTTTTTTATCAAAATTATAAATATTTGTAAAAATAGTGTATCAAAATGTCTCATGTAGGGGGGGGGAACTTTAGTGACGTAATAGTGATAAGCAGGTCGCAGAAATTGAGACACCGCGTGGGTGGGAGAGGGGATCTGAAAATGCAAAATTTAGAGTATTTTTAATTAACAGGTTCGTAGGAGATTTTTTATTCTAAAAATGCAGAAAGTCCTCACTCAAATTTCAGCATAACTTTTATCGGTTACTGGTTGTTTAATTGGACCTCACCTATTACTTAGTAACTTAGATGAGGATATTATAAGCGATTTTTGAAAGAAGTGTTAGTGTCTATAAAACAATCTGTAGCAGAACATATTTCTAAAGACATGAGTTTTACTGTACAATTTGCTTACATGTAACAGGTTAACAGTTTGAACAAATGCTTAAAAATATATCAAAATTCTGGCAGGTGCCACCGTTGTAGGGAAAAATCGTATTTTTAAATTAATTTAATATCTGCACATTTTTGTTTAGAAGAAAACCTCTTTAAAACCATTAATTTTAGCTCCATGGAAGGTCATTATGTTTATAATTTCAAATCTCGAATATTATATATGTATTTAGTACATATAACTGAATTTAATATTTAATTGCGAAATGAAATTCGACATCTAGGAGTTTCTAATTTGGCCTCCAAAAATTAACATTCGGGTTTTATTTTACTAATAAACTTTCAGGGAAGCCTTTTATAATCTACTGTCTGAATTTTGAGGCTCTGTAGATTGGAAGATAAAGGCAAAATAGGTCAAATTTTAAATTATAAATTATTAAATCTGTTATTCAATTTATATAGAAATACAAATAAAATATATTTTTCAAAATTTAAATAGTATACTTTCTAAAGTGGGAATTAAGTCGATGTTAATATCTTTTAACAAATGATTTAAAAATATGATATATTTGTAATTCACATAATGAGCCTTTTATCTGATATATTACATGATGCGTTTGAAAATTGAATTATCCATTTAATTGTATAATTTGTCCCTAAAATTACTATGGGGGTTTTCTAATAATTTTTCTTATAAATTTCAAGTGAACCCCAAAACCCTTAATTATTTTCAAAATTTTGGGTAGTATGGTTTCGGAAATAAAGCGAGAAATGAATTTTTTTATATCTTTATGTTAGTATCTTGTAAACAATTAATTTAAACAATATGAAAAATATATATTTGTATTCCTCATAATGAGCCCTTTCATTTAATGTATTGCATGATGCGTTAAAAAATATTTTTTATTTTCCGTTTAATTCTATAATTTGCCCCCAATATTAATATTAGGGATTTCCTGTAAACAAAAAAAAAATGGGTCTTCTAGTTTGGGAAATAACGGGGGAATGGGTAATTTTTTTTAAATATTTTTTTAATATAATTTAAAATATTCATTTTAATAAAATTAAAAAAATATATTTGAATTCGTCATAATGAGCCCTGTGATTTAATATACTACATGATCCGTTAGAAACAATTATACTTTTTTATTTTCCATTTAATTCTATAATTTGCCCCCCAAACTGAATATTAGGAGTTTCTCCTTATTTTTCCAGTAAAGTTCAGGTGAGGGGCTATGCCTCCATTTTTTTACAAAATTTTCCAGCTTATGGTTTTGGAGATAAGGGGGGAGGATGGGTAAATGTTTTTATATTTTGTTAATATCTTTTCATTAATTTATTTTAAATATATGAAAAAATTATATTTGTTTTCTTCAAAACGAGCCCTTTCATTTGATATATAATATGATGGGTTAGAAACAATTTTAATTTTATATTTTCCATTTAAATCTGTAATTTGCAGCCCAAAATTAATAGTAGAAGTTTCTCCTCTAATTTTTTTCAAAACTTTACGTTTTATAGTTTCGGCGATAAGGGGTGGGGTGGTTGGGTAATTTTTGGCATATTTTCGTTAATATCTTTTTAACTAATTTCTTTTAAAATATGAAAAAAATATAGTTGTGTTCCTCAGATTGAGAGCTTTCATTTGATGTATTACATGATGCGTTTGAAATTTTTTTATTTTTAAATTTTCATTTAATTCTATAATTTGCCCTCCAAAATTAATATTAATGGTTTCACCTTATTTTTCCTGTAAAGTTCGGGCAACGTTCTATATTTCCTATTTTTTTCAAAATTTTAGGCTTAGTAGTTTCCGAGATCAGGGGGGGAACGCTCGATTTTTTTAGTTTTTCCCCCCAGAAGTACCCCTAAATTCAAAATTTCTCCTTTTACGATATCTACTCCTGATCCGGTCACCAAACTATACATTGATACCAAATTTTAACCGTTTCAGTCCAATAGTTTAGGAGAAAATTGCTGTGATATGACAGAGGCAGAAATCCGGAGTGATATTGTATAGACGGAAACCTAAAAACGTGGAATTTAATTGAGGACTCAGTGGTTCATTTTTAATATTTGTATAAAAAAATCCACACTAAATATGCGCTGTTCGCCTAATACACGTTTAGGGACATACATTTAAATAATATGTATTTTTTTTCGCATCTTTTCATGGAGCTTGATCATATTAAAACTAAATAAATTCACTATGCATGTGCTAAGTCACACTGACAAATTTCTTAAAATATAAAAAATACCAAAAATTAAGTTAAAAAAGGTAAGTAGCTTCAGTAAAATTGTAGAGGTAGTCTTGAATTCTCTAATAAGATCATCAAAAATTATTTGGAAAAATATGTGACGCCCTCACCTTATTTTTCGCTGTGGCCGCTCCATGGTTGCACGTTATAGACTAGGTCGCTAAAAGTGCTTTGTGAGAAAAATAGAGACTAAAAGATTTCAATCGATCTGTCGATGAATTTTTACTTACATAATTTGTACTAAAAATGAAAGAGTTTTGATTTATTTAATGCATAATCATATCTGTATTAAAATTAGTTTTTTACATATTTGATAATAACATGAAATTTCACAATTAATCACAACTGAATTATCACCAACATTTTTCAAAACAAGTTGATTAAGGAAAGTAGTAAATATCTCCGCTATAATATGTTTACATCGTAAAATTTATCTCGTAGTGTAATTGAGGTAAGAGTAAAACAGTTATACCGTACATCGTGTACGATCATAAAATCATTCTAGGTGGTATAAAAACCATGACAAAATTATAGCTCTGTGAATGTGTTAATTGGGAATCATCACCAGTATTTGTAAAAAAACCACTATCGATTTTTTGAGTAGTTAAATTCATTGCATGAAAGCAGTATAAAACATGTTCTAGGGCGTAAACTTTTCACAAATAGAGAATAATGTAGAAACTTGAGTCTCCTGCACGGTGTAAGATTAGAAGATGTTCCCAATCTTATCGAAACCTGAGAATTTAATGAGGATTCCATTTAACACACCGGTGTTGCCACCATAACACGTGTACCAATTATTTGTTCAAAAGATTGAATAAAATGGAAAATATGGTAAGAATTAAATCTAGGTTAGTTACTTAGATACACAAATATTAAAATGGCAAATAGTGCTTGAAATTTCAACAATTTTTAAAATATCACTGAAATACCTCAGGCCATCTGACGAGGGGGTTGTTAAAAGATAAAGAGAACAAGAAAGGTAACTTGACTCTTGATTTGTTCTTGTTTTTGAAAAACTCAAACTGCTAAAAGAAAAATAAAATTTGGGATTTTTTGTTATTGATTTGATTATGTGTGACAATGTAGTTTAATGGTGAAAAAAGTACCAGCAGACTGGTAATGGCCTTGAATGGTACACATGCTACGCAGCGCCATCTAATGATGAAAGATTTAAATCCTCAATAAGGGAAACTTGTTTCTCGTATTGTGGGAATAGGAAGCTTTCCACCTTCTAATTTTGCACCATTTCAGTGTGCCTAATAAATAATATCTCAGGTGGCTATGTGCTATGGTCCACTGTTTTTGTTCCACTCCATATGAAGTTGGTGCGCTGCTATCGTTTTTGTCGTTCCGTATGCTTTCTCTGTGCCAAATAAAATACTCTGTTCTTATTTTCTTTATGCTATCAAGTTTCCATGATATTGTTACTCATTCAGACTCTTCAGTTACCACTGAGGAGGTTTTCGTGTGAAAATGCCGTTCTAGTCACGCTTATTGAAAAATGTAATATATTAGAAGCATGACTTATGTATAGGAAAAATAGTACTAGGGCAACAGAAGAATGCTCTGTAATTTGTCGGACCGGATACATTTTTTTATGTCGAATAGAAAATTGAGAAGCAACGTGGACGTTTAAAAAAAACTAAGCAAGAAAACCATTTGTGATAACCGAAATTTTGAAGGAGGCAAATAAAACTCAACAAGAGATTTGACAAGAAAGTACGTTGTTAGTTTAGTGATAATTTGGCGAGTCTTAGTATTACGTATAAATATCAACAAGGCTCAACATGCTGCCTGTTGTTTGCTTAACATTTATGCAGAAATTGTCCAATCACAAAAAAACAATTTAACAAGTTTGGTATGGTATGATAGGCCTGAATTTTATAAGGGAACTTTAGACAGGAAGGAGATAGGTTGAATGTTCACCTGATATTCTAAAAATATTTGGAGGGCGTGTACTTGATCTCATCAATTGTAACGCAAGAATTTTGCTGCAGAGATTTTTTGGAGATGAGTGGATTGCCATAAATGACCAATTAGTAGGTTACCTAGATCCCCAGACTTATAAGAAGAAATAAGCACATATACAAGAATTGAACATTAAAATAGAAAGAATAATAATCGCATCTGTAGATGGCAGCAACATTTTAAAGGCGATTAAGTGTGTGCTGAAATGCTCTAGAAATTGCATAGAATATTTTTTAATTTTAATTTATTTATTAATGACATTGGCAAAATTATTAATCATTGTAATATCTTAATGTATGCTGACGATTTCAAACTGTTTAAAGAAATTGCAACTTACAATGATGCGACGTTACTCCAATCCGATTTAAACTCTTTATTTGCCTGGTGTATTAGCCATGATCTTGACCTGAATATCAATAAAAGTTTTATTATTACTTTTGCAAAAATTTCACAACCTATAATCATTTCATACGCTATTAATTCACAAACGATACAGCGAGTAAGTGAAATTCGTGACCTTGGTGTCGTTTTCGATAATTCTCTTACTTTTCGTAGACACATTGATCTAGTTGTTTCCAAGAGTTACAAGGTTTTGGGTTTTATCAATCGTTCATCTAAAACATTTTCTCATAATACGATTCGTTTATTATATTGTTCATTAGTACGATCTATTCTGGAGTACTGTTCTGTCATATGGAACCCCCACTATAACATACATATAAATAATATTGAGAAAGTTCAAAATAAATTTCTTCGTATAGTAGCATTTAAAATGGGCTTGAACAGGGACAATTATCAATATAGTGATATTTTAGCACAAATGCATTTACAATCTTTGCAAAATCGGCGTAACATAGCTGACATTTGTTTCCTATACAAGTTGTTGTCAGGTGAACTTGACTGCCCTTGCTTACTAGACAGAATATCCTTGAATACAACTATGAGAACTCGTTCTTCAGAACTATTCAATGTGCCATTTCACAGAACTAAATATGGATTTTGTTCAGCAATGACTAGGGTATTACGTACAGGCAATCAGAACTCCTCACATATCGATCTGTTTTACAACTCCATCAGGGTAATCAAGCGCTCGTTGTACCATAATATTTAATGATGTCGTTTATTTTGTTTTTGTTTTAATTAATTTTAAGTAACTATATCCTGTATTTTGTATAAACTTAGATTTATATGCTTTTTGTGTGTTTTTGTGTTTTTTAGATTTAGTCTTAGTTTTAATGTTATAAATGGGTTTACCCGTATATGTGAATAAATAAATAAATAAATAAATAAATAAAATAAGACGGTGATATATTTGCTCATTTACTGTGACTGTTAAATCTGTAAGAAACCGATCAACTACTTCCACTTTGGAATTTCGTAAACAACTTTCTTCTTCTTCTCCTCTAATCAGTGTGTCTCGTCCATTTATGAACATACACCTATCCCATCTCTTTCCATTATATATAGTCTTGGAGTGTTGGTTCCTACCTTTTGTAATGTCATCGTACAGTCGGGTTAATTTACCAACATCTTCCACCCCTGTTTTCCTTCTTATCAACCCTATCGGTATTCTTTTTTTAGGCGTAATACCTATATATCTCGTTCCATTCTAGGTCGGTTAGATTATCTGAGATTAGAGTTATGCCATCGGAACAGTTTAGGTTGTTAACCTTTTTCCGTTTACACATATTTCTTGGTGTCCCCGGTTCAGCTTCTGAAATATATCTTACATATTTACGGTGAATAATCTTGGGGATATTGTGTCACTTTGCCATATACCCCTGCCTAGTCTCATAATTTCTGTATTTTTATGGAGTCTTACTGTGTTGGTAGTTTTACTTTAGATGCTTTTTATAAGTCTAGAGAGTCAAAGGGTTTATTATAGTTAACAACCACGAGGAATACGTTTATGTTGTACCCTAGTTGCGAAGGGTTTGGATATCTGTGCGGGTGGAATCTTGTTCTTCCAATACATATAGGTCAGATTTATTTGTAAGGTGTCTTGTGATTATTTTTGTTAAGATTCTATACATTTGACTTGAGAGTCTTATTGGAGAATAATTTTTCAAGTTAGTTTTGGTTCAATCTTGTGCGTCAGTAAAATGATTACATTACATCACATGATTGTTCCAGTCTCTAGAAATGGTTTCTCATATAATGCATTTAGTTTCCTGTCCCAACTTGAATAGTTCGGTAATAATACCATCCTCTCTAAGTGCTCTGTTATTTCTTGTTTTTATGCATTTTTAAATTTTTTCTGTTATTTCAGAATTTCTACTGACTCCACGTTTTGTATCGTTCTGCTAGTTGTGGGACTTGGATTTTTATATTGTGATGTAAACATATTTTGATAATAAGTCTGTTATTTTTATGTTTCTTTGGGGAATAACACCACAAGAGAAATAAAACTACGTATATTGCAGGAATACCAAACGTTTCAAAGTCTATTCTGACTTCGTTGTCAATGGCTTTATATTTATTGATGTAGATTGCAAAATGAAAATTTTGCCACAAACAAACAACGTTTAGAAGACAATAAGTCTGTTATTTCCAATAATTCCCTTCGGTTTCGTTTCGTGTTCTATTTCAAGATTACACCTTTGCTATTACTTAGGTGTCTCACATTTTCTTCTATTGTTCTTTGCCTAAGCTATTCATTACTTTTATTAATCTACGTTTGTATTTTCTTCCTGATCAACTCTTCCGTGTTCTTTTTTTCTTTATTAGATCTTTAGTTTTCTGGCTAATTTTTCTTTTGTTTTTTTGCTTGCATATTTTCGATCTATCTATATCATATTCCATTACGTCAATTGTAATTTTTCTGTTTATGCCCTCTAGTTGATCCTGTTCTTTTATGTCTTTGTTCCATAATTTGTTTCGCAGTTGTTTTTGATATTGATCTGCTGTTCCTTAAGCAATTGTCTATTTATTTCGATGTTATTTTTGTATATAATTATCCTTCTTTATTTTTTATGTTGAGGTACACATTAGCTCTAACCGTTCGGTGATCACCACCAGTTGGAAACTGTTTATTATTGAAACATCAAATATTATATGTCCGCTGGAGAAGATAAAGTCGCTTTCGTTTTGTCTATTTGGACTAACACGGCGGTTATTTTATAAATACATGCTTCTTTTGTACTTTATTTCTTCAAGCTCTAGTAGTCATCCATTTTTTGTTGCTTCCATTGTATGTAGCAATGGTCATTAATCTACCAACAAACCCAATCTCTCAAAAAATGTATAAAATTCGTTGACTACAGTGCCACCTGTATGATTTTAGTAAAGCTACAAATCATCGCGTTCACAACACACATATATTGTGTGAATTTAATATTAATTGGACAAATCGCTCAGACAATACATGATATCTAACGGAATGACAAACCATTTTATATACAGGGTGAGTTTTTTTGATGATCAGTATGGGGATCTCGGAAACTAAAGGAGATAGAGTAATGGTTAAATTGGGAAAGATTTGCAGTTTTACTGGCCCAATTTAATGACACTTTCTGATTTTTGTAAAAAGTCATGGCTTACTAGATATTTTGAAAAAACGAAATTCTGTCGATTTAGTCAAATCTCTCTAGCTCCTTTGTTTTTCATTTTATAAAAAAATTGTAAATATCAAAATTGAAGGGAATTGTATTCCGAATATGATTGTCATGTCTTCGTTTGCGTGACATCTCTCGTTTTCGAGTATAATACTCGATATAGTTATTCATAAAAATAGCGGAGTTATGGATGCTTTTCTCTCTTATTTTCACTTTTAACGTAGTTAGCCATGAAATAGATTGATTTATTAATAACTATTCCAAAAAACATTGAACGATTTTTTTAATAGGTATATCAGATATAACCAAAAAACTAAATAAGTACATACTTACTAAAAACTTAAGAGATTAAAGTACATAATAATGGTTACAATATATTTTCGAAAAGTCCACCATTGTTATTTAGACAAAAATTGTATCTTTTTAAGATTGACATTACCGGTTTCCTCACAGACCGCCTACCAATTTCTTCAATTGCTTGTAATAGCCCCTCCCTTAGGTCACCAACTGTCTCATACTTTCTTTTGTATACTTTGTTTTTTAGCGCACCCCATAATTAGAAGTCTATAACTGCCAAATCGGGAGATCGGGGTGGCCATTCGCGTGGGACATTTCTTCCTATCCAAGAGTTTGGATAGATATTATCTAAGTGTTGTCTTACTAATAACGAGTTATGAGCAGTGGTCCATCATGTTGGAACCACTCAATTTCTAAACGAGTTGTCAAATTCAAATTATGCAACATGTCTTGAAAAGTGTATTGCAAGAATTGCAAGTAGCGCTACTCAGTAAGTGATTCGTCATAGACAAAAGGCCCCAGAATAGTAGACCCTATGATACCACACCAAACATTAAAACCAAATTTTATCTGGGGTCGTCTTTGTTCTACATGGAAAGGGTTTTCTTTAGCCAAGATATGCTCATTGTGTCTATTGAACATACCGCAGTTAGTAAGTCTAGTTTCATCTAACCATAACACCTTTAATGGAAACTGCGGATTGTCAAGGCACATGTCTCTAAACCATGTACAAAACAAAATACGTCGATGTCCGTCACCAGCATGCAAAGTTTGAGAAACTGAAAGTTTGTACTGGTGGAACTTTCAGTACCTTAACTACAGTTCGTTGAGATGTGCCAGCTCCTGCCGCAAACTCACGAGTTGATGTAGATTGATTTTGATTTACCATTGCCAAAACATTTATTTGTGCTGCTTCGTTAATTTGATTACGTTCCTTTGGTGGTTTAGTAAAAGATCGATATCTGCGTAAACTATCGTAAAGCCTCTTAAATGTACATAGAGCAGGTTGACGACGATTAAAATATCTATGAAGTATTTCTCAGCTGCTCGAACTGAATTTTTATGGCATATGATATATATAACGTTCCACCATATTCAGTTTTTCTGCGTTAGAATATTCCATTTTATCACGAAAACTTGTCAATATCGACTGTCAGTTCAGCACTACTAATGGAATTACTCTCAAATAAGGAAACGTCAAAGTGAAAACAATCTTTTTCATGGCTACCTACGTTAAAAGTGAAAATAAGAGAGAAAAGCATGAATAACTATATCGAGTATTATATCGTTGAAAAGCTCTAAAAATGTCCGATTTTTTGAGGTCACAGCCAACTATGGTTTCCATTCAAAAAAAGATAAGTTTGTGTCATATCTCGAAAACGAGAGCTGTCACGCAAACGAGGACATGACAATCATATTCGGGATACAATTCCCTTCAATTTTGATATTTACATTTTTTTATAAAATCAAAAACAAAGGAGCTAGAGCGATTTGACTAAATCGACAGAATTTCGTTTTTTCAAAATATCTAGTAAGCCATGACTTTATACCGAAAGTGTCCCAATTTAACCATTGCTCTATCTCCGCTAGTTTCCGAGATCCCCATATTGATCATCAAAAAAACACACCCTGTACTTATAACCCGACATGTTTCACATTTATACAATTTGTTTGGGAGGTAAAGAAAATATTTTCAATAAATGGTTTTATTACAAGTTCGCGTTCGAAAAATGGCGCTATTTTTTCCAGGCAAATATTCATTATTATTATTATTATTATCACCCCCCTAAGGCACGCATAGCGTGCCTATAGTGTGCCTTTAGGGGAAAATTCACTAAACCCCAAGTATATACTACATATTAAAGGGGTTTAGCTCTGTGGGAGCCATTTCCAGGTTATCAGGCCAATGGTTGGCGTTGTGGCTGCAGGTTCCCATGAATTTTTATACCGTCCGGGCTGTTATTAACAGGACGGCTTTTTGCATTAGTTGGTAAAGATGTTCGTCCAGACCGAGGTATTTTATTATTTCAAAGATGTTTTGGGACTACTCCTGTTGTTGACAATTGGTACAGTTCGTGTGTTGTTCATGTCACACTGTCTCTTTATTTGAAATTCGAAATCCCTGTTTTTGGTTATTTTTTCAACCTGCTTAATATTTATATTATTGCTGTTAGGGATTGCTATGTCATCTACTAAAACTATATCTGGTCTATTGTGAGCAACAGTTCGATCAGTCAGTATCGTGCGGTCCCAATATAGCTTTTAGTTGTTATTTTCGAAAACAGATTCTGGTTTGTATATATAGTCTTACCGACTATGATAGTTCAAGTTTCAGTGCTAGTTTCTGGTGCAGTATTTTTCCACACATCATGTCGTTCTTTGAATTCAGTTGCAGCAAATGCTTGACAACTTTCTGTGATGTGCTAGATAGTTTCAGATGTTTGGCAACCATATCTGCATCTGTCGTTGTTGATAGAAGGGCCTTTAACGATGTACTTTAGATAGTTCTTAGTTGGAATTACTTGATCTTAGATTGCCAATATAAAGACTTCCGTTTCAGGGAACATATGACCAGAAATCAACCAGTAGTTCACAGCTTATAATTATTACTAATTATTTATTGGTATACACAGACTCGAATGAAGCTCAGCGCGTAAATTAGCTGTAAAAGGCAGAACAACGTCTTCCCGGTACGTATAAGTTAAATTAAATTTGTGTAAATACAAATTTCTTTAAAATTAAAATCTTTAATGGTGTTACTTGGGAGTTACTTTACAATTTTGTATATTTGTTCGTTGGCCTCTGTAATCCAAAAATATATGAACTTTGGTAAAGAAATAAACACATATTTTGTTTCAGAACAGGTATAATCCACAAGCTTCAATAGCAGGTAGTACTCTTCCCTGAATATAAGGGTGGAAACGCTCCTTATTGGACAGAAGATATTAAATTTTGAATTTTTTTCCGAAACTATATTATTTTTGGTAAACCTTTATCATTTTAACAAAGTGTTAGTTGTATAGTTTTAACTAAATCTTTCTCCCTTCCGCTACAGTTTTTTCGCTCAATTTTGATTTATAATAAATTTTTTTGGCCTTTTTTTTATCAAAGTGTGTAGGCTTTCATTGCCGGTGTCAAAGGATAAATTATGGTTTTCCAGGCTGCTTTACCGTGGTCTATTGGAATTTCTTCCGAACGTTTCAGATGCACCTGCAGCACCTATACCAAATAAAAGGGTTGTTTATTGCAATCTGTACATACTGTGAAGTCATAGTGAAAGGTTCAAGCAACCTTGCTAACTCAATATCTGTGCGGGATTTTTTTTAATACGCAGACATACATTGGTCTTTCTTTTATGCACACTTCTGCTGATTCTAACGCACTGACATTTATCTCCACTGCAATGGGATTCTGTATGTCGTTATTGTCGAAACGGATCGGAACATAATAAGTTTGTTCGTAGAGACCAGCTGCTAATAACTTTAAGGGTTTGAAAAATTCTCCGCCAATTGAGTTTTGGCACAATAGTTGCCAACAGTTGAGATATCTGATTGAAATTATGCTAGTTTTTAGCCAACAAACCATATTTCATTATAATGCAAAGAGCGATTCCTAGTCAAACATTTAATAATTTTACTTTTTGTCGTAACGTTATAATTTTAGCGAGTTACATAATACGGCTCCCGCTCTTTGCACAGACAAAATTCTACAGAAATTTATAATTGATGTGTACCGCGTGGATACATCGGTAGGCTAATATGAGTCATGTATATATAAAACTTACAGCAAGTCAATAATTTCCCAACTTATGCGTGTTACTCTGGCCGTTCTTCATTCAACTTACCTGTAACAAAAAAGGACAGCGTAAAATTTATTTCATTATAACAGTAATATGTTAGATTGTTAGTTTAATTCAGGGGCGGCTGTCCCTTAAGTGCACGTGTCCGCTGAACCACCAAATTTAATAAGCTTTTAATAAGGTTAAAAATCAACACAAAATGTTTAATAAATATCATTTCAATACCAACAAAAGTATCAAAAAACAATTTAGGCTCTAATCCAAACATGTATTAAGACTTATATTCGCTTGAAAGAATATTTTACCCTGCATTTCGGCTAGCGCACGGTGAAACTTATATAGCTTCTATGAGATACGATATAACACGCTTAGCGCGTGAGATAGAAGACAGTTAATGCAAAGTATATGGAGTAATGGGCTGATTCTCATACGCCGCACGGAGACACCGAGCTGTGCTGATCTTGACCGGACGTATCCGAACATTTCAATAATTCAAATTTTTTTACGTGATTTAATTAGTGGTTGCTTTGTTTTTGTCCTATGAAAGAATATTTAATATACAGAGTGTGTTTACATAACTGTGAAAATGAGTATCAACTTTAACATTGACTATATTAAAACAATAATAAATCGTTTCAAAACAAATTAGATATAAAATTGGCTGGTGCATATCTTAATTGAAAACAAGAGTGCAAAATGAAAAATGAAAAGTATTTACAGGTGAAATTAATAATAAAAAGAAATGGTTGTGTGGATGTGATCGCATCAAAACATTATTTTGTTTTCCTTGCATTATTTATGGGGGGAATCAATTTGGACGGAAACTGGAGTGAAGGATTAAAACGTTTCTTAGAAATACGATTTCTCAGGACTGGCTAAATCCTCTTTCTCACATTATAACAACTTCCTAATCATGATTTTTTGCCTGGACAAGGCTCAAATGTTTTTTAGCGAAATCCAAAAACTAAAGAACCATTTTAATTACTTTATTGAAACTCCTTGTATTTTAATTGTTAATAATATGCGGCATATTTCTTAGTTTTCGCTGTACTCTACTCTTTAGTGCTTTGTACTTGCTATTATCAGTATGCCAAGCTTTCCATGTTTTCACATATAAGCCAATCAATGATCCCTCATTAAACAGTTAAATACTCAAAAATGTTAAAGACTATAACATTTATAATAAACTGTTTTTTATGATCAGGCTAATGTATTTGTTGCGGGGTAAACTGGTAAACATCAAATAAAGAATAAGAAAATATATACTCATAGATTGTAATATTTAAAGTAATTCATAATATCTCTTTATGAAACTTTTACTGTTTATTCTTCCATACATTGCTTAAAAAAAACAAAGTTCTGCAAAATTCTTACATGAATTATAAGATCATTAGTGTACAGTTATCAGGTATATTTTAAACCGCAAAAGTTAATTTAAAAAATGTATGGAATAAAAATAAGCTATTTGTTTTACAGTGTCACTAGTTGGTTCATTTATTTCTGGTAAATTAAATAATGTTCACGTGTTTAACAGTTCTAATATCCCAATGTAAAATCTGTAGCAAAAACTGAATATTTTCGGATATAATTCTGAAAATAATGTAGTAATAGGCTACTGCACAATTATAGCTATAGATCATATACAGAGTGTAAACGGTTTGAGTGCAAAGATTTTGAAGAACAAAACTTCAGGCAAAAACAAATCAAAAACCTTTATAACATTTTCTAAAATAAACTATAGTTTTGCCAAAAAGGACACATAAAGTTAGAGTTTATGTTGCCCTTGCTACAGTGAATAATACAATAATTTCGATTTCAAAATGTCGGTAAATCTAAATATGTAAATACTCAATAGCTTATACATCTTTAATAACCACATTAAAAATGAAAATTGATTATTTAAACTCGAAATATGCTTTTATAATTTAGTGTAAGTTTCTCCGAATAGATATGGCAACGTGGCATTTTACTTTAACGACCACTGAGAGTTATGATTGTTTTTTGCGATTTCGATTCTTGTAAATAAGAATAGATAAAAATGATATCTATTTGATGTAGACTTCGTGGTTTGCTTTCCATTTAATGTATTTTTTAAATAAATAAAATCGGTTGTGATTAGTGTGTAAGTTCGAAAATTAAGAATAGTGCGACAGTATTTATTTGTGATAAATAATGGCCGATTATACAATTAGGGAAAGACATGACATGCTCTTAATTTATGGGGAAAGCAGACGTAATTACAGAATAGCAAGAATGTTATACAGGGAAAGGTTTCCAAACAGACGCCTGCCCAATGCTAGGACATTCGTAGCTGTTTCGCAGAGGCTTCTGGAAACAGGTAGTGTAATACCACAAATAAACAATCGCGGACCACAGCGACATAATCGTATCTTAGCTGCTGAGGATCAAATACTAGACCTTATCGACATCAACCCATATCGTAGCACATGGAGTATTGGAAGTGAGCTGCAAATTTCTCACACTGTTGTTCATAGAACATTACGGGAACAATTGCTCTATCCATATCACATGCAGCGGGTTCAAGGGCTTTCAATTGATGATTTTCAACCAAGACTCAATTTCTGTCGTTGGATGAAGCAAGTTTTAATAGGAATGGTATAATAAATTTTCATAATACGCATTCGTGGTCTGAGTTAAATCCGCACGAAATACGCCAGTCAGTATTTCAACTCCAATTCTCAGTTAACGTGTGGGCTGGAATAGTTGGTGAATACTTGATTGGGCCATTTATACTGCCTGCACGTTTGACAGGTGAGAATTACCTTTATTTTTTGAACAACACGCTACCAGATTTGTTAGATGAAGTGAACCTACAAACACGTTCCAATATGTGGTACTTACATGACGGAGCACCTGCCCACGCAAGTCATCTAGTTGTCGACTTCTTAAATAGAACATTTCCCCGTCGTTGGATTGGTCGAAACGGACATATACGTTGGCCAGCAAGATCTCCTGATCTCAATCCTTTAGATTTCTATTTATGGGGACACATGAAAAGTAAGGTTTACACGACTCCAATTATTGACGAGAATGACCTTAGACAACGCATTTTTGACGCTGCTGACGAAATCCGAAATATTCCAGGAATTTTTTCTCGCATACGTGAAAATTGGATTAAACGGTGTCGTGCTTGTGTCGATAGTAATGGTGGGCATTCTGGACATTTGCTGTGAATAATCCGTTGTTTCAACTCAGTTCTATCATTATAATAAATTCGGTAAGTAGGTTTACATATTTACTTGTCTAATATAAATAATATTAATTAAATCAGTAATAATGACTCTTCGAATAATTTAACTGGTAAAAAACTACATATACAGATCTCTTGAGTTGAATATCATATTTACCCAACTTTGTATAATTGCATAAAAGAAACCGCCAAATACAAATTCTAATTGCAATACCTTGTATTAAAAACGTAAATATTTTCAACAAAATATTTCATACATTATTTAATTCTAAGGTCAATATCATCAGTCAATACAAAAACACAGGTGTTTATTTTTTGTCGGCGTAGTCATCCTTTATTATCCGCGCTAAGAGTGAATCTGCTTCGAACGCGAGGGAGGTTTGCCGGATTGACAATAATTTACTTAATATGTTTTAGGGATTTTATTGATTATTAAGGCCTTCTGACCATAGTGGTATAAGAGATTTTGTTTAATTTGGTGTATACTACCTCCACCTAAAATATATGCACTCAAACTATTTACACTCTGTATAAGTTGTCCGTATTAAGTTTGTTTTTTTTAACACTTATATACACAAAATTCATAAATTTTTAATCACTAAAAAGTAATTTATAATCATAATAACAAACATTTATTTATAACACATGAAATGAAACAACAACAACAAATGAAATGTAAAACAAGTAAAGATATACAACTAAATCAAAGAATTCACTATTTCATCTCAAAGGCATAGCAAAATGATACATATTTAGGACCAAAGCATTGCTATTATGTACTAAAAATCCTCTTTAAGTGTCTTAAATGGGATTGATTATGTTTAAAAATATTTCGGGGATTTGAGTTGTCCGAGTTTATAAGACGCAGAATTATTATTTTGTGACAAGAAGATTTATATCGTCACCAGATAGCGAATAGACTGAACATTACTAGAAGCATAGTGAACAAAACCGTAAGTCGGTATGAAGAAACAGGTGAAGTGCAAAGGCGACCTCGAAATGACCGACGCCGTTTTACCACACCACGTGATCGGTATATTGCCCAATCAGCCCGTCGGAGTAGGTCAATCAATGTTCGGGTCCTAAGATTGCAGCTACAGACCACTTATCACAGGGTAATTTTGAATGTAACAGTTTGAAGGAGAGTTTGGAGTTCAGGTTTGCGGTCCAGGAGACCTGCAAGGGTCCTCATGCTGACTGCTCGTTATCGAACTGCCCGTATACAGTTGGCCAGAGGTCATCAAAACTGGCGTTTGGTTGACTGGAGAAACGTGTATTTTACTGATGACTCCTGACTTAGATTAGTGAGTGATTATTATTGAGTAAGAGTTTGGAGACAAATTCTGAAATCCACACAGACTGGAAACAGCGATTAGAGTTGCCCCTTTGTGACAGAAATGTTTTTGGGGGGCATAATGTTTACCAGAAGAATTCCACTGATCCATAAATCAGGTACAATGACGAGCGCATATTATCTTAATAATGTCACAAATGCAATCATAAGACTTCTACGTTATGATTACCTGACCAATTTGTTGGTGGACGACAATGCGAAATCCCATTGGACTAGAGCGGTTGAAGCAGAGCTGTGAAATCAAGGTGTCACTAGATTGTAATCGCCACCAATGTCACCTAATATCATCTGTGTAACTACTTCAAGAGGGCCATTTTTTTACAGAATTAATCCACCCAGAATGACACAAGAACTGATTGTTGGTGCTCCAGAGGAATGGGGAACTTGATTAAAGGGATGACCAGACGTGTGAATGCTGTTACAAGAAGCAAAGGTTCCAATACCCAATATTAATTTGCTTTGTGTAGTTATCTTTGAGAAAATTTTATTTAAAATGTTTTATTAATTTTTGCAGAATAATTTTAATATAATTGTTGTACATTTATTATCACTGAAATAAAACATTTGTTATTGTTTTATTGTTAAGATGGAAAATTGACTTTTAATATATATCTTATACCTAGCGGTGCAAAACTTTTGAAAGTGAGTATATACAAAATTGGTACCCAGAGTATAAACATATGTTTAATAATTTGAAGAAAAATATCCTTACCCATAAATATAAATTTTTGAAGTGAACATGAATATAAAACTCCAACAACTATTAACGAACTCGATTTCACAAAGTATTAGAATGAACAATGAGATATTTAGTAACTACTACCAAAGCTAACGAGAATAAGTTGGCTAAAACGGGAAAAAATAACAAATTCGGATTAAAAGTTGTCAATAGCAGTTAAGAACATGTGATAAAATTATTATTGAAAATTGTAACTCTTAAAATAAACAGTCAGTTGTAAGATAAAAGCAAAAAGACATTGAACATATATGATATGAAATACCACACGTCAAGTCGATATTTTAAGACCATCAAACCTCACCTTCAATTAGAAACTGCATGATGACATGGCGCCTAGACCTTCCGCCTGGAATTTTGGGTAATAAAAACGAAAATAGCTTTTCTAAAGCACATAAAAAATGTTTGTTTACATTAATTTAAACTTATTCAATAAACTGATGCAATGTAACTACAATTGAATGAATAATTAATTAGTTCTTAATTATAAAGTGCTTCCTGTTAACAATAAAATTAATCTGGGCCATTGAAATCTTTACGGAGTTTAAACATCATCACTGACAATGGTAACTGAAAGATTGGAAGGTATTTTATATAATGTGTTAGAAGCCCGCGAGAATTTTATTAGCAAGTATCCTTCATTTAGAAAAGTTTCGTCCAAAAAACGAATATTTCCATCTTCTCTTCTTAGTTTTTGAATTTCCGTTAAAAATATTTTTCTTCGTTTCTACGAGCCACATTTTCCGTTTTTTAGGGTTCCGTATATCCAATATACGGATACCCTTATAATATCACTCCGGATTTCTGCCTCTGTCACATCACATCAATTTTCTCCTAAACTATTGGACTGAAGAGCTTGAAATTTGGTATAATAATGTAAAGTTTGGTGACACGATCAGGAGTACATATCGTAAAAGAAGAAATTTTGATTTTAGGGGTATTTCTGGGGGGAGGGGGAACTAAAAAAATCGACCGTTCCCCCCCTGATCTCCGAAACAACTGAACCCAAAATTTTGAAAAAAATACGAAATATAGAACGTTGCCCGAACTTTACAGGAAAAATAAGGAGAAACCATTAATATTAATTTTGGGGGGCAAATTATAAAATTAAATGAAAATTTAAAAATTAAATTTTTTTAAAACGTATCATGTAATACATCAAATAAAAGGTGTCATTCTGAGGAACACAAATATATTTTTTTCATATTTAAAAAAAATTAATTTCAAATATATTAACGAAAATATATCAAAATTTACCCATTCCCCCCCTAATCTCCGAAACTATAAAACGTAAAGTTTTGAAAAAAGTTAGAAGTTTACTGGAAAAATAAGGAGAAGCCTCTACTTTTAATTTTGTGGGGCAAATTACAGAAATAAATGGAAAATATAAAATTAAAATTGTTTCTAACGCATCATGTTATATATCAAATAAAAGGGCTCGTTATGACGAAAACAAATATATTTTTTTCATATTTTTAAAATAAGTTAATTAAAAGATTTTAACAAAAATATAAAAAATACCCATACCCCCCGCTTATCTCCGAAACCATAAGCTGTAAAATTTTGAAAAAAATAGAGATATAGCGCATCAGCTGAACTTTACTGGAAAAATAAGCAGAAACCCCTAATATTCATTTTGGGGGGCAAATTATAGAATTAAATGGAAAATAAAAAAGTAAACTTGTTTCTAACCGATCATGTAATATACCAAATCACAGGGCTCATTATGACCAATACAAATATATTTTTTAATTTTTTATTTAAATAAATATTTTAAAATATTTTTTTAAAAAATTTAAAAAATTACCCATTCCCCCCTTTATTCCCCAAACTGTCAGACCTAATTTTTTTGTTTACAGGAAAAATACAAAGAAATCCGTAATATTAATATTGGGGGCCAAATTATAGAATTAAAAGGAAAATAATTTTTTTTAACGCATCATGCAATATATCAAATGAAGGGGCTCATGATAAGGAATACAAATATATATTTTTCATATTCTTTAAATTAATTGTTTACAAGATATTAACATAAAGATAGAAAAAATTCTCATTTCTCGCTTTATTTCCGAAACCATAATATCTAAAATTTTGAAAATAATTAGGGGTAATGGGGCTCATTTGAAATTCATAAGAAAAATTATTAGAAAACCTCTATAGTAATTTTAGGGACAAGTTATACAATTAAATGGAAAATAAAAATTCAATTTTCAAACGCATCATGTAATATATCAAATAAAAGGCTCATTATATGAGTTACAAATATATCATATTTTTAAATCATTTGTTTAAAAGATATAAGCAAAAATATTAAACATCACCTTAATTCCCATTTTAGAAACTATACTATTTAAATTTTGAAAAATATATTTAATTTGTATTTTAAAATAATTTGAACAACAGATTTAATAATTTATAATTTAAAACTTGACCTATTTTGCCCTTAATCTTCCAATCTATAGAGCCTCAAAATTCAGACAGTAGATTATAAAAGGCTTCCCTGAAAGTTCATTAGTAAAATAAAACTCTACTGTTAATTTTTCCCTAAAACCCGCACGGGATGATCTGATTCATCTGGGAACTGACACGGTGCCGAGTTACCCGGGTCACCAGTGTCAATTGGTGACACCACCCATGAAAATGGAGCTACGGAGTAGATGCCTCGGAAAAGAGCCGTTGCCCTGGGGATCGCCAGGGCATGTCTGGAGCCGGCGCTGGATATGACAGCATGCGGGACGTCGGTGGCAGGGTGCCGAGAAGGCGGGCCCCTGGCGTCCAAAGAGCTACTGCCCAAGACCCAGAAGAACCATAACAACACTCACCAATACAGTCACAACAACAACGTGACCATAACCAACGGAGTCAAACGAGAACGAGAACTCCACCCGCAAAAAGTGTTGCGCAGGATCAACAGCCAGCGCAGAGAGTCGCAGATCAATATCGTGTCATCTTGAGAAATGGCCTTATTTCGCCTGAACAACTGGATAGAATAAAGAGCGAAGTGGAGCGCGAACTATTTGGTCGAAATACAATCGATCCAGAGACTGGAACACCTTTGGCACAAAGAGCGGACGAGACTCAAGAACTACAACAAGAAAGCCAATCAACGCTGACCTGATTGAGAAGATCCAAGCAGAAATGGAAGGAGCTCTTAGAGAGTATATAACTAAGATCATCTAAGAAACTGGGTATCGTCTTGCAGGCTATGAACAAATTTATCTTGCCAAACTATGTTTTAGGTGCTAATACGTTAGAGTAGCTACACACAATCATCTGCTGTGCTGCAACTTCCATCTGCAGAACAATTGGGGTCGCAGTAAGACCAAAGCAAGACCCTCCCCAATTTAGACAAACACCTCGAATACCACCTTGGCAAAGAAGACTTGAAGGGAAAATGAATTCTCTTCGGAACGACGTTGGAAGACTGACCGAGTACCAACGACGAGTCAGGAACAACAGAATAGAAAAGCTTGTCAAGACTATCATGGACAATAACCGAATACACTCCCAGTGGGATAGAGAAAACATCACATCTCAGCAGTGTCTGGACAGTCTACGACAAAAGCTCTCCGTCTACACAAGTCGATTGAGAAGGTACAATACCAGTAACCAATTGAAACTAGGCAACACACACTTCCGAAAATCAGAAAAAGGGTTTTATAGAAAACTTAACAACAACAATAATAATGAAGCCCCTAGTTACCCCAGAAAAACAGACATCCAGGAATTCTGGAAAACACAGCTTTCCACAACAATCTCCTATAACTCCAGAGCCTGCTGGATTAATGAGGAGGAGGCAGCATCTCAGAACTGTGAGGCCATGCCACACCAATCATTTACAACGAAGACACATTCAACATAATGAAGCACCTCCATAACTGGAAAGCATCAGGACCAGATGGTGTACGCAACCCACGAAACACTAACAGCCCTTATAAATGACGTAATTACCAACCCGCACAAGATGCCTAGTTTTCTTACGCATGGTGCTACATACCTCTTACCAAAAGACAACCTATGTGCACAAGACCCAGCAAAGTACCGACCAATCACTGGCCTTCCAACCTTATACAAACTCATAACATCGTGCATTAATTATCGCATTTTCAAACATTATGAGCTGAACAACATAATTATTCAACAACAAAAGGGATGCGCGAAAAATTCTATGGGCTGCAAACAACAACTGATAATTGATTCCGTTGTCTGCAATCAAGCCGACGCCAAACGACGAAATCTCCACATGGCATATGTGGACTACAAAAAGGCCTTTGATTCAGTTCCACGTGATTGGCTCATTGAGGTGCTGAAACTCTATAAAGTGAATCGTTGTATTATTAACATTTTAGAATATGCCATGTCCACCTGGCAAACCAAAATCTCACTGAATGAAGCCAACTGTTCGATACAAACTGACCCCATTCTAATCAGAAGGGGTATATTCCAGGGAGACTCTCTTAGCCCGCTGTGGTTCTGCCTTGCCATGAACCCTCTCTTAAACAAACTGAACTCGACTAATTTTGGGTTCAGTCTCAAACACAACAACGTACAAGTATTAAAGATAAACCATTTGTTATACATGGACGACTTAAAGTTGATGGCAGCTACAAAACAACAGCTGCATGATATGCTTAAAATAGTAGAAGGGTTCTCTAGTGACATCCACATGAAATTTGGCCTAGACAAATGCCGAATTATTAATATAGTTAAAGGCAAAATTCAGCAGGGGCACTTCGAAATGGGAGATGGCACCTCAATTGAATTTATGGGGGAAGGTCATACTTATAAATACCTTGGAATAAAGCAGGCTCAGCGTATTGATCACTTGACAATGAAAAAGGACCTAACAGCACAGTTTTATAGAAGGGTACGACGACTGTTGAAAACCAAACTAAACAGTAAAAATGTATTTTAGGCTATTAACCGATACGTGTTCAGTGCTCAGTTACTCTTTTTGTATAATTAATTGGTGCAAGACTGACATTGAACAATTACAACGAAAAGTTCGAGTTTTACTAACATAAGCTCAAAATCACCACACAAAGAGCTCTGTCGAGTGCATAACTTTGCCACGGCATGAAGGAGGAAGAGGATTGACAGATTTAAGCAAACTATTAGATCAACAAATTTCTATTTTGCGTAGTCATTTCCAGAAACTGGCAGAATTTTCTGATCTGCACAGTCATGTGCCAGGTTGATGACTCAACACCACTGCGGCTGACACAACAATATGTCCAATTACACTAACAGACCACAGATCAGAAACGGCTGAAATGGAAAGAGAAGCCCCTTCATGGAAGAAATATAAATGACGTCAACCAAGATTATGTCGACAGTGCAGCGTCGAACTACTGGTTGATCTCTGGTCATATGTTTCCTGAAACGGAAGGCTTTATATTGGCAATCCAAGATCAAGTAATTCCAACTAACAACTACTTAAAGTACATCGTTAAAGACCCTTCTATTGACAACGACAGATGCAGGTGCGATTGCCAAACATCTGAATCTATCCAGCATATCACAGGAGGTTGTCAAGCGTTCGCTGCAACAGAATACAAAGAACGACACGATGCTGTGGTGAAAATACTTCACCAGGAACTAGCACTGAAACTTGCATTATCATAGTCGGTAAGATTACCATACTATACTTACAAACCAGGATCTGTTTTAGAAAATAACAACTACAAGCTGTACTGGGACCGCACGATACTGACCGATCAGACTGTTGCTCACAATAGACCAGATATCGTTTTGGTAGATAGAACTTTAATTGACAGAAATTCCTAACAATAATAATACAAATACTAAGCAAGCTGAGAAAATAACCAAATATAGAGATTTGGAATTTAAAATAAAGACCCAGTGGGACATGAACAACCCACGAACGGTACCAATTGTTATGTCAACGACAGACTAGTCCCAAAACATCTATTAAACAATTTAAAATACCTCGGTCTGGACGAACATCTTTACAAAACAATGCAAAAAGCCGTCCTGTTAGGAACAGCCCGGACGGTCAGGAAATTCATGGGAAACTGCCCGCACGGCTCCAACCACGGGCCTGAAAACCTGGCAAGGGCTCCCACAGAACTAAACCTTTTTGATATCCAGGATATCTGGGGTTTAGTGAATGTTCCCCTAAAGGCACTCATAGCGTGCCTTAGAGGTTGGCGTGTATGTATATATGTAACGGAAACTTTCAAGGTAATTTTCACCACCTTAACGAAGTCTGATTAACTTGAAAATGGGCACACGTGGCGAATGACAATACAATTCTTTAAGTTAAAATTTCCCGTTTGTTGTCTTTTTGTCACTGTTCTTGCTTAAATGCCAAATTCCTCTATTAACGCTGCGTTTGCCATCTAGTTGGCAGTAGTAAAACTTGAGGTACCAAAATGGAAAGGTTACGCAAACATGAAGTAAACTTTTTAATTATGAAACTATAGACAAAATGAGACTAAAATAAGAGAATAATTATAGTTTAAAAAACTAAAAATATACGCTTTAATAGCAAACCGGACTAAAAAGCCGAAAATAGTTTTTAATTATGAACAGTTTATATTACAGCAGTAAAAAGTCGAAAAATCAATCATGATTAATTACCACAAAATAAAAATATAATAAAATTTAAGTTATTAACAAAAAAAATCGATTCAGAGTAAAAAGCGTGGGGGGTTTGAAGTATTAAATTTTACAATTATTCTATTGGCAACTATTTAGAGTGCACCCCACGCTTTTTACTCTGAAGCAAATTTTTTTCTGTTAATAAGTTAAATGTTATTATATTTTTATTTTGAGGTAATTATTCATGATTGATTTTTCGACTTTCTACTGCTGTAATATAAACTGTTCTGTTTGCTTTAATAGCAAACCGAACTAAAAAGCATTGCTTGAAATATTAAATTTTACAATTATTCTATTGGCAACTATTTATAACAGGAGAGTTATGAATCACACTCTTTTTACTCTGAATCGAATTTTTCTGTTAATAAGTTAAATTTTATTATATTTTTAGTTGGAGGTAATTAATCATGATTGATTTTTCGACATTCTACTGCTGTATTATAAACTGTTCCTAATTAAAAATTATTTTCTGCTTTTTAGTTCGGTTTGCTATTAAAGCGTACTTTTTTAAACTATAATTATTTTTATAAGTGAAATCCATACAGTTTTCATCACATAACTAATTATAGGTAGCCTCTACTTGCACACCGTTTTGGGTTGTACCAAAACTTTGTGGCCTCATAAACCTACAAATGGCCGGTTTTCTAACTCTGTTGATTGTTGCTTCTTCAACTCTGGTCATGGTTGTTCAGTCTATACATTTATTATTTGTTTATTAAAATGACTGCAAGATTTGGGACAATAATGTATTCAATAAATTTTAGGTTTAGGTCAAATAGTATTGCTTAGGTTAAATAATTGTCCTCCATAGCATATTTCTTAGTTTTTGTGTGTAATTTTCACTTCAGAGTATTGAAAACAAAAGTATGTAAATAAATATAAACCTTTGTTTGAACTTTATATGGTTTTATGTTTTTTCAGAAAACTAAATAAATGCAGAATTTTTTTATTTATCTGTTAAGTCTAAACAACCGTAGAAATAATAAGTCCTTTTATCCTATTTTAAAAAGTTACACAGGTCCAATTGTCACAACTATCCATAGGGTTTTATCAGCAAACCAATTAAAACAATATATCTTATTTTAGACTTTTAGTTATACTTATGACATGTTCATAATATTTTTACCGATGTAAGTTTAGTGTACTTCATTTGTTTAAACTGTTTTTACAAAAATTCTTGTCATTATAAATAAAATTTTAAATTATTGTAGTTGCCACATAATCTATATAAAAATGTATAATATACAGAGAACGAAGTTTAATTTAATTTATTTTGCACCGATTTTTAATACGCACAAGTTATTCGAGAATCAGAAATAACTCAGCTCAATCACACGATTCATTAAAAGTGTCTATATATAATTAATTTAACGATATATATATATATATATATTCTTTGGAATTTCTAATCACTCATCCGTCCATACCGAACAATCTAAACAGTCATCACGGATATACTATAAACATTATAATTTCGAAGATTTCTCACGAAATAATACTGATGTAAGTCGAAAAGAGTGGTGTTGATAAAGAACACATGTTCACATCAGTTCCATGTGTTTTCTAGAAAGGTATGAGTTCAATTAATCTAAATGTATAAATAATATTTTATGAGTCGTAAAATTCGAATTTATTATTATTTTAAAAAGCAACAAACATAGTACTAAAATTTTTAGGTGTCAAAATGATCCATGCCAATCTATCTGATTGATGATCACCAGACGTAAACACATTTCAGAGGCGTACATTTAGGGGATGTGCTAACCCGAATAAAATTAGTGCAAAATATATAGTTCAGCCCCACGAACAATCCTTTTTGATTGTAGGATGTATTAATTTTTTTTCTGGTGTTTTAGCATCGACCATTAATAACACTACTACTCGCTTATTATAAGTGTACTTTTCTCATCATTAAAAATGCTGACCTTTCTCGCCAAAAGCCTTTACATCTTGATGAAAGTCATGTTTACTATTTACACTTAAAAGGTTTTCATGGAAAAATGCAGATGCGATGGAAGCATTGGACTTTTAAGCCACTTTTTTGCGGTCAATCTTTAATGAATTTGATAAAAATTTTCCAGAATTCTGCTTTATTGTTTCGCAAGAAATTATGTACTACCGCTTTTAAAGGATTACTAAGGATCTTTCTAGACATGGTTTACGTACACAAAGATTCGTTGAGTTTAGCATCACAGGGTTTACGATTTATATATATATATATATATATATATATATATATACTATTATAAAATTGTATTTGTCTGTTTGTTTGTTTGTTACCTCATCACGTAATAACTACTTAACATTTTTGCTGAATCTTTTTTTTTGCTTATAGTATGACTTGCATGAGCTTAGCTTTTATTAAAAATTCCGAATATGCCAATGCAACATGTTTCGATTTAAAAAAAATCAACTGATATATCATGTGTAATTTTACAGGGTGTTCCATATACAGGGTGAGTTTTTTTGATGATCAGTATGAGGATCTCGGAAACTAGCGGAGATAGAGCAATAGTAAAATTGGGAAAGATTTGCAGTTTTACTGGCCCAATTTAATAACACTTCCGGATTTTTGTAAAAAGTCATGGCTTACTAGATATTTTGAAAAAACGAAATTCTGTCGATTTAGTCAAATCTCTCTAGCTCCTTTGTTTTTGATTTTATAAAAAAGTGTAAATATCAAAATTGAAGGAAATTGTATCCCGAATATGATTGTCATGTCCTCGTTTGCGTGACAGCTCTCGTTTTCGAGATATGACACAAACTTATCTTTTTTGAATGGAAACCATAGCTGGCTATGACCTGAAAAAATCGGACATTTTTAGAGCTTTTCAACGATATAATACTCGATAGTTATTCATAAAAATAACGGAGTTATGGATGCTTTTCTCTCTTATTTTCACTTTTAACGTAGTTAGCCATGAAATATATTGATTTATTAATAACTATTCCAAAAAACATTGAAAGATTTTTTTATTAGGTATATCAGATATAACGAAAAAACTAAACAAGTAGGTACTTACTAAAAACTTAAGAAATTAAAGTACATAATAATGGTTACAATTTATATTCGAGAAGTCTACCATTGTTATTTAGACAAAAATTGCATCTTTTTAAGATTGACATTACCGTTTTCCTCACAGACCGCCTATCAATTTATTCAATTGCTTGTATACCGCTTCCCTTAGGTCACCAACTGTCTCATACTTTCTTCGTTTTTTCAAAATATCTAGTAAGCCATGACTTTTTACAAAAATCAGAAAGTATAATTAAATTGGGCCAGTAAAACTGCAAATCTTTCCCAATTTAACCATTGCTCTATCCGCTAGTTTCCGAGAGCCCCATACTGATCATCAAAAAAACTCACCCTGTATTGGATAGGTAAAATTTAGAACGGAATAGAATTACATGGATAGAAAAAATCTTGAAAAAAGGTACATTAGGTCGCCCGTAAGTAGCTATATATATATATATACAATGAGTTCGAAATAAGGGGGAAGTTATACGGGGTGGTTCGAAAAAGATATATTGAGTGGGCCATAAACAGTTGTATATACCAGGTGGTTCAAAAACGGGTGGAGTTAAATTATATTTATACAGGGTGGAAAACAAATTGTTATATTGTTAGGGTCATAAGTAGTTGCATATAAATGTGGGTGAAATAAGCGTAAAATATAAATATATGTATTATATAAACATATGTATTATGTAAACAGTCAGGATATTGAAATTTTCTTGAGCTATTATTATAGTTATGAAATGGGCTGAAAAAATTGTTATAAGCAGTTATTTATACAGGGTGGTTGAAATCTAAGAAGGAGTGGAATTATAGTTTACAGTTTAAATAAAGTGTGGAGAGAAATTATATCTTAAACTGTGCTTCAAAAAATATGAGGAAAAAATGTGAAGTAGCGTAGCTCATAATCAGTTGCATAAATAGGATATTTGAAATTAAGTGAGAAGTAGAGTTAAGTAGTTTAATATTTAAAAATTGTTACATAGGGTGCAGTTGCTGTTTTGGTAAAATTTGTTGAGACCTGATGGATTTATATTTATACAGGGTGGTACAAAAAAAATCAAACTGGGTGGCCGATAAACAGTTGCACATACAAGGTGGTTGAAATACAGGGTGGAATAGAATTATAGTTAAACAGTGTGGATAATTTTTTTAAGATAGAACATAACCTTGTTGCATATATGCAATATCTGAAACATGGGGCGAAGTAAAATTATAGTTATACAGTGTGATTAAAACATGTTAGAAAAAGTTGCATATAAGGGGTGGTTGACATATAAAGTGGAGACAGGTGGTCTATAAGTAGTTGCACATACAAAGTTGTTGAAATATGGCGTGGAGTAGAATAATAATTATACAGTGTGGTTAAAAAAAATTGTTATATAGGGTAGCGCATCAGCAGTTGCATATATGGAGTACCTGAAATATGTGACGAAGTCAAGATATAGTTACACAATGTGATTCAAACAAGGTTAGGAAAAGTTGCCAATGAAGGATGGATAAAATGAAGTTTGGCGAGAAATTATATTTTATACTCTGCTTAAAAAAATATGAGGAAAAATTGTGAAATAGCGTAGCTCATTATCAGTTGAACAGATAGGATATTTAAAATATAGGGAGGAGTAAAGTTAAGTAGTTTAATATTTAAAAATTGTTACATAGGATGCCCCTTAATCAGCTGCAGTTTTGGTGAACTTTATTGGGAATTGATGGATTTATATTTATACATGGTAGTACAAAAAATGTCAAACTGTGTTCTTTGGAATGTTTGCTCCATTTAATGTCTTAACGAATCTCAAGTTTAAGATTTGGAATGCTATATTTAATTAATTGTTTCTTATGCCTCCAATACATTGTTCTAGGCTTTTACAAGTGAGCTCCTAACCCCTTTCTTTTCTTGCAATTTTCTTTTAACTTTCTCAATCATTTCTATCAAAATTTCGCATATACATATTTTTCTTTCCAAACTTTCTTTTGTTAGGCTTGCCTTTCTATCGGTCAGTCTTCCTAGTTTTCCTGTAAATGGCCTTTTTCAAACAATAATTTTTTTTTCAAATATTTTTAACTTTACTCGTTTCTGAGTTTTAGTCCTGTTAAAATAGTTCTAGTTTAGGGTTCGATTGTATACTTTTTATTTTCTCATCTGACTTTTTTTAATTCATTTTGAATTAGTAAAATTTATATAGTTATGTGATCTGAACGCCATTCAAGTCCCAGTTTGAATCTAACTTCCGTAATTTTGACAATAGTTTATCATAACGTAGTCTAAAAATTGCTGTTAGCCTTCTAGTATATTTTTTAATCTCTGTGCTGGATGAACCAATAAATTGTTTTCAGACCATTGATCACGTCAAGGTTAATCAGTTTCTCCCAGATGTTAGATCATTCGACCTTTTTACTGTTCTTTCGTTTACGTCTAAACCAATAATTTATCATAAACTCGTGTGTATCTGTAATATGAATTTGTCTTCTATGCATCCTTCCAGTAATTTTTATAGACCTATGTGGATTCTCGAGTATCCATTGCTTTTATGTATTCCATTTTCATTAATATTGCAACTCTCGGATTTGCTCTTTCGTTTCTTCAAACACCACTTCAGTGAAATGCAGTTCCAATGCTATGACTTCTTTTTTCAGTTATTATCTGTATGCCATTTATGAAACAACCGCCTTTTGTAGATCATCACTCACTAACATTATGGTCTTCATTAGTTTTATTGGAAAAAACGCTAACTGAATTGAGCACTGAAATAAACTGACTTGATGGAAAAGACTTAACAGTTGGAAAACAATATATCATAAATACAGTAATAGTTACTGGAAAGTAAATAATTTTGTTCACATCGCTATAAAATGGGGACTAATCAAAGAATAGTTTAAAACACCGGGTGTATTGCGGTAAAGTTACATTAAAATATAGCAGATATTACGGGTGAGTTGCATAATATATGGGCAGGCTCAATACAAAATCAAAAGCTAATCGAATGACCTTGTACATAGAGAAATGAATCGACTCCTAGGTCAGGGGGTGGGAACTGAAATAGACAACATTGTACCACAGTTCGACGAGTCATCTACAATTCATCCGAAATACTAAATCTGACGGTTGCTCGTATTACATGCAGATGGCGAAATAATTATTATCGATCGTTTGAAGATTGTCAGTTCGTCGGTTGTTTTCGGTTGTCGACGTTGTCGTCCATTTGGTTATATAGTAATGTAATATGTAATTAAAACATTTAAAACATATCGTGCATCAAACTTCTATTGTGTGATCTGTGCATCAAACAAAAAATACATAATATTGGAGCATTTTTTTTTCGATTTCTGAATGTTCCAATCAATGGTCTAAAAGGTAATAAATTACGGTATTTAGGAGGTAATTTATTAATTATATTTTTTTGATAGTATATTACAACTAAACTATTCCCAAAAGTAAGAAATACGGCTTCAGCGTATCAACAATAAAAAAACTGTATTTCAAATGCCCGGCATTCGGTAATTTGTGAAGCTCATTCTAAGGAGGGTGCGCTGGAGAGGATAGCATACTACTGAGAAGTGCATTGGCAAGAATAAATTTCTCGGTATGTTCACATTTCTCATATATTCTTGTAGTTCATATATTATTTCATTTTAAGTAATGAGAGAACTGTGGGAGATACTTTTGCATGGTTTTCACCAGAAAAAGGTCCTGTTACCATTTTGCAGCCCCCAAATGACAGTGAAAATTCCTGAAAAAGTATATGGTGGTAAGAAGAGGCTTTTCAGTATGTTTTTAGAAATCACCATGCATCAGAGTCTACCAGTTTTGAATGTCAAATTATACTGGGATTCCAAGGTAACCAATTTAATATTGGTTTTCAAATTATTTATAATTTCTTTATGTATTTTGCAGCACACAAAAAATTTTCTACATAATATATAATTAACTAATTATTTTAAATAAACATTTTATCTTTCAAGAAACATAATTTATGCATTATGTATCAAATTAAAATTTTGTATATTATAATATAGGAAATTTAAGTGAAAACTATTCAAATAGTTTAATTAATTTATTTCCATAAAGGTTTGAAAAAATAAAAGTTGATAATTTTATTTTTTGGAATTGATAAATTTATGTATTTTTTAAGAATTAAAAATATTTTCAAATTACGTATGTATTTCAAATAACAAAAACTTTAATTGATCAATGAATTTTTCTAAAATTGAAGAATTATTCAATAACACTAATTAATTTTAATTTAAAAGAACAATTTTATATTTTCGAGTCAAATCAACTGTCAACTAGACATGCTACCACCTACAGACTGTAGGCTACAGTCAGTATACAAATATAACTAGGTTCCTGCGATATAGTTTCGTTCATATTTGACGTTTAGATGAATCTAACCAGCAAGAACTTTCAATTTTGTTGACCATAAATCTGAGATTAATTGTTGAATAGGGCTGATGGACGCAAAAAATTTAGTGGATATGAGTACCGAAAACGTGCCTTGGACAAAAGTAAAAAGGAGCGAGAGGTTTTGAGTAAAACTCCTAAGTTGGATGATTTTTTTAAAAAGAAAGAATGTGTAGTCCAGAAATCAGAATCTATGAATAAAGATTGTACAAATTTGGATCATGAAGGTTTGTCGCGAGAGTCTTACTAAGTTTCATATTTTACAGAATATAATAATGATTTTGTTGTCGATATGAGCATTCGCTATTTATTGTAATAATGATGTTAATCGAATGATGGTAAATTTTGACAGGTTGTGATGCACGTTTTACTCCAACTTCGAAACAGACTTCGTCTACGAGTAATAGTACTGGCAGTACATAAATATATTGTTCAGATCTTGAGTCATCATTAGAAGACGAATTTGTGCACTTCCATGCTCATTGCACCGAAAAAAAGATGGAAAAAAATTCACCTTCTGATCTTCTGAAACTTCTGCATTCAAACGACCTTTACACTGAGTTTCCAAACGTAGAAATCGCTTATCGAACATTTATAACTTTAGCTGTAACAAACTGTAGCGCAGAACGATCGTTTTCTTGTTTAAAACGAGTCTTTTGACTTTTATTACTTACGTTCTACAATGGGTGCAAATAGACTCAATAGCTTAGCTATTCTATGGATAGAATCAGATGTGCTTCAACGTGATTGTGAAGATTTAATCGACCAGTTTGCAATTCAAAAAGTTAGGCGAGTTTGCCTGTGAAAAAAATAATGCAATACTAATATAAGTCGTTCTTAGTGCAAAAATTATACTTCTAAGAAAAATACAAATATTTTTTCATATTACTATAGTATATAATAAATAATATATAATATATGAGTAAATAAAAAATTAATATAAATAAAACATAATGTATAATAAATAATACATAATAAATTTCCTGCAATTGATTACTTATTCTAATTCTTAAAAAATAAGATATCAAAACTATGAAAATAAAATTTAAGTCATAGGGCGGCATTTTCTTCAGTGCCCCAGGGCGGCACAAATGTAAATCCGGCCCTGGGTAAGCCGTATTTGCTCTTAGCGGTATTCGACTTATTTGTTCAAATAAGGCAAACATAGCGGATAACCTCTCCACACATGACCGTTTTTGGACAAATATAGCAAATAGACGAATACGCTACACCAAGTGAAGTGCCGCCATTAGATGTAATTGTTTGTGAGTATTATGTATTTTGATATCAATTATTGTATGATGTTTGTATATATATATAAACAAAGTGCCAAAAGTTATGAATTTTCATCAAGTTTTTTACTATCTTACTAAAAACTCTCAAGTAATCTTGTAAATAGCATTCTTTATTTGTTACAATGAGCATATTTTTCAAAATTCAAAGAAAAATTTCTTGTTGTTTTAGATAATTGTTTGTGAGTATTATGTATTTTGATATCAATTATTGTATGATGTTTGTATAGTGCCCTATTTTTTAAATATGTACAATTTACTTAGTATTTTGAGTATTTTATGGGAGTTGAATGTATTTACTAATATTTAGGTATTATTTATGTTGGGGCTTTATCACTTAAAACCCTTTTTTAAAAAACAACAGAATTTATTTGAAACACAACTATCACTACTTGTTACAAAAAGGACTATTTTATAATTATTACTACAGCAAATGAACAGACCAAATGTTGTGGCTCTGAACAACGTTAAAAGTCTTAAGTTGAATTCAAAAAGCGTCTTGTTTAGGAATATTCTCCTATTTATAATCTCTGCTGGAAAAAGGGGAACTATGCAGAATCATCATTTATGCAGGTGCATCTAGTAATATAATATAAGTATTGTTTTAGTTCTGCGTAATTCCTTTACAATGGATTATTGTTTTATTCTAGACATTAATCAGCATATTATTATTTAAAAGTCATGAAAGGTGATATGTAACACTCCTCCCCTCTTATTTAAAATTTGGAGTCTACATTTGACACAAATTTTTGATTTAATATTGATAAAATTACAAAATTCAAAATTAAAATTAATAATATTACATTTGTTGAAACTTACAATTTGTTTAATTAGATTGTGGGTTCTTGCATTTCTATTATGTTTTCATCTCGGATTGAGGATCTTCTTCGTGGTCTGAATCTTCTTAATAGGCTTCTGGATTGTCCTGGTTCTGCGTTTATTGTTGGGAATATAATTGCTGGGAACTGCTTTCTACATCTTTTTCGACATTTGTAAATAATGAAAATTGAAATAATTAGTACAATTAATACGATACACAAAATTGTTAACCACTGGGTATGTCTTTGAGTAAAAGGTCTATTTATTATATCATCAAGTTCTTCGGAATAATGATCTAACTTATGTTCTGCAATATTAAGTTCATCAAGTTCGAGTTTTTGAATTTTTAAAGGCTTTAATTTAAACACATTTCGCGCACTTTTTGTTTCTTCGCAACATTCATAAGGAATGTTTGGAGTTTCGATGACTCTGGAATCTTCTGATTTGTAGTTTTTGCTTGATTGTATTCTGATTGAACCAACGTAACATATACAATGAGGTTGTAACTTCAGGATTGAATTTGTATTTATATTTATTGTTTTCGTTGTATCTTCTTTGCATTGGATACTGATTGGTAAAAGGGCATTGGTGACAATTAACCATTCATTTTCAGATATGTGTTGTACCTTGTAGTCTTCAATATTTACTTCAATGGTTTGGCAATTTTCTGGTAACTTTGTGGATTTGATTACCTTTATTTCGCAGGGTGCGTGTTCATCAATTGGATATGCGATTAAGTTGTAACAAATTTTTGTTTCTGATTCGATGCTTTTGCATTTTTCCAAATTATCAATTGTAATATAAAGATTATTATCTCTGCTAACAGCTATATACTTATATGTGTTTAAGATAAGGTAAGACAATTTGGTTTTTTGATTAAAAATTGGTAAAGAGTAAACATGTAGGAGTTTGTATTCTTCAGGTTCTACTAAAGGAATTGGTAAAATAAAGACGATTTTATTATCGGATTGATAAGCTTGAAGTTCAATTATATCAAGATATTTTGGAATATTTTCTAGATTTGGTAACATTGGTAAAACATGTGTGCTTAAACTTGTGGAAATTAGACTTAATTGGAATATAAGGTCTTCGGGTTGAATTACCGATGGATGGATGCTTTTGAGTCTTGCGAATGTGACTGAATCAATGATATCGTTGAGTTCATTTTCTATTAGAATAAATGACTCTAATAATTGTTCGCATATATTTATAATTTGAAGCTTTGAATCATAAAAATTTTGGTTATCTGATATGTTGAAAATAGCGTTTTCTATTTTGTGAAGATTTTCATTAAATGTTTGCTCGTCTATTTGTAGTTTGCGTATTGTATAGTTAAAGTTTTTTATTACAGAATTAGTTACAGTGATTTGATTTTTCATTAAATTTTCTAAAGCTCTTTCGTCTTCTTCGACTTCATTTATGACTTTATCGTAATATTCACCATCTGTACTATCTAGATTTCCCGTGATTGCTTTCCATACTGAGCCTATAAAATTAAAAGCTCCTCGTTTCGTACGAGTGTTATTTGAATTAAATTCTTTTGGATCATAAGGGTTGATATCATTTTTAATTTCACTAAATTTTTGACTGATTGTCATTATTATTTTATTTAACATCGTAATATGAGGTTTGACTTCAGTGTAAAATGCTATAAGTCTTGGAGTGTCTCTTTCAATTAATTGCTTTATGTGGTTTAAAATTGAGATATCATTTTTGAAGGAATCTAATAAAATTGTAATGTCTTTGACAACTAGTAATTTCCATTTTTCATTTGATATTTTTAAGTCTGATTCATAGTAGTATTGTATTCCTAAAGTGTTATTTAGAGTTGAAATTTTATAATTATTTGCTTGACTTACTGTGATTAATACAGCAAGAATGATGATGTATTTCATCTGAAAAGAAAGAAAATCTATTTTAAGATTGAGCTAACTTGATCTGAGTTAATTGTGAATTCTCTGTTCGTTTCTAAATCTTTGATTTTTAAGGCATTATTTCCTAATATTTGTATTACTTTATAAGGACCATTCGATTTGTTACTTAGTTTATGTTTTATCTGTGACTCTTTTATGAATATAAAATCATTTACTTCAATATCTTTTGGTTTTGGTTTCGCTTTTTGATCGTGACGTTCTTTAGATTTGAATTTTTTCAAAATTGTTTTTTCTCTTGCTACTTTATAAAAATATGAAATTTTATTATTTAGTTCGCGTACATATTTCGAAACTAGTTCTTCTTGATTAAATAATTTTACAGGTGGTCTTGAATTTGTGTGACCAAAAATTAGTTCGTATGGCGTATAACCATGTGTACTACTTATAGAATTATTATAGCATATAACTGCATATGGGATGCATGTTAGTGGATGATCTCCCGGTTTTTCAGTAACTGTTGATCTTATCATTTCCAATAAGGAACTCATAAATCTTTCGATTGAACCATTGCTCTGTGGATGATTGACTGATGAGAATGTTAGTTTAATATTATAAAGAGTACATAGATCTCTCATTAATTGGTTATCGAATTCTCTACCTCTGTCACAATGTATTCTTAGCGGCGTACCGTAGTGCATAAAATATAATAATAGCGTATTGACAACATTTTTCGCGGATTTGTTTTCAATTGGATAAGCTTGGGTAAATTTAGAAAATTCATCTCTTATCACGAGTACATAATTTTTCTCTGGTATTTCTAATACGTCGAGGTTAATGCGTTCAAACGGTGTTTTCGGCGTCTCTGTTATTACTAAGGGATTTGATAGATTTTTTCTACAAGCTTTGGATTTAATACATACTTCGCAATTTTTTATGAAATTTTCAACGTCTTTGGTTAAATTTTCCCACTGATATTTTCGTTTTATTCTTGTTACTGTTTCTTGGATACCTCTATGCATGTTTAGTTTACCTGTATGATTTTCTTCAATAATTATATTTCTTTGTTCTTTTTCTGGGATTATAATGTTTGGGTTACAAGTTATAAATTCTATTTCATTATCGGAAAAAATGAAAGATAGCATTTCTAAAATTGGTACATTTTTTAATTCTTCCATATAATATTTATTGTTTTCTAACAATATCTCTTTATTGTAGTAAAGAATTTCAAAGATTGCTTGGTCAAGATTTAAATGTGGAACGATGATAAAGTAATACTTTCGTTTAGGATTGGATTTTGATGTGACGACGTTTATTCTGTGTTCTTCATACATTGTATTTAAGTCAATTAAATCATCAGCTATTTTAAATTGTGAATCAGTTAATTCGCCTGGCTTTAAGAATGATATAATTTTTTTTTGATGTTTATCTAGAAATTTCTCATTAGTAAAATTACATTTAGAATAATCAATTAATGATTTTGATTCGTGTAGTTTCTTAAAAATGTTATATTCTTCTAAGATTGTTTCATATCCGATTTCTGTATTTGGACTATCCGGTCTTTCTTCATTTTCTTCTTCTTCTTCTTCTTTTTCTTTTACTGGACTTCCGTAGAATATTTTTGAATAATCTCTGAGATGATTGATTCTTATTCGAGATAAGGCATCGGCATTGGTATTTTGTTTACATAAGGCGGTAATTGCTTCTTTTTCTTCAAAATTTAAATGTTCTAAACGCAAGGATTGTTCGACTCGTTGTTGTCTTGAATATAAGTTTTCTTTTTGTAGATTTAAAATTAATGTTTGATTCTTATTTACTGGACTATTTTCAATAAAAGGTTCAATTATTAATTCATCAAAAATTATTCTTTTCTTTTGTTCGCTTTTATTTAAAATTGACGTTAGAAATTCACCTTTTTCATTCGTTTTGATTACACAATTTGGCAATATGACATTTTCTTTTTCTTGTGAATGTAAAATTAGTTCAGAATTTTTTTCATTACAATTTAACTTGAATATTTGTTCAGTTCTTGGTTCTATAGTTATTTCATTGACAATTTCATTTTCTTTGTATAATGGCAAAGTTATATATTTTGTTATTAGTTTTCTATTTTTTAAATCAACTAGACACTCATATTGTTGTAAAAAATCTATACCTAATAAACCATCAAATTCTATATTTAAGTTATGTACGAATAATTCCATTTCGTCATTTTTCAAAAAGAAATCAAAATTTATTGCTTTATTTATTTCAAAAAATTGGTTGGTTACACCTTGAATTCTTATGGGTTCTACGCTTTTTATTTTTTCTTGTTCAAATAAATATGGTTTCAAAATTGATATACTTGCTCCGGTATCAATTAAATAGCGATATTTTCCGTCATGAGTTTTTATATAAAATAAATTATTTGAATTGCTTGTGTTTACGAATTCTGATCTTATTCTTGGCTTTCTAAATTCTGGGCTTGACTGGTTGGAATGAGATGAGTAGAAGTGCCAGTCTTCATTTCCACTCTTTGTTCGTTTAAATGAAACGTTTTTCTTGGAGGATTTTGCATGTTTCTTGTATTTGAAGAATTGCTTTGATAGTTATTTTGGTTATAATTATTTTGGTTAGGTGGTCTTTGATAATAATTTTCTCTTTGATTTTGATTATTATTTTCATGTCTATTCGCAAAGGAATGATTTGGATTGAAATTTCTTTGATTTCCCGAATTATATTGATAATTTCGGTTTTGATTATAGTATTTATCGTTATTTTGTTTTTTGCGGCATTCTGAAATTAAATGTCCCAACTTTTTGCAATAATTACATGTCTTTTTATTTTTGCTTTGAAAGTTTGAGGAATTTACCTGTGGCTTTTTACTTTCTAGATACGTTAATTGATATTCGGTTTTTACTATATTTGCAGCTTCTGCGAGATTGCAAGGTCGCGATGCTCGTACGATTGCACCTAGCTTATGTTCAAGACCTACTAAAAGTGTCTGTAAAGCTACCTTATCGACTAATGCTTGCTGTGCAGTTTTCTGTTCTCGGGTTAATGTTACTTGTTGATTTATCGCGGCGTAAAGTTTTGAATGATGTGCGTTTATGCGATGCACATAGTTTTGAGGATTTTCATTGTTTCCCTGTTTTATTTGTTGTAAATCGTAGATTAGACTTGTTAAGTCTCTCGAATCACCGAAGTGTGTTTTTAAAATAGTTTTGATTTGATCCCAATTTTTCAAGTCGCGTGAGTTTATTAGTTGAGATGCTCGTCCTTTTAGTTTGTTTTTTAAATGTACAGTTAAGAGATATGTTTGTTGGTCTGTCGCTACGTCAAATGCTGCGTCACAAGAATTAATGAATGTATTTAATAGTATTGAATCTCCATCATATTCTGGTATGATGTGACATAATTCCCTTAATCTATATTCTATAAGATTTAAGTCTTCTTGGCTCATTTTTATTTGTTTAATTCCACCCCAATTTTAATGAAAAACTTCAAATTAAAATTGCTCGAATTACTTCCGATATTCCCTCGAAAATAAACTCGCGGATCTCGATTCTGTCCGATTTTCGCTCGACTCCAAAATCTAACCCCTTTAATGGAATTGTTACAAATTTTTACACACGTATTTTTTTATTTAACGACTTGGGAAAATAATTGGATTTAGGGAACAAATATATAGCAATTTTCACAGAATAATAATAAATCTTTACTCACTTTGATTTTCTGAAAGATGCTCTGTAGTGCGTGCGGTTCTCTCGGTTGAAGGTTTGAAAACCACCAGATCTTCTTGGAGTTTCTGTTCTGTTTTTCTTGGATCACCAAAAATCTCTGTTTTTCCGATCCTGCTGACTGCGCCAATTTGTTGGGGCTTTATCACTTAAAACCCTTTTTTAAAAAACAACAGAATTTATTTGAAACACAACTATCACTACTTGTTACAAAAAGGACTATTTTATAATTATTACTACAGCAAATGAACAGACCAAATGTTGTGGCTCTGAACAACGTTAAAAGTCTTAAGTTGAATTCAAAAAGCGTCTTGTTTAGGAATATTCTCCTATTTATAATCTCTGCTGGAAAAAGGGGAACTATGCAGAATCATCATTTATGCAGGTGCATCTAGTAATATAATATAAGTATTGTTTTAGTTCTGCGTAACTCCTTTACAATGGATTATTGTTTTATTCTAGACATTAATCAGCATATTATTATTTAAAAGTCATGAAAGGTGATATGTAACATTTATATTGTATATTGTCATATTACTCTAAATGCAAAAGGTAAAAAATGAAAATTCAAATGTACAGAATATTACATAAAGAAGCAGTCATTACATATTGCTTTCAATATATATATATATATATATATATATATATATATATATATATATATATGTCGATTCCTCGTTGTTGGGATATATCCGTGTTTTTTTAGATTTAAGTTGTGGACGCAACAGTTTACCTAACATTTAAATAAACTCATATTTGTCATTTCTGAAGGCAATATTTTAAAGTTAATTTCAAAATCTTACCTTTGAATATGTTAAATGCGAGTTTACCGAAGCGATAAGTTAACTTTTTCATATTGACTAGAGTAAAACACAAATGTATACTGTAAACAACAGTGAAACTAAATATACAACAAATATTTGTAAACTGTATATGTTATGGTTGTACCAATTTTGTTATTATTATTATATGTGAATAGTTCAATGTTTAATTGAATTTGTAATTAATTTTGTGAATAAAAACAAATATATATTTATGGGGATTATTATTTCGCTGATACCGACATCTATAGTGTAGTTTTAGAACTAGCAAAGAAATACACCGGCTAGATAGTGTACAGATTCCTTTTTTATCGGCAATTGTTTAAGTGCAGATGCCTGTAACTCAAATTCACATTTTTATTTACCCGGAAGAATCATAGATGGCTAAATCCGCCATTTTGCGAACACAATTTTCAACACAGAGTTTGCTATCTATTCTCTATTGTATGATCTGTGTCCTAGGTAATACCTATGCCCAATAGAGAGCACCTATAATGAGTTGACTGATAAATTGAACAGAGTTGTACGGCTTTTCAGTGTCCTTACACTAGGAAATTAAACGGCAAATGTTGGAACAAAAAAGCGAAACCGTGATCCGAAATAAACAAAAATGTACAATTAAAGTATCTACTATGCGCTCTTGTAACTAGGAGATTCAAATTGGAAAATTACTATGATCGGTGTAAGGTAACTGCGTCCCAACAGCACAGTTGACTATTTACAAACCTTTCGAATTTACCTCTTCAAGAAAAAAGGACCGATAACTTAAAAATAATGAATTAATTTAATCAATTTTAACAGAAAATAAATGTGCGGTGACACACCGTTTCCTAAGAAATTTCCTAGATAGCGCAAGGAACTACTTTTGGTTTTTGGTGAAAGATATCAATTACGTGCATTCATCAATTGTGTAAACAGCTAGCTTGGCTTTAACTTGTCAATAAGTTAAATAATTTACTGGAGAATAATAGATACGAAATGAGATTATCACAAATTGGTGTGAATAGTGCTGAACATTTTCAGAGAGCGTTGATGTAACAAATGCTTCAATGCTCTCTACCTTTACAATATGTATTTCGATAAATTTTCGAGTAACATTGACTTTTATAGTGAGACATATTAGTTCATTTAATTAAATTGTATTATTAAAATATATATTTTTGGAAATATCAATATTTGTGTAATATTATACTCAATGTATCATGTACTCGGGGTTCTGGTTCTGGTGTGAAGTATTTTATGAACGACCCCTAATAAATATTTAGGGGATGAGCATATGATCGCTTAATTCCATTTTTTGCCGGAACAATGAATAAACAAGTTGCGTTTCTATCATAATAAATGTAAAATTTGATAGTTGGTAGACTTGCATTGTAATTTTGATTTGAATTTTTGTTGTATTATAAAGTAAAGAATAGTGAGTTTAAATAAAACCTAACGTATTGAAATTTTAATTATGACCGGTTCTGGAGATAGAACTCGCACACAAGAACAAACAACTTTGCGAATTAATTAATGAGTGACCTATTACCAGGTCAACCATAAATATGGTTTTAGGTCAAATTTAGAAACTAGGTCATGTAAGAGATCAGTCTAAATCAGGTCCTCCAGCAATATCAAAACAAAAACAATTGGATGTTTTATTAACAGTTGAAGAAAATCCTTTCTTATCAAGATGTCAGATCGCAATGTAGCAAGTCTTAAAATCACTAATGCAGAACAAATAACATCCATATAAACTACATTTGTTAAAAGAACTTAATGTATATGATTTTGACCGAAGACTGTTAAATAATGATGGCATAACGATCTGCAATTTTTATGTCGTATAATTTTCTCAGGCAAAGCAACTTTTTGTTTAAATGGTTCTGACAATAGGCAGATTCACTGCATCCCGGCATACCTGATGATGTTCTATGGTTTCAGCAGGACGATGAACTTCCACATTAATCATAACCTGTCCGAAATTATTTAGATACCATTTTCCCAAAGAAATGGATTTTGATTTTCTTTTTCTTTTGTGACATTCATACCTCTCAAGTTGATTTTGTTGGTTTAAGTGAATAAAAGAGAATTTTTTTCTAGAAAAACTTGTTAAGTAACCGATTTGAAATTTAATCATCTTGTATTTAGAATAACTAGATCCATCAAATCGATATATCAAATATTGGAGTTGTTATTTAAAGAAATTGTGTATGAAGTCATACAGACCAGTTATTGACTTCATGAGATTGGGATTAAGGTTGACGTGTCAAAGGTTTTTTTCTTCTTTTATTTGGATAGATATTATTTGGTATTTTTCATAATTTATGGGCACAATGTATATGTACCGTAAATTTAGATCAGCTTAAAGAGCATATTTTGAAAATAGTTTTAGTCAATACCGCACCAAATGCACTATTGTAAACTTTATCTGTAATTTTGAGATACTAAAATTTTTAAATTTAAATCTGACGTCGTTTTCCATGGAGCTATAGTCCATTGAAATTTTCCTTGAATCTGCAAAATGAGGTGGCAGATAATTAATAGAGAAAAGTTATGTTTTCGAGGGGGCAGATTACGGATCTGCAATTATTTTCTACAGCAAGCTTCCAGTAAGGGGTAAAATGCTTCAAACCAAGCCCAAAATAGTTTTTTTGCAATATTCTCGAAAACTACAATGGACATGAAAAAATTACTAGACCATCGTGTTCCTTGTAAAATTTCACATCGAAAAGATACAAAATCAATGAATTGTTGTGTAATTATTTAAATTTTCAGTTCAATTCATTATTTTCATATACACGACCCGGGCACGCAGACGCTCCAATGGATCATAATATTTGTCAATCGGAGTTGCTTCTAATCAGAATACTAAAGGGTCGCATATATTTTAATAACGTGTTTGAGGTGTGGTGTATTATGAAGTTATTATGATTTGAATATTCTACCAACGATTTTTTTTTCATTCATTTGTTGTTAAAGATAGTCGACTAAATTGTCCGAAAGAAAGTATTTTATTTCAATGAACTATGATATATTTGAATATTACTCACTAGAAGAATTATTGCTATAGAAAAAAATATATCAATAGTGGTTTTTGGATTTTGAAATATGTTTTAAATAGAATGATATTAAAGAAGTGGAAGGAACTTAACGGAATCATTTCAGTAGTATCATTTGATAGAAGCTATCTTTCTATATTCCGATTTTTTCCAAATATAAAAAAAATTCCGAGAATATTACATAAACAGACAATTCTGTCAATAATCGGACGATGCATATTCGCATAATGGAGCGTCTGAAAACCGATTGCGTGTATTGTAAACTTAAATAATTCCAAAACAATTCGTTGATTTTGTTTAATTGACTATATGTTTTCTATGTGAAATTGTAGAAAAAACACGATAGTCGAGTTAGTTTTTTCATATTCATTGTAGTTTTCTGGAATAACTCAAAAAAACCTATTTGGGGGTGTTTTTGGGGCATTTCACCCCTTACTGCAAGCTTGCCGTATAAATTAATTGCAGATAGGTAATCTGCGCCTTCGAAAACATATATGTTCTGTGTTAAATATTTGCCACCTCATTTTTCAGATTCAGGAAAAATTTCAAAGACTATTATAATGAAAAGTAAAAATGACTATACTATAACGACAACTTGCAGCAAACCCCTAGGTTAGAACTTGTTAGGAACTCAGCAATCCAGACTTATAAATATTATTTTTCTTGTTTATTATTTAACCTTCTTATAAATAATTGTTGCGTGAGAATACACAGTCATGTCTATTCCATACACCAACACATGAATACAAACTCAAAAAAACCTATTTGGGGGTGTTTTTGGGGCATTTCACCCCTTACTGCAACCTTGCCGTATAAAATAATTGCAGATAGGTAAACTGCGCCTTCGAAAACATATATGTTCTATGTTAAATATTTGCCACCTCATTTTTCAGATTCAGGAAAAATTTCAAAGGACTATTATAATGAAAAGTAAAAATGACTATACTGTAACGACAACTTGCAGCAAACCCCTAGGTTAGAACTTGTTAGGAACTCAGCAATCCAGACTTATAAATAATATTTTCCTTGTTTATTATTTAACCTTCTTATAAATAATTGTTACGTGAGAATACACAGTCATGTCTATTCCATACACCAACACATGAATACAAAGTACATACCCATGCATTTGACGTTTCTTTCTTCTCACAACCAAATTTTTTGAATTACTACTATGCAAGGGATTCTTTTTCTTTAAGAATTATTATGTTGTGGGTTCCTTCTACTCTTAATAAAAAACATACAAGAAATCCTATTACTAGTATAATATACATGATAAAATCAATCAAACGCTGAGATATATTGAAATTTTCAATATTAATAATACCCATACGTTCTGTTCTAAGAAAAGCCATATATCTCAATAATTGATGCCTATGTACTATCATAACATAACAAACATAACAGTTCAAAGCAACCAGTCAATCAATTAAATCAATATAAAATAACTAACGATATTCAATTTGTCCTTATAAATTATTGAAGAAATCCACCAACGCATGTGATAAATTTCTTTCCTTTATTTCATCAAGCCATTCAGTGTTGAAATTATGACAAATTCGTCTTGAGGAAGGTGTGAAATAAATTTTAAAGTCGTATTTATAGTAAACGGGACGTGTATGTATTAATAAGCTTTACTTATACCTATTATTTATGAAAGGGACACACTAAAACTTGGCGGTAATAACTTTGGACAAAACGAATTCACAGCTGAGTGAAATTCGCCGGGAGTATGCTTTCATGTAACAATAGAACATGGCACTAATTAACTCTTTGATAATGTATGGGTGCATTATCCCAAAAAGTGCCGCTAATAAGTCTCAAGAACGGCTTTCAAAAAATGAAAATAAAGAATATTTGTTTAGAGATTTCGAACAGTTTAATATTAATCAAATGTGCATAGAAAAAAAGTGATTGATGAAAGATGAAAGAGTGCGTCACAAAAATGAAAAGTATTTTTTCAGCTTTACTACGAGGATATAGTGATGTTTACTTACACAGAATTAATATTACGGTTAGTTCTATTAGTAGAGTATTGTGTTATAAAAACAGGTAACTTTACACCTATGTCTGGTATCTATAATAGTAAGTTGATCAAATAAGTTAAAGGGTCCAAAAATGTTGACCAACCGTTTAATATTGTCATAAAATGTACAAATATTTGATATAAATAACTGCAACAAAATGTATTATAATAAGTATTTGTTAACATCTAAATATCGTACAATAGAAAAACCACAATGAACATAATTTTTATTATTAATTTACGAGCTATAACCAGCAATTTGGCCCATTTGAAAATCAAAAAAGTTAAATATTTCAGAAAAATACGGAGGAGTGGAATGAGTCATCGGAATAAACTAATAGTTTTTTCAACAAAATTCATGAAAAATTAAGCATTGTTGAAATAAATGATAATTTATGGTTTTGATAAATATTTATATATATATATATATATATATATATATATATATATATATAAAGGGTGAGTTTTTTTGATGATCAGTATGGGGATCTCGGAAACTAGCGAAGACAACCCTGTATAACTAGATAATTCCACTCCAACCTATGTACAAACCAGCCTGTACATACGACTGCCCACGGACAAGCATAAATTTGTTAGCTGCCTTCTGTAAACTATAGGACGGAGTAGAATCTATCCTATATTTATGGAGTCAAATCCGTCCTATATTTCAACCATAGTATATAACTCCTTGTGGGCTACCCCATAAATTATTTCCTTTTTAACATTTTATGTTATCGCCCTGTGTAACATTAATTCCTCTCCACACTTTATGCAACTTCTTATGGGCTATAAAAGAAATAATTTTTTAATCACACTGTATAAATAAATTATATTTCAATTGCAGCATATATTTCAACCATCCTGTATATGATGTGCTTATGTCCACATCATATAACAGTTTTTTAATCACCCTATATAATTTTAATTTCACTTTTTTTCCAACATTTTTATACCACCAAACGTCCAGTCCACCCTATATTTCAACCATCCTGTATATACGGCTTCCTACGGACCACTATAATTCTAGTTCGTCCTATATTTCAATCTTCATATAAATGCAACTCCTTCTATCACTTTACTTTGTTATTTTGTTTGCTGTAACTAAACACCCTGTCTATAAACATATCAAATAGCAGTTTAAAGTTTTACATGTGTTGTCACTGAATTTTCTATTAGGCCGGGAGAATGTGACAACCAAAACCACCGTCTTCGCAAAATGGAAAAATATGCATTTAAATAGGTATTTGCCTGGTAAGCAAACAAAACGAGCTTGGTACTCATTGATTTACGGAACCGAAAATACTATGCTTTACTACCTATATGCTTGAGATGTACATAGAAAATTTTCAAATTCGCAATTAAAACTTCCAGTGCCTAAAATTACCGCACTATTACGTTGGAATTAAAATATTTATGAGGAAATGTCCGTTATGTCATTTCGATGATATTTTTGATAAGAATTTTGGATTTTTCGGCGATTTTCTGCAAAACTGCAAGTTGCACGTGGCAGAAAAGTATATGAGATCACCTAAGGATCTTCCTTAATAGATTAAACGTTAAAAAACTATACACATACATAAGGAGTTATCGAAAAATCGACTAAAATATTAGGGATATTGGTCGATTTCCATGCACGCATGTGTTCATTCACAAATTTTATCACTTTACCAATAGAATTCTTTTCCAAAATTTGAAGTTTCACCAATCCGGATATATACTCTATTAAACAAGATCATATTCGTTTAAAACGGTGCACCACAGGAGAAGAAATCAGGTAACATACATACAAAAAAAAGCGAAAAAATACGCGGCGAATTGATAACCTCCTCCTTTTTGGAAGTCGGTTAAAAAGTTGTATTTATTTGAGCAAGAATAGCTATTATGGCACTTGGAATTACATAATATTCCAGTATTTCTACAACTGCATTTTTTTGAGGAACATTTTCCTTTACAGATGCATCTATTAAAACCTTGTCCACCAGTAAGGGACTGCATACCTATAATTTCTCTTATCTATTTCTCAACATCTTGAGGAACATCTTCGTATGATATAAACTTTTGTTCGTAAATGGCGAATTCATGCCTAGAATAAGATTGTTTTAAAACTCCCTGTTTAGTTCCTAATTTATATAAATGTTTATCGTAATCTTTAGACAAAACAACGCAAATTAAATTTCTTTCGATTTCTTATTTTGTATGCTCACATTTACTAAAACGACATGGTCATTGTGAATTCAATATACTTTTCTCTTATTTGAAATTGTAAATGTTAGTTGAATGCACATTACCCAAACGAGGAGGCAAATGTGCACATTTACCGGAAAATGTGTACATTTGCCGCAATATCTACTTTTACCGTAACATATACATATACATATATATATATATATATATATATATATATATATATATATATATATATATATTAAAATAGAATTGAGATAATAAAATTATAAAATTATAAAGTCTAAATTACAATTTACTTTATAATAAACAAAAATATAAAATAGAATTGTGCTAATAATTTTTGTTTATTATAAAGTAAATTGTAATTTAGACTTTATAATTTTATAATTTTATTATCTCAGGGTCTTTTTCGCTTGGGTTCAAATCTTCAGATGTAAAATAAATAAATAAATTTTATACTTATCTTGTTTATCTTAGAAGTTTCTATTTCTCTTCAGGTTCACTTACAATTTTTAAAATTTTGACATTATATTTGCACTTTACTTTTTCTATTTTAAAATTTTAAATTACTAATAATCAAATTTCCAAATTTTCAATTAGGTTACAATTTATTTAGAATTTTCCACAATACAATACTGATACAAGCTTTCTTTCAAAACAAAATAAATTTCCTGTTACTTAAATATTCTTAAATTTCTATCAAATTGTGTTACAAAATATTTTGATCATTCAATCACAGATATTTATATTCTAAAATTGTTAAACCTTTATTACTATCACTGATTGACTAAATTTTTATAATTTGCTTATTAAACAATGTTTCAAAAATTCACTGCTGTTGTTTTCCTATTTTGTTTTTTTCTAATTGCTGGCCTTTACTAAAAATTCCAAAATTTTGAATACTTTTACTGGTACAATTTACCACTCAATTGAAATTCTTGTGCTGGTTTGCAATTGGTTTTCCAAATACTTTTGATTTTTTAAATCTTTTATACCATGAATACCATAATCTTCTTTTTATCGACCATTTATATAAATTACTTTCAATTTTCCTTTTCCAAATAAATTTAAATTCAAATTTTTCAGGTTACTTATTTTGTACAATATGGATTTTAATTACTTTATTTTATATATAATATTTGAAAATACTATCAATGTTGTATATTCCTTTGATCTTCTTTGTCTTGATGTCCACTAACTCATAACTGTTCACTCCATCTTTTGTTTTTACCATATAAGGTCCTTCATAAGGGAATAATAATTTTGCACATTCTCTTCTTTTTCTATTTGCTACTTTTAATGTTTTCACTAGAACTAGATCTCCCTCTATGAATTTTGTTCGTTTTTTCTTTTCCACTCTCTTCCTATATTTTCTTGCCAAACATTCCATATTGTTGTTGATCTTTTCTATTAATTTGTCATATCCATGTTCCTGTGCTAATGTTGGTCTTCCATCCATCCTTCCTGATCTATATTGATATTTTTATATCTTTTTCCTGGTTTTCCAGTTTACTTTTGGGTTTATTCCCCAGTAATAAACTGTGTTCTTATGAGTTTCCCCACAAAACTTTCCACATTTTTCCATATATCTGCTCATCTTCATATATTCTTTCTCATACTCCTTATTATTGATGCTTGGTTTCATGTACCTTGTCTGATAATTCCTTTTACTCATGATTGTTACCAAAAATCCTATTTTTCCCCACTGTATATTCATTTTCATCTCATTTTCACCTCCATAATTTATGTATTTTTCTATTAACTTCAACTTTTCATATAATTTCACTTTTCTACTATGTTCTGGTATAACCTCTTCATTTTTCATTTGTGTTCCTTCTTTTTCCTGATCATTTTGAATTTTAACTTCTTCCCCAAATTTTTCTCTTTCTTCTTGGTGTGTCCCTATAACTTGTTTGTCTTGCTCTTCTTGTAATGTATTTTCATATTTTTCTTCAGCCTCATCCAAATTTGAATCATCTTCTTGGTTTTCTTGTCCTTTACATGGTTCTATAAATTTTTTTCTTATTTGTGGCATATGATTTTTCATGTCTAGTACTGATTGTTTAATTTTATTCTCCATTGTTTTTCGATTTTCATACATTTCTCTTTTAAAATCTGCTACATTCTTTTCCATGTCTTCTTTCAATTGTTTATAATTTTCATCCATTCTTCAGATTATTTTTCCCATATCTCGTCTTAATATTTGATTATCTTCTTTTAAATCTGCCATATTAGAATTTACATTTCCTATTTCTTGTTTTAAACTTTTATCCATCCTTGAAATTATATCTGAACTCAAATCTTGCATCATTCTCTTCATCATTTCCATCAATTGTATATTACCATCCAATCCAATATTTGTATTTCCCTCAGATCTTGATTCTTCTGGTTGTCCTTCTACTACCACATGCTCTGAAATGATTTGAATATTTTGTTCTTCAATTTGCTCTTCACTTCCAATTCCTTCTTGTCTATCTTCTGTTCCCTGCATATCCTGCTCCATTTCTTCAGACATATGTTCTTCTGGATTATCCACTGATTTTGCAGCTCTAGTTTTTTCAATAAATTACTTTCAACACAATTTCTTTATTTATTGTTATATATTATTCAAATTTATTATTATTGTTTTTCTTTTTAAATTATACTGTTCCTTTATTTTATATGTACCTTTTTTTTATAAATTTCCCACCAAATCTTTCGAAATTGCAAAAATCAATAGTTTTATAATATCAAATATTCTTACCTTTTTACCTTATCTATATTCAACCAAATTACCACACAGTTTGCTTTATATTTATTTGGAAATTTATTTTGTTTGTCTTTCTTTATTTATTTATTTAACTCTGACAATTATTGTATTTTATATTATATATGACCCACTAATTTTTGAGCCCCTTACGTTGTGTGCCAATTTTATAATTGGTCAAAGTGGAAATACCAATGTGTTACTGAGCCACATTAGTTGAATGCCATTTATAATAGTATAGCCAACTTTTTCTGAGCCCCACGTTTGGTCCACAATTTATAATTGAATGTGTTAATAATTTTTGTTTATTATAAAGTAAACTGTAATTTAGACTTTATAATTTTATTATCTCAGGGTCTTTTTCGCTTGGGTTCAAATCTTCAGATGTTAAATAAATAAATAAATTTTATACTTATCTTGTTTATCTTACAAGTTTCTATTTCTCTTCAGGTTCACTTACACTTTTTAAAATTTTGACCTTATATTTGCACTTTACTTTTTCTATTTTAAAATTTTAAATTACTCATAATCAAATTTCCAAATTTTCAATTAGGTTACAATTTATTTAAAATTTTCCTCAATACAATACTGATACAAGCTTTCTTTCAAAACAAAATAAATTTCCTGTTACTTAAATATTCTTAAATTTCTATCAAATTGTGTTACAAAATATTTTGATCATTCAATCACAGATATTTATATTCTAAAATTGTTAAACCTTTATTACTATCACTGATTGACTAAATTTTTATAATATGCTTATTAAACAATGTTTCAAAAAAACACTGTTGTTGTTTTCCTATTTTTTTCTTCTAATTGCTGGCCTTTACTAAAATTTCCAAAATTTTGAATACTTTTACTGGTACAATTTACCACTCAATTGAAATTCTTGTGCTGGTTTGCAATTGGTTTTCCAAATACTTTTGATTTTTTAAATCTTTTATACCATGAATACCATAATCTTCTTTTTAGCTGAAGACGCGAGATGTAAGACCGACATCTAGGATTTTCGCGTCTTCAAATTTAACGAAATGCTTCAAATGCATAAAGAAGTGTTCGAGAGGACATTCAATTGTGGGAAGCGCAACTGATGAAGGTTCCCGACCAGAAACAATATATATTATATTTTTATATATAATATATATTGTCTTGCGTACAAAGGAATGACACCTCGAAGAGAGTCTTCTTTTTATCGACCATTTATATAAATTAATTTCAATGTTCCTCTTTGAAATAAATTTAAATTCAAATTTTTCAGGTTACTTATTTTTCTGACATGGCACATTAAATTTGTTTTATATCATGGGACATTAACTTCGTTGTCATGGAAACTGAATTTATGAGAACGATATTTTTGTACCTATCTGCTCGACGATTGACGACCAAAGAGAATCTTTCAATGTCAGATTTTCTATTTATGTAATATAATTTGCCACCTGCTATTTCCACTTCCGCTTCTAATTATTTTATTAATGTCCAACTGTTATCCTTTTAAATCATATCCAAAAATCTATATAAATTTCAACTTAAATTTCAATATCTATTACTCTCATAAATTTTATCTAAATCATTTAATTCATATTTTCAAAAACATTGAGTTGACATTTACAACCTGTTGCCACCAGTCATTTAACAGGTACTTAAAAAAAATTGATTTTATTAAAATTTAGACTTTACATAGTTGAACTATTTACTTTGTTATATACTATGCTCTACGCTCTTTCTATTAGTATAAATTTCTTTACTGTTCCATCATTCCTGAAAACTTATAACGGTTTTTATAATTTTGACATTTCGATTTTAATATATACTAAAATTTATGTATTTAAAACTTGATTTTGATCTAAAATGTGTTATATTCAGTGTTCTCATGGCCTAATATGTGATCCATACTTGTTCCACAAACTCTACTGTGATTTTTTATAAGTGAATTTAACCTTTTTAATATTCGACCTAATTATGAATCCCTGCATAGATTTCTTTATGTAAGTATTAACATTTTATTCAAATCTGCATGATATAATATCTAACTTTATATGCCACCTTTTATCCTTTCAACAATTTGCTTTTGAAACATTTTTTTACATTGTTTGTATTTTTAGGTTAACTCTATAATATAATATGATTCCTGCAATTTCATTTTTTGTTATATATGTATGCCTTTTCTTTACATTATCCCATTATTTAACTATTCAAATTGCTAAAATTTTTATATTATTTCATGTCTATTTAAATCCATTACAATATATATATATATATATATATATATATATATATGTATATTACGTAGCAATTAACGGCTAAGAATCTGGAAAAGTAGCCAAAATTTTTTTATTTTATAAAGGGCACTAAATAAAGTGTACTCTCTTATTATATCATGAAAGCTTTCGAAATTTATTGATTTCTTCTTCAGTCAAGTTTCTGAAAGATTAAACAAACTAATAATGGTATAACTTAATCTAGATAGTTAAACCAAACTTACAATATCGTTGTTAGAAAATTATTAAAAAAGGTTTCCATTGCAAGTAATGTAAATGTGTAATACGTTTTGAACAAACATTATAGACATATTTCAACAATTTAATAAAACATTATTATAACCGGATCACACATACATTGAATAAAATTTTTAAGATTAAAACAGAATCACATTTTAAAAAGTTATATACAAGCCATTTGTCATATTGTAACAGTGACATGGAACGCAAACAAAAGCCGAGACTGGAAGTTACAGGACACTAAGATTCTTAGGTCATGGGGTGTGGATGCAAAGAGATTGAAAGAATTCGTAGAGAGAGAGAGTCTAATGGAATACTGACAAGATGATATATAAACACATATAAATACATACACATACACAATATGTACACATATACAAACACATATAACCCAAAAACAAGGGGAGATAATACTTGTTAAATTACAGTTAACGTTTATGATTTTTGTCCAACTCAAGTAAATTGCAGTATATTGTTTTTAGGTTTTTTTTGTCTGTTTTTTTATTGATACTAATAGTGTGTCGATATATACAAACCATCTCCAGAAACTGTCTTTTAAAGGTGTTGGATTCACAAGTTAAAAACCCTGGGTTGTCAAAGTCAGGGGAGTGGTTATTCTTCAAACAATGTTCGGCCAGAGCACAGCTACATTTGTTGAGGCGTATATCACTTTTATGTGTTGTTAACCTACTTTTGAGGTTTCTTGAAGTTTGGCCTATGTAACTGGACTGGCAGTCTTTACAATCCACCTTGTATACTACATTGGTCTTTAAAAGGGTTGGTGTTCTATCTTTGACCTTGCTGAAAATGTGACCAACTGTTTTGAGAGGTTTGTGGGCAAACATGATGTTACGTTCCGATTTAAAAACCTGTTGTATTCTGTGGGAGATAGTATTTATCTACGGAATTGAGACATAGTTCACCTTGGTGCTGGTGACATTCGAACTGTTTATTGTGGATGTAGGGGTTCTTGGTCGCCATCCGTCGATAATGGCCAATTGTGAATTTTGAAAAATCAATTTACTTAAGTATTTGTATGGGTAGGAATTATCTAAGAGAAGTTGAAAAAGAATTTTTAAACTTTTGTACATGAAAGTTGGATGGCAAATGTTGCAAATTCTTCTCTTCATGCAATTGACTAGATTTATTTTCATTTTCAGAAGGTGTTGTGAATGGAAGTTAAGAAACCTACCTGAACATGTTGGTTTAATATACCAGTCTAATTTCAGACTGTCTACATCTCTAATGACCCTGGTATCTAAAAAAGGTACACTTGAAAACTGGTCTTCCTTTTCAATAGTAAAGTGTAAAAATTCATTGTAGTTGTTGAAAATTTGTAACAGTTTTGCCAGCTGTAGGTATGCTACAAATGATGTCGTCAACATACTTCCTCAAGAAAGGAACTTAAAGCTTAATTTCGACAGACAGTGTTGGACTAGGTCATCCATGATAAATTGTGAGATTATAGGTGATAGTTTTGATCCCATTGGAGAACCGAACACCTGTTTGTAGTATGTTCCATTGTACGAGAACACCGTCGAATCAAAAACGAATTTAATGAGTTTGAAGAAGTTGGATTTATTGATTTTTGTGTGGAATGAGATGGTATCCCAATGTGCTTCCAAACTGTTCAAAACTAAGTCCAACGAAATATTGGTGAACAATGATTCTACATCTAGCCTTACAATTATATGGCCTGGAGGTAAGATAAAATTGTTATATAATTCAGCAAAGGTAGCTGAGTCCTCAATGTATTATTGGTTATTTTTGTCATATCCTTTATTTTGAATGTCCACTAACAGACTATCGTATATATATATATATATATATATATATATATATATATATATATATATATATATATATATATAAGATGAGTGAGATCTCATTGAAACGTCGAATAAGTGTCTTTTCTTAAACAAACAAGAGAAACACACGAGATTCCCTAGAACAGTCAATTAAATATATATTGTTATGGATATTAATAAAAAAAATCAAAGATCAAAATAGCAACAGAAAAAGGAAGATTTATAATATCGTATTATATGTATTGAAAGCCAATATTAAAATATACAATTGAAATTTTGGAAATGTAGTTCTTTTAAATGTAAAAATGAACTGAAACCCAATATGCAATTCAAAGACAATAAATGATCAAAAGGAATCTTATAAAGAATAACACATTTGACACTTAATGAAGCTTATAAAATAGAATATCTAGGGATGTTAATAATATGATAAGAATATTCTATCCATATATATATATATATATATATATATATATATATATATATATATATATATATATAATAGAATAAAAACATTTAAAAAGTAGAAAATGTAAATCTTACCTTGAAAACTTATATGCAAAATTTAAATTAATCCGGATGTGCACAAATTTATATTTCAGGCACAACAGGGGTAGTATTTCATAAATGTTATAATCTTATAATCACATTTTAGAACAAATTATTAATAGAAACTTAATATTTCCACTTTAAAATTTGTAAATGAAAATCACAAATGTCAGAAATACTTGAATCAAAATTACGAGATAACAGGTGAAGCGTTTAATATGAATTTTAGTCATATACACAGAGAGGTGTAGAGAATTCGATAGAAGATGTGTTTTGTACAACAGTGAGAAGTTTTTAGAAATTTTGACATTGTGGAACAATGAAATTGGAAGTGACAATATTTGACAGAGGGCGTGAAAAAGTAATGATTTTGAAATTTTATTTAAATAAAATAGTGGCAATAAAAATTGAGTAAATGGGAGATCAAGTTTGAACGAAGGGAGTGTTATATTTTAAACTGGTAAATTAAAATTAAGAATTAAGGGAAAAAATAGGATATGGTCCCATGTCAGAATAAAAACTATATAAGCGAGTGCAGATAGAAAAAAGAGGAGATTATAAATTCGGCAGTGTAACAGTAAACTCTAATTGGGGTTAAAAGATGACAGTTAATGTCAAACCTTGACAGAACTTTGAAAATTTTGTAAAAAGAAGTCCAGAACTAGTAGAAGTTGTGAACAAAATAAACAACTATCATCCAAGGAAAAGTAGCAGATCAAAGGCAACTGATATATGGTTTTGCAATACAATACGAAGTATTAGAAAACAAAAGAAGTAATGACTTGAGGTAAAGCAGTACATCTATTTGAACAATTTTTGAAAAGGAAAGCATCAAAAATTAAAGATAAAGCAGTACATTTATATAAACAATTTTTGAAAGAAGTAGCAAAGGTACGAGATGAAGTAGTATATCTAGTTTTCGGTGGTTCGAAAGGGATCTCACGTGATAAAGGAGCTGTGATGTGATTGGTGGGTGTTGGTGGGCGTGTTTAGTTTGTTTAATCTGGGAATTACGGAGGTTCATGCTGTAGGAAGGCGGGAGCTGTCATCGCGTCGGTTTAGACAGTGGGGCCGTTTCTCTATTTCTGTAGCTTGGCGAATAGTAGATGCTCTAAGAGAATTGAGAGATATGTTCGTCCTACTGTCCTCGAAGTTGTAGAGTATCCTGTTTGGATATGATGATGCGCGAGAGCTGAAGTCCTACAAATATGATGCCAATTCTCACTTCTCTACCACAAATTTTCATTTAATTCACTCAATACCTTCTATCGGGATTTTAAAATGCTTTGATAGAATGCACGTAGTAACAACGGCTATGACAGTGAAACTTCAGCCAAAGCTACTTTCAATAAAATTAAATTGTGCCAAAGAGAAAACCTACCAAGTTTTTTTGTAATTCAGAGTAAATCCGGAAACTGAGAAATTATTAGAGATTGGTATAGGATACCTTAATACATATAGACAGAAATTTAACAAACATATCATTTTGTGTTATTAGATACAATATCGTTTTCCATTTAAATTAAGAGTGTTAAACAACTTTCAATTTTACTATTTTAGTTCAATTTTTTACACCCTGTATAAAATTTTAATAAAAATTTATTGTGTTCTAAAGACATCTAGGCATTCCTTCTATGTCGGGCCATTACTTAATGGGTTTTTTAATTTCTCATTTCAAAAAATTTAAAAAATTATGTTTAAATTTTATAATTTTTGAAATATTTGAAAAACTATTTGAGTTAGTTATAGGACATAGAGCCGCAACTTAGCTTCTACTCTACAATCCAAATTCGATCTCAAATATAGGGTATCCAATGACTACTAATATAAACGGACCTGTCTGTTTTCATTAAAAATGGAAAATAGTAAACAAATGCTTACCGATGCTTATCGGTGCCAAACTTCTTTCAATTGTAACAAATAATATTTAAATCTAGGCATTCTACACTGCCGCATTACGGAATCGGTACTATTTATGTGGGTCGCAGGAAACAGCGCACTTTACCGACAGTTTGCTTTGTTTATGTTTAGATTTGAGGTTAATTTCAATTTTCCTATTATTTAGCTTGTTTTTGGTGTTGAAATCAGTGATTATCTTGTACCTATACGTGTGAAAAACAAAAAGGATTTCAGTGCTATATATGCAGGAAAACGGAATATTGCCGAATTATTTTCTCACCGGTAAGGGTCAGATCATAAACGTGTTAACTGAGTTTTACAAAAGGTCAGTTAAGCAGTAAGTAAAACTACAGTTTACGTGAATAAATAAATGTTTTGATAATTACTGTTACATATTGGTAATTAAGCCATTAATTGTTTTTGTTGTTGTGCACATATTTTAATAGATTTGAATAAATTTATATTTGTGGATTAGGTACGTAATTGTATTATTTTGAATCTGAATAACATAACCTTTAATTTAATGCAGATTGTTCCCTACAGTTGGCGCCGGAATATTTGTAAACAAATATATCTGTGTGTCTTTCTATTTGTGTCTCATGTTTTAACCCATTTTTCGTTTGGTGGTATATGAAAGTGCTGGGTCCATTTATATTAGTAGTCATTGAGGGTATCGCATTTAAAAATATATAACTTGGTTAGGTATTTATTTGCAACACCCCATGTACTTAAACCTAATTTTTAAATTTGTGGACACAAAGACATATACAAAAGTGTAAAAAAAATTGCTGCAAATTATTTAAGCGTATCCTATATAATGGATCACCCTGTAAATTCTCAAAAGATTCCGTCGTTGCAGGTGAAAATACTGTGAAAACTGCAACAGAACACCTTGAATTGTTACTGAATAAACAAAAATATCAAATTTTCTATTCTGAAATAAAATAAGCACCAAATCATATTTGTTGAATAATATTTCATATCATTAACAAACACCCTTTTAACAGTATTGCCAAAAATATTATTACATTTTAAAATGTTTTAAGAAAAGGTTTTCTAATCTAACTACCAAGGGCAAATATATTTTTGTTTTTACCTTGATTGTCCATCACATAGAGAGGGTGTAAAATATGATTTCAGATTTCAGAAGTTATAATTGATTTTCGTTAAGACAATATTTTACTTTTTTATACTTGTATTGCATAAATTACAAACAATATTATGTTTAATAGGAAAGTTCAAAGGATGTTAATCTTTTTACTTAGCTTGTCTTTGAGTATTTTATTCTACATCTGCTAATTACAAAACTATTTTTGCAGTACACCAACACCCCAACAAATCACTTTTATTAGTCATAACAAACAACAATGTAGATTGTACTGCGCAGCAGCTGCTCCTGTTGACCCACGACATTATTCAATCTCCTTTTTCCTTTCTTTCTTCCTCTTGGCAAGGATGCAGCAGCAATCGTTTGCGAGCGCTTCTTTAATTGGAGATTGGCCAGAGGTATATAAAGGAAAAACAACCATAATATTCTCTAATTATGAATATAATTTTTAGAGCGGAAGGTATTGTAAAGAGCAGTGCTTTGTTCGGGCGCTGCTGTCAATCAAACTATAATAATAAAATAGAAACTGAAGGGTATTCAACTTCAATGCATTATGTTTGTGGAGAACGATTTCTTTCAGATTTTTTATGCCCGCTCCGCAAGGAATATCTTGAAAATTATTCTAATTGGAGAAATTCCTAACGGGTTACTCCTGTTACATTTAAATTGGATATGTCAGTTCATTAAAATATTGTATACACTTTCTCACTTTTAGAATTGGAATATGTCATGCGTGTAAACTATTAATTATTATTACATAGCCTAAATGAATACATAGAGATTGTAATAAATAAGATTTTTATACTGAAAATGTAGTATATTTTGAATAAGCAGTTCAAAAGTTTAATACTGAATAGTTGCATTTCAATCTTATCCAAATGCACCTAATTTAAAAATGAATAAACATATAAAAAAATAAAAACAAAATTATTTACAGACACACAACAACATATAGATGCTAATACGCTAGTAAAGTATCTTTTACAATAGGCATTTGCGCCATCCCGTGTTTTATTTTTGTAACCCTTGTTCTGTCAAAGCCCTAATTTATGTTAATAAAATGGAAAGAAAAACATGAAACCCAAAGTGCGGTGTAGTTGATTTTGAAAATCCAGCACGGAAAAATCAAAAATTAATTAAATAATTATCACGAAAAACTGAAATTCACCATAGAAATAGAAAAAGATGGGGTCATCAATTTTCTTGATATGACCCTACATCATAAAAACCAATGCATTAGAACGGCATGGTATACAAAATGTACATGGTCTGGAAGATATTTACATTTTAAATCACAACATCCAATATCACACAAAAAATCAGTCATTACAAACTTAGCGGACAAATCCATCCTTCCATCAGACCCAGAATATAGAAAAGAATCAATGTGGAAAGCAAAAAAGGCCCTTCAATAAAACCAGTATCCAGCTGACCTTGTTGAATCAATTTTTAAGAAAAGAATACATAACTTTTATAATAAAGGACATGCAATAACAAAACTACCTCTACAAAATAAAAATTCTAACATTACCATACATTCCTAAGTTAACAGAAAAAATAAAAAATGTTTTTAAGAAAAAGGATATTACTATAAGTCATAAAGGATACAACAAATTAAATAAATATTTCACAAAATTAAAAAAGAAAATTAAGAAAGAAAAAAAGAGTAATGTCATATACGAAATACCTTGTAAAAGTTGTAAAGGGACATATATCGGTCAAACATCGCAGCTAATGGTCATAAGTATGACAAAAAAAAAATAAAACCGCCTTAACTAATCACATGATGGAAACAAAACAAACTTTTGAAATATATATATATATATATATATATATATATATATATATATATATATACAGAAACAACCATGTACTGTAAATTCAAAAAGTGATACCAAAAATCTAAGCACAATATACAGCAATCTATTTAAAGAAACAAACTGATAAATAATTATACCGCCCTCGGATATGACCAAACACTTAAAATTTCAAACGAACGAGTGATTTATTTCTTTGCGGCCCGAAGAGGCGAACACAACTTGCATTTTGACTATCATGAGACAGACAGATAAATTTGGTTGTAGTGGCGCAATACTTTTCAAATATGTTAATTTTATTTACAGTGTTTAAGTGTGTGTAAAATAATGTAAATAACAGTATTTTATTATTTGACTAGTTTTTTGCTTATTTATATATTTCATAGGTTGTCATTGGTCGAAACGTACGTAAAATATAATAATTATCAGGAAAAACTAAATTTGAATTATTTCAATGGTCCCAAAAACCCAAGATTTCTCAACACTATTATAGTATATTAGTATTAGGGTTAAGGGATATTGACTACTTTTCGTTTTTTATGTGTATCTCTTTATTTACATTGACTTAGCTTTCGATAGACTGAAAGATCCAATACCCAAATTTCTTCAGTCTAATGTAATCTATAAAATCGAGTGCCAGGACTGTGAATCTACATATGTGGGACAGACGTCGCAGTGGTTGAAGAGTAGACTGGCTATCCACAAGAGCGACATTAGAAGCAACAAACAAAGATGTGCGTTGACAGCCCATGCCCAAGAATATAAACACACAATTAATCTAGAAGAGGTCCACATCCTAGACAGAAGTAACAGATACAACAAAAGGCTCATTTTAGGAATGATCCATATCGGAAAGAAAGGCAACCAATTAACAAAAAAGCGGATACAAAACAACTTAGCGACATCTATGCTTATTTGTTGTCAGATCCTCTGAGGGATTTCTACGACGGACCAACAGACCAGTGAATGATGTCCCATAGTTTGTGTTTGTGTTGAAGGTTTTTTATTAGTGTTCTATGCGGCCAAATGACATTTCCACGTAACCTCTTAAGAAGCATTTCACAGATTATACAATAGAGATTTTATTTCATACAAGTATATGTAACAACAAAATAGATCACCTCATTAATTTTCATAACCCTGAGGAAGGAAACAATAATTTCCGAAAGCTAGGTCAATGTAAATAAAGAGATGCACATAAAAAACGAAAAGTAGTCAATATCCCTTAACCCTAATACTAATATATAAATATATATATATATATATATATATATATATATATATATATATATGTTGTAATGGAATTTTTACTTCGTGGTGTGATTAAATTTTATATTTATTCTTTACTTTTAAATTATCCACTCCATAAAAACTCTACACAATTTTCTTCTCAGCAAAACGGCTCCGGCTCCTGAGACTTGTTCTGTAAGTATATTATAAGTGCCAATTGACCTCACCTCACCTCAAATCTCATACAACATAAAACAACTCGATTATTAAAATCAACCAAATCTATTAATAATCAACAATAAATCAAATCTGAAATCAGAAAATATAAATATCAAAACACCTTATATTTAAATAGTAGTTAATCTAAAAAGATTTGACTTTCTTTGGAATGATTCTAATTTAAGGTTCACGTATTAATCAAATGCAAAATATCAAAATTTTATACCGTTACTAAAATGATTATTTCCCAAATATGTACTCTTTAAATTTCTAATTTTATAATGTAAATGAATATCAAATGAATTATTTTAAATAAACTTCAACTACAAATACCTTGTTCACTTTAAAAGAGTTTTTTATCTTTATCCCTGTTGAAATGCTTAGCTAATGAATGCTGTCTCACCTTAGTATCTCATACACTTCTGTCTAATTGCAAAAACTCTGCTACCAATGTTTACAACCTTTGCTATTATCTTCCAAAATCTCTGCTACCAATATAATATTTGATATTGACTTCTGTTCCCAATTTTTCAACGATTTACATTCAGCTTCTTAATTGAATTACTTTATTTGATTATAATTGCTGCTTTATACTGCTTGGTTTGTATTATGTTTTAGTGCATTCCAATATAACTTTGTACTATTTAAATTAAGCTAATTTTGACTGTGATTGTTTCCAATCAAATTTCAATAATCTTTTTAAAAATCTTTGAATTCATAAAATTTTTGACAGTGACAATTAACTGTCATTTTATAACCCCGAATAATGTTTACTGCTGCACACTCAAATTTAGACTCTCCTCTTAATGCCGTCAGTTCTTGATATAGTTTTTAATTTTGAGATAGAATTACATATTTTTAACTTTTTAAATCAGCATATTTGAAATCCGATATTCATATACAATAATCCTTTTTCTGATATTTACTTCCCCATCTAAATAATTTTCTATAATATCCTCTACTTTTCTTTAAAATTGCAATTTTTACTTTACTGTTTTATGTTTATCTTGCCACCAGTTGTTTTGATCTTAACCTGTCTTAAAATTTTATAAAATTTTTCATTGTTGGCATGAAACAATGTTATTTTCTGATTCCGCGTTCCATATTGACTTTGTACTATGCATTTCATCTTATTTCGATAGTTAATTCTGTCAAAATTTCGTTCCAAAAATTTATTATGACATATGAATCTGAATTGGTTCTTTCATGGAGAAATAATGGGTTTTCAATTTACGAAATACTTTACTAAGATAGTCTAGAAAATTGGTATGTGTGGGTTCATGTACATCAATTAATGGTTTACTTGCTAAACTCATATGACCATAATAACTTACAAAAACCTTATAGATCATTATCATTCCACGGTAGCATTTCTTACAGCATAGCCAACGTTTTCAAACCTTACACAAACATTTCCTCTAAGGCCAAAAATATCATAGGGAACTTCATTTTGAACAAAGATCCAACTGATATTATGAGTTGCAGTGCTGTTTATCAACTTACATGTTATACATGTGGATCATTTTACATCGGTAGATGTTTCAAGATAAGATTAAAAGAACATCTTAGATGTCTAAACCAAAACTCGTCTGGTTTCTCACATTTTGCAAAGCATCTACTAGATAACACATAACAATTTTGATCAGACAAATGGTATTAAGATTGTACACTGAGCTGATAAGGGATTATATACCTTAACAATTTAGAACAACTTGATATTTTGAGATCATATAAAAATCAACATGCAAATATTTTAAATGCACAACTGAATTTAGATATGATTGATATGACCTTCAAGGTCACAGTCAATGTCAACACGGACATGACCATTGGGTAGCCGGGGAAAAATATTAAGTTATTCGTTTAACTTTTTTCTAAAATGCTTTCCCACTGAGTAAATCAGCCGTAGTCGAACTTTTTGAACACCGTGTATAATACATAAAATACACAAAAAAGGTTAATTACACCATTTATAACTTAAGAACGGCTGGACCGATTGTAATGATCTCTGATTGGATGGATTTGTCTCCGCTCCGAATAGCAGAATAACTATTAAAATATCCGAAAAATTTATGGACAAAAATTAATTCTTAAATAAACTTCTCCGTCTTCAGAAATTGACATCCCACTTTACGCAGGCTTTTAGCTTATTTAAAATAATTGATATCCACTACAACGCATTCAGATAATACACATTATAGATTAGAAATGGAACAGAAAATAGTGGGAAAATAGCATATTCAAATCTAGTAAGGCTGAAATATATAGAAAATCAAGCGTATTGGTAATTCATTTCCGCCGATTTTTTGCCATTACGTCTCAGAGGAAGAGCTCATCACCACAGAATTCCTGTCATCATTGCTATCCAAAAAAATAATAAATGGTTGAGTTGGCGGACAAGAAAAAAAGTGGATGACTTATACTTCATAATTCAGATTCAAATATTTGGTGCTTTCTATTCACTGAAATCTGTTGACAAAAGAAGACGAAGCGACCAATTATCCAACAGAATTTTTAAACTCACTGCATGACTCTGGCTTACCACAGCACCATTTTCAACAGTAGTCACCATGCTTCGAAATCTAAACTAACCAAAACTATGTCTTGGACAGTGTTTGGTGATAAGAAAACCCATGATCAATATTGAAAGGTGTTGAAGTTTTCAATATGCCCTTTGAGTTCAAACGAATTCAGTTTCCGATTCATATTGCATTCTCCATGACGATTAACAAATCACAAGGCAAATCCTTGAGTGTTTGTGGTCTGCATCTCACGATCAGTTGTATGTAGCATGTTCATGTGTCGGCAAAGACTCCACTTTATTTGTTCTTGCGCCTGATAACAAAGCGAAAATGTCGTATGTTAACAAAGTGCTCCACTGAAGAAATTTAGCCGGAGAGTAGCTCGGGCTGCAAAATACATATCTTCAATAAAGCAAATATTTTGCTGACACGCCGTTGAAATAATTGATTTCTGTACTTTTATTCAATTTAATTTAATGTAATAAACTGTTGAATTTAATATATTTTTATATTCAATTTATTAATACAAACCTAAATTAAGTTCAGCTACAAGTTAGCAAGCCATTCATTGACTGTTAGGCTGTACGAAGTTCGCCGGGTCAGCTTGTAGGTAATAAACAAATGCGAAAGTGAGGTTATTACCTTCAGTTGTTTTTTATGAAAGTACTCACAGTTTTAATACAAACCAGAGATGCCAGAACTATCTTTCAGATAACAAATATAATACCTTTTTCATGAAGAAACAATTAAAAATAAATGATTTTTTTCACCAAAAAAATATAAGAAGTGAGTACAATTGAAATTTGTACTTATGTCTCTTTTTATGTTAGACTAAAGCTGATAGTGTATGGTGGAAAATTGTTCTTTATAGCCCTGTATTTTCTTTATTATCAAGAATTGGGCTAAAGTTAATAATTATAGTATATCATCTGTGTATACTAGAAGGCGTATATTCAAAAGTTCGTGGCATCACTAAAACGTGAATAGATTAATTTTCATTGTTGAATGAATGATATTGGATTGGATTTTTTCAAAGTCAGGGTCAATAGATTCGGTAAGTGGAAAATGTTAAAGTATCGTAATAGTGAAGTCATAGATGAAGGCTGTATGCCAACAAGTACTAAATATACACAGCAATTATTTTTGAAATTGGACCTCTGGCTTGCTAACAATTGTCTCTTAATTGATGTTATATTGACCGAGAACTAACTAAATTTAGATAAATCTATTACATGATCATTGAAAACAGATTCTATGTAAAAAATAGTATTCAAGAATTGAAAGAAAAATGAATCTTATTATGCTTAGTATCTTAAATTATGTAATACACTTGAAAGAGATTACATATACAATTCATATTGTGAAGCTAGAAAGTATTACTATTTATTAATAAAAGGTTTAAGGGCTATGGTACATATACAGGTAATTCTTATAACTTTTACATATAAGCATCTAATACTATAATACGTTTCGGCAGAGTCACATCTGCCTTCGTCAGGACGGTTCGCATAATTCTCGTAGTCTTCTGCTTTCGCTTCTAGTTACTCGAATACTAAGATTTTCAGAAGGGCTCGCGCTGTTATATAGTAGCGGCTCGACGCCTATTGGTTGGCACCGTGAACGGCTGCGTGTGATTGGCCCTGGGCGCTCAGTGGGCACGCCTCCCGCCTGCTGATTTGTTATTTCCGATTGCGTTGTTATTGGACGGGTCCGGGCCGGTACGGTGTTTAATAGAATTTTCCAACAATTCGATAAGTTCTGAATTTCATTGCGTGCGTTTAGACTGTAAGGCCTTTTCGCTATTTCAATTGCCTCTCTTACGAGTCTTGATTTCGGGTGTTCTATATTTGCCAGGACTCTGGTCTTCTCAAAGTCTATTCGGTGTGACTCGTGGTGGCGTGTTCAGCAATGGATGTTGTTTTTTCCTGCTTTCTTACAGCGTTCTGGTGTTCATCACGTCTAGCTTGAATTCTTCTATTAGTTTGCCCCACATAGGTTTTATGACAGTCTACACATGGAATCTCGTACACTCCCTGTTGTTCTAAAGGGATCCTCGTCTTCGGAGTCCGCAACACCGTGCTTATTTTTCTGTCTGTATTGAAAATAGTATCGATATTGTGTCTCAGTAGAATTCTTGCAATACTGTCCGTGATCCCCTTGACATACGGTAAATAAGCCTTGGTTATTGGTGTCTCTGGCTCCTCGTCTGTTTGTCTCGGTTTTGACTTTAGGGCTCTTTGTATATTTCGGACTGTAAATCCGTTTTGTCTCAGAGTTGTTTTTAAACTGTCCATTTCCTATTTGTGAGAACGTCAAGGAACGGCAGTTGATTGTTGGCTTCAACCTGCATGGTAAATTTTATTTTGTGATGGATGCCATTAAGGTGGTCTAAAAAAGTATTGAGGTGTTCCCTCCCATTAGGCCAAATCACAAATGTATCATCCAGATATCGCAACCATAAACTGGGTTTAAGAATTGTTGTTCTTAGTGCCAACTCCTCAAAGTTCTCCATAAAAAGGTTCGCTATAACTGGTGAGAGTGGCGATCCCATTGGAGCTCCTTCCACTTGTTTGTATCGTTGGTTATCTTAAACAAAATAGGTGTTCAACAGACAGTGCCTCGTTAAGTCTACAAGGTGTTGAGGTGGTTTGTATTTTTCTATTATGATATCCAAGGCTTCGTTGATAGGGATGCTGGTGAAAAGGGACTACGTCAAAACCTACAAGAAGACACTCTGGTCGTAAGACTGTTTTTCTAAGCATTTCGATGAAATGTGTCGAATTTTTCACATATGAGTCTGCCTCCTCTGCAAACGGTTGAAGTTGTTGGGCTAGGTATTTGGCTAGGTGTTGTGTTGGGGATCCAATTGAGCTTACTACTTACAAATGTGCACCTTCTTTATGTACCTTTGGCAACCCATAGAATTTCGGTTATCTCGATGACTTTTCATGCGGAATGAGTTGCAGTTGGAGATTTTTGTCGATTCTACTTGCTTGGATTTTGGCCTTGGTTGTTTTCTCCAAATAAGTTTTTGGATCAGTAGTAATTTGTTTATATGCTGGATCTTGTAGCAATGTTTGAATTGTGTTTGAATAATCCGCTGTATCTAAAATTACAGTCGCATTTCCTTTATCAGCATTTTAAAACTCCTGTTTCCACGCCACATATTATGCTCTCTGTTGGTATGTGAGAGAGAGCAATAACGTAATTGAATCCCTTAGCCAACACGCCTATCGAGGAACAGGAACAATTAGACCGAAGATAAGTTATAAACTGTTTTATTCGTTTCCAATTGCCGTGAGGTTAGACTGTGACCGTTATTTTCCGAGAAAAATTCGTTTTTGGGCTTCTGTTGGAGCGAATGCAGAGTTGACAACAATTCAACAACAGACAAAATTTAACAAATTGAAGCTCGGAAAATAACGATCACAGTCTAACCTCACGGCAATTGGAAACGAATAAAACCGTTTATAACTTATCTTCGGTCCAATTGAATTCTTCCTCGATTGGCTTCAACCGTTTGCAGAGGAAGCAGACTCATATGTGAAAAAATTCGACACATTTCATCGAAATACTTAGAAAAACGGTCTTACAACCAGAGTGTCTTCTTGTAAGTTTTGAGGTAGTGTCCATTTTCACCAACATCCCTATCGACGAAACCTTGGATATTATAATAGAAAAATACAAATCACCTCAACACCTTGTAGACTTAACAAGGCACTGTCTGATGAACACCTATTTTGTTTACGAGAACCAACGATACAAACAAGTGGAAGGAGCTCCAATGGGATCGCCACTCTCACCAGTTATAGCGAACCTTTTTATGGAGAATTTGAGGAGTTGGCACTAAGAACAACAACTCTTAAACCAGTTTATGGTTGCGATATGTGGATGATACATTTGTGATTTGACCTCATGGGAGGGAACACCTCAATACTTTTTTTAGACTACCTTAATGGCATCCATCACAAAATATAATTTACCATGCAGGTTGAAGCCAACAATCAACTGCCGTTCCTTGACGTTCTCATAAATAGGAAGGAAGATGGAACCCTTGGCCATACAGTATATAGGAAGGCAACTCACACCAACAGATACCTTCATGCTAATTCTCATCACCACCCAGCCCAACTACAAGCCGTCGTCAAGACTTTAGTAGCCAGATCACAAAGACTAGCTGACCAGGATAACATCAAACAGGAAATGGACAGTTTAAAAACAGCTCTGAGACAAAACGGATTTACAGACCGAAATATACAAAGAGCCCTAAAGTCAAATCCGAGACAAACAAACGAGGAGCATTAGACCACGGACAGTATTGCAAGAATTCTACGGAGACACAATATCGATACCATTTTCAATACAGACAATAAGCACGGTTTTGCGGACTCCGAAAACGAGGAACAACAGGGAGTGTACGAGATTCCATGTGCAGACTGTCATAAAACCTATATGGGGCAAACTAATAGAAGAATTCAAGCTAGACGTGATGAACACCAGAACGCTGTAAGAAAGAAGGAAAAAACAACATCCATTGCGGAACACGCCACCACGATGTCACACCGAATAGACTTTGAGACCACCAGAGTACTGGCAAATATAGAACACCCAAAATCAAGACTCGTAAGAGAGGCAATTGAAATAGCGAAGAGGCCTCACATTCTAAACGCACGCAATGAAATTCAGAACTTATCGAATTGTTGGAAAATTCTATTAAACACCAATAGGCGCCGAGCCGCTACTATATAACAGCGCTAGCCCTTCTGAAAATCTTAGTATTCGAGTAACTTGAAGCGAAAGCAGAAGGCTACGAGAATTATGCGAACCGACCTGAAGATGGCAGATGTGACTCTACCGAAACGTCGTCATTTTACCATCGATCCCGGCACGGATCAGTTATCAACTGCCCGGATGAATTCCCGAAAACCACCTAAAACATTTAGTGCCCGCGAAAACTTAAAAACAAATAAATAAATAAATAAATATATATATATATATATATATATATATATATATATATATATACAAAAAAAGTTAAATGGACAACTTAATATTTTCCCCGGCTACCCAATGGTCATGTCCGTTCTGACATTGACTATAACCTTGAAGTTCATGTCAAGGTCAAGTGGATATTTTCAAATGGCCACCCCATTTTTTTATCGGAAAGAAAAAGAGCGAAAAATTTCCAAATATGGCCTTGACCATTTTTTTGACATGACCTTGACGGTCAGTTAAGATCAAATTGAGGTAAAGCATGATTACGCTCCGAGCTACGAGGACTATGAGGGAATCCGGTGAAAAATTAGTTTTTGAGGTTGATGAATCTGAGGTCATATATTGAAAACTCTGTTTTATTATTGAAACAGTAATTAAAACTGTATTGGACTGAATTTTGAAGAATCGGAATTAGAACATAATGATTTTGAAAATTCTGATAGCGATGAATCATTAGATAATGTTTTTAAAGTGCAGACGAAAATGTAAAAATCAAATTGATGATTTTGTTGTAAGTCTAAAAGAATAAAAAGTTATCGAGATAGATATGACGAATATAAGACAAGATAAAATTCATTATTAAGTCACGAGCTCACTGAGGATCTACCCGATCTGACTGAAAATTCATATCACTTAACTGGACAAGGGAATCTTCTAAAAATTCAAATAAATGCCCAAACCTTAACTGCCCGTCTCTCCTCAATATTTACGTACATATTTTGGTTCGACTAATAATGAAATAATTGTGTTTGTTGCGATGAAAAGTACACTGGTCGGTAAATAAGATTTCATGCAAAAAATTTAAAGTAGCATTCAATTGTTGCTCTCCCAATTGTATAAATTAATTCTGTTTTGAAAGTCCAATTCCTGAAGCTCTTTGTACAATTGGTCATAATAAAGATGGAATTTATACTATATTATTATCCTAATAGAGGTTTTACTTATATCAAAAATTCCTCTCCGGTTACTCACATGGAGATTTTCTATTGTGGCAAAGAGACATTCTTGTTTTTAAGAGTACCAAATACTTCCTGTAACAATGGATCTTTCTAAAAGATTTTTAAATTATTCTTCCCTTGGATGACACTCTCGATCAGCCAAGAATTAAAACCATATCGATGATTACATTTTGAGTAAAATTCGCCTTTTTCAGTAAGCTAATTTAACAATGAAAACTAAAAATATCGTGGAGGACAATTATTATTGTCAAGGTGAAATTAAGGTGCCACAACTGTACTATTTGTGTTCTGTGACCAATAAAGTAACGACTTATGAGTGTTGGAAAAAACTCCATAGTAATATGGAATTGAGGATTAAAAGGAAAGAATTAGAAATAAAACAATATAGAAAATCTATTGTAACGTTGGAAATGTAATGAAATTTCACAGATGATGGCATGGAATCTAAACTCCAGGGCTTTCTAAGGTCGAAAGCAACGAATAATAAGAAATCACACAAGAAACTTGAATCATTTTGATTTCTTGGTTTCTGAAGAAACTATTAGAAATAGATACATATAACCTAATATAGGACGAAAGGAAAGTAAATGAGTTATCAGAAAATTGAAGTGACGATATTTGGCACAATAAAAAAAGGTCATCATTATGGCTCTGTAAAGTATGGATATCAGACTCTAAGTGGCAACATTTTGACAAAATATCGAATACGCCCAAATAGTTCATCTTTGGTAAAGTGTATGATGAATAAAGTCTTAGTAAAATTAAGAGGAGTATATATTAAATTTACTTCAGAAAAATTAAATCTTAACAAGCTTATATAAAAATTAATGTCAAGCATGTTATTCTAAGAGATGTTGTTTTAATAATCTCCTAATATTTTTAGCTATTTTTCATTGGTGTATTTTTTTTTTCTTTTGGGGGAGGGGAAGCAAACAGGAGGGTTCTGTCCTGGGGGGACAAATCAGAGAGTATGAGAGTCTCCACACAAGCAACGAAGTGTCCTAAGACAAGGCCACAAGGAAGCACCTGAAGTATCTGTCATCGGATTTGTTATAAAATTAAGCAATTTAGATTAAAAGCTACCAGGCTGAACGTTATTCAATAACAGCAATCTCTAGTTTGTATTTCTTTGATTTATTGCTAATAACACCACAATTGCTGGACAGTCTGTATATCTCAAATACTTCAAACGTTTTAGGGTTTAAATTAGACTCCATTTTCAATGGCAATAACAATTTATTCAGCTGAATAAATAAATTAAAATTTCAAAGATTCGCAATGACAAATTTAGCATTCACAATTTGACAGATCATAAAGTATGTAGCCTGTACATATTTTTACTGTAGTTTTTTATCAGTTTTAAACATTGAACATCAAAGATTTATTGTTTTCCAAATTTAAAAAATAAGGTTTCTCACGGTATGACCACTCCTAATTTAATCTGCATTTAAGAAACTAGATCTTTTTTAAATAGTAATTGAATGTTGGATACCGCTATCATTAACCTACATTTTATAAACGGCGAAAGGCGAATCTAACGGGAAGTTGAACAAAATTCAACTCAACTACATATTACTGAGCGGTTTTCTCAGAAACCATAAACTATCTAAAATAGAAGCAATTCTTCAACGAATTGTTATTTGTCTTAAAGAAAACCAATACGTCTGTTATTGCAGTAGCATGCTAAGCTCTGGGTTATAAATATTTTCGGTTATTTGAATGAATCACATTTCAAGTTTATATATTTGAAGTATGTTATGCATTTCTTTTAAAAATTACCTTAGATTTTTTCATCTCATTTTTACAATATATAATTTATTAATGTGAATTCAAACATTAAATTAAATGTCAAAGTTTTCGAATTCACAGCAGCCTATTTAAAATTCGAAATTGTAGCGACCTATAAGATTTGTAAATAATGTCCCATTTTTTACAGTCTTGCATTTTAGTTAGTATGAATGATGGTAAGATGGGATTCTCACAATACTATCTTACATTTTCGGCAAACAAAAATTCCATAACCCTCTTCGTTTGTGAGATACACGGTCATTTTTAAATGTTGACTTTCCCGGGTACCCCTTATATCCCAGTTACACAAAACAGTTACAGACAACATAAGTGTATACAAGTTATATAGGTTTAACTAAAAGGTAATAATTAAACCTTTTTTGAGCATATTTTATATGTGAGAAAAATAAACTTCTTGAGCGATTTGGGTCCCAGATGGTCTGGATTTTTTTCGGGCTAGTGATCTGAGTTTTTTTCTATTACTCATAGCAGTTCGAACAGCCAGATTGAAAAATAGTTCTTCAGCAATAATGTTGCATTACTTTTTTGCTTCTTCGATTTGCGTAATTGAAAATTGTCTCCATAAACAAATAATAGTTGAGTAGGTGGAAGACGATGGACTCCAGACATATTTATATTGTATATTCCTTTCAAGTTTAACTTATTCCCTTCCAAATTTGTTTCTTACTGTAATATACGGATGGTTATGAGTAGTTGTAAAAAGGAGTCTATATAACAAGTAGATCTCACTTTTGTAAACGTATTCTTGTGTAATTTGGGTTACCAGTTTATCAGACAGTGTAAAACGATTTTAATAAATATGGGATTAGGATATAGGTTCCCTTAGCCTTAAAACAAAATTTCCTTTTTCCTGTTATCTATTTAAATGTAAATTGGATAGCAACATAAATCACATATCAACACGTAAGTTAACTGAATCTTTGGTTTTTAAAGACTTCACAGACCTTGGAACGCAAGACGATATACTGTTTCTATACGAGACCTATCGTTCATTGGGCTACCATTAAAAGACTAAATTTTCGACAAATGTAATTTATGAACTAGATGTCGCTACTAAATTGGAATTTACTTGTCTTATATCACATGTTTGATTAAGGTCTAGTAACATTGTTGTTATATCACATGAAATCAGTTCGATAATGAGCATTTCAAACCCAAATTTTTTTCATTTGATATAAACCCTAGATGTCGCAATACATTTCGTGATAAAATAATAAACCCTACCCAAAAATGTATAGGTCCCATTCCGATCCACGCGGCAGACGGCAACCGCTGACCGCCGACAGCAAACGCTGTCGGGCTTCAGTCGCATAGATTCCGAAGCCGACAGCAGGAACTGCAGTTGCGTCGCAGCATTTTTCAGCATAAATAATCAAATGTTGCAAGTTTTATTGCAAGAAGAAGAAGGCTAGTGGTTTTGCTAATGCCCGAGGTTTAGTGATTCGAGACAATTTATTTATTTTTTGTTCCCAAGTAGGTGAAGTATAGTAAATCGTACAGAATAGCATAAGTATTTAATAAATAATATAAATATACTTAGTTGTTTTATTGAGTTATTTCTTTCCAAATATTTTCTTTAATACGTGCATCTATATAATTATGATTTTTGCTATAATATAAACAAGGTTTTTTTTATTTTGTCTCTTCATTGGGTTTTCTCTCCTCCAAATTTTTTCCTGTAACAAATAAGTATTTAAAAATTGTATATGTAGAACAAAGTGTAGTAAGGCAATTTCGTAAAATTGCCCGGATTACTGGCTGTCTGTACAGAGATTCTTCCTCACAGTTATCCTGAGAGAAAGAGATGTCTACAAAATGATCAACCAGTATTCTTGTATATAAGTAATGTATTGTATATTCTGTAATACTTATCTGTGTATGGAGACGTTTCAACTCCGAGTCTGGAGTCGTTGTCAATCGTTTAGTGTTGTTTTCGAAGTTTTTTCTAAAAAAAATTTCGCTTTGATCTTGAATTTGTTGTTTGTCAAATAAATTGCCTTACTACACTTTGTTCTACATTCTACAATTTTTAAACACTTATTTGTTACAGGAAAAAATTTGGAGGAGAGAAAACCCAATGAACAGACAAAATAATTCAAGACCTCCTCAACAATCTTTTCGAAATTATTCAAGGATTTTTTTCTGTGTTCTTTGGGAATAACACCACATACACTTGAACGTCTGTATATTAAAAAAACCATACATTTCAAAGTCTAAATCAGACCCTGTTTTCGATAGTATTAACAAGAAATTTAAAAATTAAAAGGATTCCTAAATATGAAATATTTAGTAATCACAATTTGTCATTAATGTTTGACAGTCAAACTGATGTACTTAAGGAATTTACTGCAAATTTGATATATACAGGGTATCACTAAGAATTCTAAAGATCATGTGAAATAACAAAGCTTCTTTCAAACTGGAAAATCTGAAAAAGTTATCTTTATAAATTCATGTGGCGTTCTCAGAAAACAAATAAATAGGATATTTAGACACTAAATTAATAAATTTTTGCTTTCTTGGTCTGACAACACGTCTATAATGTCTAACTGCAACGGCAGTACTGTGATTGTGCAGTAGTGCAGTCTGCCGCTTCGCAGCAAAACAGGTGACGTCCTGTCGTACGGCAGTTGCAGTCATATGTCGGAATCGGTCTCATACAGGTTATTATTGCAAAGTATTGCCTTCTGCTGCCGCGGCACATGCTGTTACCGTCTGCCGTCTGCCGCGTGGATCGGAATCGTACCTTAAGAAGCTTTCATCAATTTCAGGTTCGTATACTGTTTGGGATTATATTTCTGTGAATTAGAACCGATTTGAATCATCCATCGAATGTATGTAGCCAAATATTAGATGAAAGTAAGTAAAATCGTGGTTTGAAAAATATCGCCACATGTTTGAGGTCGAGATTAGACCTCACAGTAGACATAATGCCAAAAACTGCTTCATCCCATCGACTGTAACTGGATAAAAAGTAGCATCTTGATCGTCTTACGTTGTGCTTTAAATCAGCTATGGAAGTTATAAGTATTACTGCAATAGTATTATGAATAAAAATGTTTAGACACTTCTGGTGGATTTACATTTATATCAAATTCATTTTGGTACAAAATGTGAAATCAGAAATAGGAATTGTTATAGTTACTTATTTCCTTCTGCTTCTATTAAATATTACTTGGGTTCAGGTGATTTTTTTATGCATTCTAGTAATTTGTTTGGTTATGGTTCATCTTTTGTTACTGCTTTTTCAAAGTATTCAGATTTTTCTCTTCTTTTTGATAGGAACGAATAAAAAACAAGACTTCAAAACATATCACATCTCTTTGGTAAGTGATCTATGCTGTCTGAGACTCAGCAGATGAACGGTTTTTATGCGGAAGCCAAAGGACTGCTCATACCTGCGAAAGTAATAAATCTTCTCAGAATATTAATTAATCAAATATAATTCTTATTATGACTTCAATTTTATATTGTACACGTTATAGTGTAGTGAGGTCAAGCTACTGTACCATTGTTTACACAAAAGTATTATCAACTTTTGTGTCAACTTTCAGTACAACACTGAAAACTACTTTCTGACCTGCAAATGATTTATATATTGCCTAATTCAGATAGACAGAATATTTTTTAATGTTGTTTTTTAGTACTATGCAGATAACTGTTTTTCCACTTACATAGAATCAGCGATTCCGAAATCTCAGACACACTTCAATTTTCTTAATATGTATTAAAATTTAAATATTAAAGAAAACTATTAAATGATGAGATTTCGTGAAGATACGGATCACAATTGCAAAACTGCATTTTCGTGGTTTCAAAATATTTAAAAAACTATTAGTGTAACTTGAGATAGATTTTTTCTGTAATCAGGATATTGCCAAAGAGTCATTAGTAAAGACTAGAGTTGAACCGCAAAAATTACAATATGACGTAAATAAATTGCTATGATTTATTTATTTTTTCTTAGTTCTTTGGGAATAACACCACATAAACTTAAAAGTCAGTATATTTCAAACGTCCAAACGTTTCAAGTTCTAATTCAGACCCCGTTTTCAATGGTATTAACACAAAATGATCAAGAAATTAAAAGGATTCGTAATGACAACTATCGTAATCAAAATTTTGACATTGATTATTAATACCATTGAAAACAGGGATTGATTTAGATTTTGAAATGTTTGGACTTTTGAAATATACAGAATTTCAATTTTATGTGGTGTTATTCCCAAAGAATAAAATAAAAACCAGAGATGCCACAATTATCATTCAGCAAACAAATTGCTATGATATATTAGTGGAGAAATATAATTTACATATAGATTATGTTAACGTAAATTATTCCATTTTGGAGTAAGTAGTTAAAACTTTCAACCTTAATCCAGAAAACTCTACCAAAACTCAGAGACGGCCCAATAATGTCCTCGTCATATAATGTAATCCAAGTCCACCCTCATTCACTAAGAGCTTTCCTTCTCCTCATATCTCTTATGATATTTGGAATTTGTCAATATAGAAAGTGGACACATGTTTACGAGCTCAGACCCTCGACTTTATGACAGTCAGTCGGGCTAGTTTCATTGCTAATATGGGCATTTATTGCCAAGTGCATAAATCTTAAACCCTCCCCCCGTTCAGTAACCTTAAGAAATGCAGGGAGATTGAGGATAGACGCAATCAAGGATTTTTATTTTTTCTTGTGGTATTTTGTAATAAATTCACTCTATCTATGTTACCGAATGTAAACTTCCGGTTATTGTCGTATGTGACAAATTCTGTTATTGAATAACGTGTTGAAATCTATTTATTCTGTTTGCTCATTAAGGAGTTCTGTGCTTCTTTCCTGTAACTGCTGACTAATTCAAATTTGTAGTGGAAACAAAGTGTAGGGGAGTGCGGGTTGTCTGTTATAGAAAGTATTCCTATGTTTTTAGAGAAAGTAATCATGATATACCATTCTTTAATACAATTATGAATATTGCATATTTTATAACTGTTGTGTTTGTCAAATAAATTTAGTTATTTGCTATTGTCCATTTCAGCAAATATCTGTCCAGAGATTGACGACTCCAGATTTTGGGTTGAAATGTCGACACCGCAGATACAGTATACAATAAACGCATTTGTATACAGGAAGACTGTTGAATATCTCCTTAACTATTTATGAGGAATACTTTCTGTAAGAAACAACCAGTAATTCTCTCAATTTTTTGACAATGTCCATATTACACTTTGTTTACATTTCAAATTTCAAACATTTATCTGCTACAGAAAAGAAGTGACTGGATGAAACCCCACTGAATAGACGTTTTCAGTGCACAATACATGTCAAAAATTCAAAACCTCTTATTATTTAGTTAAATGTTATGTTTTATATCTTTATTATTTTTATTTCATTTCCTTCATTTTTCTCCATCCTTTCATAATATCGTTAATTTAAGGTGCAGAAAATCTTTTTTCGTAGGAAATATCTTCTTCAGTAAATGTCCATCAGTACTCCACTTTCCGATTTAGTTCATTCTTTCTTTGTAGCAAGGCTATCAGGGTTATCAAAAATTATCAATTTCGATCTAATGTATTTCGTTATTAATTTGCTATACTAAGGAAGTATCTTAATAGTTTACCTGTACAGTGTTTTCCAGAGCTCAGAGGTATTTAAGAAGACGTCCAATCCGCTTTGTGAAATTTGTCTGTTCTGAAGATAGACAGCATATGATTTTCGGTTCTGTTTCTTACATTTCAGTCGTAGACTTATGTTTATAGATTATATATGTAAGCAATTTTAATGAACAAGCCAAGATAATTCGCGGCATCTGCGCTATCTCTAACTAAACCACTCTCTCCACCTACTCCACATCATATCGCCCTATTCCTCACCGGAATTAGGAAATACTTTGAACTCTGTGCGAAAAATAGAAAGAAAACGAACAATGTGTAATAAACATAGTGCAGTCACTCAGCGGCATCAAAAAGGACGAGGTTATCAATTCGTCGCTTTTTTTTTGTATGTTTGTTACTTGATTTCTTCTACAGCTGTGAACCCATTTCAATAATTATTTTTTGATTAATAGATCCGGATTGATGGAACTTTAATTTTGAGAAAAAGGATGAAATTTGAATATATCTAATATATTGGTCGATTTCCCCAAACCCCTTACCCATTTGTATAGTTTTTAAATTGCATTCTATTAAGGAGGTGGTCTTACATACTGTTCTATGAGGTTATTTTTCAGAAAATCGTCGATAAATCCAATATTCGAATCAAAAGTACCTTGGAAGTGACGTAATTGACATTTTCTCATAAATATTTTAGTCCCAAGGTAATAGTGCGGGAACTGAAAGTTTTAATCAAGAATTTGAAAATTTTCAATATACATCGCCAACATATAGGTAGCATAGTATAGTACAATCAGTTGTATTAATCATAATTCTGGCTCTATAGATCAACGAGTTTCAAGCTTAGTTCATTTGTATACCTATTAAATAAGTATGTACCAGAAATGTTTTCAATTTTGCGAAGACGGTGGCTTTAATGTCACCGACTCCCGGCCTAACAGAAAATTGAGTGACAACACATGTCAACCTCCAAACTGCTATTCGATGCTATTATATACAGGGCGTTTAATATAATAATCACAACCATAAAGTGATAAAAGCAATAGTTATAATAATTAATTTAATTAAACATATTTGTGTGTTGTTAATTCAACGCGTACCTAGTTCATTTTGTTCGTACACTCAAAATAATTCTGTTCATAATATTAATAAATTTCATTTATTGATATAAAATTCATTGTGTCAATGAAATTTTTATTATTATTATGAAAATTGTTTTATGCTTTTTGGATCCATTTATAACCAAAGTTATTAGTATTATAAATCCCATTTATTAAAATATAATGTAGGAATTCATTCTTACAAGAAAATATTTTATTAAAAATTCACATTAATCAATCTATTCATTAGGAAAATGAGTAAAATTAATAAAGAAAATTCATAATATGAATGTACAAATTCATTAGGGAATAAACAGGTAAATTATCAGAATTTAGCAAATGTTATTTTAATGATAGCATTTGTCGTGCCAATAAATGTATACGTTGCCGGAATAAACGTTTCATAGCCGAGCTAAGCCGATATACCCCGTTTTGCCTACTTCGGGGTGTTTTTTTTTTGGATCTTGCACCTTGCGGGTTTATCAGGTGGATGAAAATAGCTAAGCAGTGAGCAAGTGGGTTGTAAATTCTTTTTTTTTTAATTTTAATTAGATATTACGTCAGATTTGGTGTCTTACTACGACGGGGTGTTTTTAATTTGTGAATTTGGTAAGTATTATAACAGTGTACTTATTATCTACTCATGCTAATTATACATATAGTAGTTTATTGTAGGTACCTACACAATTATTTGAAATGTTTTGAGTGGTAATAGTTTACGAGGTTTTTTTCCCGGTAGGGTATTCAATCCAATTTTAGGCATATTGTATTTATGCTTTCTAATTTAGTGCCTGAAGAAGACGCTGAAGATATTTATAGATATTTAAAATTTCACAACCTTTCGTCAGAAGTGTTTGACAGCGGCTGGAAAGCTTGCAAACAGTATCGTTTTAATGACCTTAAAATCTTTAGAAAAATGGCCGTTTTCTAAATACCCATCAGGTTTTCGTTTGGTATGAATCTAATTGCAAGTGCAAATATACGAATGTAATTGACATTTTATTTTGTACATTGACATTTCACCGCAGCCTTTGAGAATTCTGATAGTGTGTTGAAGAATTGGCCCACATTTTGTGACACAATTGTTTCATTTCTTAACAATGAAAACCATGTTAAAGAGAAGGGGGTTCGATGTATTTTAACAAAGATAAAAAAAAGACTTAAGTGAAAGTAAGTCATAGGTACTGTTTTAGAAATTTTATTAATTAGTTATTTTAGGTAGTCATGATGCGGCAATAATGTGGGCTTTATATGGCTATTTTGTACCGACAAATAAAATTGCCAAGAAAGATGACACCCTGGGCAAGTAAGTCACCGCAAAATATACCATTAGGTACCATATAGGATTCGCAAAATTCATTCTTATTCACTGGTAAATGTGCACAAGAATTAGAAGACCACTTGGAATTTCTGAAATATCAAAAACAAACCATACAACCATTTATATTGACCGTAGGCGAAAATGTATTTTCTATTAAAGAAATATTTGTCTATTTCGATGGAATTCGATTTTCATTTTCTCATTTTTTAAGGGCAGTTGACATATGTTATAAAATATTTTATGTTTTTAATTTAGAATTTCCAAAAAAGGCCCAAATATTTTGGAGCTTCATACAAACATACTTTTATAAAACTAAAGAAGAAAAATCTTTTTCAAAGGTGCATATTCTAACAGAATTTTTATTAAGCCAACAAAACTGTTAGAAAGGTTTTTATTTTCTTATGTTTTAAGAATTTTATGCTTTCCAAATTTGTTCACATAAAAAAATTAAAAAACTTGTTTTTACTTATATACACCCGCCATACCGTTCTTTTTCTTAGACGATTTGTTACATGTGTCAAATATTTTGTGCTCCAAAAATTCGTAATTTAGCACTTTTAGTAGCTCAAGTGTGTTATTTTTTTTAGGTGGATATTATGCGCGCTGACCCATTCCTGTGTAAAACTGACCAACAATATAATTGTGTACCAATATTTATATATATATATATATATATATATATATATATAAATTTAGTTAACGGGAAAGCAGTCTGCCTAATTGACAGACAATTCTTGTCGCTTGACATATTCATTTGGTATTTATTTCATTTCTTAGTACGAAATTTATACCCATACTAACGTTATTAGTTTTCTGAAACGTGTACTCTTTGTACTCTTACCAGGCTGCTTTCCCGTTAAATAAGTTTTTGTTATATATATATATATATATATATATATATATATATATATATATACTGGTTAGATGTACAATTGTACATTAGATCAGTGAACCAACAACATTGAGGCAATGTAAGACATTTATGAAATCAATAAATGAAGTTAACTCTTTCAATGTATGTGGTATATTGGCTTAAATAATATTCTTTATCTTTAATCAATGTATATCATCATTGAATTAATGAATAAATAATTTGGTCAAGTGCGAGTTGGACTTAGGGTTCCGTACCACCTTCGAATATTCCAATTTCAGACAAACAGGGAATGAGTGCATTTTCTTATATTATCCTTATATCTTTTAAAGGAAGGGTTTTAAATTTATAAAAAATATACACTTTGATTTTCCACACATAGACTTTTTATTTTATCTACTTTAGGATTCGCTTAATTTTTATCAGAATACATATGAATTTAATTTTCTAATTTGGCCCCCAAAAAGTAACATTAGAGTTTTATTTTACTAATAAACTTTCAGAGATGCCTTTTATAATCTACTGTCTGAGTTTTGAGGCTCTGTAGATTGGAAGAAAAAGAGCAAAATAGGTTAAAGTTTAAATTATAAATTATTAAATATGTTATTCAAATTATTTAAAAATACAAATAAAACATATTTTTCAAAATTTAAATAGTGTAGTTTCTAATATGAGAATTAAGTCGATGATTAATATTTTTGTTAATATCTATTATACAAATGATTTAAAAATATGATATGTTTGTAATTGACATAATGAGCCTTTTATCTGATATATTACATGATGCGTTTGAAAATTGAATCTTTGTTTTCCATTTAATTGTATAATTTGTCCCTAAAATTACTATGGGGGTTTTCTAGTAATTTATTTTCCCTTTAATTCTATTATTTGGGGGCCAAATAATAGAATTAGGGATTTTTTTCATATTTTCCCTATAAACAAAAAAATAAGGTCTTAGAGTTTGGGGAATAACGGGGAGAATGGGTAGTTTTTTTAAAATATTTTTTTAATATATTTTACAATATTCATTTTAAAAAAATTAAAAAATACATTTGTATTCGTCATAATGACCCCTGAAATTTGATATATTACATGACCCGGTAGAAACAATTATAATTTTTTATTTTCCATTTAATTCTATAATTTGCCCCCCAAAATGAACATTAGGGGTTTCTCCTTATTTTTCCAGTAAAGTTCAGGTGAGGGGCTATACTTCCAGTTTTTCAAAATTTTTCAGCTTATGGTTTCGGAGATAAGGGGGGAATGGGTAAAATATTTTATATTTTTGTTAATATCTTTTAATTAATTTATTTTATGAATATGGAAAAAATATATTTGTTTTCTTCATCATGAGCCCTTTTATTTGATATATAACATGCTGGGTTAGAAACAATTTTAATTTTATATTTTCCATTTAATTCTATAATTTGCCCCCCCCACAAATATTAGGGGTTTTTTCTTATTTTTCCAGTAAAGTTCAGGTGAGGGGCTATACCTCCATTGTTTTTTTCAAAATTTTCCAGCTTATGGTTTCGGAGATAGGGGGATGGGTAAATTTTTTTATATTTTTGTTAATAACTTTTAATTAATTTATTTTAAAAATATGAAAAAAATGTATTTGTTTTCGTCATAATGAGCCCTTTCATTTGATATATAAGATGATGGGTTAGAAACAATTTTAATTTTAATTTTCCATTTAATTCTATAATTTGCCCCCAAAATAAATATTAGGGGTTTCTCTTTATTTTTCCAGTAAAGTTCAGGTGAGGGGCTATACCTCCATTTTTTTTTCAAAATTTTCCAGCTTATGGTTTCGGAGATAAGGAGGGGGGAATGGGTACATTTTTTTATATTTTTGTTAATATCTTTTAATTAATTTATTTTAAAAATATGCAAAAAATATATTTATTTTCGTCGTAATGAGCCTTTTTATTTGATATATAACATGATGGGTTAGAAACTATTTTAATTTTATATGTTCCATTTAATTCTGTAGTTTGCCCCCAAAATTAAAAGTAGAGGTTTCTCCTTATTTTTCCAGTAAACTTCAGGTCAGAACCTATAAATCTATTTTTTTTTCAAAACTTTACGTTTTATAGTTTCGGAGATAAAGGGGGGGATGGGTAAATTTTGGTATATTTTCGTTAATATCTTTTTAAATATATTTTTTTAAATATGAAAAAAATATGTTTGTGTTCCTCAGAATGAGACCTTTCATTTGATATATTACATGATGCGTTTGATTTTTTTTTTAATTTTTAAATTTTTATTTGATTCTATAATTTGCCCCCAAAATTAATATTAACGGTTTCTCCTTATTTTTCCTGTAAAGTTCAGGTAACGTTCTATATTTTCTATTTTTTTTTCAAAATTTTAGGCTGAGTAGTTTCGGAGATCAGCGGGGGGAACGGTCGATTTTTTTAGTTTTCCCCCCCCAGAAGTACCCCTAAAATCAAATGTTTTTCTTTTACGATATGTACTCCTGATCGGGTCACCAAACTATACATTGATACCAAATTTCAACCTCTTCCGTCCAGTAGTTTAGGAGAAAATTACTGTGATGTGACACAGGCAGAAATCGGGAGTGATATTATAAGGGTATCCCTATATTGTATATACGGAACCCTAAAAATAATGAACTCCATACATAACTTCAATGTACCTTCCATTTACCAATAAACACGTTTATTAACTTATGAAAAATATATATTAAGACAATTAAATTGTACGTTGGACTGATTTTAACGAAAATTTTCATTGTCTCAATCTTTTTTTATTATATTTACGCTACTTTTTGGTTAAGTATATAACTTTTACCTGCCAATTTAAAGGAAAATGTTTCACTCTCTAATGTCGATGCTTTCGGTGTTACTTGGTCCAGATCTATTAAGGTTATGCATACAAAATAATATAAAAAAAAAGAATAAAAACTACCCCAGTTCAAAATAGAACTAAAAGCTGAAAAGAAAATATTTAAAAACATAACAAACTTCAAAAAACGTAAAAAAGTGAAAATAAAAGATTTAAGAAAAATGTAGATTAAACCACTTCCAGGTATAACTAAAAAGTTGAAAATAATTAACAAAACATTAACTATGAAGACGCGAGATGTAAGACCGACATCTAGGATTTTCGAGAGAATCAGCACACAGAGATTCCGAATCTGGAGCCGTTCCGTGTAATTGCTGTTCTCCCTTAATTCCTAGGACAGAATGTCACGATAAAATTTTCAGGTTACTTCACCTGCCAGAGATATTGAATACTCTCTTCGAGGTGTCATTCCTTTGTACTCGTACAAAGGAATGACTACTACTTCATCAAACTTGGCACAGACTTCAAAAATATACTATATAGGTAGGTAATTAATTTGTTCAGAACGAGCACCTGTTATTGTTTGCACTTTATTATTTTGTGTAGGTACCTAACAACAGTGAATGTGCTATCTGTTGTCTAGTTAATTTTTACTCTTAACTAGACAACAGATAGCACATTCACTGTTGTTAGGTACCTACACAAAATAATAAAGTGCAAACAATAACAGGTGCTCGTTCTGAACAAATTAATTACCTACCTATATAGTATATTTTTGAAGTCTGTGCCAAGTTTGATGAAGTAGTACATGTAAGCAATGCGGGATTTTCGGATTGGTTGGCACCGACTTCAAAAATATAGAGAGATAGGTATTAGGTAATTTGTACAGAATGAGCACATTTTATGTTTTACATTTTTTTACTTTGCGTGTAGGTACGTACCTAACATCAGTCAATGTTCTATTTAGTGAGTAGTAAGTTTGCTTTTTAGATTTACTTGGAAGTCGTTTAAAATATTTTTTAATCTTTTATAAATAATAAATTTCTGGTTGCAATGCTGGGTTAAACGGTGAAATCACAAACAAATTGTGTTCAAGTTAATGTTGTATTGTTTTTGTTAACAGATTGCTGAATTAAATATGAGCTAGATTATTTCTAGCAAATGGTAAACTTATACTTTATCGTGATTAATTAATTACAAAATATATATAAATGCACTGGGACATGATTTCTAAACAGACCTTGAAATTTTTAATCTAAATGATATCTTAGGATGTAGAACTTTTTTTATCAATAAATATTGTGGTCGTTGATTGCATTTTTTTAAATTTGCCCTATAACTATGTGCTTGATGGGAACCAAAATCGATATTTAGTAATGTTTATATGTCTAGATTACGTGTACGCCGAATGTTACGCCTCATAAGTAAATTTGAAAGAGGTCGAATTATTGGTATACGGGAGGCCCGTTCTTCGTTTCGAGAAATCGCTAACCGCACGAACAGAAATCCAACTACTGTTATGAGATGTTGTCAAGCTTGGTTTGATAATACCCAGAATCGGAGAAGAGTAGTTACCGGACGTAGAAGGGGCTCGAGTAAGTTCAAGATCCACGTCTAAGACTTATGGTCTTTGGAGACCGATTTTCGACAACTCGAAATTTGGCTGATGAGTGGTTAGGAGAACAAGGCCATATTGAAAACGTCCAAACGATTTACCGCAGTATAAGGTTTTTTGGACTGCAGCATTATCGACCCCAGCTTGGGCTACCGCTGATCTTCGCCTGCAACAACTACAGTGGTGCAGTGAACGACAACATTGTAATTTGGAATGACATCAAGTCGTCTTCTCTGAGATGATGGCCGAAGAAAGGTTAGACGACTTCGAGGAGAAAGACGTCAACCTCAATTTGATGTTGAGCGACATGTACACCGAGCAGTAGGCGTTATGGTAAGTGGTACTATTGCACATGGCAGTAGGTAACCTTTAGTTTTGTTCGAAGCAACAAGATAGCGCAAGACAGGAAGTAGTGGAGCTTTACGTACTCCCTTACTTTAACCGGCTCATGGATCCCAGACTTCCAGAAGAGAATGCTCAGGCTCATGTTGCTTGAGTTAGTATAAACGTTTTTGAGGAGACCCATGTGAATCTGTTGCCATGGCCGCCCAGATCCCCTGATCTTTCGCCCATAGAACATGTTTGGGATATGATGGGTAGAAAGCTAAGAAATTTACCCCAGCTCCCATGGAAGTTTCAAGACATGAAATACATTTAGCTTGGGATAGCATTTCTGAAGAAGAAATAGTTGAAGCTGAAGAAATATAATAATAATAATAATAATAATATCTATCTATCAAAAACGACAGTTGCAGATATGGTTGCTAAACATCTGAATCTATCCAGCGTATCACAGGAGGTTGCCAAGCGTTCGCTGCAACTGAATACAAAGAACGACACGATGCTGTGGCGAAAATACTGCACCAGGAACTAGCGCTGAAACTTGAGCTATCACAGTCGGTAAGAACACCCTACTATATATAGAAACCAGAATCTATTTTAGAAAATAACAACTACAAACTGTACTGGGACCGAACGATATTGACCGATCGGACTGTTGCTCACAATAGACCAGATCTAGTTTTGGTAGATAAAGTCTCTAGAAAACAACCTTAATTGACATAGCAATCCCTAACAACAATAATATAAATATTAAGCAGGCTGAAAAAATAGCCAAATATAGGGATTTAGAATTTCAAATACAGAGACAATGGGACATAAGCAACACTCGAACGGTACCAATTGTTATGTCAACAACTGGAGTAGTCCCAAAACATCTATTAAACAATTTGAAATACCTCGGTCTGGACGAACATCTTTACCAATTGATGCAAAAAGCCGTCCTGTTAGGAACAGCCCTAACGATCCGAAAATTCATGGGAAACGGCAGCCACGCGCCAACCACGGGCCTGGTAACCTGGCAAGGGCTCCCATTAGATCTAAAGCCTTTTGATATGTAGTATATCTGGGGTTTAGTGAATTTTCCCCTAAAGGTACTCTATGCGTGCCTTAGAGGGGGTGTGCTGCCATACATTGTATGGTCAAGTCGGGATAAATAATGATCATATAAAAAAATTTAAACTCCTTGGTATTTTTTACTCCCATTTTAATCATTTACTCCTTACTATGCAAACAATATCAAATTAACACATCTCCATCTAGGTGTTTCGATATCTTTCTCTATATATGGAATGGAATGGATGGGAATTTAACTAGTTTTTAAGATTGTGTTTTCCTGTTCTCTACTCAATTCTTTAGACCAGTGAATAATATAAAGTAGATTTAATAATTCCAAACTTCAGTATAAACTACTTATAAATTTTGTAAATAGTTGTTCATCACTTGCTAAACGATCTTATTGGCTATGTTCATAACATACCTATAAAATCTCGAACTGTCAAAAGATCTAACTCTTTATGCAACATGTAACAGACAAACCGACCATGCGTAAAAATTGGTTGTTTTAATGAAATTTGTTCAGTCAATTGATTATGATAATTGAATAGGCAATGGGCAGGGCATTTCGCAATGTGACAAGAGAGGACAACAAAATACTCATCGATCACTCTAAACCGGCTAAATAAGTTTCGATAATTTAAACTTTAATCTTAAGATAATTTAAACTTTAATCTTAAGAAATATTTCTATGTAAGGAAAAACAGTTACTGACTACAATTCACCAAATCTCAACTGATTTCTCTGAAACTGTTTATTCAATTTGTATTCATTTGTCTAAATCATTTTTCAAAAACTTGGAAAAATAATTGCTAAAAACTATAAACGTAAAAAATGTAACATATATTTTATACACAAATCTCTAAATTGAAAGAAAGATATATCTCAAAATAATTATTGCTCGCGTTTTCATCTGAATTACCGGCTAATTATATTATTAATTTTATAATCTTAGTTGACTGTCATAAAGCTCCTATCAGAGATGACATCTGCAGAACTGCTGGTTTTCATCATATTCTATGTAAACCGTACATGTCCAGTGTAACTTTCCTGTGCGATATATTTTGTATAAGAAGTTTTATTTAATAATTTAAGTAATAAGGATGCTGTTTGGGTACAGCCAGTTCAACACAATACACAATTTTCTATATTGAAGCATCTTACATTTTATAGAACTAATAAATAGATATTATACCTATATCTGTTTACAAATATGTATATAATTAGAATGAGGTTGATAAAATGTTGGTCGAAAAGTTTTTCTAATTATAACCAAAACGATTATTAAAAGCTGCATTCGACGGCTATCCATTAATCAAATTACTATACATTTCTCCGACGAAACAAAACGAATTGTGTAAACACCCGATATCGTTAAAACAACGGTTGCAAAGTGCGTTAAACAAACAACTTTTGTAAGATTTACGATCATTGCAACACGAAATGTTGGCTTAAAAAATTTTCTAAGCTAACATGCTGTGTCGTCAAATGTGACAAGACAAAACTTGTAGCAGACATTGGACGGATATGTACCGATAAAAAGGGCATTATCACATTTTGAAAGGATAATAAAAGACAAGGAAATTTTAAAATACCTGAATGAGTTTAGCACTTTATGACCAAAGCATCAGGATGTTTTTTAGAGAACCATTTTAAATGTTTATTTGAACAATTATACGTTCTAAAAGCAATGGAGCTGTTTGTGTTTTTTCAACAAATAATATTAACTAATAATTATTTGTTTGATTAATTCATTATAATATTTTGATGGCGTGTGATTTTCTTATTAATACTAAAAACATGTTGAAACAATCAATACAGATTTCAGCAATGTTATTATCGTTATACAAACAACAAGAAATATTTATAGGATAAGAAAAAATAACCTTTGAAATAGATAATAAGCTATACATTTACAGAAACTGTTGTTTTGGCGCTTTAGATTTTGGTTCTAAGAGCTGCTGTACATGTGCAGCAAACAAACAGTTCCTAACTGTTATGGTATAAAATTTGATAACTCAGACAGTCCGAGAGATCAAAGCCTGTCACTTCCAAAGTATAAATAATAATAACAAATAGGAATAAGATTTTATTTATTTCGCCTTTTAAGCGTTTTTCCTATGATTTCTTTCTACAGATAATTTCATTTATTCTCCTTTCTATCTCCATTAACAATTTTTTATCATTTCAAAATAACACATGTCCACAAAAAAAGAAGTTGTATGCCCATCAACAGCATCATAATATTCTGTGGTAGTTTTTCGTGCTGAATTCACATCTGGGATGTTGGTTATCTGGTAGAATAAGGTCATTTCAAGGTCAAATCGATGAAGGAGAGCTGTGGTAGCAGAAACAAGTGAATCTTTATGTATATGGAGTTGCTCACTTCAAATTCGAGGTCAGCTGGATTGTATAACGTCAGGGTCAATGGCGAATCAGACTCAAATTGTGAAATTAACACCCAGACCAAAGAAAACAGTATAAATGTATGTTTTTGTAGTCGATGAATAATATGCCAAATATATTAGAGTCAAATTGACAAAGAAATGAGTAAAAGTCCAAAACCTCTATTCGTGTTTTTGAGATCGCTGATTTAAAATCTGGAGATTCTGTTTTTGATTAGCCATGGATATCTTAAGAAACCCGCAATTTAGGAATCATCGTCACTTATTCTAGGGGTGCCAACCCTCATTCATCCCTAGGTCAAAGTATCCTTTCCGACTTTGACGAGGACAAAGTCAACTCGGAAACACTATGGAATCATTCTCATCCCAAAGAATCAGAGAATGGATCATTCATACGCACAGACACTTGCATACACAAAGTACATTTCAAAGAGATTTCTCTCCTAGTTTGTTACATTCGAACGCTTAAAATGTCATAATGTCTATTCTTGATCAAATCTCTGTTTGTGATTTTCCGATTACCTTCGAAACATGATATCCAAAAAGTTTTGTCGCTGAAGAATTTAATCATCTCTAATATGATATATAGAAAATTTGACTCAGGCTGGCAGATAGATTTTTGTAAATATATCCTAAGGGGCCAAACTTTTTGAAATTTGACCTTAACATTATCTTGACCTTGACTAAAACATTTCCTTTTGAATTTGACCTTGAAACGCCCTTGGCTTTGGACATATTACGGTCAAAACTGACCTCGTATTAGTTTTCAGCCAGTGTAAAAACAAGCATTTATACATTTGTCATTGATCTGTGCTTTAATTTCACAATTTGACCCGATTCACTATTCTCTCTTACCGTAGAGCTTTTTCGTATATATGACTTTGAAATCACCTTGATCCTGATGACCTACAAGCATTAACCGATATCAGATTCGAATTTAACGCGACAAATATACCACTTCATTTTTTTGGGCCTATGTAATGTGTTGTCTTTCCGTAGATTATATTATTTTAACCTCACATCTCAATTTATGGTATTATTTGTTCCCACACACCTGCCAAAAGTGCTACAAGATCGAATGGAGGAAAGACGATCCGTATAGCAAGGCACACTAACCACAAACATTCAAAGTGAAAAAGGAAAACACGAATTTGCAGAAAATTTAAAAAATAACGTATGTTATAGAAAGTAAAGTTATGTTTATGTTTTCTTGGGAAATACCACCACAATCGAAATAAAAAGCTGTATATTGAAAGAAAAACCAAACGTTTCAAAGTCAATTCTGACTTCGTTGTCAATGGCTTTAAAATATGTATTGAAAATGTAAATTGCAAATTGAAAGTTTGATTTATTACATTTAAGTTGACATATGAAAAATGTATTGGTTTTAAATATACAGGTAGCACAAAAAATTCTAAACATCATGTATTATAGTTAAACAGCTTTCAAGTTGGAAGAAGTTGAAAGAGTTGCCTTTAGAATCTATAAGTGGCGTTCCTAGGTACGACTTTGGTATAAGATAGCGCATTCGTCAAAAATGCGATCAAAGAATTTTGCTGTTTCAGTGATCCCATTAACGTCATAAGGGAAAACCTAGGTAAAACCTTTTGAACTATCCCCATACTGGGTTGTTCAAAAGGAGATGACCATTAATAATTTCTTCCTTAATTGTCGGTAACCAGATACGATTGAATTCTACAGAAGTAGAAGGGATACAATCGTGTTCATTCAAAAGAATTAAGGCAGACTCTTTTAAAGAAAGAAATTATTATTGGTCATCTGCTTTTGAACGCCACTTATAAATTCTATAGATATCTCTTTCACATTCTTGAAACTTGAAGGCTATTTAACTATAATGCATGATCTTTAGAATTTTTTGTGCTACCTATATATCTAAAAACATCATTTTTCATATGTCAACTTAAATGTAATAAATCAAACTTTCAATTTGCAATTTACATTTTCAATACACATTTTACAGCCATTGATAACGAAGTCAGAATCGACTTTGAAATGTTTGTTTTTTTTTCTTTCAATATACAGCTTTCTATTTCGATTGTGGTGTTATTTCCCAAGAAAACATAATAATCAAGAATATGCCACAAATAACATTTAGAAATGTAAAAACACAGTTTTGCACCCTAACACAAAACCTTTATTTTAAACACTCAACGTCGTTTCAACAACTCTAAGTTGTCATCTTCAAGGAGTAAACCCAAACTAAATCCAAATTACAATTTTCTCTAATTTATACCTACCACTAAACTATTACTTAAGTAATTAGTACAATAAATAAACCCTAAGTACCTGAATTTTATTCTTATATTATTATATTATATTATATTCTTATATAATATCTGCCTTATCTTTGAAATCTGTTATTTAGAATTCAGGTACTTAGGGTTTATTTATTGTACTAATTACTTAAGTAATAGTTTAGTGGTCGGTATAAATTAGAGAAAATTGTAATTTGGATTTAGTTTGGGTTTACTCCTTGAAGATGACAACTTAGAGTTGTTGAAACGACGTTGAGTGTTTAAAATAAAGGTTTGGTGTTAGGGTGCAAAAATGTTGTTACATTTGGGACACACCAAAGGTCCCACAGCTTTTCCATTCCAACATATAGAAGACAGAAACTAAAGTACCTAGAAAAAATAAGCGGATTTCCGAGACTGACCTACTGCTATGAAATAACCAGCCGTCGGAGATGATGAGGTAGTTTTTAGTGAGTAGTGTCATCTAGTCTCACACAATGGGGCGGTTGTCGCTAGATCTACAGCGCATCATATTCGTAAACGGATTTTCCACCTACAAAAAAGGTACGCTGCTGGTATTCTGCAGACAAATTCAGATCCCCATTTATTATATGTACCAAACCCGTAACTTAAAAGCTGTGAGGGTGTGCCTCACCATGTTTGCTCGTATGCAGATGTTGTAAAGAATTATCAGAATGCCCCTCCGCAAGGTCAGAAGTTGCAAACAAACATTTTTTTCACAATTTTTAGCTTCGTATGCTATGAGTTTTGCATTTATAGTAAAAGTAGTAGAGCATATAGTTAGCTACAGATTTTGCTCTCAGCAATTACTTATATGTTCAACAGTTTCTCAAATGGAGCCCAAGGAGCCTTGAATATCTACATGGTGGCAAGAGATCAGCCGAAACTTGAAGTCAACTTATGAAATTCTAAAATTAATCTTTATACGAGTACGCTGCTTTTACCGTAAAGTATAAAAGCTGTTAATTATAGTTCCAGGTTTTCTACCCATTTATCATTTAAAGTATTAATTACATGTAATAAAAACAATAATAGCTTTAATTAAATTTTTAATAAAAGTCCAGTTTATTGTGTTTATTTTAGTTTGCTTATTGGATTTAATAGCAATATCGGCGGAATTCAGTTTGCTTCACATTATCATAATGTTCGCCGACTAATATTCTGAGACAAGGCTGGGTCCAAAAGGGCTCCGACAGGAGGGTTGACCGATAAGTCTCAAAGAGCCTCAAATCTGTGAGCTCAAAATTGAACAAGGCAGTATTAAATCCAAGAGTTTGGAGGAAAGTAACTTCACCTTTTATGCAATAATCTAGGAAATACAAGTTCTCCAAAATCATTGAGTTTTCTCATATTCAGATAAATCAGATCTCTTCCCTCTAGGCTATACTTTCTGAACCTGACCTTATCTCGAGAAATCATATCGACAGCTGTATATTGAACGAAAAAACCAAACGTTTCAAAGTCGATTCTGACTTCGTTGTCAATGGCTTTATATGTATTGAAAATGCAAATTGCAATACATATAAAGCCATTGACAACGAACTCAGAATCGACTTTGAAACGTTAATTTTTTTCGTTTAATGTTATTTGTGGCATATTCTTGATTATTTTTGTTTTCTTGGGAATAACACGACAATTGAAATAAAAAGTTGTATATTGAACGAAAAAACCAAACGTTTCAAAGACGATTCTGAGTTCGTTGTCAGTGGGTTTATAGGTATTGCAATTTGCATTTTCAATACACATAAAGCCATCGACAACGAAGTCACAATCGACTTTGAAACGTTTGGTTTTATCCTTCAATATACAACTTTTAATTTCAATTGTCGTGTTATTCCCAAGAAAATAAAAATAATCAAGAAGATGCCACAAATAACATTTAGAAGACAATGATATCGAGGTTTTCTATAATTAAACTTGTACTTAGAAGTGGTCTATCAATTAGAAAAACTCCAATGAGACTAAATCGATGTATGTAGATTTTCGTTTAGATAGGGACGGCTCTACCTCAGACTCGGACTACTTGACTTGGAGGCCGGTACCTTAGGTTTTCGAGGACTAAATAGTTGGTGCCTGCTTCAAGTATCTCAAAAGTAATGAAGATTGGAATGATTCTGTGCCTGAATAAATGTAGATGCTTGAGAAAGCATCAAGGTCATAAAGGGATTGAAACAATCGGACATTTTCTGTAGATCATCATGAGCGTCAAATATTTTGTTACCGCTCGTTGTGATTTGTTGTGCTAAATTCATCCTCAAAAAATTATATCAAGAAGATTACAATGCCTCATAAGGCCTACACTTAATTAGAGATTTTCTAACAGACCCTAGTTTCTACTTTCATAGTCAAAAGTAGAGGGTACTCATTTAATAAATTAACTTAACTTAGGATTGCATTTAAGGGACATGTCTTTTCTTCTTTTCAAGGGGGCAATGGGTTTTGTTTTGGGAATTGACTGGTTTGAAATAATTCATGTGATCAAACTCTATACAGTGAGGACGCGTTGGTTGGAACAAATTCATATAAAATTCAGGTACTAATTTTTTAGAAAAACGCTCGGATTCGTCGGTTTTTTTTGGACTGCGGTTTTTGTGATTTATACAGGGTGGGACAGAAATAAATTCAACTTAATTTTTTCAAATGAAAACATTTGTTTTTTATTTTATTTTTGAATTCTGCATTGAATTCTAAGTATTTTTCATGTACAAAGTCCTATACCGAAAATATCAGTTATTAAAAAAATTACATTTCTTTCTAAAGTTAAGAAAACAACGGTAAAAATAAGGTGTTTGTTGGTTTGAACCAATTTATTTACGTCTGGTTTTTATGATTGATGGTGGTATTTTAGTCGCATGAATGGAAACCTTTCGTTTTAATGCTCGAGTTTTTACCACTTGTTAATTTCCATAGAAACTGTACTATAATTTACAGTCAAATAAGTAGTTGTCAAGTGCAGTTGCAAAGTTTCAAAGTATGGCGCGTTTAACTGAAAAGCAGCAAATTGAAATTTTGACGATGGTAGGATATGGCTACAGAACTCGAACACAAGCAGAAGTTTGCGAATTGTTTAATATGAAGTACCCGGAGCGGCCTATACACGATCGGTAGTTAGTAAAATAGAAAAAAAGTTTTTAGAATTTGGCCACGTAAGAGGCAACTACAAAACCAAACATCTTCCAAAAGATACACAGTTAAATGTTTTGCTCAATTTACAAGAAAATCCTCACAAATCCACTAGACAAATAGTCGCAGAACAGTCAATAAGTAAATCTTTTGTTATAAAATGCTTGCATAGAAATAAATGGCACCCATACAAAGTTCATTTAGTTCAGGAACTTACTGAAGATAATTTGTACCGGAGAGTACAATTTTTGCGAAATGCTGATAGATAGATGCAATGCAAACGCACTTTTCAAGTGCGATACTTTTTCCGACTAGGCAACATTTTGTTTAAATGGTTCAGTAAACAGGCAAAATTTTAGATATTGGGCATCAGAAAACCCACATTGGATTATGAAAAGTCATACACAGTTTTCCAAGAAAGTTTTAGTGAGGGAACTCTTAACTCGGAAAAGTATTTAGACCTATTACAAAATGTCATACTACCCTGTTTAACAGAACTTTACCCGAATGGTGAATACCCCAATTTACTGGCAGATTCGGTATGGTTTTGACAGGATGGAGCGCCCCCGCACCCTTCGCGAACAGTGGATGGATCGGAAGGAGAGGTAATATTGAATGGCCAGCTAAATCTCCAGACAAATGAAATAAAATACATTTGACCAACATTTTCCTGATCTTAAAAGTACAACTGTAGATCTAAACCAAAATCATTTCTATAGTCGATATATCTGTGTTGATTTAAATTGTGTATAATATTTCTTTGGATATTGATGATGATTATTCCAAAACATAAGTAATGTCCTGGTCCTTCCATAAGCACTACGAAGGACAAACGATTCTACTCGCTACTTTGCTGTAAATTTACAAAATTACAATTATTGATTTGAGATTTACTATTTAGCAATTGTATAAATAATAGATATGTAATTACTATGACAATGTGAATTGCAGATACTTAAACAAATTGTATAATTCAGTTTTTAAGGGCTCATGTAAGAGAATATTACAATAGATAAAAAAAAACAGTTTGTACATTTTTTCTATTACAAAAAGTGAAGCTATTACAGTTTACACTAGAAGGTTTCAAGTCAGGTGTAGTGTTAAATGAAATACTGTTACCTTGCTATGCTGGGTAAGAAATCATATGATGACATCAATTATCTGTTTGAAGTTCATAAATAATTTTTCGAGACTAAAGTCTTTGAGGGTAGCGACATTAAAGATGTGAGGCCCTTAGAAACGATATATTTAAAATCTCAAAACACTAGCAATGAAATTGTTCATATTTACAAAGTAAGCGCGAGTGGTCAACAGAATAGCTTTGATTGTTTTCTGAAGCTTTTGTGGCATCTTCTAGAGTCTTTTTATGGTTTGTTGGGTAAATAACACGTCACTTGCGATAGAAAAAAATATATATTCACTTTTACAACATTAAAGATAAGAATTCAAGAAAATTATTTAATAAGCAAACTACATAGTATCATTATTCCTACTGCTCAAATACGAAGTCACAAAACAAGACAAGTTGATATGCTTGCAGTATTTGTCAGCAATAAGTTAAAAATGTGCCGAAATCCACGGTCAATTCTGGTAGCAAAATTATAACCTGTTTGTCCCAGTTCTAGTGTTGATTTTTATTTCGTTGATGTTATTTTAGTTTTGTTATTAAATGTGACAATAAATACTAACTAATGTACATTTTCAGAATTTAACGTGATGCAAGACTATATTTCATTGTTACATCATTTAGATCATTTCAATAAGCCGGAAAATATCATGTAATTAAAGAATAGAATTAGGGCCGAAATACAACGAATCCTGCCATAAAAGCTAAATGAAGTGTTACGAGAATTTCAAAACCGTCTTAGGTATTTTAAGGAAGTTGCTTAGATTTCAATGCAGAATTCAAAACTAAAATAAAAGTTTCCATTTGAAAAAATGAAGTTGATTGCTCGCAATTTATTTCTGACCCACCATGTATAAATGAGTTTATCATCATAAAAACTGTAGTCCAAAAAAAACGAGCGTTTTTCCGAAAAAACAACACCTGAATTTTAAATGAATATGGTCCAACCCATGCGTCCTCACTGTATAGTTAGCGGAAGTTACACCAATCTATAAAACTAATATCGCAAATTAAGTACCACAGCCCACTCGATTTCATTAAAAAGAATAAAAAAATGCAATATGGCTTTATGAAAAATACTGACACAAAACGTGCTCCAAATTTTAATACTAATACAATTTAAGAAAAACTTGATAAAAGTGAACTTATTGCTGTTACATTCCTTGACCTAGTCAAAGCTTTTGATACTGTTAACCATTCAATATTATTAGATAAATTATATAGATATGGAATTAGAGAAAATGCGTTCAAACTCATTTCAAGCTACTTGACAAGCATATATCAGCAAATAAAAATAAATGACACTGTAAGTGGTTTCAGTGAAATTAAAACAGGTGCTCCACAAGGTACCATCTTAAGTCCTCTACTATTTATTTTATATATAAATGATTTACTACTTGATATACCAGAAGGAATTATATTATCTTTTGTAGATAATACTGTTGTGATATCAACAGGAAAAGCATGGAATGCAGTTCAAACACAAATGAATTACTACCTTATTGTAATACATAAATGGCTTGCCTTAAATAAACAGTTTTCATGACTATTGCAATAGTGTTCTTCGCCATATAGGTATTAAGATAAACACCAAAAAAGTAAGAAGGGAAGAAAATTGGAAATATTTAGGAGTTTGGTTCGATTATAGAATGAGATGGAACACGCATATTGAATATTTAATAAATAAAACAAAATACATAGTTTTCTATTCCGGGAAATAGCCAAAATATTGTTGAGAGACTCCCTGATAATGCTATACTATGCACTTTTCCATAGTATTATATGCTACGGTAACATAGCTTGGGGAGGTATTTATTCAACCAAACAAGTTTTACTACAACGTTGACTAAAAAACACTAAATCTGAAACAAATCTTTGCTTTTGAGTCTCTTAAATACTAATGACACGGTTAAAGATAAATGTATAAATTCAATTCAATAAATTTACAACAAACAGAAGTATTATTAATCCATAAAGCTACAAAACTATAATCAGTACAAATTGTTAGGTTAAAGCTATTAATGTTTTCAACTGCCTATCAAATGAATTGAAAACTCCAAAAAACAATAATACTGCCAAAAATAAAATTAACAATGGATCTTGGCTAATATTAAAAATTTCAAATAGTGGGATAGTAAATTGAATTAACGAAAATTTTAAGGTTAGTGTTACGAGTATGATTATCAGACCTGGGAACAAGTAACTGAGTTTACCTCTGCAGGGTTTATTAATATTATTCCTAATGAATAAGTATAATAAACATTCTTATAAATGAATAAAATAAATATTGAGTCCATTATATATGCCTTTTTAATAACTTATTTTAGTAACTATATATACTTCTCCTACGTGTTACATGAAAATAATTGTGTCATCTGGTGGATAGTATTTCTGGTACCGCCACTACCTAATTTATCTAAATCAATATATCCAACTACTGATTGATTTACTACATTCATAAGTCTTTGCCACTATTATTTTAGTAAGTAATTTCCACAAGATTGTTGACGCCATCTTTAATTATTTTGCCAGTTCTTTTGCTCTCCTCATATTTTTCCTGCAACAGATAAGTATTTGAAAATTGTAAATGGGGAACAAAATGTAGTAATTTAGAAAAATTGCTTGGCTTACTGGTTGTGTGTACAAAAATTCTACCTTACAGATATCGTGAAAGAAAGAGATGTCTACAATATGATCAATCAGTATAATGTTTTGTATATTATGTGATCCTTATCTGTTATTGGTGACAAACTCCATCCTAAATTCTGGTCAATTGAAGGTCTTTTGGAAATGGTTGATCATATTGATCATGTCGTTTTCTCAGAAGACCTGTGAGGAGAATTTCCTCAACAGACAACCAGTAATCAGGTCAATTTTTTTGAAATTGGCTCACTACACTTTGTTTCCCATTTATAATTTTCAAATACATCTCTGTTGCAAGAAAAGTATGTTGAGAGAGAACCCTGTTGAACAGGCAAAATAACTTAGTAAGTGTCCAACACCCAAAAAACTTGAAAGCAAATAGAGGAACATTAGATTTACGGAGTATAATGAAATTAGGCTATAATATCTATCACTGTCACTTGCTGAGCTGCGTTTGGTAATTATTTAAAACTATTTAGATTAAATGAGTAATATGATTTCTACTGCCTTAGTTTAGTCATTAGCAGTTGTCTCGCTCTACTTACTCGAAAACCCAATTTTTGTTTTATTTTTACTTGATCGGAATGCAAATTTTGAACAGAATTCGCGGAATTATTTTTTACATATTATGTGCACGGTTTTCACGATGTTAATCTACACATTAAATTGACTTTGTATAATTCGGCTGAAATGTTTTACAATTTTTATTTGAATGTGTAATTGGCGGAAACAGTAGTTATAACCTTTAACCATACTAAAAATTAAATGTACTCAAATCTCATTAACACTAACATTATTATGAGGGTAACAGTTTATTACTGAATACCAACTATTTTGAAATATGGATGTTTTAACGTCACTGACTTAAATGACTTACAAAGTAATACTCTTGTTATAATTATAATCTGATCGTTAGTTAGTGCTTCGATACTCAAATATTCGGCTGATTTCCTATAATAGTTTGTATGTATAACGTATCTATTAAGTGCTAATAATTAATGATCTTTTTTAAATGATTATTTGCAGGTATCTCAACCACATCTTCTGCTTGGCTCTAGTGTTTAACTATTCCAAAAAAAAAATGGTTTGGTCAAGGTTGGGTGTTGGTGGGCGTGTCTCGTTTACTTAATTTGGCTATTAGGGAGCTCCATGCCGTAAGAAGGCTACAGCCATCATTACGTCGGTGTAAACAGAAGGGTCGTCCATTTCTGTAGCTTCGCGAATAGCGGATTCCCTAATGGAATTGAGGGATATGATAGTCCTACTGTCCTCGAAGTTGATAGAATTTGCTACTTGGATATGATGATGCGCGAGAGCTGATCTTTTTTAAGAACTAATAGAGAGTGTACATATACTCGATGGCGATGGCAAACCCGACAAGGAATTTCGTAAAGTCCCCGATCCTCGTTCGGTATTTTGTCTTTAGGGTTCCCGGTTAAATTGACTAGTGTCTGAGTGGTGTTGAAAATTGTCTTTATCTGAAGTCGGTGTAGAATTCTTGCTATTTTGTGGGTGATTCCTCGAATGTACGGTAGAAGGCGTTCCGGTGTTGTTGATCTGTTTCTGACAGAGCTGGTGTATTCGGAGGTTGTTGAGATTGGCGAATTATGCTATTAATCGGGTATATCTAAGAGTCAAAATTTTCATTAGAGAACTCAATCGGGCAGGGTGGTGGTATGATTGGACATTTAAGTATCGATTAGTATGTGCTGATTTCCTATAGACGTTATCTGAGAATCTATTATTATTGGTTATGGTATTGGTTAGATATGTTAATGACACTTTGGTGATTTGGCCTCATAGCTGAGATTCATTAGATTTCTTCATAAAACACCTCAATGCCATACATTCTAACATTCAATTTACAATGGAAGGTTTTATATTACATGAGTTTAGGGCCTGGGTTTCGATTTGCTGTATGAAAATGTTAGCAAACACTGGAGAAAGAGATGAGCCCGTCAGAGCACACGGACTTGTTTGAACACAGTGTTTTGAAATGAAAAATACGGGTTAGAAGAACAGTGTTATACAAGCTCGAGGATGTCAGAAGAGATATTGTGTTTTGTTTTTAGAATAATTAACATATTGAAATGGGGACATTGGTGAAAAGAGATGCAACATCGAAGCTAATTAGGATATGACTGAAATTCTGTAAGCGCCTAAGAACGAAAAAGAGTTCTTTGCGTACCAAAATGCTTGTCCGGCTAGAGGTTGAAGGGTTTTGGCTAAGTACTTTGGGTTGGAGATTGTACCGAACTGGCATTGTGCCTAAGAGGAATGTCCGTTTTATGAATTTTGGGTAGTCCGTAAATTTTAGGAATTTTAGAAGATTTTTCACGAGGAGTGATGATAAGTAATTAAACTTTTTTTAACTAATAATCGACTTCAAAGTAGAACTAAAAAGTTAAAACAAAACAAAATACTTGACAATAAATTCACTGTTGTTAAGTACCTACACACAAAGTAATAAATGTAAATATACACTGTGGTCATTCCGTACAAACTAATTACCTATCTATCTAGAATAGGTTTGAAGCCGGTCCCATGTTTGATGAAGTAATAGATATCTAAGCAATGCAGGATTTTAAGTTTGCTTAGAACCTACTTCAAAAATGTACTAGATAGATGGGTAATTTGTATAGAATGAGCACCTTTTATTGTTTACATTTTTTTACTTTGTGTGTAGGCACCTAACAACAGCCAATGTGTTAATTATGTCCAACTTTTTAGTTTTACTTGAAAGTCGGTTAATATATTGTTGCGAAGTTTACCTAAGCCGGTCCTGTTTTCATTTCAATTATTGTGATATTCGATTCAGCTGTTGTGTGTATTTGATGTAAATAAAAGTTCTAGAAAGTGGTAGTGAATATTAGTTTTTAAATTTTAATTGAACTCACGGAGTTTATAACAATATTTTCTAATGTTTTTTAAGTAATAAATTTCTGGTTGCAATGCTCGGTGCCAAGCAAACCTAAAATCTTGGATTGCATACTTATCTTCTACATCATCAAACTTGATTCTTGCTTGGTACCGTCTTCACAAAATTTAAAAAATTTCATGTAAATCGATATTTTACAGGTATACATAGAAAATGTGCTTAGTACTCGTTTATTTAAGGAGTCGAAAATTTGTGTAATATAATTAATTATAACACCCATACACTTGCGATGTACATAGAAATTACATCAATAAATATAAAGCCATTGACAACGAAGACGTTTGGTATTACTGCAATACACGTAGTTTTATTTCTATTGTGGTGTTATTCCCCAAAGAAACATAAAAATAAGTACATAGAAAAGTTTCATATTCGCGATTAAAACTTTCAGTGAAACAGTTCTCGGAATATTCCGTTGGAATTAAAATACTTATGTGGTAAAGTCAGTAAAATCAGTTCGATGGTATTTTTCATAGATATGTTGGATTGTTAGGTGATTTTCTAACTAACAGCATGTTATAAATCATAGAAAAATCTATGAGACCACTTCTGGATTTTCCTTAATAAAACGCAATTTAAAATCGGTAAGAGGTCTTGGATAAATTGACCAATATATTAGGGATATTGGTCGATTACAATTCAAATCCGTTTACGACTGAAGAAATCAGGTAACATACATACAAAAAAAATACACGCCGAATTGATAACTATCTCCTTTTTGGAAATCGGTTAATAAATATAATTATTATGTAGATTATAATTAATACATGAGTTTTCTAAACATTTTCTCTTATATTCTTATCGGGGCACTATAAGCAGATATTCATCATATAAGAAAATGTACCAACTGATACATATTATTTCAAAGCCATATTAAAGTATGCCTTTGTCTTTTCTAGTTGCGTTAATTTTTTTAAATACAAGCGTGAAAGCAAAAAAAATCATTTTCTCTAGACACTTCTACCGATATTTTATTGCAATAAAATTTATAGTTGTCACACGAACATTTAAAATAGTATATTTGTTCTGTCACATAAAGGGTGATATGAATATTCATAGTATTCTGATAAATAAATCATTGTGATATATTGGGCCAAACAAAGATTGAAATATAAGCCGCTTTATCTGGCAAATCATATATCGTTAAATCACGAATGTACGAATGTATGTTTTATCACCTTCTGAATATAATAAGCAATATCTACAAAAAGGAACACGTGACCTGTGGGACGTCCAATATTTACAATAATCCTATATTCGACGATCGCAGCAGGGAAAATAATCCAATAGACACATTATTACATTCGATTTCAATACAAGATTTGTTTCGGTGGAAAGGCTATTGTCCGAGGCTTTGTTAGAGAAAACGCTGGGGGTTTTTGTGATATCCGAAATTATTTCCCGTACACTTTATGAGAGCGATAAAAAGTAACGATCACCCCAACTTACGTTTTGTCCACTTTTCTCGGTCCAGACGGTGATATTTCGATCGTATTTATTCTTTTTGTTCAACTATTATTGATACTTAAAAGAACTTTAATAAAACTGCATTGTTCATTTTGATGGTATGTCAGTACGAGTACAATTTGTAAACTTTAAAACTGGTACTTTACTGAGAATGGGAAATACTTTTATATTTTTACAGAATTATTTAATTTTTTTTGATGGTCATAACTACTGCGAAAGGACAGACATATCACTAGTATTAATGACATCACTTGTCAGAGTAAATTTACTTTCGTTTGTGTAAAATCATACTCTAAAATGGACAGGGATTTTAAAGAGGCACTTACGAAAGGGTAAGTAGTGATAAATTCGAAATAAAAGCTCTATCTATATACATCTGACTTAATACCAATAATAATTAAATTACAGGACTCTATTGAGTCTTAAATACAAACAAAATAACACAATTTCATTATGTCCTCATTCAACAGAATCTATTGGCAGAAACCATCTACATTAGAAAAAGTATTAGAATACCCATGAGACTATATTGGTTTCTTTAGATGTGAAGATGATGGGGTCAGTGGGGGATGTATACAACTGACTCTTCAGATACAAAAACAACAGTGAAGTTTGTACATAGTTAATAACACAGGCCCACAAAGAAAAAAAGTTGTATGTACTTTTGACGAGACACATATACACACATAATGTATTTTTCGTCCTTGAATGCGAATTTGCAATACAAATAAGTCCTCCCTCAGTATATTTGAAAAAATGATAAAACTATATTTTTAATGTTTGTTATGGTTATTTGAAACTAAAGTAAAAACTAAATAATAATCAATTAGCCTGACTTCATATTTGAATTTCTCATGTCAAAATACATCGAAAATAATTTATATATAAATGATTTTTTTTTCAAAAACTTTAGACCTCTATACGGCGTTGAAAAATGTAAAATTGCATAAAAAGCTGTTATCGCATGTAAAGGTTTAAAGGCGAAGAAAAAAAATCTATACTTTTGATGTGTCTTATTTACTTTTCCTCACCGAATCCAAATTTGCAAGATAAATAAGGCCTCCCGGAGTGTTATTTTTTAAATAAATGCTAAAACACATATTATGTTATTATTATTAAATAAAACCAAAGAATAAACTATCATTCTGACTTCAGATTTCAATTCCTCATGTCAAAATACATCGAAAATCATTGTATTATAAGTATTTTTTCAAACAATTTAGAGCCCAACACTACCTTGAAAAATGCAAAATTGCATGATAAGCTATTACCGCAATTTGAAGGTTGATTAATTTGATTAAACATTTAGATATATATTTCTGAAACATAGAAATTTGAATCAAATTCATCAACCATTAAATGTGGCAGCAGCCTTTCATGCAATTTTACATTTTTCATGGCCGTATGGGGTGTAAAGTTCTTGAAAAAATATATAATGCAATGATTTTCCATGTATTTTGACATGAGGAATTCAAATCTGAAGTCAGAAGGAAAGTTTGTTTCTTGTTTTTGATTCTATTTTCAAAAAAACATAAAAACATTAAACTTTTTTTCATTTATTTCAAAATTGTAGTGTTATTTTGTCTAAAAATTTAAAAAGTTATCTGTTATATAAAAGAACTGTGGAATCCATTGACACCGGCCGTAATATCCTACATACGATGTTTTGTTTTTCCTATTTTATGTTTGCAAGTGAAGTGATTCGTCAATAGTACAACCTAATCTAAATTTATTATTCGTACATATAAAATTTGCTCCGATGAAAAATTTGATTTTTATACATGTGAGAAAGTGTTATCTGTTTTCTTAAGATTAAATATTGAGAGTAGTCAGTGTCCTCGTAGCATCTTCGGAGACATGTACCCGAGAGCCCATGAGAAGCAAATAAATATAATTAGGGAGCCCAGTGTCCAAATTAAAAATATTTGGTGAGCTCTTCTTGGGCCTCTGCCGCTCGCATTACCCGCAACCAACTGCTAATTGGACCGAATAAGGCCCAATGACTATGACCGGCGGCGCATGATCGGTTGATGGATAGCAGACACACAGCTATTGAAACGTTGTGAGATCAACCACTTCAAGACGATGGAAGTCCAAGGAAACTTCGAGGAACGAGTTACATTGTCTACCAACTTCAGGCTAACAGAAGCAAATAAGTTCTTCAATGTTTCTTTAAGTGTACCTTGAATAAATGTACAAACTAAATAGTTCATATGTGTTAAAATTTTGATTGTTATTGGCAAATTTCAATCTTAGGAGATTTAGCCTAGTGTAAGCTCTAATTTAACATTTGTAGGAATGGTTGGATTTTTTGGAAATATCAATAAACTTGATGAAAAAGTCTGTACCTATCTTTCGAAATTTCCAAACGTTTCAGGGTCTAAATGGGACCCCCGCTTTCAACTGAAACTAAGACAAATAATAAGAATAAGGTAAACATTTCGTAACGAATAGAAAATGTACAATTTAAAACGAAACTGTGTAAGAATATGAGCTGAGGTAACTAAGAGAATCTACTGCTACTTCATATACACAGAGAACTACTAAAAAAATCTAGAGACCATATAAAAATAAAGCTATTTTAAACAATTTGATACGTGGCATTTCTAGGTGCAAATTTGTTATGAAAATTCCTCTAAAATGCCTTCAAAGAATGGAGATGTTTCAGAGATCCCATAAAAGTCATAAGGGAAAACTAGGCAAACCCTTATGAACTATTTCCACTGAAGTCTGCAGAAGTTTTCATTTAGCAAAATTTGAAATAGACCCTTGTTGTTTTCGTTTTGTATTGTGTTCTTTTTTGTTTAATATGATGTAATTTTTAAATTGTGTTTTAGGCATGTTCACAAATTTTGCACTTTTCGTATGGTCGCTTCTTTATAACATTTGGTGTTTATTTGTTTGTACATTTAAAAGCCTAGAGGTTCTTAGGTACAAAATTTATTACATTTGCAAGAAAGTTTGTAAACTCAAATTTTTGATTTGTATTATTTGGTTATGTTTTTTTAAAGATTTAGTATATTTCTTGTTTTTATTTTAGTTTTAGTATTGAATATGATACCTACTCTTTTCAGTTCTTTTAGTCTGGATGGCATGGTTGTTGTTGTGATGTGGTTCGGTTTGTTGGGATTATGGATTTCTTGGGGTGGCTTGGTATTAATTTTTAGCGAATGTTTTGTACTTAATTTTGTTTTACTCGTTTTAATAAAATGTTTCGGATACCTGTTCAGACACTGAAATATTTTCGAAATTGGTGTTATTCACAAAAAATACATAAATCTCAAACTAGAGATGCCACACAATTATCATTCAGAAGAAAAGCCGAATTCTGTAAAAGTGTATCTACAATTATAAATGCTAATGCCTGATACTCATCCATAAAATATATCTCAAGTTTGAGTCAAAATAAGCTTTCAAGTTGACATTCCTGTATTTTAATATCGGCGAACCTCTGATGGTTTCTATAGACTATGATTGATTTCATATCGACAGATCAGAACTGAAGATTAACTGTCGACATTCAATCTCAAATGGACACCTTCCCTAAGTCAAAACGAAATGTCAGAGTAGTGCCTGATACTCTATTTCAGAGACTTTCCGTTGAAGTTTAGAAACGGTGCTTGATATTTTTATACTCAAATAAAAATAAGTTAGATAATGGATTTTAAAATATTTAAAAAAATATATTTCGTAGATTCATTTTTAAAAATGTCGAATTCTTTTAGAATTAGCCCGGCTTAAGTTTCCAGCTGGATATTTCAACAATAGAAAAACGGTACCAAGACAAGTGCAGCTCATGTATTCTGGAAGATTGTTCTTGGTCCTTGTTATGAAATGTCCCTGGAGCAAAATACTATTATATGATAATATCAATATTTGTAAGTCACTGATTACAAATAACCTTACTTTTGATCATAAACACTGTACTTCTAGCTCAATTTAGAAATCTTATAGCAATAAAAGTATTCGCATCTGAAATATTCTAATATCAATTATTTTATGCTAAAACCCTTATTCTTATTCCTGACATAATAGATTGGAGTTTTCACAGTACATACGAAAAATTTTTCTTGGCTAGTGAATTGATGAAAATAAAATTGTGATTTGCTATTGTTAGGTAATCTCATTAGATAGATTTTAAATACATTATGTAAAAATAATGAACACATGTTTATGTATTATTAGTCATAAATTCCGTGCATAATAAAATCGCTTTGGATAGCATACCGTAGTAGAAGTCTAACAGCTATTGAAGAATTATTAATATCCCATTAACTATACAGGCGTTTTGATTCAGCTGTTAATTCGCTATTCAGCCAATTAGTTTCGCTTTCACTTTCACGGATCTTGTAGTGCTAACTAATGTTAATGCACAGGTATTGAATATTCTGATAGATAATTAAAAGCATGAAATCATTTTTAAAATCAGTGAATATATGTCGTCTGATAGATGTTAAATCAAAAGTCTAGAACAAAAGTATTTGCGTGATGAATATATGTATACACACCGAAGAAGACCGAAGAAGAAGAGGAAGTAAAACTTTATTTATAAAGCATTAGCTATTATATAGGATATTTCACTGTAGAACAAAGTTCAAGAAATGAACATTAACTCCTTTATCTACTGTATTCTGAAAACAATGCAGCAGACCTGATTTATCATAAAAACATAGATCTCACTATATAAAAGATGTGAATTAAGGTCATTCATTATGTTCTTAAAATCATTGTATAAAAAATGCTTCGTGCATTATCATATAGCACAAATTAAAAACCGGAAAATTTAAAACAAACAAGGTAACGTAAAAACAAGGAACTGTAACAACAGCAATTTCAAAGATAACGAAGGAAAGAGTATCAATAAATAAAAACGTATACAACTAAAAATTTAAAACAACTTTGAGAATGAAAATGCTTCTACCTAGGAAATTTGGAATTATAGAATAGAATAGGTATTTCATTATTCTCTCAAGAAAGCTTTGAATACGCTGAATATCTTGTACATGTAGCTTAATAAACTTGCACGATTGCACTTCATGTATACTTATGGTAAACGTCTAACAAAATTAATTCGTTTAGTTTTCACCTAAAATGTTCAGCTATAAATGTCTGGTTAACGTTATGTTTATTTAATTGTTTATTGTATTTCTTTCGCATTTCAGCATTTTACTGAAACATTTGCCATTCTACTACTAGTTGACCCATCCCGGCTTCGCACGAGCTAGACAAATCGGGGTATTTGACGTATTTATCTTGAATATTTTTGTTATTTTGGTAGTTTTCACATCCTGTACATTTTTCGATTTTATTGTGAAAACATTGTCAACATCATCATCATCATCAGCATAATTTTTTGACGTTATTTACATTTTCCACGTTTTTGACATTTTGACATTTTTTACGTTTTGACTTTTTTGACACTTTTGACTATTATGACATTTTGACTGTTAATTAACATTTACAAGGACGTTGATATTTTTAGTTATTTCTGTTCGTTTTTGCAATTTTGAAGTCGTACATTTTAAATTCTTTAGATTTTCTCATTTTAGGTTATTAACAGAATAATTTTGATATTTTTTTATTTTTGTGATTATTGATGTATTTACTATTCTTAACATTTCGAGGTTTATATATTTTTTAAATTTTTGGAAATTCTTTTTGTTTTTTATTTATATATCTATGCCATTTAACATTTTTCATTATTTCAAGCAATTTCTATTTTTTTGAGATTTCACTTGCGATCAATCAAATAGTTAACATTTTCCAGTCCCCACCCCCTCAATAAATTCAGTATGGGCATAATGACGAGTTATTTTTATATTTAGTTAAAGAAAATAATTATAGTTTAAAAAAACTAAAAAATACGCTTTAGTAGCAAACCGAACTAAATATAATATAAAATAATTTTTAATTATGGACAGTTTATATTTCGGCAGTAGAAAGTAGTGGGGGAAAGCGTGGGGTGCTTGAAATATTAAATTTTACAATTGTTCTATTGGCAACTATTTATAAGAGGAGAGTTATGCAAATATAGTAAATTGCACCCCACGCTTTTTACTTTCTACTGCTGAAATATAAACTGTTCATATCTAAAAATTATTTTATATTATGTTTAGTTCGGTTTACTACTAAAGCGTATTTTTTAGTTTTTTTGAACTATAATTATTTTCTAAGTTTTTAGTCTCATAACGATGTATTTATAATTAAAAGTTTACTTCATGTTGGCTAACCTTTCCTTTTCATTGCAGTTCTACTACTGCTCACTAGATGGCGGTAGTTAATAGACGAATTTGTATTTAGTCAAGAACAGTGACAAAAAGACAACAGTGACAAAACAAACGGGAAAATTCAACTTAAAGAATTGTATTGTCATCGGTCCTTGACACGTGTGTCAATTTTCAACTTAATTGGACTTCTTTAAGTTGGTGAAAATTACGTTGAAAGTTTCCGTTACATAGATAGATACATACATACATACACATCGACTTAATAAAAGCGTATATTTATCAATCCTCACTTAATGAATGAATGAAGAGATTCGTTCTTGACAGTTCAGGAACAGAGCGTGTATACTAGTTTTCAGACCGTCATTATTTGTTGTCTCCTAAAAATTAATGAAAATCATCCCTCGCATTTGCAATGTGTCAGATAAAATCCCCATTATCTGAAATAATTAATTTCCAGAGATGTAGTGAACTTTTTTCAAAAAATAACCTTATTTCCCCCTATTGGAGAAGCTAATTTTCACAGAACGACAAAAAGTGACCCCCCATCTACCTCGTTCAATATCTCAGTTTTCGCAAAATTACTAATCAGGTATAACTTCACATAAAGAAAGGAATCAACCTCTTTATTCTCATGACTGTATTACTTTAGGTTCCCGAACAATATATTTTTTTCAAAACATATTTACGCACCTGTCCCCCATGAGACAATAGAGTTTTTGTAAAATGACAAAAATTGTTTTCAATTATTTTGGAAGAAGAGTATATTACTTTTTATTTCTAAGATACTAATTTTAAGTAAAAACAATAGACACCGCTTTGTCCCTTAATCCCGTAACATTTTATCCAAATAAAATATAAGGTGCATTTTGTAGCTTTCTATTAGTGAACGAATTTTTAAAATCGCTTCTGTACTTCCTGAGTATATCCCCTACAAAAAAAAATTACTAGTTTATATATTAATATAGGTATATATATCGTTTATGAGATTTTGAATTAGTAAAAATTCCCCCTTCCAGCATTTGGATTATTTATTTTTAGCGGTTGTTACTGAAATTGTTCTAAAATGATTTTTGTAGGAATTCATTTTTGAATGACAGATGGGAGCTTTTTTAGCAAAGAAAGTTGGTATTGCTGATTTTGTCCGTTTTTGTTCAGTTTACAAGTTTTCGTAGAACAGCATAGACACAATGAGTTGAATATTCGATGTCAAAGTTTGAGGTTAAGTGAAGTAAAAGGGATGAACCAGCTTAAATGCCAACCGTATCTGCAGGTAACTGGTCAACTAAAAATGAAGAGTCTCATCTCCTATATCGTTCAGCCAGGGTGGAAAAAAATTGCCAATATCACGTCTAATCATACATTCATTATCGTAGGTTCCACTTATACGGAAACATATCACTGTCAAGAGTTTGGTTTCGTTTTTGGTTTAGTTATCTTTACCTCTGTTTCATATAAGAGTTGCTAGTTTAAGTCCTGCTCAAGTTCTGGAATTGCTCCGAGTTCACTCCTTAGACCAAAACTTGTACTTTTCAAGTATTTCGGTGTCGATTTAGAGTTGACTAGACCCGTTGAATATTATCGGAAGTCTTATATGCAAGTTTTATATTGATTTATATATTTGATTCAGTTGTGGAAAATATTTTATGTATGTACTTTATGGTAGGCTTCTATCTAACCCAGTACTTATTACTTTTTATTACCATGAATGGACTATACTCCCTCAAATTCCCGCTAGCTTGTTCTACTAATGTTTCCTTTTCGACTTGTTTTTCGCCCTTTCTCACCAACAGTCTTAAAATCATCTTTTGCCTGGCATTTATACAATGAACCTCATCCATCTAGTCCTTTGCACTCTAACCTCCTTAGCAATTTAGTGTTTTGTTTAGCACTTTCAGTTTACTACCCAGCTTCTTTGTCATTGTGACCACCCGGCTTGATAGGAGAGGCTTGACACCAGTGATGGTAGATTTAACAAATTAGACACTAAAAAGGCATAGAATTCAGATGATGTTGAGGATTTGAGGCCTTTAGGCCCCCCTTGGATCCGTAATGAATAGATCAATGCATTTGGATCTGCAAATTCATTTTAAACTTTTTTACTAGACTCATTTATTTTTTATAGAATTTTTAGGATTCATTATATCTTATATTCGGAAACTAGTATACAATCACTCAGGATTTCCCCATCTTTCACATCAATTTTCTCCGAAACTACTATCGAGAGAAGGTTGAAATTTGGTATCTGTGTCTACTTTGGTGATCCGATCAGGGCAAATTGAAAATGACGAAAATTTTTATTTTAGGGGTACTTCTGGAGGGAAATATAAAAAATCGGCCATTCCCCGTCTTATCTAAAAAAATATTGAACTTAAAATTTTGAAAAAATAGGGAATATAGAATGTTGCTCAAACTTTACAGGAAAAATTACTAGAAACCCCTAATTTTAATTTTAGAGGGCAAATTATAAAATAAAATAAAAAATTAAAAATTACAATTTTTTCAAATGGGTCATATAATACGTCAAATAAAAGGGTACATTCAGAGGAACATAAATATATTTTTTAAATATAGTAGTGGAAAAAATTAAAGGATCAAAAAATAATTCCAAATTTTTTGACGTTTTTCAATTAGCTGTATTTCCCTTGAAAATGGTCGCCCTGGAGTTAAAAAAAAGGATTTTAAAGCTTGAAGTTTCTAGTTTTGAGATCTTATGAGAAAAAAAAATTTCAAGCAACGTGTACCGCTCAATCCTAACGAATACCATAACAAAAAAAATTTCAATTTTTTTTGGTTTTCTTTTTTGGTGTACGAACTTGATTTTTTTTCTTTTCAATCAACCACTACATGGATAGAATAATTTGTTCATTCAGCTTTAAATTTCTGTTTTGCAAAGTTCAATACGACCACTTCTCGCTGAGATATCGAACTTTGAGTAAAAAAGGGTCTTTTTGACTTTAACCATCAATACCTCAGCAACCCCCGATCGCACATGAAAATTAAGTAAGGTGTTGTAATCTTGAATAAATTTCCCACAGAAATCAGCTACGGTTTTTTGAAAGTTTCTATTTTTTTTATTCTTTACATTAATTTGAAAAATCTAGGTAAAAAGCACGTTTGATGGCTTTTGGGATCACCAGCCGCTAAATTGAAAATATCGAGAAAACCAGTAATGTTAAGTGTGCCTTTTACAGTTCAATATGCCAACAAAAACCCCATAATGTTTCGTATAAATCCATCGAGCCGTTTTTTTGTTTCCTTCGATCGAATTTTTGAATACCTTGAAAAGTTGATTTTGATTTTAAATGATCATAACTTTAACAAAATGCAAAAAACTATATTTTTTCTGTTTCTTATACAATATAATTCATAAATCTGTTTAAGATTGTAGGAAAACAAAAGAGAAATTGAAAAAAAAAAAATTTTGGAAAATTTGGAATTTTTTTTTTTAACAAATTAGTATTCTTTTTTTAATGACCCAAAGCGTACCCCGTGAAGGTTGCCCGATCGGATTTACGCTTCTTTTGTGTGCGTTTGTGTATTTGAGTGTTTGTGTGTATATGTATGTATGTTCGTCTGCCCGTTCGTCAGGTATATTAATAACGGGTATTGCCACCCCTGTTCTCAATAACGGCTGCTAAGCATTCAGTCATATTGATGCAGCGGGCAATCTGAGGTTGAGGGATGGTGTTCCAAATTTGCAGGAGTGCACGCTCTAATGTGGCCAAGTTCTGCACATTTGGATACGCACTGCGCAAACGACGACCCATTATGTCCCAAACATGCTCGATGGGATTGAGGTCTGGACTCATTGGTGGATGCCGCAGCAAGGTGATGTCATGGCGTTCCAAAAAGCGTCTGGTGATGATGGCTGTTTGTGGACGTGCGTTATCTTGCATTAGAATAAACTCCCTCTGACGTTGCCGTCTACGCAGTACAATTGGTCTCAAAATTTGGTTAATATAGCGCTGAGCTGTTAGGTTATCGCGCATAATCACCAGAGGTGTTCTCCAATCTCGCGAAACGCCGCCCCAGACCATGACTGACCCACCACCATAGGCGACAGTCGGACGAACAAAGTCCTGGCGAAAACGTTCACCACGACGGCGCCAAACAAGCGGACGTCGGTCGCTTCCATATAAGTTGAACCTGGATTCGTCAGTGAATAAAACATTTCTCCATTGTCTCAATGTCCAAGCCCGATGTGCGTTGGCATACGCTAAACGTTCTCGGCGATGTCTCGCTGTCAACATGGGTACACGATTAGAATGTCGTGCATTTAACCCATTTTCGCGAAGACGGTTGATGACTGTACGGGAAGAAATGTTTCGTACTTGGTGTCGCTGTTGTACCCAATTTGCAAAATTTCTTGCCACAATGTTCGCACTGATGAAAGGCTCACGTCGAACGTGTCGGACAACTGCTCGATCATCTCGAGCAGTCGTGACACGATGGCGTCCTTGTCCAGTACGACGAATGTATTGGTTCGTCTCCCGGTATCGTGCATACGTTCGAGATACGACGGATTGACTAACACCCATCCGGATGGCAACATCACGTTGACTGCAACCTTCTTCGAGCAGAGTAATCAAACGAGCAACCTCTAGCTCTGATAAATACCTTCTAATCATGATCGGAAAGCAACTTGTTTTTTTTTTGCAAATTTATGAAATTTTTTGCAACGCAGAAGGAGTGGTTTTGAAAAAACCTGTTTTTTAGCGTTTTAAGAGTTCACGAAAACTAAAGATAATAAATTTCTGAAAAGCGTCTAGATCGAGTTCAAAATTCTATTGGGTATATCAACTTTGTTTGAAATTTAATTAAAATTTTAATTCAGTCGAAGTTTAAAAATCAAGAAAATCAATGGAATGCAATAACAGAATCGTGTTATAAATTTTTTGAAGTCATTAAAAAAATTTCAAATTTCTTCAATTTTTTTATTTTTTTTTGGGTTATTAAAAAAGAATACAAATTTGTTAATTTTTTTTTTAAATTTTTCAAAAATTTTTTTTCCAATTTCTCTTTTGTTTTCCCATAATCTTACACAGATTTATAAATGATAATGTATAAGAAACAGAAAAAATATAGTTTTTTGCATTTTGCTAAAGTTATGATCATTTAAAATCAAAATCATCAACTTTTCAAGGTGTTCAAAAATTCGATCGAAGAAAACAAAAAAACAGCTCGATGGATTTAAACGAAACTTTGAACGGTTTTTGTTGGCATATTGAACTGTAAAAGGCACACTTAACATTACTGGTTTTCTTGATATTTCCAATTTAGTGCCTGATGATCCCAAAAGCCAACAAAAGTGCTTATTTTCTTGATTTTTCAAATTAATGTAAAAAATAAACAAAAAAAATTTTCAAAAAACCGTTGCTGATTTTTATGGAGTGTTTGTTCAAGATTTCAGAACCTTTCATACTCTTCTTGTGCGATCAACGGTTGCTGAGATATTGATGGTTAAACACAAAAAGATCCTTTTCCATTAAATGTTCGATATCTTAGCGACAACTGGTCGTATTGAACTTTTCAAAAAAACAATTTAAAGCTGAATAAACAACTTATCCGATAAATAGAGCGATTTATTTCGAAAAAATTTTACATGTTCATAGACCAAGAAAGAACATAGAAAAAATTTTGAAAAAAAATTCTTATGGTATTCGTTAGGATTGAGCGATACACGTTTGCTTGAAAAAAAATTTCATCATCAGGTCTGAAAACCAGAAACTTCAAGCTTTAAAATACTTTTTTTTAAAGTCCGGTACGACCATTTTCAGGCGAAAACCAGACATTTGAATAACGTCAAAAAATTTGAAATTATTTTTTGATCCTTTAATTTTTTCCACTAGTGTATTTTAAAACTAATTAGTTTAAAAGATATTAAAAAATATATACAAAAACTTATCTATCATCTCCGAAACTATAACACGTAAAATGTTGAAAAAAATAGATATATAGGGCCTTATCTGAGCTTGACCGCAAAAATAAGAAGAAACCCATAATATTAATTTTAGGAGCCAAATTGCAAAATTAAAATGTGTGTTAAGCTAGCAGAGCCATTTCATAACGCCCAAATGGGACCTACTCCAGAATTTATTGCTAATTTATTGCTAATTTATTACGCAAAAATTAAATTTATTGCTCCCACCCCTCCCGAGAATCAGTGGCTATGCTAACTTTAGACTAAAGTTAGCATAGCCATATTCTATATCTCCGGAACGAACAGCGCTACCGAGGTGATGTTGGTGGCGTATTTTATTGCTAATTAATTGCTATCGAATGGCACTAGAGCAAATAACCAAAAAATACCCTTTCATCCCCTACTGAATTTCTCACCCCCGACAATTACGAAAAAATTTTATTTCAATATTTTGTGTTGTTTAAAATCAGTAGACTTTTAATTGCTAATTAATTGCTGAAGTTTTACCATCATTACGATTTCATTCCTCCAACCCCTTCCGAGAAACTGTGGAGACGTCAACTTTAGAATAAAGTTAGCATAGCCACATCTATATCTCCGGAACGAACAGTGTTACCGGGGTGATCTTGGAGGCCTATTTTATTGCTAATTAATTGCTATCGAATAGTACCAGGGCGAATACCCAAAACCTACCCCTTCATCCCCTACTCAAGTTTTCACCCCCTGACAAGTAACAACAATATTTATTTCAATATATTTTGTTATTAAAATCAGTAGACTTTTAATTGTTAATTAATTGCTAAAGGTCTACCTTCGTTACGATTTATTGGTCCAACCCCTTGAGAGCCAACTTTAGACTAAAGTTAGCATAGCCACATCTATATCTCCGGAACGAACAGTGCTCCCGGGTTGATCTTGGGGCGTATTTTATTGCTAATTAATTGCTATCGAATGGCATCAGTGCAAATATCCAAAAACTACCCCTTCATCTCCAACTGAATTTCTCACCCCTGACAAAAAACAAAAATTTTATTTCAATGTTTGTCGTTGTTAACTTCAGTAGACTTTTATTTGCTAATTAATTGCTGAAGCTCTTCTTTCGTTACGATTTTTTTTCTGAGATACTGTGGTTATGCCAACTTTAGACTAAATTTAGCATAGCCATATCTATATATCCGGAACAAATTACGTTATCGGTATGGTCTTGGGGGCGTATTTTATTGCTAATTAATTGCTATTGAATGGCACTAGAGCAAATACCCAGAAACTACCCCTTCATCCCCTACTCAATTTATTACCCCCTGATAATTAACAACAATATTTATTTCAATGTTTTTCTTTGTTAAAATCAGTAGAGTTTTAATTGCTAATTAATTGCTAAAGTTCTACCCTTGTTACGAGTTCATTCGTTCAACCCCTTCCATGAAACTGGCTATGCCAACTTTAGACTAAAGTGAACATAGCTATATCTATTGGGGTGATCTTGGAGGCGTATTTTATTGCTAATTAATTGCTATTGACTGGCACCAGAACAGTAACTCAGTAACTCTACCCCTTCATTCCCTACTCAATTTCTCACCCCCTGACAATTACCAAAAATATTTATTTTGAATGTTTTCCTTGTGAATATGTGTAGACTTTTAATTGCTAACTAATTGCTGAAGGTCTACCTTTGTTACGATTGTTGTTTGTTACGTCATACTTGTATTTTTCGATGACATTTGTATGGTTTGCGACCTGGTCTCAAAAATATTATATGTCCAACGTATTATTCAAGGACATTTGTATGTTTTGGGGGACAGGACTCAAAAAAAACATTATACATGTACAGATTCAAATAGCTTTGATTCTAGACTGGAAAACCACTTCATCCGTTGCAGTTTAAAGCAATTTAAGTATTATTCTAAACAAAGGTTCTGATATGAACATAACAACAGGTCTTAATACAGTTCTGACCTTGATTATTAAGAAATTGATGAGGAAAACATAAACTAATTAAAGGACCCATCTTTCAACCTTACTCATGAAGTTATTACTGCATTAAACGGTATGTAAACGAAAACTGGGAATAATGTTTAACGAAAACTTTGAAACAAATACAAGTTATTATTTGAGGACATTTATGTATCCAAAGTATCATATGAGGACTGTTACTATCTCATCTCAAATCAACATGAATACTAAGCATACCATCATTAGCTCGCGTTTAAATGAATTCTGCTAGGTAGGACTATATGAAATGAGATTTTATACTTAAAAGGTTGATAAATATACTCTTAACATTTGTCGGTGAATGAGTAGTAAAACATCATTAGTAGAAGTATTGAGATGCAAGATATAGTAAAGAAGTAAAAAAGAACAATTAATTTAAACATGTAAAGTATATTTTCAATAATGAAAAAACATCCGACATGCTATTAGGAAAGAATGAAAATAATTAAACTTGAGCTGGAACCTGCGGTTTTACAGACCTTCAACAGAAGCAACTATCGACACTGTATGATATATTTTTCAAGCACATAAATTATTCACTGTAATATCAAACAAAGAAGTACAGATTAATTAAGAAATGTATCATTCATTTAAAATTGTTAATATTGGAACCCATGAGAGAAATTGAATGGAATTAATGTTAATTATAAAATAGTCTCAACTAGTTTAATACACTTTTTAAAGAGAAAATTTCGAATATTTATTGTTTATGAACAATCTTTTGTTATTGTGAATTAATTACCTTTATCCTATTTTAATAATATGCAAGTTCAGTTCGGCAACGCTGTTCGTTCGGGGAAACCGAAGAATGGCTTGAATGTTATTGTTTTGCAGGGAGTGGATAGTTTTTTGGGTGCAAGGTCCACTAAATTCACCGAATCGGACTCGGAAGTTTCGTTTTAAATACTAAAGAAATTGAAATTGAACACTTGTGAACAATTTAGTAAATACGTATTTTGATTATCAAATTTTGTTTTCTTCGGCATAGAGTCTGTGAATGTCAGTTATAAAGAATTAATATCAATGTAACTATGATTACTTTTATGTTTTTTTGGGCAATAACACCACAATCGAAATAAAACGACGTATATTGAAGGAAAACCAAACGTTTCAAAGAATAGTCTATTCTTAAATAAGGTAAAAAAATATGTGGATAATATAAAAAAATAGAAATTAGAGGGAGAGGGAGAGATAAGAATTCGCTAACATAATCAATAGAATTGTACCGTAAATCAGATAAAATAGAATGTATGTCAGAAAATAGTTATTAATTTCACACTGTTTCTAAACGGTTTTTGTTTTAAGCCAATTGAAGTCGGTTCTTTTTTAAATATAAATTGTAAAACTTTATACGGTGCTATATATGCAGATTGGGGCACTTAAACATTTTAAGACAAGACTACCTTTGTACTTAGTAATGTTTAAGAATGTATAATTGAGTGAGATTAGTTCATAGAAAGTGTTTTTCTACTGTTTGTTTTAGTTATGATGAACATCAACAATTAGTTATTTAAATGCCAATTAAATAATGACATCTAGAAACGTTGTATTTTATTTTGATTTGAAGCAGTCTGGGATATAGTTGTGAAAATACAAGAAAATGCTTGAATGTGAATTTTTTAAACTATGAATATTATCTTAGCTATCCTCAACAATTGAAAACTACTCAACGTATAGGTATTTGGTCAATATATGGTTAGCATATACCTAAGTAAAGAGACAAGATTTCGAAATTTGATTGTTTATTTATAATAAATAGTACAAATATCAGATGCTAATCATACTGAACAAACGGAGACAACTCATATTAATTTTTTTGTTAATTTTTGGCTCTACTTGAATATGTTAGGAGATAGAAGGTCTACTTCACCACAACTAATACGAACCATCATGTGTCGTGGAGTTTAATAGTTCAATAAGCGGTATTAAAAAATGTCACCAAATTACGGTATAATTTAAATTGACTATCGGCCTGAATATAGAAAATTTCCACAACTTTTAAAGAATATGTTGAATAATCAATATTCACTCAAAAATTACAGTTAATAACATCCTAACAAGTCAGATATTTGATCGAATTGTTTCAGTGAAAATGTTTGTATTTTAGTAAAAAACCTTAACTAAAAATTCCCAAATCCAAAGATTAAGTTACTAAACTGAATTCTACATAAACTTTATCAAAAATCAGATGTTGAAACAGATAATTAAATCAAATTCCTTCAATAAAAAAAAACTAACTAACTGTAAGATTTTTTCTATACCAAACTATATTACTCTATTTGTTGAAATCAATTATTAATTTAAAGAAACAGTTAAAAATATGACATTGTTTTTTACGTGTATGATTAAAGTAGAATACTTATCGAGAATTGAAAACTAACTTCGTTTTATTTTGAGACACACTCTATCTCATTTCAGTAGAGCTTAGATTTTGCCTTAAATGCGTTTTTGATATCTTTCGGGCTTCAGCAAGACAACAAAATAAGAAATGAGCAAATCAATTAAAACCTTTAACTTCAATTACTTAATTTCAAAAAATCCTTACTTATATTATTCAGTATGTGTATATTTAACATGAATATTTCTTCTATTACAATACAGATCAATCACGATTAATATCATGTTCGATTGTTCTTGTAAAATTTTAATAATACTGAAAATAATTTAACATAATATGCACGCCTTTGTTGACGTACTGCTGAACTTAATATATTTAAGGATAAAATACTACCACTATTCATGTTTCTATGAATATTTTTATGCACCATCTGCCGACGGAAGAACTGCCTCAAATAATCCTTCTAAGAAAAGTTGGTAAATAAATACTCAAATTACAGCATTATCATCAATAGTCTTTCCTATATATTTTCGTTTTTAAAATACTTTCAGATTTTATTTTTAATTCTTCATAAATTGGAAAGTGTTTTACATATTTTCAGATCAGAAAATAGACTGTCCCAAATACCTTACATAAAACAATTTATTGAAAGTTAACTACAATTGTCGGAAAATACAACATGCATAATAAGGTGAATAATGATAATAAGGTGTATAATGACTCAGTTAGTTAACTTTTAAGTTGAATCCACCTGTATATCGATAATTTTGACCTATTATTCGGAGAGACACTTAATATTTTTTCGCAGTAATGTAAATTCCCAATATTAGATCGAGTCTTTTACAAGGTTGTCAAACGTTCTGATTTGTACCGGTATATTAAAGATAAGTGATTTAAATGTTTTAAACTTTATCTTAATAGTATATTTTTAAATAACGTTAAATAAATGATGTTTTGGTGTGTCTTAGCACTGCCGAAATTATAATAAAGTTTTTATTTCTTATAGGTATCTTCCTACATTGCGTAGTATTGTTTGGTACCTATATTATGTTACTTACATGGAGTAACCAATAGCATCATTCGTATACTTTGTGCAGTTTCTTTTGAAATAGCATTTTGTTAGATGTATGTAGGCCATTTGTATAGGAAATTTAAAAGCCAGGCTTCGTAGTATCTAAATGAAATTTTTTGAAATAAACTGACTAAAAATAAATAAGAATGGCACAAATTCTAAATTCAATCTTGAATATCGATTATAACAACAACATTCCAATTGCAGTAAGGCTAGAGGAAAAATTACCATAAACGGGATTCCGAAAAAATAAGTAGGGTAATGTATAATTTGAGAACATTCATGGATACGTATTACTCGACAACTATCCTATAATTATATCTATAATTAATAAGTATAATTTTATTTTCCTAATCATATACAGTCTACTGATTTTAATAACGAAGAACATTGAAATAAATATTTTGGTTACTTGTCAGAGGGTGGGTTGTTGGTCTGGTGCCATTCGATAGCAATTAATTAGCAATAAAATACGCCCCCAAGACCATACCGATAACGAACTTCGTTCCAGAGATATGGACATGGCTATGCTAACTTTAGTCTAAAGATGGCATAGCCACAATTTGTCGCAAGGGGTTGGAGCAATAAAATCCTAAGGAAGGTAGGCCTTCAGCAATTAATTAACAATTAAAAGTCTGTTGATTTTAATATCGAAAAACATTGAATTAAGTATTTTTGTTACTTGTCAGGGGGTGAGAAATTGAGTAGGGGATGAAGGGGTAGCTTTGGGTTTTTGGTCTGGTGCCATTCGATAGTAATTAATTAGCAATAAAATACGCCCCCAAGACGATACCGATAACGACATATGTTCCGTAGATATAGATATGGCTATGCTAAATTTAGTCTAAAGTTGGCATAATCACAGTATCTCAGAAAAAAAATCGTAACGAAAGAAGAGCTTCAGCAATTAATTAGCAAATAAAAGTCTACTGAAGTTAACAACGAAAAACATTGAAATACAATTTTTGTTTTTTGTCAGGGGGTGAGAAATTCAGTCGGAGATGAAGGGGTAGTTTTTGGATATTTGCACTGATGCCATTCGATAGCAATTAATTAGCAATAAAATACGCCCCCAATATCAACCCGGGAGCACTGTTCGTTCCGGCGATATAGATGTGGCTATGCTAACTTTAGTCTAAAGTTGGCGTGTCCTCAGTTTCTTGGAAGGGGTTGGAGGAATGAAATCGTAATGAGGGTAAAACTTCAGCAATTAAAAGTCTACTGATTTTATACAACACAAAATATTGAAATAAAATTTTTTCTTTATTGTCGGGGGGTGAGAAATTCAGTAGGGGATGAAGGGGTATTTTTTGGTTATTTGCTCTAGTGCCATTTGACAGCAATTAATTAGCAATAAAATACGCCACCAAGATCACCTCGGTAGCGCTGTTTGTTCCGGAGATATAGAATATGGCTATGCTAACTTTAGTCTAAAGTTGGCTCTCAAGGGGTTGGACCAATAAATCGTAACGAAGGTAGACCTTTAGCAATTAATTAACAATTAAAAGTCTACTGATTTTAATAACAAAATATATTGAAATAAATATTGTTGTTACTTGTGAGGGGGTGAAAACTTAGTAGGGGATGAAGGGGTAGGTTTTGGGTATTCGCCCTGGTACTATTCGATAGCAATTAATTAGCAATAAAATACGCCTCCAAGATCACCCCGGTAACACTGTTCGTTCCGGAGATATAGATGTGGCTATGCTAACTTTATTCTAAAGTTGGCGTCTCCACAGTTTCTCGGAAGGGGTTGGAGGAATGAAATCGTAATGATGGTAAAACTTCAGCAATTAATTAGCAATTAAAAGTCTACTGATTTTAAACAACACAAAATATTGAAATAAAATTTTTTCGTAATTGTCGGGGGTGAGAAATTCAGTAGGGGATGAAAGGGTATTTTTTGGTTATTTGCTCTAGTGCCATTCGATAGCAATTAATTAGCAATAAAATACGCCACCAACATCACCTCGGTAGCGCTGTTCGTTCCGGAGATATAGAATATGGCTATGCTAACTTTAGTCTAAAGTTAGCATAGCCACTGTTTCTCGGGAGGGGTGGGAGCAATAAATTTAATTTTTGTGTAATAAATTAGCAATAAATTAGCAATAAATTCTGGAGTAGGTCCCATTTGGGCGTTATGAAATGGCTCTGCTAGCTTAACACACATAAAATTAAATGGAAAATATAAAACGAAAATTCTTTCTAACGCATCAAGTAATATATCAAATCAAAGGGCTCATAAAAAAATATTTTCTTCATATTTTCAAATAAATTATTTAACAGATATTAACGAGTATATATAAAAAAATAACGATCCCCCCCTTATCACCGAAAATATTAAACGTAAAATTTTGAAGAAAATTAGAGATATACGTCTTACATGAACTTTAAAGAATGAATAAGATAAACCCCTAATATTATTTTTGGGGGACAAACTGCAGAATTAAATAGAAAGTATAAAATTAAAATTGTTTCTAAGGCATCGAGTAATATATTGAATTAAAGGGCTTATTTTGCTGACTATAAATATAAACTACACCTAAAAGTTTGAAGAGATTAGGCGTATATGGCCTCATTTGAACTTTGCAGGAAAAGTAAGTACAAAACCCAAATATTAATTTTGGGGAGCAAAGTATAGGAATAAATGGAAAATAATATATTTTTTTCAAAAGCATCATGTAATATATTGATTCAAAGGGCTCAATTATGAGAAATACAAATATTTTTTTTTCACATTTTAAAAATGATTTATTTAAAAAATGTTAACAAAAATATAAAAAATCGACTTATTCCCACTTCATCTCAGAAATCAGGACTGCAAATATATTTTTCCATTATTTATAATAATTTGTTAAAAAGTTATTACAAAATTTACAAAATTCAACCCATTAAGAAAAGTAAAATACAAATTCTAACAGTAATTAATAAACTTAAATAAAAAAAATGTTTCTTGAATTCCAATCCTAACGTAATCTATCAAATTAAAGGAATCATTTTAAAAATACAAATATAATATTCTATTTGTATTTTGAAAATAATTTGTTTATTAGATTTACCAATTTATTATTTAAAATTTGACCCATTCTCCCTTTTTATTCCAAACTATTGATCCTAAAGGTCAGACAAAAGAGTAAGTAAGGCTTCACTGAATGTTTTTGGGTAAAATAAAGCGAAAATCTTAGTTTTGGGAGCCAAATTAGAAAATTAAAGAAATATTTTTATAAAAATCAAGTGAACGATGTAAGAGATAAAATAAAAAGGCTCTGTGTGAGAAATAAAAATTGATATCTATAATATTATAAAATTGTAAGTTTGTCTGTTTGTTTGTTTGTTTGTTTGTTTGTTTGTTTGTTTGTTTGTTTGTTTGTTCGGGCATCACATAAGAACTACTCAACTGATTTTGCTGAATCTTTTTTTGTTGCGAAGCCAATAGTTTAACTTAAAATCTGGTAGATATTTTATCTCCCTAAACTGACAGGAGCGGTGGATATAGGGAAAAAACTTCTAGCTAGTTGGATAATACAATTACTCTATTGGTTCCACCGCAAGCACCAAATATTAGATACTTGAATCAGTTTAGCTTTTATTCAAAATTCAGAATGTGCAAATGTACCATGTTTCGATTTAACAAAAAAATCAACTGATATAACAAGCATAATTTTACAGGGTGTTCTGTATATAGGAAACTTAGAGTGGAGTAGAATTACATGAATTTAAGAAATCTAAAAAAAGTTATATTTGGTGCCCTATAAGCAGCTGGATATATACAATTTGGTGGAAGAGGGAGTGGTATAAGTTATACGGGGTGGTCCAAAAAAGTAATATTGAGTGGGCCATAAACAGTTCTATATACCAAGTAGTTGAAAAACTAGAATATTTATACAGTAAATAAAAAATCTTTAAAAATGCGTTAGGTAAGCAGTTAGGATCTTTGAATTATGTTCATAAGATATAGTTATGAAATGGGTTGAAGCAATGTTAGAAGCAGTTGTTTATACAGGGTGTTCGAAAAATAAGATGGAGTGGAATTATAGTTTATGTGGTTAAAAACTTGTTTTAAATCCACAAGTAGTTGGATATATAGGATGGTTGAAATATGTATCGGAGTTTAATTACAGCTATACAGGTGGGTTTAAAAAATGTATGTTATGATCTATAAGCTGTTCCATTTACCGGATGGTTGAAATATAGGGTGGGGTAGGGTTCTAAGGATACAGGATCGTACAAAATGTTATATTTTGTGGCAAATAAGTAGTTACATATAAAAGGTTGTTAAAATATAGGGTGGTGTACAGTTATAATTATACAAGGTGGGTAAAAAATGTTGTTATATAGCCGTTGCATATATGGAGTACCTGAAATATAGTGCGCAGTAAAGTTATAGTGTCATTCAAACAAGATTAGAAAAAGTTGTAAATGAAGGCTGATTTAAATGAAGTGTGGAGAGAAATTATACTTTAATATATCTTGAAAAAATATGAGGAAAAAATGTGAAATAGCGTAGTTCATAATAAGTTGCAAAGATAGCATAGTTGAAATGTAGGGTGAAGAATTGTTATGACAGTTATTTCAAAAATGTTATATTGGTTGACCAGTAAGCAGTAGCGTATACAGGGTAGTTGTAATACATACAAGATGATACAAAAATATGTTGAGCAAAGTTGTTATATTCGGTGCCCAAATTGCAGTTGCGGTTTTGGCGAAATATATTTGTCATTCACGGATTGACAGTTATACAGGGTGGTAGAAACAATTTTATACTGGGTGGCCGATAAGCAGTTACAAATACAAGGTGGTTGAAATAGCGGGTGGAGTAGATTTATAGTCAAACAGGATGGATATATTTTTTTGTAGGATAGAACATGAGCTGTTGCATATATGCAATATCTGAAACATGGATCGAAGTAAAATTATAGTTCATACAGTGTGATTAAAACAAAATTAGAAAAAGCTGCATATAGGGTGTGGTTGAAATACAAGGTGGAGATAAATTATACTTTCAAGGGTGGTTAAAAAATGGTTATATAGCGTAGTCCATAAGCAGTTGCATATATAAGATAGCGAGTGGACCAGAGTTATAGTGAAGTGTTTAAAATTTTTATATTTGTTGGCCCCTAAGCAGATCCAAATACAGGGTGGTTGAAATATTTTGTAGATTTTTTAAAATTATGGTTATAGAGGGCGGTTCAAAATAAGTTGTAATGTTTGAGAAATTATCAGCGGTCTATACAGGATGGTTTTAATGTTGATGGAAGTAGAGTTAGTTATACAAAGCGGTTAAAAAAATGTTGAATAAAATTGTTATATAGGGTGGCCAATAAGCAGTTGCAGTTTGGGTGAGGCTTTAAATAAAAGTTTGGTCTAAGGGTACAAAACTGTGTATTTATATTTGTGACTCACCAAGGGTTCCACAGGCATTTCCATTAGGGTGGATGAAAAAAGTTTAAAAAAATGTTATATTATGGTAGGCCATAAACAATTTCATTCTACTATATGGAATATCTGAAATATGGGGAGAAGCAAGATTGTAGTTTTAGAGTGTGTTTAACACAATATTAGAAAAAGCTCCATATAAATGTTGATTAAAATATAGAGAAAAGAGAAATTTTACTTTAAACGGTCGTTCAAAAACTATCAGAACTAACTGTTATATAGCGTAGACCTTAAGCAGTTACATTGATTAAATATAGGTTAGAGAAGAAGTTATAGTCAGGTGTTCAAAAAGTTATATTGGGTGACAAATAAACAACACCATATACAGGATGGTTGCAATATAGGGTGAAGTAGAATTACAGTTATTAAGGTGATTCAAAAAAATGTCGAATAAAATTGTTATATGGGGTGACCCATAAGCACTTGCCACTCGAATATATTCGGGATTGGTGGGTTTATAGTTCAGTAGGGTGGTTCAAACAAGTTAGAAATTTTTTTATATAGGATAACCCATATGTTTCATAAGTTATTTCTTTCAAATATTAGATACTTAAATCAGCTTAGCTTTTATTCAAAATTTGGAATATGCGAATGTAACATGTTTCGATTAAAAAAATCAACTAATATATTAACCGTAATTTTACAGGGTGTTCTAATAAATAGGAAACTTAGTGCGGAGTAGAATGACATGGAATAATTAACAAATCTAAAAAAAGTTATGTTCGGTGTCCCATAAGCAGCTGCATATATAGAAAGTGGTTGAATTAAGGGAAAGTTAAATTAGTTAAACGGGGTGGTTCAAAAAAGTTCTATTGAGTGGGCCATAAACAGCATATACTAGGGGATTGAAAACAGACGGAGTAAAATTATTTTATATAGGGTGGATCTCAAAATGCTATATTTTTTGGCTCATAAGTAGTTACATATACAATTTGGTTGAAATAACGGTAGAATATTTATAGAGTGGGTAAAAAATCTTATAAAAAAATGTGTTATGTTATTATTTTTATTTAGCGTATGGCAATAGTATAAATGAGTTGATCTTATAATATAAAAATACGAAATTACATTTAAACACTCAAGAGTAATAATAAAAGCGTACAGAGTAAAAAAATATATAAAAAGAAAAACAGAAACCGAGCATTTGTAAATAACAAGTCCACACATAATAATCACAAACTAACAGATAGGTTCTTTATCCATTCAGTCGCTACAGGAGGGAGAGTATATATATTCGTTATTGTTCCCTGGTAGGCCGTAAGTTTACAGCCTTGGTATACATGTTTGACTGTTTGATAGGCTGCCCCGCATTCACAATTGTGCGTGGATTGATTATTCCATTTATGTAGCATATCTGCGCATACGCCGTGTCCCGTTCTAATTCTATTTGCCGTCTTCCATATATTGCGAGTTAAATAGAAACCCACAGGTTCCTCATGGATGCTCACATAATCGAGTACCTCTGGAGGGGCATCCTCCCTCCAACCTGCATCCCATTCCCCTGAAATCACTTTCATGCAACGCTTTCGCAGTCCTGATTGGTGGATGTCTGGATTTCTGTCTGGTGAGGCAAGCAGTTGGTATATACTCATGGATAGGCAACTTCGGGATATCCATTATTTTCTGGTATTCTCGTAGGAGAACTTCTTTCCGTCGGATATTTGGCGGCATAATATGGCTGAGAGTTGGGAGCCAGTAACTTGGTGTAGGTTTTATGCATCCCGTTATGATTCGCATGCTCCTGTGGAGCTGAACATCAACTTTTGAGACATGGTGGCTGTTCATCCATACTGGAGCACCATATTCAGCCGCGCTGAAAACGAGACCCATTGCCGAACATCATAAGCTATCGGCAGTTGCTCCCCATGAGGTTCCACAGAGCTTTTCCAGAATGTTATTCCTTGTTTGAATTTTTGCAGCCGTGTTCTCTATATGTTTCCTAAAAGAGAGCGTTCTGTCCAGTGTAATACCCAGGTATTTTGGGTTCGGATTATACCTAAGGCGTTCACCATTCCAGAATATTTCAGGCTCTTGATTAGCCTGTTTATTATTTAGGTGAAAAAAGGTGTTATGTGATCAGTTAGGATCTTTGAATTATATTCATCACATATTATAGTTGTGAACTGGGTTGAAAAAATGTTAAAAGCAGTTGTTTATACAAGTTGGTTGAAATGTAAGATGGAGTGGAATTATAGTTTATAGTGTCGTTAAAAAATTGTTTTATCATCAACAAGTAGTTGCATACGTAGGATGGTTGAAAAATATAGCGGAGTTACAGCTATACAGGTGAGTTTAAAAAATATTATAAAGGAATGTTATGATCTACCAGCTGTTCCATTTGCCAGATGGTTGAAGTATAAGGTAGAGTAGAATTCTAAAGATACAGGGTTGTACAAAAATGTTATATTGGGTGGCAAATAAGTAGTTGCATATACAAGGTTGTTGAAATATAGGATGGAGTAGAATTATAACTATACACAGGGTGGAAAAAAATGGTAGAAAAAATGTGTTATATAGCAGTTGCATATATAGAGTATCTGAAATATGGGGCGCAGTAAAGGTATAGGTACACAGTGCGTTTCAAACAAGTTTAAAAAAAGTTACAGATTAAGGGTGGTTTAAATGAAGTGTAGAGAGAAATTATACTTTCTAATGTGGTTCAAAAAATATCAGGAAAAATCGGATAGTTGAAATATAGAGTGGAGAAGTGCTATAGTTAAGTATTTAAAAAATGTTATATTGATTAATCAATAAGCAGCAGCGTATATAGAATAGTCGGAATACATACAAGGTGATTCGGAAACATGTTGAAGAAAATTGTTATATAGAATGTCCCATAATAAGTTGCAGTTTTGGTGAAATATATAGACATTGATGGGTTTATAGGTACACAGAGTGGTACAAAAATGTTGTACTGGGTGCGCGATAGGTAGTTGCATATACCAGGTTGTTGAAATGGAGGGTGGAGGGTAGAATAATAGTTAAAAAGGTTGGATACATTTTTTTTGTATGGTAGAACATGAGCTGTTCCATATCTGCAATATCTGAAACATGGAAGGAAGTTTACATTATAGTTCATGCAGTGTGATTAGAAGTATTTTAAAATTTTATATTTGGTTGCCCCTTAGCAGATGCACATACAGGATGGTTGAAATATCTTGTAGAGTAAAATTATGGTAATACCGGGTAGTTCAAAAATAAGTTTTAATGTTTGACAAATTGGCTGCGGTGTATTCAGGATGGTTTTAATGTAGATGGAAGTAGAGTTAGTTATACAAAGCGGTTAAATATTTTTTTTAATAAAAGTCTTTTATAGGGAGGCCAATAAGCAGTTGCAGTTTGGGTGAGGGTTTAAATAAAAGTTTGGTGTTAGAGAGCAAAACTGTGTTTCTCTATTTGTGACTGACGAAGGGTTCCACATCATTTCCTTAGGATGGATCAAAAAACTTAAAAAAAAAGTTATATAGGGTAGACCATAAACAGTTGCATTCTATGTGGAATATCTGAAATATCGGGTGATGCAAGATTATAGTTTTAGAGTGTGTAACACAATGTTAGAAAAAGCTCATATAAATGTTGATTAATATATAGGGTAAAGAGAAATTTTACTTTGAAAGCTGGTTAACAAAATATCACAAAATAATTGTTATACAGGGTACACCATAAGCAGTTGCATAGCTGAAATATAGGTTAGAGAAAAGTTATAGTCAGGTGTTCAAAAAATTATAAAACAGCAGCATATACCGGTAGGTTGCAATATAGGGTGAAGTAGAGTTACAGTTATTCAAGGTGATTCAAGAAATGTCGAATGAAATAGTTATATAGGGTGGCCCATATGTACATGCAGTTTGGCTGAAATATATTATATTAAGTAGGGTGGTTCAAACAAGTTAGAAAATTTTTTATATAGGATAACTCAAATGTTTCATAAGTTATTTCTTTATGCGAAGGCTTGAACAATCCGTACGCGGGTGAAACCGCGGGTAACGGCTAGTTTTTTATAAATTTAAAACGCTTAGTTTAAAAGATTTGAAGGAAAAATATAAGAAAATCTAATCATTCTAGACCAAGGTCGATAATTTTTGAAACCAAGTAAAATATAGTAGGATAAAACCCATTGGAAAAGGAAGAGAATACAACAACTATAAAAGGAAAAAAATACGGGCGCTCTGAGTTCGGGAAAAGGGAAGATGTGGGGATTTAAGTCCTATGGAAAAAAGTTAAATGGCAAAGTTGTAAGTACAAGAATTTCTAAAATTTACTTTATTTTTTTCACATAACCTCAAAATGTATGTGAAAAATTTAAAAAAACAAATTTTTGGTACGTTTTCACCAAATTTCGAGAGAAATTTTCTTTGTGTAAAAGAAAAAAATAAAAAACCAAAAGCTTGGATTTCAGAACTCGTCACATAAATTTTGAGTATTTGTGAAAAACATTTAAACACAAACGTTGTAAATATTTTTATTACCTATAACTTTGCCTTTTAACTTTTTTCCATGGTTTTGCCGGAAATCGATTTTACTCTTACATTCACCAAAAGGGCAGGGAATAATTTCGATTGTTCCAGATATCCTATAAAACTCAAAAAGGAAAACCTTATAAATTATTCTGACATAGGATTGTTCAAACGGACGAATTTGATCTTAAATAAATATTGGAGGTGCTCCTTATCTCTTCTAAATATATACTAATATAATAATTTGGTCAAGTGCGAGTTGGTCTCGCAAACTAAGGGTTCCGTACCACCTTCAAGATTCTAATATTCCAGTTTCAGACAAGCAGGGAATGAGTGCATTTTCTTATATTTACCCTAATATCTTATAAAGGAAGCGTTTTAAATTTGTAAAAAATATACACTTTCATTTTCCATACATAGAGTTTTTATTTTATCTGCTTCAGGTTTCGTTTGATTTTTATAAGAATATTTAATTTTCTAATTAAACATTAGAGTTTTATTTCAGTAATAAACTTTCAGGGAAACCTTTTATAATCTACTGTCTGAATTTTGAGGCAAAATAGGTCAAGTGTTAAATTATAAATTATTAAATCTGTTATTCATATTATTTAAAAATACAAATAAAATATATTTTTCAAAATTTAAATGGTGTAGTTTCTAAAGTGGGAATATAGTCGATGTTTAACATTTTTCTTAATATCTTTTAAACAAATGATTTAAATATATGATATATTTGTAATTTACATAATGAGCCTTTTATCTGATATATTATATGATGCGTTTGAAAATTGAATTTTTATTTTCTATTTAATTGTATAATTTCTCCCTAAAGTTACTTGCTATGGGGGTTTTCTGATAATTTTTCTTATAAATTTCAAGTGAACCCCAGTACGCCTAATTATTTTAAAAATTTTAGGTAGTATTTTTTCGGAAATAAAGCCAGAAATGAGAATTTTTTATATCTTTATGTTAATTTCTGGTACACAATTAATTTAAAAAATATGAAAAATATATATTTATATTTCTCATGTAATGTATTGCATGAGTGGTTAAAAAAATATTTTTTTATTTTCCGTTTTACTCTATAATTTGGCCCCCAATATTAATATTAGGGATTTCTTCGTATTTTTCCTGTAAAAAAAATAGGTCTTATAGTTTGGGGAATAAAGGGGGAATGGGTAACTTTTTTAAATATATATTTTAAAATATTCATTTTAAAAAAATTAAAAGAATATATTACATGATCCGTTAGAAACAAGTTTATTTTTTTATTTTTCATTTCATTCTGTCATTTGCCCCCAAAAATCAATATTAGGGGGTTTCTCCTTATTTTTCAGTAAAGTTATATGAGCGGCTACACCTCTATTTTTTTTCAAATTTTTGCGTGTTATAGTTTCGGAGATCCGGTGGGGGGGGGGGTAAATTTTTTAATATTTTTGTTAATATCTTTTAAATAATTTATTTTAAAAATTAATTTCGTCATAATGAGCTGTTTGATTTGATAAATTACTTGATGCGTTACAAACACTTATAATTTTTTATTTTCCATTTAATTCTATAATTTGCCCCCCAAAAATGAATATCTCCTTATTTTTCCAGTAAAGCTCAGGTGAGGCGCTATGCCTCTATTTTTTTCAAAATTTTACAGCTTATAGTTTCGGGATAATAGGGGGAGGAATGGGTAAATTTTTTTATATTTTTGTTAATATCTTATAATTAATTTATTTCAAAAATATGAAAAAAATATATTTGTTTTGGTTATAATAAGCCCTTCCATTTCATATATAACATGATGCGTTAGAAACAATTTTAATTTTATATTCTCCATTTAATTCTGTAATTTGCCCCCCAAAATTAAAAGTAGAGGTTTCTCCTTTTTTTTCCAGTAAACTTCAGGTCAGACCCTATACCTCTATTTTTTTTCAAGACTTTACGTTTTTTAGTTTCGGAGATAAGGGGGGAAGGGGTAAATTTTGGTATAGTTTCGTTAATATCTTTTTAACTAATTTTTTTAACATCTGTTCCTCAGAATGGGACCTTTTATTTGATGTATTACATGATCCGTTTGGAAAAAAAAATTTCATTTACTTCTATAATTTGCACCTCAAAATTAATATTAATGATTTCTCCTTATTTTTCCTGTAAAGTTCGGAGTTCGGGCAACGTTCCATATGTCCTATTTTTTTGAAAATTTTAGTCTCAGTTGTTTCGGAGATCGTGGGGGGGGGGGGGGAACGGTCGATTTTTTTAGGCTTTTGCCCCCAGAAGTACCCCTTAAATCAAAACTTCTTCTTTTACGATATGTACTCCTGATCGAGGCACCAAAGTATACATTGATACCAAATTTGAACCTCTTCCGTCCAGTAGTTTAGGAGAAAATTGCTGTGATGTGAAAGAGGCAGAAATCCGGAGTGATATTATAAGGGTATACGTATATTGTATATACGGAACCCTAATAAGAGGTAAAATTTGTTTGTTTGTATGTTAGTTTCTTTGTAGGGGGTAATCTCTAGAAGTAGTGAACCTATATTAAACATTCTTTTACAAATAGAAAGCTAGACCATCTGCGACTAACATGGGCTAGCTATTAATTACGCGTCAGGGGGCAATAGGGTGTCTATTATATTTACTTTAATTTAACATGTTGTAACCAGAATGTGCTGCAGGTGTGCAAATTGGTGTATATAGTCTTCTGCCCCACTAAATAAGAACGTCTTTAATCATTCTGCAAAAATTCAATTATCTCATGGGTGATAGGGGAAAATGTTTTTGGAAAATTTATTATTTTCGGGAATATTTAATTTATGGAAGGGGTGGGGAAAAGTGTTCAATATCTTAATTAATAATTAATCACAGGTGAATCTAAAAAAATAGAAAACTTCGGAAATATAAAAAATGTGACACTTATGAAATTAACAAATTTAAAAAAATACAAAAACAATTTAAAACAAGAAATTTAAAAGTATTAATTGCATCAAACATCATAAAAATATAAAATTTGACAAAAATCATTAAAATTACTCTGTCAAAAACCAAAAATGGCACGAATCTCAAAAATTTTAAAACGTCAATAATGTCAAATATGTCAAAACTGCCAAAAATGTTAAATATGTTAAGTGTTAGAAGTTTTAAAAATGTTTAAAATGTTGAAAATTTTAAAAATGTTAAAAATGGAAATATCAAAAATCTCAAACACGTCAAATATTTTTAGCTCATCATATTAAATACTAAAATAATTTATTTTTAGAAACAGTACATTTCTTATAATTGTGATTGCTAAAGTCTGATTTAGACCCTGAAAAGTTTTGAAATATACAAACTCTTCCACAAATTTGGAATCTCAAGAAATCCATAATAAAAAGCAAGGAACCTTATTGTCTGTTAAAAGGATATGCAATTTTAACTATATTTTATTTTATATATAACATATTTAAATCTTTCCAGGTTATAAAAATAAACTGCAAATTAAAATACTACGACAATTGCTATCTACAAAATTTCCAGTATGGAATGATTCATCATATCCCCTTCAGTAAAGTCGTCTATAAAAAATATAACAATAAAATTGCAGGGCATTATAAGATATTACCAGCAGTAAGTGGCAGTCAAAAGTATGCTATATTAAAAAACATAAAACAGTCGTCACAGGAATATAACCGAAATAGAACCAATAAAGGGCGCTACGACAATAAAGTGAGGTTATTGACAGCATAAAAGGTCGTAGTAAATTTTTCGTATTAACAGGTATCATAAAAAACTTGTACTCACATTAATCTGCCAGCAAATTGTATGTGGGTATACAGAATTAATAAGATTTTTGTGTGTTTGTTGAGAGCTAAAATCAATATAGAAAATATTTATTAGTATTCTTAACTAATAATCTTTCCAAAAATTGATTCTTAAATAAATAACTGATTTCAATTCAAAATAGTTGTTTACTAATACAATCAAAGCAAAGAATAAACCACGAATGAGTCTAATAAAGGTACAATACGCAAACTGAATCTGTGTAAAAATTTTATATTTTCCAAGTGTTGATATTTTTTTTCAGAACTTTTTCCCTAGATTTTTCCAACTCCGTCATATCAGACTATGGCTGCAATCACTTAATTGTCAACGCCGGATAAAACCTTCAACCTTCCGGACATTTGGTGAAATCCAATGTTTTTCTCGGACACCCTTGAAACTTTTTTGCAACAAAAATAAAAACTTTTTAATTTTCCTCTACTACATTTAAACACCTTGTGATTTATTTAGAATGTGGTAATTAAGTAATTAATAATAAATTCTATATATTTTTATATATTATGCTAAAAAAAAATTGCTCTTCTTTTTGCATCAAATTAAAAACAAAAATTATAAATTGTGTATGCAGTCAAGTATATTTCTAATTTTTGGTTCTTTAAAATAAACTGTATATAAATCTAATCATTTATTAGTTTGAAGTAGGTTCAATTTTAGTGGCCATCCATTAATTTCCTGAGGTGTTGTCTTTTGAAAGTTTGGATTCCTCTCTTCCTCTTGGTGAGATGTGGGTATACCCTCTCCGTCACGTAAGATGTTCGTGATAAATTGTAATTACTATTTTGGTGTTTGTGTTTTGCTTCATGCACAAAATATTAAGTTTAAGCGTTAATATAATTAATATTGATGTCTTCTATATATGCCACAACACACTTGGTAGGAAACGACTCCACTCAAATCTGACAGTTGGGTGTCACTTGTTTCAAATGGGAGAATCGCAGGCATACACAGTATTTAATATTGTCGATGCCCGGGATTGATCCCTTCACTTTTGGAACGGTGTAAAATACTATCTGCAATAATAATTAAAAAGTTGACATAAGATTTCAATTGAGCACCCCCCTCCGTACCTTGAAATGGGTTATAAAAATCCTTAAAGAAAGAAAAAGATGGAGTTGGATAATTTTTTTGATTGGTGGTGGACTGATTGGTACTGCAAAATCTGTATTTGTATTCATATATATCCAGGATATATAAAAATGTATAAATATAAAATTTATTCTGATCTAGACCCTGAAACGTTTGTAATATACAGCAATTTTCTTTTCCCAAGAAGCAGAAAATTGTTATAGTATAAGATCAAATGCGGAAAACTAGCATCATATTTATTTGATAAACATTCGCATATTGTTACCCAGTCATTTAAACTAGCTTTTTTGTGTATCAATTTGTTATTCCAAGTTTGACGTATAGCATCGAGGACGTTTGAAATCGTCTCGGCATCTCACCTAGTTTCAAAGTATATCTTCACCTGTTCTCTGTATTCCTATGATGCGCGTCTAAAGGTGCCTTGATGTAATTGCTTGCTCCCAGGTTCTTGTTATACCCTCATTGCCGTTTTAATTCCTCTGCTTGTGGTTTCCATGCTACCTTGCTTTGTTGTTGCATTTCTCTATCTAACATCATAGTTGTTGGCCTATTACCGTAGATAAACTTTTTAATCTGTGTTATCTATTTTTGATTTTGTGTTCTCAATCATTTACACAATTGCTTGTTCACATGATTGTGTTGTTGTTGTTCACACTGTATTTAAGGTATAATATTATGATGAATATTTCTTATATTTTCTTTCCGTACATTTTCACCAATATAGATTTGGGTTAGAGCGGTGCGGATATTATCCAAGGATTGCTGATACCCTGCATTTTGATAATTAGAAAACTTACCTGAAACAAGAGAAAATGCAATAATTAGATTTTTTATTCTAACTTTATAAGTTTATAATAACATAGCTGTTTCTTTAGAAATTATATACCAGAATGTATTTCACTCATAAATCTATAAAAAAATATAGAAAGAGAGAAAAATTAACTAAATTAAAACACTATAGAAATTTATTTACTATAAAACATTAAAAAAATGTATAACCGACTTCTACCTATAACTAAAAAGCTAAAAATAATTATAACAAAATACAACTATAGCAAATAAATAACACATTCAATGTTGTTAGGTACCTACCCAGGAAGTAAAAAATGTAAACATTAAAAGGTGCCCATTCTGTACAAATTAATTACCTACCAATCTAGTATATTTTTGAAGTCGGTGCCAAGCAAATCTAAAATCCTTCATTTCGTACTTATCTACTAATTCATCAAACTTGATTGTACACTGTATAAATATAATTCAACTCCAGGATATATTTCAACCATCCTGTATACTGTATATGATTTGCTTATGTCTACATCATATAACAGTTTTTTAAATCACCCTATATAATATTAATTTCACATTTTTTTCAACATTTTTATACCACCAAACGTCCAGTCCACCCTATATTCCAACCATCCTGTATATACGACTGCCTACGGACCACTATCATTCTAGTCCGTCCTATATTTCAATCTTCATATAAATGCAACTCCTTCTACCACTTTGTGATTTTGTTTGCTATAACTAAACACCCTGTCTATAAGCCACCAAGTACCAGTTTAAAGTTTGACATGTGTTGTCACTGAATTTTCTATTAGGCCGGGAGAATGTGACAACCAAAAGTACCGTCTTCGCATAATGGGAAAATTTGCATTTAAATAGGTATTTACCTGGTATACAAACAAAATGAGCTTGGTACTCATTGATTTAAGGAGTGGAAAATACTATGCTTTGCTACCTATATGCTTGAGATGTACATAGAAAATTTTCAAATTCGCAATTAAAATTTCCAGTGCCTAAAATTACCGCACTATTACGTTGGGATTAAAATATTTATGAGGAAATGTCCGTTATGTCATTTCGATGAAATTTTTGATAAGAATTTTGTAATTTTCGGCGATTTTCTGCAAAACTGCAAGTTGCATGTCGCAGAACAGTATATGAGATCACCTAAGGATCTTCCTTAATAGACTAAACGTTAAAAAACTATACACATCCATAAGGAGTTATCGAAAAATCGACTAAAATATTAGGGATATTGGTCGATTTCCATGCACGCATGTGTTCATTCACAAATTTTATCACTTTACCAATAGAACTCTTTTCCAAAATTTGAAGTTTCACCAATCCGGATATACATATCCGGTAACATACATACAAAAAAAAGCGAAAAAATACGCGACGAATTGATAACCTCCTCCTTTTTGGAAGTCGGTTAAAAATTAAGCAGGTTTAGGAAGAGGCATTTTTTTAACATAAACCTAGTATGTTTAGTAGTGTATTTTATGAAAAATATCGATCTTAAAGAATATTATTTTAAAGTCCATTGCACGTAGAACAATATATTGTATCTAACTAACACTAAAAGTTCAATCGGTTATGTTGTTTAAAAATTACACGATCACTTATATCCGTACTGTGCCACCTATCGGAACCTGGCATAGCTATAATCCATACTCTCGACAAAACAAATTTGTTACGAATATGATGATGAGGAGCGATAGTATGTTAGTTAACCTATAACCTTCCTCAACTACAATATACAAAAAATTAAAATCCGACTGGGAGTTAAAGAGACAAATAGACATATTTCTATTTAGACTAACAGGAAATTGATGATTTGCCTCCCTCTAGACCAAAAATCGGACCACTATTTTTTGGGTTTAGGTAGCATTCGCGCTATTTGAAATTCGGGTTGTTGCTAATAATTATTACGAATATATGTGTATTCTGTTGTTAAGTTAAAAGTTAAAATATTTGGTGAAGAGGTTTACGTGTGGTCAAATTTAGTATTACACTGTATTCGGCCTCATGTTGCCATATACTCGTACCAGTTGTTGCAACAAAGTGTATGGAAGTTCATCTGAAATATTAATCACATTTTCGCTGCACACCTTGTAACTTAGACCATAAACTGTTATAGTGCATCTTGGAAAAGATGTAGCTAATGGCCTCTAAAATGCACTATTAACTTTGATTCCGCTCTTTTCCAGTAGTGTGGTATATAATAAAAGTGTTTATAACTTGAAGGTTGATGGCGTGCTTAAAGCGAACTTCACTTTTATCGATATCATAAAATGTTTAGCAGATATTTCGTAATTATATGGAATTTGATTTAGCTTCGGTTTTATGGTGCAACTAATTAGGATCTTTACTCCAATAAAGCCTAATTGAAATTTAATCTTTTGATTAAAATGTTTAATAAACTGAATTTACTGGAAGTGCCATTAACTTCAGTGTGATTCAACGTAAAATGATACAATTCACATTTCAAATGTACCTACTCTCTTTAAAATTTCCATTCACGAATTAAATAAAGAAATGCGATAAATTGTATAAGTATAGACGCTTTCCGAAATAATTTTTCATTGTTGTGGAAAAGATGATTTTTATAATTTTTCTTTAATCATTCATAAAAATTTGGTGCTTGATATCTGGAAATTTCAATTAAAATTGAAAAGCAGTAAAAATTAATAAGTTGTTAATCGATATGTTGATTAATTTCCGCAACGGTAAATCAAATCTATTAATTATGTGGTAAACTAAACGTACTTGCTAATTGGTTATTCACCAGTATAATTTCTGATTGCAGCGTTCAGTTGAGAAATACATTTTAATACACAAACTAGCTGTCTAAAAATATTTGGTAAAAAAATAAAACGTCGCCATGTTGCAAAGTTACCTGTCAATTTCATGGACTAACAGGATAAGCGGCGTTTAAAAACAGTATTGCTTGGTGAACGTCATTCTACATAAATACATTTTTTAAAGAACAAATATCGATTTCAAAAAAGGCAACAATTAAATACTTAGTCAGTAACGAGTTAAAGTGAAACTAATCTGGGCAGCAGAAAAAGTATTTAATTGTTGCAGATCAAAATTTTTTTTTGGTTATCAAGTCGGGTGTTGTATTTTTTATGTATTTACAATTTTTAATGATGTAATGACTTGGATGTAGGTTTTAAATCTAAATATCTTCTTCCATATTGTTAAAAATAATGTAATTTACTCTTAAGGACCATTCATTATTTTGACCAATTTCGTGTATTGTTGAATAAAATACAGTAATTTTTAAAAATATTTATATGTATTATTATGAAAAATCTAGAATATAGAATTTTTAGTGATATAGCTTAATTGGATGCAGTTTTCATTTCTAATTTCTTCTGTTTGATAAAAAATTTAAATATTACAAAAAAGGTTACTCACTTTTAAGCAAAATTTAACAAAATGTTCCTCTTCGAAAATTCTCGAAAACGTGAAATCTGCGAACTGATAGTTCTCAGACATTTGCCAATTTGACATGCTTACGATTAATTAAGTGAAAAATAACAAGAAATAAATAAGGAATTATTAAGATTAAAATTAATATTAGGTAAATAAATGCCATTTAAATCATTTCTCCACATCATTTCGATAAATGCTTTCATGGTATTAAACTCGTAACGACATATTGAAAATGAAAATACGGTTTTGTGTAATTGGCTCTAGTCTGACTTAATTATTTCCCTGTAGTAGTATGTTACCGTTATTGTTAGTTGTGGTTATTGTCACTTAAGATTGTGATTGATGTAAAACTTCAAAAGTCGATTATGTGAAGAGCTCTGCATAGGAGTTTTACTAATTGTAAAATGCGAGAGATGCTCTGTGTTTTTGTACAAATAAAGTATTCCTCTTTTGCTGATGCTTGCAAATATGAAGAAATGTATCCAAACTGAGTTCAAACCAGTCGTCATAATTTCAATATTTTTTGTCAATTACTAGAAACTGGACAATTAAGGCGCAGAATAAGATATACTTCAGTATTTCGATTACTAAAAAAAGGAAAATTAAGGACCCTACCACTTTACACCGGTACAGAAGTTAATGGCTAGAGATTATCCTTTATGAATAAATTTTACTGTAAATAAAAAAAAATCAAATTCATATTTTTTTTGAATTTTTTTTATTCACGATGCCATATTTACAGTTTTCAATCAAAGAAACTGTTAGAACTGGGATATTGAAAATCGTTATCTATTCCGAGAATCATATTTTCAACACGAATTCAAAATTAATGTATGCTTAATGCATTTATCCGTGTCAAGAAATTTTGATAGATTGAACTCATTTAAATAAGTCAAAAAATCATTATTAACATGTGCCCTAAAATGCACCTTTAGGAAGTTATATGCCCTCAAAAGGGTTCAAACAAAAATTTGTTATTGACAAAATGGTCGAAAAAACAATTAAAAAAAAGTATGGGTCTTACATAACTTTTTACTGTCTAAGTGCTTCTTGGGAAATAACACCACAGTTTAAAGAAAACTGCTGTATATTCCAAACGTTTCGGGGTCTAGATCCAAAACGAGTGGGAAACAGATATAATATCAAAACATTTAAAACAAGAAATACACTAAAATCAATTATATCAAAAACTAAACCAAATAACAACTCAAAATACAAAAAATTGCATTTATAAAATCCCGCGTGAATGTAATAAATTCTATATTGGAGAAACCTCTAGACCTTTGAATGTTCGAATAAACGAACACAAAAATTACATAAAAAACGACAATTTGAAAAATCCAAAATTTGTGAACATGCTTGGGACCTTGGTCGTAAAATACAGTTTCAAAATTCAGTAATATTACACAAAGAAGAACACAACACCAAAAGAAAACTAAAAGAGTCTGCTTTAATTTTGTTAAATGAAAACGATTGTATCGCTACTACCTCCGTAGAATTCAGTCGTTCCTGGTTGCCGAAGATTAAGGAAGAAATTGCTAATGCTCATGTCCTTGTGATGAACAACCCAATATCGGGATAGTTCATAAGGTTTTTCTTTATGATTTTAATGGGATCACTGAATCAACAAAGTTCTTTGGTCGCATTTTTGGCGAATGCACAACAAAGTCGCACCTAGGAGCGCCCAATAAATTTCTGAAGATCTCCCTTTCAAATTCTTCCAATTTGAAAGGAACTTTATTATTATATGATCTTTAGAAATTTCTGTGCTACCCTGTATATTACAAATAAAATTCTCTTAGTTACGTCAAAAATCAAATAATACACATTGTCAAATATTTTAATTTACATCTTAGAATTGTACCTTTTTTAATCCGTAGTTTCTTAACCATTGACAACGGGGTCTGATCTAGACCCCGAAACGTTTGGAATATTCAGCAATTTTCTTTAAACTGTGGTGTTATTTCCCAAGAAGCACTTAGTCATTGAAAAATATGCCACAAGTATCACTCAGAAGATAACATTTTACTTTAAATAACATGTGCTACTGCGTTTTACATGCAAATCATAAGTGTCCTATTTAGGTTAGTGAAGGGGGTTTTCGGTTCGTATGAGGGGGTTTTCGTGCCGTTTTTTTTTATTTGAATTTTCTCTACAGATTTAAAAATCTTAACAATTTTACGTAAAAAATATTATCTTGGTCCAAATCGATATTTCCAATGATTTTCGAGTAAGTTTAGTTTGAAAATTGTTTAATTAGTAAAAGTGGTGATTGGAAAAAAACAATTTTGTTTGAGTTCTTTTAAGGGCATATAACTTCGTAGGGGTGCATTTTAGGGTACATGTTAATGGGGCTTAATTTAATGAGTTCTATACACAGCAAATGTTTGGAACCCTATTTAAAAAACCCCTGTATATATTTTTCTTTTGTAGTTAAAACATTGTTATTAACTGAAAGGGTAGATCTTGTCAGGCCCAATCTACGAGTATGTTCTAAAAATAAATACTGTAGCCTATGTAGTTTTTGCAAAATTTCTGTTAAAACTATGGAAGGCATTATTTCAAAGGTTTCAAAGGGTCAATATTACTTGACCGAATGACTCTATCTACACCAGCGTTGGAAGGTAGTAAATGAGTTGATCTATAGATCCCTCATCTCAGTTTTCTAAAGTTTAAAGTATAAATACTTATAGGAATTGAAACGATTAGGGCAACAATTCAACGTTCCAACCTGCTGTAAAGCTGTAATCTTAAAGATTCGGGCTACCTACGGTTAAATTGTTGCATTGTAAAATCGCTGTCTCAGTGCCCATTTTTAGAACACAGCAGGTATGAGAAGAAATACTTTTGCAGTTAAACTATATGCATAACACTTAATTTTTCTAAAATAAAAGTTATTTATTTGTGCATTAAAAGATCGCTCTATGCAGAACATAAATTTTAGTTTGTTTCGCATTTCCGCATTTAATTACAAACGTGATTAAAACTAATATAATTTTTCATCAGTTCTACACCTTAGAAATTTTTAGAATGTGCTTATCCACCTCGACAACCTCAGAATGGCAAAATATGTTCAGTGCACATAGTACAGGGCTTTCATTACATAATTAGCCCCAAAATATTACTTATAATTATATTATTATATACCAATCAGATTATTTTTTACAGAGAAACCGTAAAAAAATATTTTTTTTAACATAATTGCCAATTACACCAAAATTGTTTTAGGGTGGTTTTTAGGGTCTCTGATCACGAATCAAGTCAAGTCAGATTTTCAAAATTCAAAATGGCGGATGAAAATTTTAAAAATCAACCGATATAAGCCACAATAGGTATTTACGGGTTTTTGGGATCTCTGATCATGAGTCCGGAATGTACAAAATCATCGTCCCTATTGGATCCCCCATCTTGAATTTTGTCTATTAGATTCGTGATCTATGAATCCAAAAACGCCCTTATAAGAAATTTGGTTTAAAGAGGCTGATTTTTTTAAATTTTCATTCGCCATCTTGGATCCGCTTTTTTGCATTTTGCATTTCTGACCTCCGATTCGTGATTAAAAACCTGCAGGGTGACCAACACGTGTAAAATGTGTCCCCCTGTAAATATAAATTAACGGTTTTTGTTGTCTTTTTCTTTTCAAGATATTTTAAAAGTTATTTTGGGTGACTAGTTCGAAATGAATGCCCTGTATGCATTTATAGTTATAATCTTGGAAACTGAGATGAGTGGTTTTTAGATTGGTTGATTAATAGTGATAGAGTCGTCCGATGAGATCATATGCCTCTTTTAAAAAAGGTCTTTAAATAAATTTCAGTTAATAAGAATCTTTAACTATAAAATAAAACAAATTATACACGATTATTTTTTTGTATTTTCGAGTAAAGGTTGAGTGGAGGGTAGCTCTATGCTCTAGGTTTCTCATTTCTTTACAATTTTGCATGTAGTAGCAAATTTGTTTGTATGGGTAAATTTTGTGTAAAAGCTAGAAAACTTAATCGTTAGCGATTTTTTAATGTTAGTTTCTTTGTACCACTATTGCCAAGTATTTTCGTAAATGAGTTGGGCTATTATGTGAAATCAGGTAACAGATACATTTTTGGCAGTCTTTCATAAATATATCTTTCTCAGTAATGGATTTTCGTCTGCAATAGATTTTAAAATGGAATTGTGTTAGTAGTAGTATAGATGGCGCTCGAGAGTCATATTCAACAGCAGCATTCAACGAGATATCACCGTCGACCGCGCAGCTGAAAATGTTTGTCGTAGTTGCAGATGAAACGTTCGGAAGTAATTCCAATAGACCAACGAACAGTAGCTGGGAAAACGACAGGTCATTCCTTAACACCTGTCGTAGAAGCCTACATAATGTTTTACATTTATTAATAAATTATCAATTTGGAATACTTTATATCATTTCCACGATTTGTAAAACGATTTCAAATTTAATTTTTTTTTTTCGCTAAGATGTAATATCCGGAACATGGGTTCTTGGTTTTTATGGAAAACTCTAATTAATTTACATAAATCTTATCAATTTACTTAGTTTATTGTAGCACATGTTTCACAGATTAACTGAAACCGTGTATTATTCTTTTAACTACTAGCAAGGCTATATGTACATCTTTTTGACACTCTTTATTTATATTAAATTATCTTACATTTAGACAAAAAAGAAAATAGAGTTTTTGTGTAATCCTTTTGAGGAATGTCGAATAACAAATTATAATGTTGCGGATAAAAATAAAACTGGGAGTATTACAGGAGTGTAATATCTATAAAGATCAATTTTAAATTCAATTCTTTACAATTTTTTCTAATAAATTTCTCTCCTTGTTAATAGAACGACCGTTACTAAATAGAAGACTATATAGATGTAATATTTTAGTTATTCATGACAGATACTGAGGAAAGTCGGTGAGGTTAGTAGTGATTGATGTAGAGCAAATACATATGACGAATAAGATGTAAATAAAGTGAAAACTTGTTAAATTTTGTGAATATTGATGATCATGTCAAAACAAATCAAACGAACTAGAATGAAACATCCTGAATGTAGGTGTTAACACTTTGTTAAGTCTGTCGGTAAGCTAAACTGACCGACATACACTTTTTTGTTTTCTTATTTAATTTTGAGGACTGTTTGATATTCCTTATAAAAACGATACTAAATAATAGTATTGTTAATGTGATTACGACTCTATTTATTTATCTTGATTGTTTGATATTGCTTGAATATATCGATCAGTACTGTTAAGTGCGGGTTTGGAATATTAATAGACCCTAGAAGCATTCAAATCTTTCAAGCCGATTGTGATCCTTATTTTCGCTCTATTTCATTATTATTTATATTCTGTATTTTCTCTTTGAATTAATGTGTGGGAGGTAAATTTCAATAATATCTTTATGAAATGGTAACTCACAGCCATAGTTTTATTTTTACCCGACTACGGCAAAACCCAAAGGAAAGGTTATATTTACGTATGTTCCACCATACTTATGCGATTGTGAGGTATTAATATGGACTGGATAACACAAGATATATGTTATGAGAAAAAGTAAGTGATATGTCAGATTATCCTGGGTTCATGAAATAGTACAGTAATAAATATATAAAATATAGGAATTGACAGAATAACAGTGAGATATCTGCTCGAACGTGTCGTGTCCGGAAAAGCAATTGTTAGCCTGAATTTTAGAAATATTTTGGAACTTTTAAAAATTATTAAAATTAACGTACTATAAGGTTTGCATATAAATCTATAAAAAGGCTTATTTAGTAATGTTAAAGATGAAACACCTAAACACATTAAATCCAACGTAGTGTATAAAATTAATTTGCAACGATGGTCCTGCTATATACATTGGACAAACATCTAGGAACTTTACTTAAAGCATAGATTAACATCACATAGACTAAAAAGAATAAATTGTTCTTTAGCCATACATGGCTTAGATAATCAGCTAAGTGTAGATTTTGAAAATACAAAAATGGTATCTGTGTACCTTCTACAGATACAATTTTTGTATTTAACCATTAAACAGTTTTTTTAGAAAGGGGTTTCGTCAATAACCATGACAACAACACAAATATTACATTATTTCGTTTCCTGGAGATTTTAGTTGCTAATTATAGAAGCTAATGAAACACTAAATAGTAGAATGGTCGAATTTTCGATTTATATTAGCAATAATTACTATTTTAATATATGCAAGTATTATTAGATCATAAACAAATAAATTGATTAAATCATTTTGAAAAATACTGTCATGTTAATTTTGTGAAATATGATTTAATATCCATAAAAAAATTAAGGTCAATATTTGTTCCTTAGAATGGATCATTGCTGATCTTCTTCAATGTAGAATATTATAAATTATAATTTAATATGTAAAAATTGTTTTTGAATACCTATTCTTACAGTTTTGTTTATTTACAAGTTTGTTGTTTTATAAATAGATTTGTTTCTGTTTTCGTTTATTAAAAATTATTAAATAAGCAAATAAGTTATAGAATTGCTCTTGACTTTCTAAAGAATTGAAAATATTCAGTTTAATCTAAATAGTGAAAAATGAAAAAAATAGTCACGATTTAAAATGATTTTGAAGAATTGATTTGAAGTACCGAACAATCATTTCTAATAAATAAAATGACATTAAATTTTATAAAAATATGATAACAAACTATGTGTTTATGAAATTTATTTCAACTTATAATATAACAATATTATACAGTAATTGTTCAATAATAATGATAAAAATGATAAATGATAAACATAAATGTAATATGTTTATGCTCAGCTTTATAATTTTAAATGAGTAAATTAGTAATAAAGTTCTTATGATGCGAAATAATTTTACTGGTTTATTTCTAAAATTGTCTGACATGAATATTCAGCAAGACGCTTGATTAGATGCGAGTTTTAAATCTTTCAGCCTAATAGATTCTAATAAAATAACTTTAAGGTCGACACCAAGAAAACGTTACAGAATTATACAAAAAAATGCGGTCTTGTACTTATTTTGTATCTATCCCTCATATCAAACGATCTCAAGAATAATTGCTAATTAAAGGAAGTTTGCTTGAACTAGTTTCAACCAACATAACCTCCAATAAAATTTACAGTAATAACATTGTTTTCTCCTGTTATATCTGCAAAACCTATCGGCCAGGTCAAGCGAAAAGGTCAAAACTATATTTTCTATACAATATGCACAATAATTTCTGTGGCTGATTAATAATTGGTAAACGTCCCCCTTATCTACCAGGCTAAAGGGGCAAATATTACTCTATCCAACTTCATTGCCTTCAGCGACGCACTTCACGGTGGTCTGCCATCATTCTTCGGCAAGCATATAGTTTCTTAAGTCTTAATTTACGCCCCTCTTTTATTACAAATCAACACTAACATTACCTTGTTCTAAACAAATCGTTGTTACTTCAGATGGTTCTTGTTAGTCGTGGAATCCCAAATTATATAGTGTGAGTCAAGATAATGTTTTATTTTGAGCAATTGTTTCCAATTACTAAATATTGTATGCATTATTAAATTTTTAATAATGAAAAAGTTTTGAAGTTGCAAGGTATTTAAGTTTCCCAGTATTGATACATAAATTCGACATAATTAAAGGAAGTTATATAAAATATTAACGATTACTACTGGTAATGTAAATCCGATTCCTATATATTAAAGTTTTAATACAGCTTTTTGGAAACATATTACGTTAAACAGAAGTCCCTTGCTTTTAAGCAGTTTCTGAATAATTTAGTAGTTAAATAGCTATTTTGGGTTATTTTGGGGTTTCACTCATCATAAGCATTCCTGATAAGGCCGCTATTACACCATCCAATCTTTTATAAAATATCTTTGATAAAACACGTTTCTCAAAGATAATTCATAGTAAAATACATGATCTTTTATACAATATTTTTTACTTAAATTGTCAGTGAAGATGAAAAATTGCGGTTGTGAATTTCATTGTAGAATTGTACATCATTATTAGTTTTTTACTAACAAGAATATTGCTTTGTATAAAGTATACAATATAGAAACAAAAGGTTAATTCCCTACCATGAAAATAGTTAGTACAACTGTATGAACGTATAGAGACTGTTAAACAAAACTGGACGGATTAGAAAGTCAATAAATATGCCGAATAAATGACAGTAATATTTTGTGGTGTTAAAAGGTGAGTTATAAATCGTATCATAGATCTATACAAAAAACAATACAATTTTTCATTCCTGTATTTGGTTTGCAACATAGACAATTTTAGGATCAACAACTGTAATGTGGCATAAGCCTTTCAAAAATATCTCTTGCACCATTCTTGCTTTCAGTCTCTGGTCATTTAGTAGGGTACTGGAGTTATTTTGCTGACGTTTTGAGTAGTGGTCGGCCACTTTTCTATTTTTCTACTATTTGCACCCAAATACGAATATGAATAACGAAAGTTTTGGTTACTGGTACCTTTCTAGGTGCCTATCACTTTTTCCTTTTGAATGAATAGAAAATGTTTGATAGAATATTTGGTGTAGTATAATACGCCATTTAATGTAATTTGTTTTGCCCTTCATTTTATATATGTGATAAAATATTATGTGAGAGTCTTTGGTATAAATAAAATAATAATTGCTAGAAGTTCATCAAACCAGTCTCAAAGTATAAGTTCGTAAAAATCTCTTTTTCACTCACATCCGCATTTCCCAAATTTTCCTGTCGAACCAGCTACTCTTATATAGATTTTGTATTTCTTTACTATGATTTCCTTACTTCGTCAAGGTGGCTCGTTTCTCGTTGTACCCATTCCAAAATTTTCTTCGGAAATTTATTCATTCTCTTGTTATGTCCGAAACATGTTAATTGTTTTTCTGCATTTCCTCGATGATATTTTTATCTATATTCATGTTTCTTCAAATCTCTGCTTTCTTTATCCTGTCCAGTTTTGATTTTCTGTAGCTTCTTCTAACCAGTAACCTTCTTTTGTTGATTATACTTAAATCCAACACTTGCGAAGCGTATGTTGTAACATTTAGGACACAGAATTGATATATTCGCATTTTATTTTATTTTCTGTTCTATACTATAAAGTTGAGAGTTCCTTTTATTATTTTTTGTTATATTTTGGTGCTTGTTTGTTGAGGATCACTTGACTTTATTTACTTTATGTCATCATCTAGCTGCAGATTATTACCTCCACCGTTTCCTAGTATTATGTATTCTCTAGCATACTCCCCTTGTAACTTTCTAATGATGTAACTTGTTCTTCTACTATTACTGCTTGGTCATGGGCAAAATAAAGAATATGTATGTAGGATGTCGTTTCTCACTTTGAGACCCAAGTTTTTACACATAAGAGACCATCGATATATTTTAAATAATGCAGTTGGTAGTCTCAGTCAATTTGTTCTTAAATTGAATTCCGAATTATGATTATAATATAGCTGGACAGCATAAATTATAATTGAACTAATAATAATAATATTTCCAGTGTATGTGATATTGGGACAGTATCAAATGCTTTTTCGAGATGTATAATAGCAATATTTGTTTCTGCATCTCGTTGAGTGTTCTTTTTAGAACTATTTTCAAAATACAGAGTCTGTTATATTCTTCAGATGCTTGTCTTCCATATATTCTATTAGATTCCATCATTTATATCGCGTCCATAGCATATTCAACGTTATTTCTTATCTATATTTGCCAAACGGAATACACTCCACTTGGTCCAGGGATTTTCTTAGTTTTGTGGATTTTATTGCTTATATGGCTTGGTATATCTGAATATCTTTAGTGTTATTATTTATTTTCATTTGTCATCGTACTATGTCTTCAGTTGTTATTCTTTCCCAAGTAGGCCCTTGCGTTTGGGCAATCTTAAACATTATATAGTTTTCCAGAATTTTGAGCTTGAGTTACATTATTTTTCCCAAAATTTATTCGTACACTACTGATACCCATTTTGAGCAACAGCTAAATTTGCAATGCCTCAGCCATATCAAGTCATAATTATTATCTTGCTTATTTAAATACAGATTATTCCTACATAGATATTTTAATTCTATAAAAATCGACGAAGAAAATTCTCATGAATATATTTACACACACTAAAACATACAATATAAAGTTCGAGTATGTAGTATTTAATTTAACCATTTATACTATCCTGCATCAAAAACCCAGCGTCCCAACGACCTTGGTAGCTTTCCTCAAGCCTTTTTACATTTTGATGAATTCTCTCTCCGTGTTCGTTACTTACGCTGCAAGATTTCAAGCGAAGAAAGAGAAATACCGAAAACGAAATTTCATGCTAACTAACATTGAAAAGAGAACACCTAGTTAATAACAATAAATTCATGTATATATGAGTATTGTATTGAATAGATAGTGACTTTGGCTACACGGCGACATGTATTGTTTTGTTGAAACAAAGGATTGTGAAAGGCAGAACATGTTTTTCAGCCATGTGTAGAGCTGAGCATTGCAGTTACTTTATTTGTGATAAAGACAAATAATGATCTACTTCCATAAGCAGCAGCACTCACACTATAAGTCCAAAAGGCCAGCCATCATACATATCGATACCAATGCATTCGGTTGCGTATATACCTAGAATAATGTCTATGTGCAACACTCCGTTTAAGCCACAATTCTATTCGATCTTTTCTTGTTCTAGGATGACACTAGTACCCTTGCTCTTCGTGTTCTGCCTTCTCGAGCCTGACAACAACACACTACGGGATTGAGACTCCTGATCTTTCTCGTGCCAGTTCCTCCAAATGAGCAACCAGCTTCTCTCAAGTTCTCTGTTCTCCCTATAGCAAACTGGCTTATTTGATGAAAAATTACTTTACTTCTTATTTAAGACATAGTAAAGAAATGAACATACCAATGCAAACATTAACGCAAAGTATTATTGAAATTAATATCGAGTCTTATTATCTCTATCTATCATTTTTTATATATTAACAGATATGAAAAAAGGAAAAATACTTTCTCGTGTCACTTTTTAACCTATTATTATTGAGTACGACCTTTCGTTTTCGAAAAACCATAAAGTTTTTTTTTAATAAATTTAAAGCCATTTTGAGCTCTATAATAGGTGATACTTGTAACCGTTTAAGTGTGTCTTCAGGAATTTTAGTTATCGTTTGATATTAGTTATCAATGTTTTTGTAATATTAACCGACTTCAAATAAGCACTAAAAAAATCCAAAATAATTAACAAAACATAACACTTTAGAATAAATAGCACATTCACTATTGTTAGATACCTATACCCAAAGTTAAAAATGTAAACAATGAAAGGTGCTCACATCGTATCTAGTATCTAGTATATTTTTGAAGTCGATGCCGAGCACACCTAAAATTCTGCATTGCTTGCATTTGTGCTACTTAATCAAACTTTATTGTTGCTTGACACCGACTTCAAAAATATAATAGATAGGTAGGTAATCATCATCTTTTATTGCTTATATTCTTTGCTTTGTTTGTAGGTACGTGACAACAGTGTGTGGGATATTTATTGCATAGTGTTATTTAGGTTTTGTTAATTATTTTCGAATTTAGAGTTGTACTTTGAAGTCGGTTAATATTTTTTTCAATTGGTTCTTTGTGAAGTATCCTATTTTTGAATTTTTTTTAGTTATACTTTTAACCCGGATAGTTTTCAATCTTTATTTTTTATTTTATATGAATAATCTTAATAGACCAGGAGCAAGTAACACCGAAAGCCCCTTCATCACAGAATAATAAATTTTATTTTAAATTGGCAGGTCATAGTTATATGAACAAAATAAACTTGGTACGCATAGACTCAATAAGCCAAAAATATGTTAATTATTATTACCATTGCTTTTATATCTTTACTATTTGATATTGTTTGCTATGCTAAATACCCTGTGTATGATCGCTCTGATTACCAATTTAGAACTTGACATGTATTGGCACTAAATTTTCTGTTAGCTGGGGACAGGGGGTGGTAACTCAGATAGGTAATGTTGGTCCAGCTGTCGGTGAACTGTAATGGTGTTTGATCGTAGCCCTCTTAACAAATTCTTCAAGTACTTTTTTGATAGTTAGCCCAAGTGACAGGTGACAGACACAATGTGATCTTTTTTATCGGCCATTATCTTTATTGTATGATTAGGCTTGAATAAATGTTTTTGTCGGCCATTGCTTATGAGATTTATGTCTGTGAAAGCTAAAGCCATCAGCCATCAATCGTTCTCTATTTTTTCTAATTTTTGTATACAATTCCATTCTTGGTGTATTTATACATAGTTAAACTGAGTGAACAGGTATGTAGCAGTACCAGGACATTTGAGGATGATCATTTGTATTACATTAAGATGCAACTTGAAGTGGAGTGAGAGAAACAAGCACACAAGAGTAAGTCTTTTAGTGATTGTTGAATAAATCAACATTTTGATGTATTTGGTACTTTTTCCTAATATACTGACTTGTATTTCATTTATGGTTTCATTTAAGATTATGAGAGAACTGCAGGAGACAGTTTTATAGACTCTGGTGAAGAAAAACAAGCTACATATTATGTGAGTGAACAGGCATGTAGCAGTACCAGGACAATTGAGGATGATCATTTGTATTGCAGTAAAATGCAACCTGCAGTAGAGTCACAGAGTCAAGTACACAAGAGTAAGTATTTTTTAGTGGTTTTTGAATAAATCATAACATTTTGATGTATTTGACAGTATACCAAAAAAGACTGGTGGTAAGAACTAAGAACATCTTCAAATCCAAGTAGCCAGAACCTTAGAAAACAGCTGTTGAAGTGGAAGAGAATAGCCAGAAGAGCTAGCAAAATGAACACCAAACATCGTTTACAGCTACTGCATCAGAAGCAATGTGACTTAAGGTATTTGAAAAATGTTAATAGTACAACCATAAATTTCTTTTTGAGTCAAATGGGGAATCAAAAGTTAAAACCGAAGGGAAGACTTTACATTAGATGATAAAATATTTGCATTATCACTGTGTAAACAAAGTGCCAAAAGCTATAGATTTCTTTCAAAAGTTTTTAGTTTACCATCTCCTAAGAATCTCAGTAATCTCGTTAAAAATTTAAATAAAATTGTTGAAAAAAAACAGAAAAAGAGAAATATTGTATATTAATGTTTGATGAAGTATCTTTAATTTGTGGCCTTACTTATAATTTTTCAAAAGATCATATGGTTGGAATTGTAGATTTTGGTAGTGGTGATCGACGCATGCACTTTCCAAATACTCAATACTCCAACCATTTGTGCATTTTTTTAACTGAATCATTTGATGTATTTCTTTCAAACAACACATCACTCACTGTATATACCTATAATATTTATATTTGTACAGTTTTTGTTATGAATTATTTTAATGTATAATTAAATAGTGTCATTTTAAACTGTATTTGTTAATTTATCTTTTGTAAATAAATAAATATAATTTCAATATTAGTTTCATTTATTTTGATGGTACATTGTCTTCTAAATGTTATATTTATTATATTCTTGATTATTTTTGTGTTCTTGGGAAATAACACTTCAATCGAAACAAAAATTTGTATATTCAAGGAAAATTTCGTTTTTCCTTGAATATACAGATTTTTGTTTCGATTGTGGTGTTATTTCCCAAGAACACAAAAATAATTCGATGGTACAGCCCCCTATTGGTGACATTTGGGACCAGTAACTGCAGATTTCTTCTTTTAGTATGGTGATGATCTGTCAAATTCAACAAACGTCAAATTTAGTACTTGAAGAATTTGTTAAGATGCTTTTGATGCTAAACCTAACCTGTCATGGGACAAAATGTGACTCATTTTTTAACATTGAGTTGCCTATCTATCTTTATTGTATGATCTGTGGCTGGGGAGTCAAATCGATAGCTACCAAGTATACAAACAAAATGTGCTTGTTACTCGTTGATTTAATTAGCCGAAAATATGTTAAATAAAATGAATTATTCTATACTGTACTATATACTTGGAGCCATTTACATAAATAATTTGCAAATTCGTGTTCAAAACTTTCAGTGTCTAGAGTTGGTTTTAAAATATTTATGACAAAATGTCAGTTGACATTCCGATGGTGTTTCTGATATATATCTTTTTTCGGAGATTTTTAAAAAAACTACATGTTGCAAGTCAAAAATATATGAGACCGCCTCAATACAATTAGGTGAGGGGTTCTGCAGCTAACGTATTAGGCATATTTTTCGATTGCCATGCACTTATGTGTTTAGACTACACCCTTTACGAATTCTTTGTCTGAAATTAGAAATGTCTGGTATCATCTATTAACCAAAAAAATAGTTATTCAAATCCATTCACAATCGGATCAGAAACCAGGTATTATAAATAAAAAAATTGGAAGTCGGTTAAAAATATCCATATTTCAGGGAGGAATATTTGCAAAGCTTTTATTAACATACCTTTAGATTGTCAACAGGATTGAAAAATATTACATAGTTTTAATTTTGTCACTAGTAATAGAATAGTCATAATGTTTTAGAGTTGTTCTGGGGTTTAATATCTATAAACACCTGACTTCAACCTTGCGCGATAAATTTTTGTTTGTCTCAAAACATCTGTCAGTAAATATATCCTTACGTCGATGTGCGAATAACGAGACAATAAATTCAGTTTCCCTTCGTACTTTTAATTCCTTTATCCGACTCACACAGTGTCGAACCAATTAGGTAACCTGTACACACTCATCCATAAATAATGAAGGAGTGCACGATTCACTATTTGTTTTGAGGTTTGTTATAAGCCCGGTCCTTGGGGGAGAAAAAGTCGTATCAGTTTTACCGCAAGTTATTACCCCTAATAATATGTAACTAACCCCAAGCTACCCTCGCCCTAAGGAACGCGTGTCTTTTCGAATGAAACAAGTACTAATTCTCTGATCCAAACCCTAAATACGTATATCTGCCCTTGCTCTTTTCTATCAATTAAATTGTTTATTCAGTGTGTGTGTTGTAAATTTTAATTGAAAAATCTCATAACCATTACAAATAGACCAGAAGAAAACACTTTGTTTATTATGGCGTTTTCCTACAAAGAGAAATATTTTTTTTAATTAAGAATAAAATACATGAGGATTGGTCAGACAAAACCAGATAAATCTGTCGATAAATATATCAGATATCAGTTCTGAACAGTTTTGAGCAATACGTTTTTTTCAACCTCCGACAGACAAATTCATATAAAAAAATTTTGTACTAAAAGTTGCGTACACTTATGGTTACTTTTAAACATAATCATTGTCAAGATTGAGGCATTTGTTGTATCTGTACATCAGCTTACCAATACTTTCTTCAAAAAATATTGCCGCCAATCAGTTGAAGTGGGCTATGACGTTGTTGTGAAGGTCCTCATTAGTTTGGAACCGCTGCCCTTCAAAGTCACCCGCGCCAGGTCGGGACTGTGTGGCGGGTGATAGGAAGTATCCTGTTTGCATTGCTCAATAAGCTGTTAGGTTGGACCAGCTCTATGAGGACGTGCGTTGTCGTGGATCAGAACGATTCTGGAACTCAGTATGCTCCTCTATTGTTTGCATAGCTCTCCTCAAACGATGCAAAGTTTCACAATATCGTTGGTAAATTTCTTCTACATTATTCCTTTCTGCTTGCAAAAAACGAATAAAACTACGAACTTCACACTTGGCAGGAGACTCAAATAAGGTGGCCATGTTTTTTTGTCTGCAACTCGACAAAGGTTGACGATCTGACCGCCCCTATCACTGAGTATTTGCTGGAGGGGACGCGTTGTTCCATTTTATGAACATCGCCGGCTTACGGCTTGCCTGATGTTAGCTCTGGGTGAAAAAAACGACCCTCGTATATAGTGATGGAAAATTTGGTACATTCTTTGAAATGGGTTAGAGTAAAGCTATTTCTAGTATATTACGTAATATAAAATATGGCCCACAATTATTAGTTTTTCACTTACCTGGTCACAGGATTTCATTTTTTTAAGTTAAATTCTTGCAAATGGATGGACAGCATGCATACATTTTATACACTTTTTGATTGTAAATAATTACATTAAAAAAACCTGAATCAAAAAAACTAACTTAACTAAAAATCATGAAATAATTATTTACTGCAACAATTCCATACTTTTTCTGAAGTCGGTTTCAAGTTGAACAGCCAAATTGCGAAGGACAACTTATAAATGCACTCACTGCCCAATTTATTTTCACTTTAGCTTCGCACCGCCTTCATAAAAAGTATGTTGTAGTAAAAATTATGTCATCCCTTTAGTTAAGTTACTTTTTTTGGTTTTCCAGAAATGTATTTATTTTAAAGTGTTGTAATGGCTTATTTGAATGCAGTTTTCAAATCTAATGTTAGATAGTTAGGTAGACTATGTAACTAGTTCCTCGAAGTTTCCTTGGACTTCCATAGTCTTCATATGTAATGAACTGTTTCGGTATTGGCTAAATTAAGGTATTTTACTTTTAAGCAACATTTACTAATTTGACGAACCTCGTTAGTTAAGAAAGTTTTGCATATGATTCCAACTTAGGAGGATCCACTATATTGTAGACGACTTGAGTATTACTATTGTTTAGATCTCTTAATTATATTGACATTCATATAATAGTCTCTTCACTATTAAAAATAAAGGTAGGTACTTCAGTTTTATACAAAATTTATATTCTTTGACAAACCTAGTATACAATTTGAAAAAGTGACGTGAATATTTATTATACAATTTTTAGTGATGTGGCATAGTTAGATGCATTTTATAATTCTAATTACTTCTGTTTGATAAGAATTTTAGATATACAATAAAGGTATTTTATTTTCAAGCAACATTCATACCATGTAATGATTATAGTAAACGTTTCTGACTATGCAAATCCTTTATAAAGAACAACATTTCCCTTTGAATCCAACTTATTAAATCACACCGTATATTGAGACCAACTGAGTACATCCATCTTGAACTTGATTAACTAACATTTATTATGATTTAATTCCAATCTATTTTCAATTTATTACAATTTTTAGTGATATAGCATAGCAGTTTTTAATTTTGATAAACCTTGTTTGATTACAATTTGAGAAAATATAAAACACGTACTTCACTTTTGAACAAAATTTTATATATTTAGTATATAGTTGGGCAAGTTGCATAAATACTTATTATACATTTTTTAGTGCAATGTCATAATTAGATGGAGTTTTTAATTCTAATTACAATTTTAGATATTAATAAAGGTAAAGGTACTTCACTTTTAAGCAAAATTCCCATTTGCTGACAAACCTCATCTACAGTTAAAAAAGTGCATGTAATGATTACAGTATTCGTTTACGACCATGCAAATTTGTGTATGAAGAATAATAATTTCTCTTAATATTATTCATAAAAATTGCGTTTGATTTATGGAGACACACTGTATAAACCGACTAACTGAGAATCTTCACCTTGAAGTTGATTACGTGACATTTCTTTTGATTAATCCAATTTCTTTTTAATTTATTACATTTATTTATTATTATTTAGCTTATTAAACTGAGAAAGTCGTTAAAAAAGTTTTTGCCAATTTTCTAAAAAACGGTACAATTTGAAAAAAATATGGGACCACTTCGGGATCTTCCGGTTTACAAATTAATTCAAGATACAAATTGATGAAGTAACACTTAAAATACTCGGGTTAAGAACTTAAATTAATTTTTTTTTCAAAGAAAAATAAAATAAATTCTTTAAAAATAATTATGGAATTGTGCGTATAAATTGCTTATACCAGTAATTGGTTTAATATTTTTGTCTACAATGAATTTGTGTTTCATTTATTAGCATATGTTTTTAAAAATATAAAATTAACTAATGAAAATTTTGAATGAGATTCTTGGTACCTTATACGAGCAACAATTCGCTTAGGCTCTTCTTCATTCAAGTTTTTCCTAATTAGATTTGTATCCATTATTATTATCTCCAGGAGATGTTCTTGTTTGTTTATGGTGAGTGATTAAAATATAAAATATGGTGCTATAGATAAAGAAATCTGAACCTACGGAAGTGAATAAGTATGATTGCAGCACAGAGAGATGGTAATGAGCTAAGCAGTCATCGTGCTGATAAACATTTTAAGTAGATGTGACATTTCATCCCTTGAAAAAACCGTTTCCAAATTCAAATTTTCGGGTTGAATATAGTGATTTATTTAAGAACGTCCTATGATCCTCCTCGTAAATACTTTTAACGTTAATATTCTTTGATGGGTTCCTACTTGAATTTTCTAGTATTATCTCTTTCGGTGACCAAATACACATTTTGTGGTAATTCTGAAAATCTGAAAACCGAATTCTGTTTTCAGATGTTCAGCTTTGAAAATGCCAAATGAGATTTTGGCGAAACATCAGGTAAAATGTTCTTTTCAGAGTACAAATCGAGAAACGGATGTATACTGGATACAGCAGAGAAAATTATATATATATATATATATATATATATATATATATATATATATATATTTATTTATTCGAGTAACTAGAAGCGAAAGCAGAAGGCTACGAGAATTATGCGAACCGACCTGAAGAGGGCAGATGTGACTCTGCCGAAACGTCGTCATTTTACCATCAATCCCGGCAGGGATCAGTTATCAACTACGCGGATGAATTCCCGGAAACCATCTAATACATTTAGTGCCCGCGAAAACTTAAAAACAATTATATATATATATATATATATATATATATATATTTTTGATTGATATATTGATATATATTGATATATATATATATATATATATATATATATATATATATATATACGGGTATTCCATCTCAAACGAGCCACCTTGAATCTCTTGGCTATTTTAAAAACTATTGCAATAAGAAAAAAACAGGTCGATTTTTGTTTCGAGGGGGAATTTTTTTGAGGTGAATTAGCGCTTGCGCACATTCAATGACCTTGAGATTTGAGATAGGGAAAATAGGTTTTGTCGTATATCATTTGAAAGCCCTTTGTATTAAAAAAAAACGAATTTACGTTACAATACAATGCCTCTAAAGCAAATGAAAGCCTTCTCTGACATGGTTCAGCATAGTCGGTGTTATCTGACGACACTCCACTATAATTCGTTGGTTCAGATAAGGTGATCGGGCAGGCTATTCTATAGGATCTCTTCTTCCAATCCAGCGACTAGGGTATTCCAAATCGAGTTATTGACGAACTGGTGCGGCGTAGTGAGGAGGAGCTCCATCTTGTTCGAAATGCAATTGCTCTTCATGTAGTAGAGGATCATTATCTAATTTTTCTATTATCAATGCATTAATTTCATTTCCAATATATTGTGATAAATTTCACCATTTAAATTACCAGGAATATACTGGGGTCCAATTAGATGATTTCCCAAAATCCCTGCCCAACCGTTTAGTTTTACCAGATGTTGACTATGAGCTTCTCGAAATAACTGAGGATTTGTATCGCTCCAAAATCTACAGCTATATCGGTTAACCTCCCCATGAAGTGAAATAGTGCACTGATCCGAAAAGAAAACATTCTACAAGAAATTCGGGTTTTCGATCATACACTGGGTCATAATTTCGCAAAACTCTTGCCTTCGATCCCAATCATCCTCATTCAATTCATGAAGTCTTTTAATTTTGTAAGCATGGAATTTGTACTTATGCAAAATTCTAAAAACGTTAGTTTTGCTAATACCGGAAGCTACAGAGATTTGCTTGGCAGACTGCGTGTTTGGTATAAGTTGGACATGGCCCTTCATCATTTACAATTATAATGGGACCTTTTTTTATTCATTACTGTGCCCGTCTCAACAAATCTTAAAATCAACTCCAATAGGTATTTAGGACGAACGTTACGTAATAACTTGACAGATAAATGTACTATGCTTCAAATGATCGAATAAAGGTCAGAACAGACAAACAAACTTGTTGTAAATATCAGCAAAAAATAATGTAAAATAAATGAAAGTCTACATTTAATGTTTTTCTTGTATTGTGTGTTATTACAGCGTGCGGCAGTGAAACAGGATGGTTTAAGAGCGTACCATAAAGAACTTCTTTTTAATACTTTTCAACGCAGTAAAAACTTTTAATTTAATAATCCGGTTTTACTAATAGGTCCGTTATGTTTTCTGTTACATGAGCACGAATTGCAATAAAAAAAATTATTATGACGGTATAGTCCGAAATAAGGGATTCCAAATGATATACGACAACACCTATTTTCCCTATCTCAAATCTCAAGGTCATTGAATTGGCCTGTTTATATTGAATGCGCCCAAGCGCTAATTCACCTCAGAAAATTTCCTCTCATCTCATTTGAGATGGAATATACAGGGTGTATATATATATATATATGTTTTAGGTGGATCCCGGGAATTCATCCGCGTAATTGCTAACTGATCCCTGCCGGGATCGATGGTAAAATGACATTATTAATTCAAAAAAAATATTTACTGGGAAATATTATTTTAGTAACGGGTTTAAATATCAAAATTCAATTTCAGAATTGCATATAATCATTCATTTCATTTTAAATTTGGTTGTAAATAAGAAAAGAACTATTCGAACACAACAAATCTTTTTAGATTAATTTCATGATTTAATAGTTAAGAGTTTGTTTGATGATTACAATTTAATAATCAACATTTGATTTTTGATTGATATAATATTGAGTTTATGTGTTGATAAATTTGAAAATATTTATAATACAAAAATACATAATATATGGTGTTTTACTTTTTCCAATTATAACTGGTAGGTCTTTAAAGTGATTATAAATTTTAATTGATCAGCCAACGTTCAAGGACCCAAACAGAAAAGAGTATCAAAAGCCGGAGCAGTGTAAGATAATTGTGTGGAGTTTTTATAGTAACATAGAAAAATGGTTCATCTGGACAGTAAAAAATACTTGAATGCAGTTTCCGAAGTAAATGTGAAGTAAATAAAAACAAAAACTCATCTTATTTGTACATACAGTTTTGGGTCGTAAATACTCAAGTAATGAATTCAGTAGCAAGAAGCTCACGCCCGAAGGGAAGTACTTTTTAAAATATAGCTAAAATCAATATAGAATAAAAAATCTAAATCTAATATCTACAGTAAATAAATTTCAGATGTATAATGTAAAAGAACACAAAATTTATTTTATTCTAATATAATGAAAAATGTCATACATTTTCAAGGGTTTCTTCCTAACTAAATGACAAGTACATATGTTTTACAAACTATGCACAATAAAAATCATGAAGTTCTTTAGTAAGAAAATAAGTTGGTCGAATACTATCAAATGTCATAATGAAGTAAGTTCGATACCAAAATTTGAAATATAAATTAAATATTACATTTGTTTAGATTTTTTTCAAATACATTATATGTTTAACAGTAGCTGTTGATTTGTTATTTAATGTTGATGTCATGATGAAGCAAGTTCTTTACCAAGATTTCAAGTAGGATGTGGATATATGAAATGAGTCATGATTAAAAGACATTTAGATTTCAACAATTACATATTCGTTACATACGGTTACTTTCTTATGTTTACAAAATTTGATGTGGTATATTATATTATATCAGTAAAATGTAAAAAATGAGATTTCAAAGCCTGATATCTTTAAAAGAATTAATTAATGATTTAAAAGGTAAGAATTGCATTGTGCAAAGCGAAAATATTTACAGTGCTGAAACCAACGTATTGTGTAATAACTAATGACAAAATAATTTAACCGAAATACTAATTTTGTGTTTGTGTGAAAATTCTAATTTCTTAGAAGGCATTTCAAGTGAAATATAACCAACAGTAACAATTAACTAGTAAAGGTATTTTAAAAAGTAAAACACACTAGGTGGCACAACTTACTGCTTAATAGACCCAATATAGATTTATGTTTGGTGTAGTCTTTTTTATGAAATCATGTTTGAGTACCTTGTGAATACCTTTTTTACATAATTAAAATAAAAAATTCGTAGATATTATATTATTTTCATATTTTCTTAGACTCCTCGAATCCTCAAACCTACAATTCATGTTACCCTAAAACTTGCTTAGTTGTATCTTAAGATGAACCAAAGAAATTTAAAAACCGATTTTATAAAAGTTTTAATTTGTTTTGCAATATAATGTCATGCTTGTTTATTATTATCTGCCACCACCTACTTGGATTAAGCTGCATACTTATAAGAATCTGTGAAGTTAAAAGTAAAATAAATTCCAGGCACATATTTAACATCGGCTTCAAATTTATTACAAGAACTCGAAACCTGTTATTAAGTTCTCTCAAATTTTCCCGAGGTTAAATTACGGTTTTGTGCAACTTGGCTCGTTGATAGCGCTATTTAGCTTCATTATGTTTTTGTTTATTGAAATTTTACATCTCAGCGAAATCTTATTATTGTGAGATTTAAATAACTTGGCTTACTATATTGACATGAATATTTTGTAATTTATCGGCTATAAAATCAATTTATTACCTTTATTCACGCTCGTTATATACTGGTCCAATTAATTTGTAATTTCGCGCCTCGTTATCTGATAATGTCCTTCTTGTATTTACGTTTTCGAAACATATTTAGTAATTTTAAACGGAAGTTGCTATATAAGAGTGACGCAGGGTGTGCTCAGAAGTGATCGAACAGCATTCTTGACGAACGTATTAAGAGTTAGAATTTTAGAGAAGATAATTTCTGAATTATTGTTGAGGGTAATATATATTTTGACTGTTCATGTGGGGCTCCTCTCAACAGAAACGTGAGGGTAATTTGTGGAAATTGTCCGGAACACTAGGAGCCTTATTGTAGAAAAACATTCTCGAAGGATTAAGTGAGAGAAAGCATAGGATAGGATTGCCAACTGGTTTTCCAAGGTACCATTGAGTGGACTTGTATTTTTAATGAGTCCCAATGCGATGTATCGACTCAGGACTCGTTGTAAAACAATGTTTTTCTGAGGCAAATTCTAGGTCAGGTTGTATTCTCTTGACTTTTCGTAATAGTCAATTTGTTAACTAATTGATTTTGCAGTTTTCCTTTTGATGCTCATTAGACATGATGTGTAGCCAAGAAACATCAGTCTCTATAGATATTTTTTTTTTCATTGTTTAACATAATACAAACGCTTACTGAATTTATTCTTATTCTTATATTATGTTCTTCTTCAAGTAGATAATTTCTTGGTCTTGTTCCACTCCATTTTGTGTTTACCATTATCAGAGATATGCCAATTTCGAATTGTGTGTGTCTTCTCGAGACACAGTATTATCGTTCTTTTGTCTTTACCTGGAGAAGCTTTGATGTTTCATCAGTATATGTTTTCCCGCAGATACTTGGTACACTCAGTTACCTTTTTTTTATTGCACAGTGTACCTTGTGTCTACAGAAAAAACATATACCGGTGAAAGGTTAAGGCTTCTCATAGTAAGGGAGAAAAAAACTCCAATACAGCATCTCGAGAAGACACAAGTACAGATCGAGATGAGCAAACCACGTACTAACTAGAGGTGAGATAAATTAGTATTTCTAGTTCCAAACTCGTACCTGTTACAAATACTTGTTCTAGTTCCACAATCTATTCCAGGTCACACATTTCAATAGGTAGTAGATCTGTTGACATCTCAAGTAAATATCAACAAGAAATCAATCTATCAATTCCCATTCCAGTTTGACATTCGGTTCCCAAAAAATACAATTTATTTAATCCACCCGCTCTCCATCCGATATGTGATTTTTTGCAAAATGAATAGTTTGTTTCTATTCATTTTCTAAAATAGAGAAATTTCCAAACAATTTTACAAACTTCGTTGTTCTTCATTCAAGAAAATACTCTAAGAAAATGAAGAATCTTGACTCTATCCTGTTATTATTTCTGCAAACTAGAATTGTACAATCAAACTAACAAAACATATTTTATATGCTGGCCCGCTCAGACTTCTCAATGAGTAGACTAATAGGTGTTTATATTAGTGTACACCAGGTTCAATTACGAATCTAAATCTCCCAAGACATCATTCAAGCACCACAAAATTTTATCAAAGTTGGTCTAGTCGTTAGGGGGGAGTTACAAAAAAAATTCCGAAAACCCAATCGCAGGGCAACCTACCAGGTCGAGTTTTGTCATGAACCCACTCAAACACACACAAAGTTTCATCAAAGTCGATCCAGCCGTTTAGAAGAAATTAAAAAATATCCTACAACCAGGTTACAACGCCACCTACCGGGTCCAATTGTAAATCTCGATATTCCAAGGACTCATTCAAACATAAAAAAAAGTTTTATCAAAATTGGCCTAACCCTTTACGAAGATTTCTAAGAAAATGTTCCTACAACCCGATTCCAGCGCGCCCTACCCGGTCAAATTCTAAATCTAACCCTCTCAAACACACACACATAATTTTATCAAAATCGAACCAACCGTTTAGGGATTGAAATTTGTTCTCTAGAACCTGGTCGCGATGCCACCTACTGGGTCCAATTGTGAATATAAAACATCCAGACACCCACATAAAGACACAAAAGATTCATCAAAATCCCGCTTGCGAAGAGTTCAGTGAATTAACACGTGCATAGCAGATCAAACTATTTCATGTACATTTGTCCGTTCCATTTAATTGTAGTATACGTTCTATTTTCCCTTTTTGACCACTGTGTTTGTCAACGTCAACTAATAATTTATTTCAAAATTAAACTTTTACTTTACAATTTTAAAAAATGAACAAATATTAAACAATTAAATATATGCCATGGCAATTTAGTCTAGTATATTCAGATTTATATACTATAAGTCAAGGGTATTAATATTCCATACCCATTTCCGAACCTGTTACGTTCAGACTTCTATTCTAGTCTATACTCGTATTCATATCTATTACTGTTGGTTCTCCATATTTATTTCGTGACTTGTTACGTTTAGACTCCTTTTGGTACTAATTACGGTTAGACCTCGATACACAACATGGATTGGTACAAAACCTAGATATAGAAATAGAAGTATCATGGGAACAACAAGGAAACTTCCACATCAATTTGTCATGAGCAAAACATCCGAAATTGGCAAACAAATTGACAATTAGGAAAAGTCAATCGAAATTACTATTACCTACAAGTTGTTTCATTGCTCGACAACGATTCCTGATAAGGAATTGAAACCTCGCGATTCACTAAACATACAAGTATATTGAAATGTACATTCAAATATATTACAAAGGAATTCTAGATGACAAATCAATAGACCTGCTTTCTCAGAGTTCATCCTGCGTGAGAAGTTTTCTTTTCGAAGGCAACTACTTTTCAGGCAATGTCCACAAATTACCCTTACTATACTAGAATTTTCAATTATTTATCTTATCTGTTTTTCAGAAATCGTTGTTAGGAAAGAAAACCTACATGACCAATGAAAATGGTTAAAGAACGTAGTACAATGTACTATGGAGTAAATACTATTAGACCCACATTAATATTTTACAGATGTTAATAAACATTTATTTAATGTGAAGGCAATAGTTAACTTTCTATTTACAAATTTACATGCCTCTTTTATATCTTTTTATGAGCAGTTTCCCGCTAAGAAACACTTATCTAACTTCATTTTACTCTTGTCTTTACAACCGATAATAGTATTGGTGTTACTACAACTATTATTATGATGGAAGCGAAATCTTCTATCTTTCAAAATAGACTTCCCGTCTCTCGTGAACTCACTGTTTCTGTTTCTTTTTCTTTGTATCATTCTGAGCATTGGATAAAAAGTTCAGGTGAATTAAAATAACTGTCACAATTTTCTTAAGACTCAAGTATGAATCCTAATATGTAATTTAATATATCTGCAAAGGAACATATGACGTGTAAGTTAATTTAAATTTCTAAACACATAATTTTTGACAAATAGTTGACACAATTTCTTTTAATACAGTAACAATTATAGATTGGTGTAACCCAATAAATGTTTAAGGAAGAAAGACTTTAAATGATATAACTGATCAAGTCTTTTTATTTAATATTACAATTAGCAACAGTAGCTAACCCTTATTAAGTTTTAAACTAATATGCTTCAAACAATATTTACACATTACACTAATGCAACCCAGAACCCACTAATCCGTATATAGGGTAATTTACTTTATCCGAAATGGAATAGCGATATTTTCTTATTAGCTTCAATATTGTGATGTAAGTACCGTCGTTCCACCTTTTTACCACACCGTGGTAAATAATTTCCTGTAATATTTTTAATTATTATTGACCTCAAGCTGAATTTAATGGCATGTAAAGTCCTTTTTAGTCGTGTTCTTTCTGGCTTCTGGTGTATGTCAAGTCCCTAATTTTGAAATATTGCAAAGAGAGAATTAGAATGTTTATTAGAACGAAAAGCAAATTTTGAGCAGGTATTTTATATTAATTGGATACTATATTTGTTTGTTTAATATAATTTATTGATTTTCTACAAATAAGAGACCCTTAATATATTACCTGTTCAAGGGCGTACCCAGCTTTTGGTGTAGGAAGTGGCAAAATTAAAAAAAAAATTGTCCTAGAGAGAGGAACAATTTTTTTTGTCCAGGGGGGGCTAGTCAGCAATTTTTATGGGAAGCTTTAATGGCTCATGGTAGGTTTTTCAGGTCCAGGGGGGGCAGCTGTATGAGTATTCCAAGATCAAGGTAGCGTGGTTTCGGTAGAAACAAATGCAATTTCAGGTATTTCATTCCAATACTTATGTTCTTTCATATGTGTAAGTATAGACCTCTGTTAAGAAGCTTACGTTTCAATAATTTTAAAAAATGATTGAATTTGATTTTATAATATTCTTTAAACACATTCTCCTGTGCATTTAACTCAATAAGCGACATCTAAACGGAATGCAGTTTATAATTAAAAAAATGGACATTAAATTACGATAATCACTTTAATCAGTTAAAAATGCACATAGTTAGTCACTGGATTATCTATATAAACCGAATTTTAACTATATAGGCTCTTCCTTAATGCCGTTTAAATATTTGAGGATGTGATTCCTCAGTTGATTTCAGTTTATATGACCTTATGTACGCAAAGTTATAGAGGGCATTAATTTTTTTATATATTACCTGAAGATATTGTTTTAAAGTTAGGTAGGGCTAAGCAAAACAGATAATCATATAATTCATATAGAAAAGTTGTGGTATCACTCTTTCAGAAGTGTTTCAATTATTATATTAACTGAAAAAGTTCCCAAATGACTTTTTTCCATATTATTATTTTTTATTAGCCCGGTCAATTATACAACAAAAAGGTCTCGTAACTTATGCTCGTCAGACGCAAATGGAAGCTTATTCAGCAATTATCAACTTGACGACTCATTGTCTTTTAAAGGTTATTTGTGGCATATTCTTGATTATTTTTATGTTTTCTTGGGAAATAACACCACAATCGAAATAAAAAGCTGTATATTGAAAGAAAATAGGTACGAAACGTTTAAACGTCGATTCTTACTTAGTTGTTAATGGCTTTAAATGTCATAAATCAAACTTTCAATTTGCAATTTACATTTTTAATATATATTTTAAAGCCATTGACTAAATTAGAAAAAAACATAACACCAATACAACGTCTCAAGAAGACATACCGACTAATCAAGATTGGCATACCATAAACTCACGGATAATGGTATATACAAACGGGGCTTTAATAAATTGTCTCGCTGTTGTTACATAATGGAGAAAATATGACACCTTATACCGGTATTATGGCAACAGCTCCTGACAAATAAACATCAAGAAGGAAACTTTAAAGTAAGTTAATCAATCAAATGCCATTGCGAGAGCAATCAAACCTACGAATATTGCTTCAAAAAACATTGTTCGACAACGATACCTGATAAGGAAACATCAAACATATAAGTATTACACAAAATACATAAAACATATTTTATAGGAAGAGGAGAGTTATTTCTATAGGAAGGTAATTAGTGTTCCGGGCAGTTTCCACTAACTGCTCTTAGGCACTACACCTTGATTTTCAATTACTTAACTTATCTGTATTTTTGAAAAATCAATGTGAGGAATGAAAACCCAAATGAATATCAAATATTATGTATTTGCTGTTCTTAAATAGCTGAAGGAATGAATTAATGATAAAAAGTATTTCAAGCGCTTGCTCTCCAAAATTAAATTTCAGCAAAGAGACACAGATGTCCAGGGCTTGAATAACTATAAAATAACATTAAATGTTTTTGTGTAATTATTTCTCGTTACTATTTATTCGCCGTTAATTTCTTATGTTTAACAGTAGTCTTTATGAAAATCAAAAGATACAAAACGAATAATGATATTCCAATATCTCACTACTTAAAGATATTAATTACGTCTACATATCGCTATCCAATGAATAACGGGTTGTTAATTAAAAATAATTGAGAACAAATGTTAACGCTTACTTTTTATTTTTCTTTTATGATAACACCGAATACCAGAGCGATTCACTCTCTTCTGTAATAAATTACCTGTTATCGTCCGTGATAGTTTCATCTGACTTAATACGAGTTTTCTAATATCCATACTGGTCCAAGAAGCTGGTAGTCCGATAGCTAATTGTCGGCATCATTTTTTATGGCGGCCTAGTCAACATTGTTCTTTAAATGGATATCATGACTTAAGTAATTAAGTAGAGTCCATTATTGGTTGGTACAAAAAATTTTAAGAATAGAAACATAATTAGGGCTTCTGTTCATCAGTAAGTAATTCTTATTATGGAATGTGCTCTCTTTATACGATCACTTGATGATATTACAAAAGTTTAAGTTCTTCTAAAAGGAGTAGCTCACGAAGTAATAAATATACACGCTTGATTTTAGATGATTGAACACTTGTGGTGGTTTGATGTTATCTGAAATACACTTGAGTGTTTTGCTGTAAGTGCCTTTCGACATTCTTTTAGTTAAAATTCATTGAATATTAGAGTAATGTAATGAAAAAAGTGTGTTATCCCGAACAGAAAACTTTGATAATTCAATACGGTAATTACAAGAGTTTATATTTACAAATTTTCCCTTACCTTGTGGTTTTGTTATTTAGCCAAACTTCACAGACTGTCTGATTATTTCTATGGAAAAGGTTGTCTGCGTTTTCCTGATACTTCTATTAAAATAATTCTTATAACGGTGCCATTTTACTGTGTTGTAGAAGTTATATAGGCGAGAATTATAATTATAATTTGTGTGTTATAATTATAAAATGTTAGCTGTAAGCACAAATGTGAGCAGGTAAGAATTTAAATAATTTTATTTACATAATCTTATAACACTCCGATATCTTTCTCTTTCTATGGAATTCTTCTGCTGCTTCAATTTGCTCCTTTATCTAAGCGCGTTTGTCCGATTTCTGCCTGTCATCTCCTTATCTTTATATTTTCGAAGCTTGTTTGGTTAATGCAAGCACATTGAATTTTGTGAGAACTAGTAACTAACCGATTGTTCAATATCTCACTAGGAATACCAAGCGTTTTTCTGTTTGGATTCCTTTTTTTCCGATTTTTGGCCTTAGAAATTCTCCATCCCTCTTGTTGTTGCAAATAGATTTATTATTGTTATATTTGTTACAATGATATTGTTAATTGATCTCTTCTGCCTCGAAATACTTCTTTAAAAAGGTTTTGCCATTTAGAGTCTACAAGTAAATTATTTCGTCAGACACATATTTTTAGAATTTCGTGGAAATTAAACCACAAATATGGAAAAATTTGTATATTTCGAATATATTGAACGGTTCAGACCCCGTTCTCAAAGCAATAAAAATTAAACTCTTTGGCAATCTGAACTGATGTAACAAAAGGAATTTACTCCCAATTTGATATACACAGTGTAGCACACAAAATATTCTGAAGATCATAAGAAAATAATTAATCCTCTTTCAAATTGGATATTTGAAAGAGTTATAATCTGAATTTGATGTGTCGACTTTGTTATAAGTACATTCACTAAAAATGATATCAAAGAATCCCGATATTTCAGAGATCCCATTAGAGTCACAAGGAAAAACTACGGAAAAACCTTATGAACTATTCTATGACTAAAATAGATTCCGTGGGTTCAATATACAAAAAAATACAAAACAAAACTGAATAACAGCTGATAGCTAAGACAATTGGCCTTAAATAGCATCGTCGAAGTTACCAGAATTCCATGGTCACTTCTGGCATACCAGAGTGTATGCGTATTCGATTCGGGAAACACGTTGATCTCCGTTTTTTACATTAATCCAGTTTTCGATAATGCCTTTGTGGTTGTTCTTTTTTTCCTTCAGTCGGGTTTTGTTTCGTATTTGCACTTTTTTTATCAGAACGACTAACTTCTAGAAAGTTTCTTAATTTCTTTTAGCAGCGTAAAATGAATGATATAACACTGATATACGGTTGTTCAAATAGAAATTACATTTATTATTTTCATCGTCAGGAACGGTTGAATTCTACGGAAGTACTAGCGACACAATCGCGTTCGGTTAATAAAATTAAAAGAGACTCAGTTAGCTCTCACTTTGTATTGTGTTCTTCTTTTTTAATATGGTTGAATTTTGAAATTGTATGTTATGACCAAGATTCCAATCACAATTATTTATCTTCTCGAATTATTAATTCTTTATATAATTTTTGTGTTCATCTGTTCGAACCTGAAGGGCTCTAGAGGTGTTTTCAATATCAAATATATTACTTTCGCGAGGATTATATAAATGGATTTTTTTTTCGATTTGTGTTGTTCGGTTTAGTTTTTGATATAATTGATTTTAGTATATTTCTTGTTCTGTATGTTTTTTTAATATTAAATATATTGTCCCCTCTTTTTAGCCTTTCTGAAATACCTTTTTGTATGATGGTTGCTGTTATGTGATTATCTTGGTGCAGCTTGGTGTTGAATGTTACTTATTGATTTTTCTTTAGTTTTGTCAAACTCTTTATGAATGAAATTTTTAGCAGGTAGTACATTTTTTATCAAAGTTTTCCTTCATTAAATTTATTGATATCAGAATATTTCTGACGGGCTTACTTTTATTTACGACCAGCGTCACGCATGTATGACAGGACCATCTTCTATTTTAAAAGTGTTTTCTCATGTGGCGGTCTGCAAATGCCGCTATCTCTATTAATCCTGGCCTGTCCGTAGGTTTGACACACCACTGTGTCGCATGTTCTCTAGTTTGAGACATTATATTTATTGTCAAACAGTTGTTTCCCTTTCTCTACTCTATATTCGGTAGCTAACACTACAATATTCACAATATAACACTCTCAATAGATCAAATGGCTGTTGCCTATACTAATGAGGAGGTCCTACTATTGTGGAGAAGAGTAAGTTTCACTCAGTATATCCGTAACAAAAAAAAAACAAATATAGAATAAAACTTTACCAATTATGTATGCTAGATGGTCTCGTCCTCAATATTCTTGTGTACAATGAAAAGAGTACAGAGGATAATAAAGTCGGTGATGCTCCTTCTGTTGTTTATGAATTAACACGGAAATATATGAGAAAATGGCATACGTTCGTCAAGGACAACTTCTCTAGAAGTATAAAGTTGTCAGAGACCCTGTATAAAAAAATAGAAAGAGAAATCCAGTGAAAGTTGTTTAAAAAATAGAAAAAGACGAGTCTGTTTTCCAACGAAGAAATGTGATTCGTGTACAACCATGCCAATACTCAAGGAACTATGAAATTCGAACCATTGACAGTTATTGACTTAAAAATAATGTGCCCGCCATAGACTGATGCGATCAAATGATTTTCTATTACACAAAACCGCGTAAGTATGTACTGTGGTACGTGAAAATATTATTTCACCTACTAGATGTCTCAATTTAGAATGCTTACTGCATCTACAACAAAAATCACTCTAAAAAGATGAGAAGAGGTGACTGAAGAAGAAACAGCACTTCCCAAAGAAAAATGCGAAAATGCCGCATTTGTTCTGCTAAAAAAACAAGCAGTGTTACAAGATTTATCGTGCCAAGAAATAGATGTAGGTATACATTTTGTTTTACATAGCAAGTGGAGTAAATGGTATAGTTTTTGAATAATAATGAAAGGCATTCGTTATTCGTGGAAAATGTTTATGTTGGATAATTTAAATCGTGTGTTTCAAAATTCAACTAAATCAATCAAGAACACAATCAAAATGAAAGCTGCTTTCATTTAATTGAATATCTAGCTAACACGTCTACAGAATACAGCAGTTGCTGGTTACCAATAATCACAGATGACATTAATAATGGTAATCCATTTTTAAACTAGGTTTTCCCAAGCCTATAGCTGTGAACTCATTTTGTAACAAAGTTGCACCTGCGACCCCCACATTAAATTTTGAAGAAAATATATTGAAATTGTTTTATTTTGAAAGAAGATTTGTTATTTTCATGTTCTCTAAAATTATTTATGTGCTACCCTCTATGTACCAAATTAGCAGCAAATTTCTCTTAGTTATATCAGTTCATATTATCAGACATTTTAAAACCAAATTGTGTTCGATAAAATTGTCGTTATGAACTTTTTTACTTTTTATAATTCCGTTGTGATAAATTTTCGCTTACCTTCCGAAATACATTTGATCAACATTTCTGCCTTAGTCACTATGAAGTTCCCTTGGCACCACAAGTTGGCTAAACAGGTGTTACAGTTGGTTTCTCTTGATTGGGAACAGCAACAAGGATATATCTGTAACCTTTCTTAATTTCTAAAAATGGCCGGGCGATGTCATTGGGCATTCATTCAATTGGAATACTCACGTCGCATTGCTTCATTTTTCCAATTCATCGACTTTTGGGTCCACTAGTTGGTGCAAACTAGTAATATTAATAGCTCACACAATAAAAGCTTTGAGAGTTTTATTCACACTTAAGTAACCTTTGGATAGTTCCTTCAGGGTGCCGTGAACTATTTTTTCTTACAACTGAGTTCTGACTTTCTTCCTGTCAGCAGTTTCCCAGGGTCTTTTTGCACAATTAGTAATTCAATCATCATAATTCATTCATATCTTTTTGATCTTGAATTTTTCTACCGTGCCGGCAATGATACTAATTTTTGAAACACATATCTTTTTCATGGCTGAAGCGTTGAAAAAAAACGGAATAGACAAATTATTTAATATCTTCACATAAATCTTCAATATTAATGGAATATCAATCATACAAGTCTGAGGAAGTGCTAGAAAAAAAGCAACATAAATTTAACACTAGTGGGTGTTATTAGAGAACTATGTAGATACACAACGCCAAAACTAAAGTAGGAGATAAAGTAACAGATAAATTTACGGTAATAAAAATGGTTGTTTTCTGTCCCTAATTTAATACAAATGTGCATTAATCTTTAAGGTTATTCAAGAAAAGGGTAGCGGTATGGGAATGCCAGTAGGGGATGCAACGCTATAAACCCTACACAAGGACGACCAAGTAGAATTGCACATGATAAACAACACCTAGTATATATGGTTAGAAAACTTACAGAGGAATACCGAAAGTGGGGTTTAGAAGTCTACACTGAAAAAATGTATTTGTATAGGAACAGACAACCCACCTAAGAACTTGTAACTGGAAGGTGAAATATACGAGCTATAAGGGATATGCAGACAGTAAAAGACAGAATAAATTAAGAAATAATTTGGTCAAGTGCGAGTTGGACTGGCATACTTAGGGTTCCGTACCACCTTCAAGATTCTAATATTCCAGTTTCAGACAAGCAGGGAAAGAGTGCATTTTCTTATATTTACCGTTATATCTTTTAAAGGAAGCGATTTAAATGTATAAAAAATATACACTTTGATTTTCCACGTATAAACTTTTTATTTTATCTGCTTCTGAATTCGCTTGATTTTTATCAGAATACATATGTATTTAATTTTCTAATTTGGCCCCCAAAAATTAACATTTGAGTTTCGTTTTACTAATAAACTTTCAGAGAAGTCTTTTATAATCTGCTGTCTGAGTTTTGAGACTCTGTAGATTGGAAGATAAAGGGCAAAATAGGACAAGTTTTAAAGTATTAATTATTAAATCTGTTATTCAAATTATAAAAAAATACAAATAAAATATATTTTTCAAATTTTAAATAGTGTAGTTTCTAAAGTGGGATTTAAGTCGATGTTTAATATTTTTGTTAATATCTTTTAAACAAATGATTTAAAAATATGATATATTTGTAATTCACATAATGAGCCTTTTATCTGATATATTACATGATGCGTTTGAAAATTGAATCTTTATTTTCCATTTAATTGTATAATTTGTACCTAAAATTACTATGGGGGTTTTCTAACAATGGATTTTCCTTTTAATTCTATTATTTGGGGGCCAAATAATAGAATTAGGGATTTATTCATATTTGTCCTATAACCAAAAAAAATTAGGTCTTATAGTTTGGGGAATAACGGGGGGAATGGGTAATTTTTTTAAAATATTTTTTAATATATTTTAAAATATTCATTAAAAAAATAATAAAAAAATATATTTGTATTCGTCATTTGTGTGATTTGTGATTTGATATATTACATGACCCGTTAGAAACAATTGTGATTTTTTATTTATTTTCCATTTAATTCTATAATTTGCTTCCCAAAATGAATATTAGGGGTTTCTCCTTATTTTTCCAGTAAAGTTCAGGTGAGGGGCTAGACTTCCATTTTTTAAAAAATGTCAGCTTATGGTTTCGGAAATAAGGGCGGGGGAATGAGTAATTTTTTTTATATTTTTGTTAATATCTGTTAATTAATTTATTTTAAAAATATGGAAAAAAATATATTTGTTTTCTTCATCATGAGCCTTTTAATTTGATATATAACATGATGGGTTAGAAACAATTTTAATTTTATATTTTTCATTTAATTCTATAATTTGCCCCCCAAAATGAATATTAGGGTTTTTTCTTATTTTTCGAGTAAAGTTCAGGTGAGGGGCTATACCTCAATTTTTTTTCAAAATTTTCCAGCTTATGGTTTCGGATATAGGGGGGAGAGATGGGTAAATTTTTTTATATTTTTGTTAATATCTTTTAATTAATTTATTTTAAAAATATGAAATATATATATATATATATATATATATATATATATATATATTTGTTTTTTCCCCCAGAAAAACCCCTAAAATCATTTTTTTTTTCTTTTACGATATGTACTCCTGATCGGGTCACCAAACTATACATTGATACCAAATTTCAACCTCTTCCGTCCAGTAGTTTAGGAGAAAATTGCTGTGATGTGACAGAGGCAGAAATCCGGAGTGATATTATAAGGGTATCCATATATTGTATATACGGAACCCTAAAAAAGGTTATATATTTCCTGAACTCATGTCATGGCAGAAAAATATCAGACGAGAAAAATGAGAATATACAACAAAATATGTCTCAAAAACCATCAAACAAAGTATATGCGGTGAAATTGTATTTTGGAGAAGGCAAGATTGATGCGTTTTTATTTCTTTGTTTCTTATAAGTCCGAGTCTAGAACGTATAAGAAACAGAAGTAAACACACATGAAAATATAAACAAAAATTAGTAGAAGACAATGAAAAGAAGCAAGTGATATGCTGTGGACGCGTAGATGAATAGAAGAAGAGCGACTCCCTATAAAATTTCAGAAGGAGATGTAGCCGACAATGACTCGCAGAATAGACAGGCATGAAACTTAATAACATAAAGACATATAACGCGATAAACGGGATAACAAAAAATATTTGTCAGAAAAAAGGTCGTATTGTGTTTGATTATTTCACTATCATTTTTTACAAAATTTTGTTATGAAAGGTCAGTTACCACTGCTATCTACTCTGTGGAAAATAAAGAACTTTTCTTTTTCGTCAACTGTTAATTGTAAAATGTCATAAAAACAAAATAAGAGGTCCCACAATTACCATTCACAAGACAACTAAAAAGTATCTTGTTCGACATATGCATGAACATTTATGTAATAATACGTATTCATTAATTTATGACTACGCAACACACAAGAGATATCAACAGTTTTCCTTCAGGTTATATATAGATTAGTCACTGGAATCCCATATAAAAGAAAAGGTCCTGTTTACGTTTAAAACGACTTAGAGTTTGTATAGATAATAAGCCGCTATAGTGCGGAATGCTCTTCACTCAACGCTTATATAAATAAATTGAAAGATTTGGGAGCTGTGATACATCATTTCCCTCGTCATTCAGCAATCGGATTTAAAGCTTGATATTTTGGCTTTATTATTTTTGTAATTAGAATAAGTGGCGCTGCGAGATAGCTTTTTTATACACAATGGAAATTTCGTTTGACGTGAACTTGATGCAAAAAATAGAAATTTAAACAATCCTACGACAGTAACTGCTAAACATACCTGTTAAATCACAACGCTCGGAGCAGTGTACTGACTAATCGTTTCGTTCACTAAACATGATCTTTGCTTATAAATATATCAGCCAGATTATATAATGATTAATTAAACTAAAATGATTGATGTATTAAATATTATTACAGGAACAATTATTTTTCTTGGATTACTTGTTTTCTAAGACCCTTCAAATACATGTTATTACAAGAACAAAACACAAAAGCGTTTAATTTTTTCTAAAAACTTATAAATCTGTTATTTTTATTATTTTACCTTATTGTTTTGAGTTTTGGATTACATTTTGAATAAGATAAGTTTACTAAATAATTATTATCGTGGAGAGAGTTCAACACAGCGGAGTCTACCAATAACAGATTCCAGAGGTTGCCTAATCGAGGAAGAAAGTGCTTCTATGGGGCATATTGTACAGCTTAACGCAGAACATCTATGAAGGAGAATTAAAGCAATTTTCATATTGTGGAGAAAGTCCTAATGAAGTAAGAGCTAGCATAAACTCAGATCAAGGTCTTGGAATCTGGTTCCGAAATCTGACTTATCAATCGGTCGGAGTATTCTGATGTTCGAGAATGCTCTTCAAAGTCGCGGAACTTTAGAACACCAATCTGCCAAACAATATTTACACTACAGTTACTTACGATGAGTTACTCTTAGTTACGTACCGCACCTTTTTATCGGAAACATATTTGGGATTGCGGACTTAAGTAAATATTAAAAATTTTATTTCTAGGGTGGCAGATAGTTTCAGTTATTTCAAATTTAGAAATGTACCTTAGGGCAGTCAAGTCAGATATAAAATGTTGTTGTTCTTTAGCTAAAAAACATTAAGTTGAGGAATTTGTTCTAAGATAAAATAATGAGAGTTAATATACATTATTATACATTTCTCCAATTCAATGTAGTGTCCATAATTGTTTCTTGTTAAATTTATAATGCAATGAGTATTTGGTGAAGTGACTAAATTATATAATATAGAAGGGATTTCAGTTAAAATTGAATAAGTTTTACTTAAGTCAACAAAAAACACAATAAAATTTAACCTATAAAAACTGTGCAAAACAAGTACAGTTAGTTGATAATTACAACTTGAAAACTTAATAAATGACTCCTGATCTCTTGATATTATAGAATATAAAATAATAAGGTTGGTTAGAATAATAACTTCCCTTAAACAGCACTAAGTCACCTTAGTTCTGTTCTGTACATGTAGTAACTACATTACCTAATCATTATTATTAGATTAGATATTACCATATATTGAGTTGTTGATGCAGAAAAAGTGACGACACCATGTTTTACTCTGCTCGTTCATTCTATCTCTGAATCTCCCTTACAAAATATTCAAAATAACACGTATAACGCCATTAATCTAGTCGTCATTAAAAATTGGTTGCCAGCTCAGTCTGTGATATCTATATGTCTATATATCCAATACATAGAACTACTATTATTACACTAAATTCAAAAATGTACCATTAAACCACCACTCAAGTAAACTAAACTATGAAAAGTCATACGTAATTTATGGTCGGATTTGAAGAAGTATATACATCATAAGGTCTCTTCACAGGACCCTTAGAACTATAACGAAAACCCATCTAAAGAGCCATAAGGAAACCCCATTTCCAAGAACAGTACGCCACACTCTAACATATTATAGCTAATTGCAATAATTCATGTTAAATGTTTCAAACCGCTGTTTTATTCAAATGATATCTACATATAATTCTAAAAAATAAGGGATCAATAAACCTTTTACGTCAGTCTAACTTAATCTAACCTAACCTATTTAAATGAATTTAAATGGTTGAAAGTTAGCTTTTTATTCAAATGATCTCACAACTCTTCCGAAATCACACCAAGACGGAGGGAGGGGTCTCAAATTTACAAAAAACACCTTAGTAATTAATGAATGCCCCCATACGTTAATCGTCTACTAAATATTAAAGCCCTGTCAAGAAGATTATATAAAGCCCATGGTTTTCTTTCTAACAGGATACTTTCAAACACATGGCTTTTCATGTCAGTAACAGCAGCTAAAACACGCATGTGTTGCTCAGCGTTTAAAACAAGAAGAGCTGCTTCTCTTCCCGCTTTGAATGGGTCGAAAATCAATACTATCTTACGTGTAGAGAACAGAGAATTTCAAACCATATGAATACAGAATTTATTAAAGGACTGAAAATTTTCTGAACACTAGAAAACAGAATTCGATTTGACGAAGACTCTAAATACTGTGCATCAGCTTTAAGATACTTGGTTACGAGCTAGATTACCTGACTGATTGTCCAACGAACAAGCACGGAGGTTGACTCTAGCGAGGATTATTAAATATACTTAATGGGAAAGATGAAGTTTCCGGCACAACTCCAAACGAATTCTTTTTTATATACTCCGATTTTATATGTCAAAAATTACAATTCCATAAGTGACAATAACACAGAACTAATAAGCCTTTTCATATTCGAAATATTTTTGTTGCCGGGCGTCATTTTTTTTGAGCAGTTGTCAGACCATTGGCATGTAAATACAATGGTTTTTTGCTCGAAAAAAATGACAGAAGTTGACGCTTGCCCACTAGAAATTTTTGAATATGAAAAGGCCTATTGCATCAAATCAATTACTGTCACATGAAAATATCTTCACTTCGATTTATAAACCACTGGATATCCACAAATTCAATTTTACCTCTAGAATACACTCGATGTTTTCTCCTCATTTCATTATTCTTACTATTAACTTATTCGACAGAACCACCGAGAAAAAAGTTTAGTCCGCCATTATTTGTGAAATCGCCTTGTGGCTTGTATGATATTCAAGGATTTTGACGGCTGTTGACAATTCAGTGGCGTCATTAACTGAAGAAGCTTGCAAGAACATTTTCATAAAAATCAAAAATTATATTTTACCTTGTTTGTTGTGGAAAAGATCCCAATGCTCCTTGGAGTATTTTATGAATTACGCTTTAAGCCATGGGTTGTTAATTTTTTTGTGAAATAAATCAAAGGGTAAAGAATCTACAGTGCACTTGGGAAACGAATATATGAATCCTATTATAGTTCTACCTTTGAATATTTAGTTAGTCTCTATGAACCAATATCAGAAGCCTTTACATTGAGGCCTTTGTTTTTGGTAAACTGCAGGTTAATGAGCTTAGATCAACAAATTAAATTGAGTTTAATGTATTTTGTGATGTCACTGAGACTTCATATTAAGTTATCATTAGTTAATATTTATTAATTGTTATTGATGTAACTTACTATTAATGAAAATCAAAAAAATCGATGAGATTAATTAGGTAAAATATATTGATTGATGTGTTAAAGAGGCTATCAGAAAATGTAAGATTACCAAGAGTTTATTTTGAAAGATTGTACAAGTGTTTTGATCAGCATTAAAGTTTTACAGTCAATGATTCAAATTATATTATATCTTACGATATTTTATAGATTTAGCAAAACGAATAACTTGTACTATGAGCTTTGAGTGGGTTATCTGTTAATACTATTCTGTAGAGGTGGATAGCGAGTAGATAAATATTGACACTGGTTCGCAATCTACAGTTGTGCATTGTGCCTTCGCCGATTTGTTCCTTGTACCTGTTATTAAAATTCTAGAAATTTTACAATCGTGGGTTATTGAAAGTAAATATCTAAGAATAATTTCAAATATCTATTTTTACAAAAGGGCAACTATTAACAACAATCAATTAATTATTAAAGTAAACTAGAGACGTTCGATAAGGTTGCGTGCTGTCTCCTACCCTATTTAACACCTAAACGGACGATCTCTTTGAAAAGGCATGCAGCAAAATCAACAATGGTATAAAAATGAACAGAGACCTTGTTAATAAATTGAGGTAGGCAGACGTTACCGTACTGCTAGCAGATTGTGTTGAGGGTCTGCAGAGAATAATGAACATGTGAAATATGCGATAAACATAAGGTTACATTGAACTGGATGAAAACCAAAACTACGATTATTAGTATTAATTCCAAACCAACAACAACTTTAATATTAACAGATGATAAGCGGCAGCAGAAGATCTTTTATTACTAGTACAATATTTGTAGGATGTAAAATAAAAATAGATGAATAGCACCACAGTAATAAACAAAGTAAATGTACAACAGCGGATTACAAACAATTAAGAAAAAAAAGAAAAAAAGAAAAAGAAAAACGGTATGGTGATATGACAGGGAATGCTACACATTCCAACAAAATATTAACTGCCTGAAAAGAAAAGTGTAGAAGGAACAAATAATAAAATAGTTTAACAGAGATACAGAAACCTCTCCAATATACATATCGACTTAGGTATTGAGGTTTACTAATATTGTAATATTTATGAATATATAGATGAAAGTTCTGAGGCCGAAAAATACAACTGTGGCAATCGCACCCACAAATGATTAAGTAATTTTATACTTATAATAAAGAGTGCAAACCAGAAAAGGAAACAAAGGAACGGAAACTGAGGGGGGAATTCGCTTTTAATCGACAGCATCCAGCAAGTATCTAAAATCCTTAATGTACTGGTTAACTACCGTGTTAAAATAATGACTTACAAAACTAATATCCAACAAATTAAATATGTAGTACACATCAAGCAATGTAGATTTTGAATGGGAGGAGTCTTGGTCCAAAGGAAAACTGAATACTAAATATTATGACGAAATGAGATGAGATCTGGGTTTGAATTTGAATAGAAGAGAACAAGAGCGAGCGAACTAGAGAGAGGTGAGAGGCATATGCTTAGAAATGGGAGAAATAAGGTTGAAAAGAAAAAAGGAAAAGATCTCTTATTAGCTTGATCAGTCATAATTTAAAAATTACTTAAGACCTTGATATATTGGCATGTTAACCTATTGAACTTTAATACGTTTTCCAACATGTTACCCATTAATACATTTAATTAATTGCTTAGAATGATTTGCATTATTGCGTCTATATTTCAGAAGTTTCTCATGAATATTCTTCGACGACTGGTAATATTGATAATCAGGCGTGATATCCCTTACGCATGAAATCCATTTTATTCTCTATTTTGTTAAAGCGGATACGATACTTGAACTTTCCCAGAACGTTTTTATGGCATAATTATATGTTTTGAGAAATAACGGCAGAACATAAATTGACGTTTTAATTAAAATGAACATGAAGATATGAAGTTATTTTAATTTATAATATAAACATAGATATCGAATCGACACTAATGTTTCAAGTTCTTAGCATTATATTTTTAAATTACTTGAAAATAGGTTAATTTCGAGAGGCATAAATCTGGAGAAATATTTTGACGTTTCCTTGAGTACAATTTTAATTATGTTATGGTTGGATCTGAAAATTAATTAGCCATAGCTTTACAGTAACTTTTATTAATATTTTTTTTAGTTCAGCTCATTATTAATTATTAAGCTTTTATAAGTAGAAATTTCAAATTATTTAACTTATTTATGTAATAGTATATGTTGAAAAATTAGCAGATAAAAAAAATTTTTCGCACTGCTATGGATTTTACTGTCAAAATTTTTTGACAAACAACATAATCCATATACTCTCTTCGAGGTGTCATTCCTATGTACGCAAGACAATATATATTATATATAAATATAATATATATTGTTTCTGGTCGGGAACCTTGATCAGTTGCGCTTCCCACAATTGAATGTCTTCTCGAACAGTTCTTTATGCATTTGATGCATTTCGTTAAATTTGAAGACGTGAGATGTAAGACCGATATCTAGGATTTTCAAGAGAATCAGTACACAGAGGTTCCGAATCAGGAGCCGTTCCGTGTAATTGCTGTTCTCCCTTAACTCCTAGGACAGAATGTCACGATAAAATTTTGTACGCGTACAAAGGAATGACACCTCGAAGAGAGTATTCAATATCTCTGACAGGTGAAGTAACCTGAAAATTTAACGAAATGGATCAAATGCATAAAGAAGTGTTCGAGAGGACATTCAATTGTGGGAAGCGCAACTGATGAAGGTTCCCGACCAGAAACAATATATATTATATTTATATATAATATATATTGTCTTGCGTACAAAGGAATGACATCCCGAAGAGAGTATTCAATATCTCTGACAGGTGAAGTAACCTGAAAATTTTATCGTGACATTCTGTCCTAGGAGTTAAGGGAGAACAGCAATTACACGGAACATATTCCATATCAGTGCGAATTTTTTTTTAATACCAAGAAAGACTCAACAAAACGATTGACAACGACTCCAGAGTCGGAGATGAAACGTCTCCAAACAGGAAAAAATTTTGGGTAGAGAAAACCCCAATGAACAGACAAAATATTCATATCAGGGGCGAATCCAAACACGAGCTTCCGGGGGCGATTTGATGCTTCAGGGGGGAGGCGATTCTGTACTAAATTTACCTAAATATAATTTTAAACTCAGATTTTTTCGGCGATAGCAATAATAATTGTTGTTCTGAGGTTTAAACCGATAGAAGTTACCTTCTTATAGGCTCTTCTAGTGAAGAACACCTCGCTTTAATATTAAATTTACTAACTTTGAGGGCCCCTGGATCCGTCCATGATTTATATATAGATTTTTAATAAAATACAAGTATTTAAAATGTCAATTTTTCATTAATGGGGCCATCTAATGTCAAATAAAATATCTAACAGATAAAATATAAGGACAGAGAACAGTATCTGCGGGTAGATTACTTACCTAGAAATAATTGAAACACATTTTCCGGTTTTATATACATATGTGTTAATAATTATCAGTATACAAAATTTTAAAAAATTTAAAACTGTTAACAGTAGATGAAATAATAAATTAATATTGAATATAATATTTTTAAAGTTTATGATTTTCAGAATGCTTTGCGGTTAGTAATATATTTCACAATTACGATTTCAATTTTTAAGATAAAATGCAAGAAACCAACTCATAAGTAACTATGAAGATGCAGTATAAATAATTAGAATACATAAACACTTACAAATTAATGCACCCTGAACTGCAATATATGTTAATAATCAGTATTGCAATATAGTCCGTGGGTTCAATTTAAAATTATAAAACTAATATTCACTTTCACTTTTCTAGAACTTTTATTTACATCGAATATACAACAGCTGATTCAAATATCACACCAACAATTTTACATATAAGCTCTTCGCTTCACCAACTCTACTAGCGATAGTGGCCTGCTTCCTTTATAAAACCAGCATAGAAAATTCTCGCCAAAATCATCATCATTCCTACAGGTGCCGAGTCTTTTCGAGAACCATTTTTTATCTCAAAGCGATTGTTGTCGTACTGGAATGAAACAGGGTCGGCTTTGGTAAATTTCGTAACACTGCCCCCCCTTTAATTTTGATCGTCCCGATCAGACACATCCTCTAAATGGTAGGGAGCGATCTAAATGAACCACCTTCAATTTAGCCTTGGGGTTTCGACGGATCCGGTAGACGACGTCATTAAGCCCCTTGACCACCTCGTATGGACCATCCCAGGCGGGTGTAAGCTTTGGGGATTTACCCTTGCTCCGTTGGGGGTTGTACAGCTTTACTTTACACTCAATTACAATTATTTAGTTCCATTTATATTATTTATATTATTCTTGAGTTTCTTATATAGAATATTTAGAAAATGGCAAATGACGGAACAGACAAAATTAATGAGTTTGTATCAAAGTAAGACAAACGTACTGAGGAGGGAGTTATTTATACTGTTGTAAAGTCCGTGGGTTCACTTTGAAATTATAAAACTAATATTCACTTTCACTTTTCTAGAACTTTATTTACATTAAAACAGCTGATTCAAATATCACAATAACAATCCCATATATGCTAGTCGTCGCGGTATAACTGAACAACTCTCCATCGTGGCTTGCTTCCTTTATAAGCCCAGCATAGAAAATTCTCGTAAAAATCATCATCACTCCTACAGGTGCCGAGTCTTTTCGAGAACCATTTTTTTTATCTCAAGCGTTTGTTGCCGTACTGAAATGAAACAGGGTCGGCTGTGGGTAAATTTCGTAACACTGCCCCCCCTTTAATTCTGATCGTCCCGATCAGAAACATCCCCTCCATGGTAGGGAGCGAGTCGATCTAAATGAAGCACCGTCAATTTAGCCTTGGGGTTTCGACGGATCCGGTAGACGACGTCATGAAGCCTCTTGACCACCTCGTATGCACCATCCCAGGCGGGTGTAAGCTTTGGGGATTTACCCTTGCTCCGTTGGGGGTTGTACAGCCAGACTTTGTCCCTCTCCTGGAACCCGACTGAATTGGCCTTGAGGTATCGCGTCTTCATCCGGTCACTGGTGGCCAACATCTGCGTTCGGGCTAATTCGTGTATTGCCAGCATGTTATGTCGGAGCTGGTCGGCATAATCGTCGATGTCTTGGGGAGGTTCTTCGGGGGAGCCAAATGCCAAATCGCAGGGTAATCGCAGCTCCTTTTCGAATAGGCTTTCCCTGGCTGGGGTCAGGCCTGTACTATTATGTACGGCAGAGCGATATGCCAACAGGAATAGGGGAATACGCTCATCCTAATCACGCTGGTTATTGCTGACGACCTTGGATAGGTGTTGTTCCAAGGTCCTGTTGAATCTTTCCACCATTCCGTCTGACTGTGGGTGTAATGGCGTTGTTCTCGTTTTCCTGATCCCCAACATCGTGCAGACCTTCTGGAATACATTCGATTCGAAGTTACGCCCCTGGGCTGAATGTAATTCCATCGGGACGCCAAACCTGCTGAATAGTTGTTCTACTAGCACCGTCGCTACCGTGGTTGCCTCTTGGTTGGGTATCGCATATGCCTCAGGCCATTTGCTGAAGTAATCCATTGCGACCAGAATGTATTTGTTCCCCTCTCAGACTCGGGAAACGGACCGGCGACATCCATGGCAATTCTTTTTAATGGGACGCCCACATTGTACTGCTGCATTCTGCCCTTGGTCCGGGTCTTCGGGTCCTTACTGACTGCGCAGATGGCACATTTGCGGCACCAAGCTCTGACGTCTTCGAAGTAATTCACCCAGTAGTACCGCTGGCGAAGTTTGTCAAGGGTTTTATTCATGCCCAGGTGGCCTCCGGTAATTCCATCATGTACTTCGGTCAGGATGGCTGGTACTTTTTTCTTCGGAACTACCAGTTGGGACTTGGTTTCTCGTCCATAAGCGCTTTCCCAAACTCGCTTGAGCATTCCATTGTCTACTCTTAGACAGTCCCATTGAGCCCATAACGATTTCAGCACGCCGTAGTATCTATCTAACTCGTCCCATCGTGGCCTGGGTGCCCCTCTCGTTTTGAGTGACAAGATTGGTTCGATGTCTGGATCAGCCATTTGGTCCTGGATGCACTGTTTTTATCTTGTACTTCACTGTGTACTGTTTGTTTGATGGAACTGATTTGATCTTGAACTGTGTCTTGAATTGAACTGATTTCAAATTTTACCTGGCTTTGAATGGAATAGAGATCATCTACTTTTGTTTCAAGAGTATCCACGGTATTTTTTATGGTCTTAATGTCATCATTTAGCTCTTTTATGTCTGAGTCAACTATTTGCATTCTTTCATTAACTGTTTCATTAACTTGCTATACTCTTTGCATTAGTTGTTCAAATTGCAGTTGTTTTTTTTCTTCAGTTACTTTAAGTTCATTTCGTCTCTGTTCATCTAATAATTTAAATTCATTTTGTCTCGTCAATTCAGTTTGATCTTGTTTTTCTACAAATTTCGAGAACAATCCTATAATTAAATTATGTTGTATTTCTTCCATCGTAGTGACAAGATTTTCTAATTATATTTTACGTTTTTCATCAAAACATTTCACTAACCTTTGTTGAATTTCTTCTTGATGCTGTTTCTCCTTCTTGTCACATTTTTCTAGAATCTGTGCTATTTTTTTGTCTAGTCCCTCCGTAACCTGCTTCACTATTTTTTTGGTAGTTTCGTCCATCTTTTCCGTGCTACGAGTTTCCATAAATCAAATTACGATTTTAACTGCACTTAATCCTTCACTTCTGGTCACCAAATTGCAATATAGTCCGTGGGTTCAATTTAAAATTATAAAACTAATATTCACTTTCACTTTTCTAGAACTTTTATTTACATCGAATATACAACAGCTGATTCAAATATCACAACAATTTTACATATAAGCTCCTCGCTTCACCAACTCAACTCGCGATCGTGGCCTGCTTCCTTTATAAAACCAGCATAGAAAATTCTCGCAAAAATCATCATCATTCCTACAGGTGCCTAGTCTTTTTGAGAACCATTTTTTATCTCAAAGCGATTGTTGTCGGACTGAAATGAAACAGGGTCGGCTTTGGTAAATTTCGTAACAGTATGATTTCATCAACTTAAAGTAAATACTAGGGTTGTAACGGAGGCGCAGGTTAACCGAGGCGGAGGCGGAAGTTATAAAAATTATTAAAAAATAAAAGTCAAAAAGTCTTTATTCAAAATAGGTATTATGTTCCTGTAGTGTATTTTCTTATATACATTTTACTAGTAATCAAAATTAAGAAGTGGCAAATTATATTGTACAGACAACAGTTTTGCAGCCTTGCAACCTTCCAATCGATTCCTTAGGGGTTCATAAATTAAACCAGTTGGTACCGAACTTGACGGAGCCGTTAGTTAAGTAAGTGCAAACAGAGGGGGCAAAATGTTTATATTTAATGTTATATTTCCACCAAAATAATGGATCTTCGGTTAGTTGGAGTCGGTTTTCTTTATTATATTCGTTAATTAGTGATTTCTATATCAAGTCGTTATTGGAAATACCTTCATCGTCACAGCTATTTTTCAGCCTGTCAGCGAGATTTGATTGAACACTTTGGTTAGGAAGCTTGTGCGCTTTTTTAGCAAAAGAGGTTTTTTCATCAACAATTCCAATTGCAGCTCTTGCAAATTGTGTAGGTTAAACAGGAATATTAGTTTGGACTGAATTGTTCCTTAATTATCTCATTAAAAAACTTTCATTTGTACCTTGGGTCCAAATATGTAGTCGATTGTCGAAGTAAATAAACCTCCGTTATAACTCCACAACAGCTTTATGGAGGCGAATGCGGAGGCGGAGGTACGATTTTTAACGGAAAATCCGCACTTACGGAGGCGAAAGCGAGGTTCCGTTACCACCCTAGTAAATACATAGCTGACAATGACTATTTCTATAATATATCAAAAATATAAAAAACACAATGCATCTGCTATTAATTAATGTTAAATAATACCTTCATTTGTTGACAATGTTTGTAAGTATATTGAAAATAATATATTGATACTTTTCACATTGAATTGAAAAATTACCTTAATCTAACAATGTTATGATATGTCACATTGAAATCAAATTCGCTACAACGGCGATGGCGGTGAACATTAGAACTATTGCCATGATGTCAGATCTAACTATTTTTCTTAAATCTCACTATTTGTATTCATAGCATGGGTTTTGTAATCTTAGTTAAATTGTATGAAACTATTAGCTTTAAAAAAATATAAATTAAATGTTTAATGTTAAAATAATAAAAAATATTCGGAAATACATTCATCACTTGCCACAAAATACATAATTCTAATTTTAGTTGACAAACCATATTTAGAAAGAAATTAATGTTTCAAACTTGGGAGTATCCAATAGATGGTCATTATCATATAATATAATTTTTTGTAGGTCAGATCTCAATAGCCTAATAATGTAGAATAACTTTCGGAACGGATCAAAATTTATTAGGTTTTCCTTTAATTTAGGTTATTTTTCTCATTCGAGTCAATTCACCATATGATTTTCTCCAAGCAATGTGGCGGCACTGTTTAGCATTGACAATGTAGACGTAAATTATGAATTTTTCATTTTATGTTATTTAATGAATGAACCACTATTATAAATATTAGCAATCTGGACTAAAGGTCGTCGGTAGCTTCTAAACAAAACAAAAATCAAGTTAATTCGGAGAGGGGCAGAGGAGAAAATGGTACATAACCGTTTTGTATTTACCTATTTATATATAGATAACTTAAAATACTGTAACCTGAGTACGGAAAACATAATTAATTGTAATTAAATGGAAATAGTTCCAATTTCTTTACCCCGCTAGGGCTATATAATTAGTAGTGAAACAATACATTACCGAGACGAGGAAACAGAAATAGATTAAATTAATTGAATTGACAACAAAAAACATGAAAGGGAAGTACCCAGATAAACACAGCCAATTACGTTAATGCGAATACTTAACGACAAAAATTGTTAAAATGTACTATTTTGTATGTTTAATGCTTGCAAGAAATATGTTTATTGAATATTAATATATTAAGCCACACGTATTACTACATTAGGCCAAATTTAAAAAAAATAAGAATAATTGTAACGAGTTTTATCTCGAAACCAATTTCTAAAAGTTAATAATTTGAAAAATCACAGATAACTAAATTCTATAAATCCATTGTTTGTAGATTCCCAAACCAGTTGGTTGTTTTTTACGTGCACCATCATAATCACAAGCCACTGTTCGTTTACTCGTTGTGGGAGATAATGAGCAGACAATGAAGAAAGGAATAAAGCAGAAGGCAGGATGAAGGTGTGTGCTACCCCGGAGGTTAATGAGATATCGTTAAGCCGCCAGTCTCGGTTAATTATGAAGAGGGTTGAAACTCAACTGCGAGGGTGGATCTAATATCGGAGGATCATTAGATTGGACTAGTAAGGGATACAATAATAATTAAAAGTATCTTAATGCAATTGACTCTGATTTAATGAGAAAATGATAGGACCGGAGTTAAATTTATAACATAAGTAATAATTTTCTTTAATAAAACATTATAATAATGTGACAACTTGAAGATGTTGTATAGCTAACAGACTAATATTTATTTTTGAGAGGATTCAAATATAGTTAGCATGAGAATGTATAAGCTAGGGATAGTGTAACGAAAATGTATTAGATCATACAATATCAAGTTGCTGTACCAGTCCTACCATTTTTAAATTCCTTATACTACCCTGGTTTCCTCCCTCATACTCTAGTTGCAATAACCTAATGTTTCGGATTTTAGATATGAGTAATTTCAATTATCTTTTTATTAACCCTTAAATGCATATTGATGCTTTTCGGTAACATACTTCTTACTATACTGTTTAAACTCAAACTACAGCAACACTTTTTAACAGGTAACATGCATTTGTTAATAGGTGGCGGTTGTCTGGGTATATTATTGGTATTTCCCATTCTCTAGGCAGTCAATGAGCAACGTGTTTATATTGATTTCTCTATTGATTATATTGTGAAGAGAAAACTGTTTCGTTGTAAGAAAATTGTGTTTTTATATCTGACAGGTATGTACTTTTTGACGAGGTTGTGTAATCTTAGATATTGATATATTATTGTTGAGAAAAATCGATTTTTTTTGTTGCCGATCAGAAACATCATGCATTCGTGGTATCTTTCTTCATTCTGTACCTTATCGGCTACGGTGTGCTATTGTGTTCACTGCTATTATTTTTCTCTCAGTATGGATAGGAAAAAGCTGCTAACTGAAAACGATCTGGAACAGTATTAGATAAATTTTACTAAGTGACGACGAGGTGGATTTCAGTAATTTAGATAGCGGCGAAGACCAATGTTTGCTCGAAAGTGTTAAGGAAATAAAAGTGGAAGACGTTAGAAGAAGTGTAAGAGGAACTGGTGCACAAGAAGAGTCAGAGGATGAAGAAGAAAACTTGCCTCTCTCTTCTTTCTTGGCATCCAAACGAGGAAAGGCATCCGTAAAAAAGGATATACTTTGGAAACCTTTGATCTTGAATGATGATCAGCAACATTTCCATGGAGATATATTGGAGATATAAAAGTCTCGAAGGAAATTTTAGCTTTGGAACGGCAGTTGCAATTCTTCAACTACTTTTTCTCAAGTGAGTTGATAACAAAAATTGTCGAAGAATCCAATTTATATGCTTTTCGGCACAAAAGTGAGAGACCACCTTCCTTTCATTCAGAAGAAGCTTATACCTTGTTTATCATTAGATCAGCTACTTCAAAACGAGGTCGTCCTAGTCATACTTTAGAGCATGAAATTGAGAATAAAAAAAAGAAAGGACCAATGAAGCATATACCGCCAAAGGAAGTCCGTGCTGACCAAACTGGACATTTGCCAATTATTGAGGATAAGAAAATGAGATGCAAATTGCCTAACTGCAAATGATTTACTATACCAAGTGTGAAAAGTGTGATGTAGAATTATATCTCAACAAACATCATAATGGTTTCAAACAATTTCACCTGTAATGTAATATCATATTAAGACCTCAATTAATGATGTTTCCAATTGGCTACATACAATTTTTTGAAAAAATAATGGTTCAGAATGAGTTTTTTTTTAGTTTGCCCTGTATCAGTTTGGTAAAATCTTCAAGTTTTTAATTTTTACTTTTTTAAAAAAAATCATGCATTTAAAGGTTAAAATGCTATCATCAACATTTAATAAAGTAAGTTAATCTATATTCTAAGACTAAATAACAAGTTGTATTCTTGGTTGTTTAAAATGATTTAGTATCCAATTTGTTGAATAATAACCAAATGCCTAACAATGATATGTAGAAGAATTATATTAAATTTTTATGCTTTACACTCAATTACAATTATTTAGTTCCATTTATATTATTTATATTATTCTTGAGTTTCTTATATAGAATATTTAAAAAATGGCAAATGACGAAACAGACAAAATTAATGAGTTTGTATCAAAGTAAGACAAAAGTACTGAGGAGGGAGTTATTTATACTGTTGTAAAGTCCGTGGGTTCACTTTGAAATTATAAAACTAATATTCACTTTCACTTTTCTAGAACTTTATTTACATTAAAACAGCTGATTCAAATATCACAATAACAATCTCATATACGCTAGTCGTCGCGGTATAACTGAACTCTCCATCGTGGCTTGCTTCCTTTATAAGCTAGCATAGAAAATTCTCGTAAAAATCATCATCACTCCTACAGGTGCCGAGTCTTTTCGAGAACCATTTTTTTTATCTCAAGCGTTTGTTGTCGTACTGAAATGATACAGGGTCGGCTTTGAGTAAATTTCGTAACACTGCCCCCCTTTAATTCTGATCGTCTCGATCAGAAACATCCCCTCCATGGTAGGGAGCGAGTCGATCTAAATGAACCACCTTCAATTTAGCCATGGGGTTTCGACGGATCCGGTAGACGACGACATTAAGCCTCTTGACTTTGTCCCTCTCCTGGAACCCGACTGAATTGGCCTTGAGGTCGTATCGCGTCTTCATCCGGTCACTGGTGGCCAACATCTGCGTTCGGGCTAATTCGTGTATTGCCAGCATGTTATGTCGGAGCTGGTCGGCATAATCGTCGATGTCTTGGGGAGGTTCTTCGGGAGAGCCAAATGCCAAATCGGAGGGTAATCGCAGCTCCTCTCCGAATAGGACCCTGGCTGGGGTCAGGCCTGTACTATTATGTACGGCATAGCGATATGCCAACAGGAATAGGGGAATATGCTCATCCCAATCACGCTGGTTATTGCTGACGACCTTGGATAGGTGTTGTTCCAAGGTCCTGTTGAATCTTTCCACCATTCCGTCTGACTGTGGGTGTAATGGTGTTGTTCTCGTTTTCCTGATCGATTCGAAGTTACGACTCAGGTCTGAATGTAATTCCATCGGGACGCCAAACCTGCTGAATAGTTGTTCTACTAGCACCGTCGCTACCGTGGTTGCCTCTTGGTTGGGTATCGCATATGCTTCAGGCCATTTGCTGAAGTAATCCATTGCGACCAGAATGTATTTGTTCTCCCTCTCAGACTCGGGAAACCGACCGGCGACATCGATGGCAATTCTCTCAAATGGGACGCCCACATTGTACTGCTGCATTCTGCCCTCGGTCCGGGTATTCGGGCCCTTACTGGCTGCACAGGTGGCACATTTGCGGCACCAAGCTCTGACGTCTTCGAAGTAATTCACCCAGTAGTACCGGTGGCGAACTTTGTCAAGGGTTTTATTCATGCCCAGGTGGCCTCATTCGACAATCACGTTGGAATTGCCCTGTCCGTCCGCAGCGGTAACATGCCCCTCTGGTGCCAGTTCTTTGTGACCGTTCTAATATTTTTTCAGGCCAGCCAGCAGCGCTTGAAATGGTGACTCTGACTCTTCCTGGTTGAAGGAAACTGCTCGGACCCTCGGCTTGGACATGTTCATGACGGCCTCTATTTCCAAAGCCCGAAGTAGAGCTTCATTACTTTTCTTGACGCCACTTAGTCTTAGATTTCGCTGTACTTCCACATCTCTGATGCCGTTTATGAAATTATGTTTGGCCAACTGGTCTTTCGTTTCCTCTGGCAGGTCTGGGTAGGACAAGTGAACTAACCGTCTAATTTCTGCTTCGAATTCTTGGAGGCTTTCACCGGATTTTTGCGTTTTTCCACTCAGTTGGACTTGGTATACCTGGCTCAAGGATTGATTGTCGTAACATTTGTCCAGGATGGCGATGATCTTGTGGAAATTGCCTTGTTCCTCGACTGGAATGCTTTGGAGGAGTTCTAGGGCCGGACCTCTTAACGAAATAACCAGAGAAGTATATTTTCCTTGATTATCCCATCCATTAGCTGCAGCCACGGCCTCAAATTGCCGTTTATACATGGGCCAAGATGAACTGCCGTCGAATGAGGGTGGTTTACTAAAGGAATCTTTGGTACTCACGGTGTTCTGGTATTTTCCACGCTGTAAGTCCTGTTGCATTTTTTTAATTTCTGTTTCTAGTTTATTTTGGTTGGCACTGATTTTATCTTGTACTTCAATGTGTACTGTTTGCTTGATGGAACTGATTTGATCTTGAACTGTGTTTTGAATGGAACTGATTTCACCTTTTACCTGGCTTTGGATGGAAGTGTCCACGGTATTTTTTATGGTCTTCATGTCATCATTTATCTCTTTTATATCTGACTCAACTATTTGCATTCTTTCATTAACTGTTTCATTAACTTGTCTTACTATTTGCATTAGTTGTTCAAATTGCATTTGTCTTTTTTCTTCAATTATTTTAAATTCATTTTGGCGTTTTAATTCAACTTGTTCTTGTTTTTCTTCAAATAATTTAAATTCATTTTGTCGTTTTAGTTTAAGTTGATCTTCTTTTTGTTCAAATATTTTAAAATCATTTTCTAGTTTTTTTCAAAATTCGAGAATAATCCTTCAATTAAATTATGTTGTTCACTTTTCATCGTGGTGACAAGATTTTCTAATTCTATTTTACGTTTTTCATCAGAAGATTTTACTAACCTTTGTTGAATTTCTTCTTGATGTTGTTTCTCCTTTTTGTCACGTTTTTCTGGAATCTGTGCTATTTTTTCGTCTAGTCCCTCCGTAACCTGCTTGACTATTTTTTTGGTAGTTTCGTCCATACTATGGGTTTCCATAAATCAAATTAGGATTTTAACTGCACTTAATCCTTTACTTCTAATCACCAAATTTGTTGTAAAGTCCGTGGGTTCACCTTGAAATTATAAAACTAATATTCACTTTCACTTTTCTAGAACTTTATTTACATTAAAACAGCTGATTCAAATATCACAATAACAATCTCATATACGCTAGTCGTCGCGGTATAACTGAACTCTCCATCGTGGCTTGCTTCCTTTATAAGCCCAGCATAGAAAATTCTCGTAAAAATCATCATCACTCCTACAGGTGCCGAGTCTTTTCGAGAACCATTTTTTTTATCTCAAGCGTTTGTTGTCGTACTGAAATGAAACAGGGTCGGCTGTGGGTAAATTTCGTAACAATACCTTGATCAAATTCAAATTTAAAGGAGTCAAATTTATTTTTAATAAACGCTGTTTAAATTATACAGTATATTCTCTTTTTGGGTTTTCATTGTTGGTCAGATCAATTTGGCTTGGTATGTTAATTGATATACAAGAACCTCATCAACTTTGATATTTGAAACATCCAGTTTTTTTTCTGCCAGTATCTGTCTGGAAATCCATATGGAAACGACAATAAGTAGTCCGGATAAAATTGTAATCAACAACTGATTAATTAATATCTAGATTTAAACTATAATGAACTACAGTCTAGGAAGAAACTGTACATTATAATTTAGAAATAATTCGTAATAATCATTCTAAATCTATTTTATGTATTTTATTTACATATGTGTTTAATTAATTTGGTAGTGATAACATAATACTTACACTGTTGATTTGGATTTATTTAGATATTTCTTGTAACGATAACAGACCGTAACTTGTGAGTGATTCTTTATGTGACTTACCTGAAACAAAACATAATAGTCAGTAAATTTGAGAATTGTTTAAATATATAAACTATATATTATTTGTTTGCAAGAAACCAGCACTTTAAATAGAAAACCCCATGAAGAATCAGTGTCCATTACAAAATAAAGGATCAAACGAAATATCATATCACAAACAAGGTTAATAAACAATAAAATAAAGTTTGACAAGAACAGCTTTGAGCGCTGTCTTAAATGTTGAAAATGAAAAGAATAGAATATATCTGGGGTCGTATAATATACTCAACAAAAATGATCACCCCAACAATAAAATTTGTAAATTAATGTACCCACAGTCAAATTAATATACTTACAAAGTATTTCCTAACTTATGCACAATAATTTACAGATCTATTGGGGCCACCCAGACAATTTTTCTACAAAAGATTACAAAAAATGTTCAAATTGTACAGTGCATCCCATTTTGGTTGAGATTGCCAGGTTACTCGGTTGTTATTGAAGATAGTCTTGCGGTTATCACATACCTGTTCTACTTTTTTGTGAAACTCAGGATGGCCATATCAGATTTTGCATAAGTGTTTCCATTTATAAGATACAGGGCGATTTTGATAATTTATACTTTTTGGACCCCGTCTATATCAACGAAGTTATTAGAAATACTCTTGCGCTAAGAACTACGTCTAATAGAAAATTTTGCATAGAATCCAGTGGAGTACTCAATTTTTTTCCGAGTATGGTTTTGAAGATACTACACAACATTATATATTTTTAAATGGAACATCCTGTATTTTATTATTTCATTGAATTCGTTATTTTTTTCACTTTAAAATAATGTATAAACAATACACATGGTATTATTAGAAATGCTAAAAAACACTAAAAAGCTGAGTTTTTTGCTAGTAGGCCATGTATTTTCCATTTAAAAGGAGAATCAAACAAATAATTCCATTTGAGATTTTTTATAGGAGTTTATCAGCAAGGAAAAATAATGTTAACAATAATTCAATAACATGAAAAACGAAATTTAGGTACCTAAAAGCAACTAATAAATAGTTATACATCGTTCATTATGTATAACAAACAGAACAAGTATTACAAATCAAATATCTATCTTAAAATTAATTTTGGACATTATTTATTACCTTATTGATTTAACTGTTCAAATTGTTGTCCACTTTCCCTAACACATAATTGGCAAACCTTTTCAATACGCCTGAGTGCATTTAAAATTATAACAGGTCGCCTTTGTAAATCCCGAAAAGCTGCCTCCGTTGCGGCACGAAGTTCTTCGCGACTGTTGTGTCTGTTGGTATATATTTTATTTTTCAAATAACCCCACAAAAAAAGTCCAATATAGATAAATCGGGTGATCTTGGAGGCCACCTAATTGGTCCATGTGTTCCTATCCAACATCCTTGAAAATTATTTTCTAAAAAGCGCCCAATTAATCTAGAATTGTGGGCAGGGGTGCCATCTTGTTGAAAGTGTATAGAATTGCGAAAGGCGAGGGGAACATCTTCCAATATTTCGGGTAATAAGTCTTCTAGGATTGTCAAGTACCTATTGGCGGTAAGGGTTCCTTCAAAAAAGCGGTACTTTATTTTTGTCCCAGTATGAAACAGGCTACATTAAAACCAAATCAATCCTGCTGTTGTCGCTCAAAAATTAAGTGCGGGTTCTCATCATACCAGTATCTTGTATTCTGCCTGTTAAATATACCGACACTGCTTATATGAGATTCGTCTGACCAAATAACTTTCCTTACAAAATCATTGTCCCTTCGGGTTTGGTCTAAAAACCAATTGCAAAAATTTCACCGTCTTGCTGCATCACCAGGATATAAGAGCTGGGCAATATTGACTTTGTAAGGTTTAAATTTATATTTTTTTAAAATTCTTTGGACCCCTGATTGAGAAACTCCAGTGTAATTTTCTAATTTCGCACAAGAAGTCTGGGGATAGGGATGAACGCTAGCTAACACATTTATTTCATTCATTTCTCGATTTTCTTTGTTATACACATGTGATCGAGGTTTAGAATATGCACCAAAACTTAGTAAATTATTCTTTAGTCTAAATATAGTTGCTCGACTAGGTTGATGCCTCTCTGGATATCTGAAAATTTTAAAAACGCGATTTCATGAAATATCTTATAGTAAAATACTCGTACTTTATACCTGTGGAAATATAGTTCTAAAGCTTCTTCAACATTCTTATAACATTGATTTAAACATTGTATCATATCGTATTTTTCGTTATTTTGAAAAACGAATTCTCTTCCAGCCATTATCAATTATCAACCAGCAAACTCACGAATAATTATTTATATAATGATCTTAAACTCAAACACGATAAAACACAAAAGTTACTAACAATGACAGTTTGATCAGATTTGCGTTTTTCTCTCCAGCGCTCACTAGATAAAATATTGTTCCGAAAGGCGGAATTCTATAATAATTTTAAATGGATTCATGCGAGATGGAAAGGTTTGCCAATTATGTGTTAGGGAAAATGGACAACAATTTGAACAGTTAAATCAATAATGTAATAAATAATGTCCAAAATTAATTTTAAGATAAATATTTGATTTGTAATACTTGTTCTGTTTGTTATAAATAATGAACGATGTATAACTATTTATTAGTTGCTTTTAGGTACCTAAATTTCGTGTTTCATGTTATTGAATTATTGTTAACATTATTTTTCGTTGCTGATAAACTCCTATAAAAAATTTCAATGGGAATTATTTGTTTGATTCTCCTTTTAAATGGAAAATACATGGCCTACTAGCAAAAAACTCAGCTTTTTAGTGTTTTTTAGCATTTCTAATAATACCATGTGTATTGTATTATACATTATTTTAAAGGAATTCAATGAAATAATAAAATTCAGGGTGTTCCATTTAAAAATATATAATGTTGTGTAGTATCTTCAAAACCATACTCGGAAAAAAAATTGAGTACTCCACTGGATTCTATGCAAAATTTTCTATTAGACGTAGTTCTTAGCGCAAGAGTATTTCTAATAACTTCGTAGATATAGAAGGGGTCCAAAAAGTATAAATTATCAAAATCGCCCTGTATCTTATAAATGGAAACACTTATGCAAAATCTGATATGGTCATCCTAAGTTTCACAAAAAAGTAGAACAGGTATGTGAAAACCGCAAGACTCAATCTTCAATAACAATCGAGTAACCTGGCAATCTCAACCAAAATGGGATGCACTGAACATAGTGTACTAGATCCAAATACATCTTAGTCCAGGTAGAATCAGTTCAAAAATTACTTGGTTTGGTTCTCTTAGTTGGATTACATTTTATTAGGAATATTTGCTTGTTCTTGTTAGCAGTAAGAATTTTGTTATGCCCCAGTTTAAAACGCTTGTGCTAAACTTTGAAAAGCGATGGAATCTTTCTAATCCGGTGTGATAATCACGTTAGAAAAGAATTGGTTCACAATTAAACCTATAAAAATGTTTCCCCATTTGAGAAAATAAAATTGTCTGGAGCACAATAGTAAAAATTTTTGAAAATTGCTGAACAGAAGAATTTAGTCAGATAAATATTTCTGTTATTACAAGAAAAATGCCAGGCTTACACGAATGGAACAATATGAAGAAATATTTATCCGGGAATACATCCGTTCGTTATATTGATTCATGTTTGAATCCTGCAGACGGCAATAAATCCTTTTCAGTGTTAAACCATAATAGTGGACAAGGTCGAAATGGACGACGGCTTTCAGGAGGTATCCGGGGAACAGAAAATCTCCGACGCCGGAACCAGCAAGATATCGCCAACACCGGTCAGCGGAGCGGCAAAACTCCCATCTTTGCCACCAGCAGTAGCAAGAAAGCCCACTGCACTACCGACCCAGAAACCAACGAAAACCAATGCCAAAACAGCACCCAACCAGAAGTTGATTTCGACGCCCTACTGCCAGATCGTCAACACACAATCCTCATTGGTGACATGAATTGCAAATCACCACAGGGAAAACAGCAGGACCACAAACGGAAATGGCTCAAGCCTAGTGGCCTATGCGGATACCCGGGATATAACAGTCATGGGGCCTATCTCACATACACACTACCCTCACGACAAAAACAGACGATCGGATGTCCTGGACATCGCAGTGATCAAGAATGCTACACATCTTGCAGACATCCATACAGTCCAAGAGGGTGAATTGGGACCTATTCCGAAGGAACCTCGACCGCACACTGAGACCAATCCCTGTGATCGAAAGTAGGGAAGAGGTCGAAGCGGCGATTCAACTCCTAGAGGATGGAATCAATGGAGCTCTGGAAGCCAGCACTCGTAGCATCAGAAAACACACAGATATACGCCAACCTTCCAGATGACATCAGCGAGCTAATCCTAGAGCAAAACAGAGCGAGAAGATAGAAGACAGGTAAGTAAAAAATGAAGTATATCACGTTCTTTTTTTCAGGAGACAACAAGGGGGGCCCGGGGAGGGGGGGGGAAATCAACCTACCAAGCAAAGTGAAGATAGAAGAACACACCCGCACAACACACGACGACAACGTGCACGCCCACAGAAGGGTACAATTAGCTATATATTATGCAGAAGGAAAACTACGTTAGCGTGAGGACCAGAGTTAAGTCTCAGGGGGTGGATGGCAAGGGGGCTGGAAGTATCAGTAAAAATTTTCTGAAGGGCAAATCTAGTTCCTCGCTCATGGGTATGCGAGATCACCTCTCAGTTCACCGTAACAACGCATTGAGAATGCCAAGTGAGACCTCTCAGGATTCTCGTGCATATGGTTTAGTTGTCTAAGAAAAGACAATTTGACGTTTCGATGAGATCTCACTCATCTTCCTCGGAATAATCGATGTTGTCATTTTGTCAGTCATTACTTTAGAAGCCACCGTACGCAAGATCTAAAAAACACGTAAAGAATTGCTTAAACGTTATAAAGGACATACAAAATACTAGAAAATATGTGAAAGTGGCAAAAAATTTCAACAACACCTAATGTGTCAGAAACGTCAAAGTTGTTTAAAATAAACTAGCAAATATCAAAAATCTGAAAAACATCAAACATGTCAAAAATGGTGACTATATACTCTAATAAAATACCTTGTTTTCGAGATTTTAGAAACCGTCGTTCGCTGAACGTTGTATAAACGTTGCTCACGATAGATGCTGTAGCGATGTGTAGCAAATATTAAAAATGTAAAATGACAAAGATATTCAAGATAAAAATACATAAAATTATCTAAAATAACAAAAATATGGAAGGTTAGAAATCAAAACAAAATTCACCACAACATCCACAACAAAATGAATTGACTGCCATTCCACCTTAAATAAAAACATTGTTGCAACAAAAATGAATAATTAATTTCTCGTAAGTTTAAATTATGTGTTTTGAAGCAACTTAGTTTTATTGACTTGTCATCACCAGTGCATTTTTTAATTTTCATGCAGCACTAATGAGTTTTATACAGGTATTTTGTTTAAATTGATTTAATGGAATTTTTTCACTTCTACAAGGAATTGTATATCATTACCACATTTTATTCGGGTATAATCAAATGGTTTCGGTACTCTTGCCGAGCCCCTATAAAATGCTATTGGGTCTTTCATTGTAACATTGAGCTATAATGAGCGTGCATAAATAGCAATGGTTTTAGTGCGTAAATAACAGGCCTGTATAATTTCACGCCTAGTTAATCAAAAATGGAATGTATTTCTTCAACCATTTAATTCGTATTATAAATTAATGATTGTCGGTATCTTTACAAGGGACATTCTTGGAAGTAAGTAAGGATCTGTTATTTATTTATAGTTATTGTTCTGGGAAAAAATGTAGTATAATGAAATATTTTTAAATTATGTTGAATATTTCCAATTGTAATATTTTTTAGATCAAGAGATACACTACAAATAATATTTTCAAAACATTCTTAAGACTTATTGCGATTATAAATAAAAATTTTATTCTCCTCTAATATAAAGCTAATCGGTGAGGAATTTATAGAATGTCAATATCTCTGTATAGAACCTGTTTATGACAAGAATATTTCTAAATGCTAGAATGTAAGTACCCGAAACAAACACTAAAACTAAATATTTTGTTTGCAGTACTCATTAGTAATAAAGCAAAATATTATAAGTTTTTAGTTATAGTAGGATATGTGCGAGATAATCTTGGGATTTAACTCTATCGTTAAAATTTCTTACAACACTCTTAAACATTTAATTTACAGGATTTTATAAGCTTTTATAAGCGCTGACGTCTTCGAAGAAATTTACCCATTATTATTTTTGGCAAATTATATCCAGAATTTTATTTATGCCCAGATGACTTCGGTTAGGACGGCGGGTACCGTTTTCTTTGAGACTACCAGTTGGGGCTTCATTGCTCTTCCATCATTACTTTCTCAAATTCTCTTTAATATTCCATTCTCAACCTTTAAGGAGTCCTTGGGCACACAATGAGTTTATGGCGTCCGAGTAGTAGTGAAAGTATTTGCTCAATATCTGGGTCAGCGACATGTTCCTGTATACTTTATTTTGTTATCCAGTATTGATTTACCTGCACAGGAACTTGCCGGAGAGGTACTCTCCTGGGGGCTGACGGAGAGTTAATCAGCCTTCATCTCTTATTCTGACTGACTTCCTGGTGGTGATTTGATTGCGATGGCCAACTCTTACTGGTAGTCTCACTCTGCAGCCACGTTGGAAATGCCCTGTCTGTCTACAAATGTCGCTTTGATTTCATCTCTTGTGACCGTGCAAGCAGTTTGTTCATCCCATTCATCTCAAACAACAATGCCTGTAGGGTTGACTTAGGTTCCTCCTGACAGACGGAATCTGCTTGTACTTTTGGTTTGGGAACTTTCGTGACAGGAACAGTTTTGTTGAACTTCGACATCTCTAATACCGTTGAACAACTTTGTATAGCCAATTGGATTGGTCTTTAACATCATGCGGTAAGTCTGGGTACGCTATCTGTGTTAAACAGCTAGTGCCTGCTTCAAATTCCTGGAGAGTTTCACCAAATTCTTGTGTTTTTCCACTCAGTTTCACCCGAAAGTAATTATTAGAAATGCACATTTTCCTTGGCTAACCGTTTATTGGAATTTATAAAGGAACCTTTGGTACTTATGGTGCTCTTTGCAAGTCATGTTTTTGAACACAGTTTTCACTTAAATTTGAATAAAGCTAAGTTCACAATTTACTTTGTCAAGGATAGAATTGTTATCAATTTGACTATATTTCAAGACTATCCATTGAACTTATTAGAATCTCAATTTAATCATTCATTGCCTTTATGTATATGAATCTGTATTTTCTGATTAATTACATAATTGTTTTGTACCACTAATTGTATTAGTTGTTCAAATTGTTCCTTTAATTTTTTTTAAGTCATCTTGCATATTTTCTTCTAATGTGAAAAATAAACCTTGAAATGAATTTTGTTCTTCACTTTTCATACTGTTGACAATAGCTCGCTAATCAGTTTTCATGGTGGTTACAAGATTTGTTGCTGGTCTTTCAAAGTGATATGGAGTTTGAGTATCATTCATGAGGTTATTAGATTTGTTAGTCTCCCATCAAAAGTTTCTATTAACCTCTCTTAAATTGCCTGTCTAGTCTGGGTTTTCTTTTTTTATCTCGTTTTACTAAGGTCTAGTTTTTCGTCCAGCTTATCAATAACTTGTTTGACATTTTTTTTGCTAGTGTTGTCCATTGAAGCCTCTGTATTTTTCGTTGTAGCCATTGGATAAGGTTACAACTTAAACCTCGAATACGAGTAACTAGAATACGAGTAACTAGAAGCGAAAACAGAAGGCTAAAAGAATTATGCGAACTGACCTGAAGAGGGCAGATGTGACTCTGCCGAAACGTCGTCATTTTACCATCGATCCCGGCAGGGATCAGTTATCAACTACGCGGATGAATTCCCGGAAACCACCTAAAACATATATATATATATATATGGTTTTATTATTTTATTTTGGATTCTTTTATTTACTTATTTTCCTCAGCAAGCTTTTTATTTAGTTTTAATTTAAAAAATTTATTACTTGCTTATTTAATTTTTTAATTGTATGAAAATTTAGGCATAACAACTCTCTATCTCAGGTTGAGCGTAAAACATTTATACTTCCACTTACCTTTTTCTGTCTTATTTATATCAAATTTAAAATTTAATCAAGTATTATTTTGCTTTCTATGCTCTTTTTAATTTAACAATAATAAATTTGGAAATTAAATTTTACTATTCTTTATTTATATGTGAAAATGAAACAATTAGAACAAATTAACATGAACTCTTTTAGTTGTTAATAACATACTTAAAAAAATTACCTACTCTATAAATTATTTTGTTTTCTTTGTGTGGAGTCAGGTTATTTACTGAATCCATAAGTAAATACTATACAAAACTCTAATTCTAATAAAATAATACACATGTTCTTTTATTATTTTTAAACAGATTATTTTTGTTCATAAATACCTTATCTATTACGAATTGCCCTTTTTAACTCCACTGCTTCTGAATCATTTTCCTTTCCAGGTCGTTTTGCCGCTCGATACAAATGTATTCGGTTCTCATCTTATCAGTACCGCTCCATTATGATTACTGTTTTTAACTGCTGCTGGTTTTTCGCACTGGATATTCTATTACAATCAGCTCTCTGACCACTATTAGAAACTTTGTAATTTCTGTGATTTATACCTTTGTCTTTTTCTTGATTTATAAAGTTTAATTTCAAGATGTCTGAATTGTCTTCTTGAACACAACAAAGTTTGTTAAAAACAAAATTTACACAGGCGTCTTGATGGCTTTAAACACGCACAACAAAGATGTTTACCCTTTGACGATCAAAATTCAACAGGGGTTTTGACAGGTTTGAAATTATTTTTATATCCTGATCAAAACAAATGAATGTGATACTTATTATTTACACAAAAATTTTAAAAATAATTTTAATACATACAAATTTGTTACCACTAATTACATAAATATACTTCTATTAAACATTTCTATCTACTTGGTTTTTCTTTTTATTCAGTATTAACTTTTTTCTTTCAAAATCTGTTATTTTTCGCCTTCCTATCTAATAAATCATGTTTATTGACTCCTATTCCTTGTATTGTTGTATTATTATGAAACTGGATATATCTCAATATTTTTTTATCACTTAACTCTTCCAATGTTATATGTGTTAATCTATAAACTTTCCCTTCTACTGATTTTTATCCCTTTCCGACTCCTCAATTAATTTATAGTTATGGTACTTTACTAATCAATTTATTTTATATCTCTTACTGAAATTTAGTGTCTGCAAATGTGATTTCTTTCTTTAAATAATAACCCTACTTCGTAACATATTTCCTTGTTGTTTCTTTCCTACCTTTTTATCCTACCTACACAAATTTTACCCTGCTTACTCTCTGTTAAGTTAATTTGATATAACTACTACTTTTTTTCTTTTTAGAGAATGATTTTTATCAAACTCTGGTTGTTTGGTTTGGATGAGCCTTGGATCTTTGTCAAGGAACTAGAGTAACTGGGTATTTCTTGAGGAAGTTGTATTTATATTCGAGAAGTGATACCAGGTACTTAGTGTTAAACAGGATTATTTAATTTTATTACAGGTAAAAGGATTAACTAAAGAGGTTTATTAAGGGAGAATTGTTTATTTCTGTCTGGTCGTTTAACAAATTACTGGTATTTTTAAGTTTATTAATCTCCAATGATTCTAAAAGGTTTAATTTATTGCCTTTATTTTCTGAATGTAAAAATTTAAAATTTTGTCGAAAAGATGATTTTCTGTTACTAAATGTTCGGCATAATTGGAATCTGCTTTTTGATTAATGAAAGAATTACGGTGTTCATAGATACGTTTTTTACACGCTCTGCCGCTTTGACCGATATAGGCTTTAGGGCATGACCCACATGATAATTTATAGACTCCAGATTTATTTTTTGGATCGATTTTTGATTTGTTATTTTTGATAAATTTTCCCATACTATTGTTTGTTTTGAATGCAACGTTAATATTCTGTTTTCTTAAAAAGGATGCTATTTTTAAACTTGGTTTGCCAAAATAGGTTATACTATTATATGAATCAATATTGGTTTTGCTGTCAGGGTAAACTTCTCTTAATGCCTTTTTGTGTTTGTAAAATATCCAATTTCTGACTTTACCTTTCTATAGACAAACAGATTAATCTTCGTTACATACAATTTATCTTTCTATAACATTTATTATTTAATTACTAATTAACTGCTTACTCACCTAACTCCACTTTTACATATTTATTGAGTAAATAACTTCCCCCTTCGTTATTTAATTTCCTTTATACATTCTAACTTTATATTTCAACTAAATATTATGCATCTTGCTTTGCAACTTAATTTTTTTTACATTAGTCCTTTCTGATAGGCTCTGTTATTATAAATTCACATACAATAAATATTAATACTTTATCAAATCTTTTAAACATTTTGCCTTCAGTGTTTCTTAAAAACTTTTGGTCTATTCAATTCCATAACAATATATATACCTGAAATAAACAAACAGTTTCTTATTCCCATTCCAGCTCTGAGTTACACCTTACCATAAATAACTTCATACTTTCGATAGCCATATTTCTGACGTTCAAGTCTGCATGCTTATAAAACTCTTTCCATTTCATTCATTTATTTTACATTGTAGGCTTTAAATCATACCTATGCCATATCTAGTATGTTCTTTAATTTCTGTTTCATGTGTTGTGAAGTTGATATATTGGTTATGATTCGTTGTTTCAGAGCATTACAGGTTTAAAGTAAAGTGAATTTGAATTATTATTCACTAGTCACACTTACTTTTAATTGTCATCAAGAAGTATTTTAAAATCCATTATAATAAAGCATTTTTGACAAATCTGACCTACTCGTGCAATTAAGAAATAATAAAGTATTTTGTACTTCGAAAATGAATATTCTTTTCAAAGTATTTTAATATCTCCCATATCACATTTACTTTGCTTTTTTAATATTTGTATGCACTTAAAAATAATACGATACTTGAGGTCCGATAATTACAGCTCAGTGATAATATTCCAATTCAAAACATTGAGCAATAATCAACCATTAAAATTCTGCTCATATCCATTCTCATAAAAATTTAAAAAATTCACAACCAAGATGAGATTAAATTACTTGATTTTATGTCAGTTTCCATATAAATAATAAAATAAGACTCCTGCGATAAGTAACTTAATACTTAATGCAGGGAATTACGTATATTTCGGAAAGATTACATCTCATGAGCCTCAATCGTAGTCGGACACCTGGTTATTAATGAACCTGATTACAAGTTGATGATTACCTGAAGAACCGTCTTGATTGGCGTATGAGTATAACACCGTGAATAAGATTGTAAAGGAAAGTTAAAAGGAAAATGAAAGTTTAGTTCGAGGCATTGATTGATTTTAAGTTCAGAATAGGTTTGAAATGAATGTGATGATATTTTCCTATTAAAAGATTTAACGAATGGTTAATAATAAGTACCTTGTGAGTCTAATTTCATACTTTGACAAAACTAATAAAAGAAATAATTGGTTTCTGGGTTACTGAGGAGGTAAAGATCTACTTTTGGTATTCATATGTGTTTTGCCTCCTCACGAAAATCTGAAAACTGATATTATATTTTATATTTAAAAAAGAACGGACATCAACTGGCTTAAAATAAAAACCGTTTAGAAATCGTGTGCAATCAATCACTATTTTCTGAAATATATTCTTTTTTATCTGATTAAGGTACAATTCTTTTGATTATTTTAGCGTATTCTTATCGCTCTCTCTCTCTCTTTCTCCTCCCTCTATCTCTATCTAATTTGTATTTTTCCACATATTTTGAAACTTTTTATTTTGTTTTATTATTTGGACCACTATAAGTGTAACTCTAATTCACCCTGTATAGCAACCACCCTATATGTGTTTCTGTGTATTGGTTTCCGAATATAAATTATTTGTCTATCGTTTTCTGAACCACCCTGTAGAACTATAATTGAACTCCGCACGATGTTGCAACCAGTCCAATTGACTATTTCTATTTTCCTATTGTTTAAATCACCCTGTATACCAATAATTTTACTTCGCCCCATATGTCAAGTATTATATTTATGCAACTGCTCATGATCTAGCCCATATAACAATATTTTTCACATTTTTGAACCACATTGTATAACCATAATTTAACACTATCACTTATTTCAACCTCTTAGTATACAATAGCGTTTGCATTTTTTCGGAACCTATCTCTATAACTATATTATACCCCTCCCTATAATTCAAATATCCTAACTACTTATGTTTATATAAGAAATTTTTGATACACCCTACTATAATTTTACTCCAACCCTTACTTCAACCACCTTGCATAAGCAACTACTGATGTTCCACATTATATAACATTTTTTAAGCAAACTGTATAACTATAATTCTACTCCACCGTACATTTCAACCATCCTGTAAATGCAAATGCTCTAACTTTTTTTAAGCCTCCGCCATATAACCCGAATATCCTTACTGCATATGCGTATTAAATAATTTATTTAACGTTTTTTGATCCACTCTGTATAACTATAGTTTTACTCCATTATTATTTCAACCATTTTGAATACGCAAATACTTATGTGTCACCCAATACAATATTTTTTGAACGACCCTGTATTATTTTAATTCCATTCCACTTTATATTTCAATCATCCTATACATGCAACTGCTTAGTTACCGCCCAATATCATATTTGTTTGTAAGATTTTTTTAACCCACCTGTATAAATATAATTTTACTTCGCTCTATATGTCAATTGCGCACATTGCTTTCTTCTTGAATTTCCATGCACTCAGGCACATACACACACACCTATCACCGTATAGCGTATAGAAAAGATAGGTGACATAATTTCCGCTATTTCACTCGACTGTAAGCCCCGTAAAATGAAAAACGTTACAAACACCCTGTACGGTATACTTTTATTGCATATCTTGATATTTAAGCTAAATGTTTAAGATGATAATTTGACATTTACATTGATGTTTATTGATTTTTGTACACACTTTTCCGATTTTCAAAAAAATTGTATGGTTTACGTTACAGAAAATTATACGGAAACTAGCTGGAATATCTATTTGTAGAATACAATTTAAAATATTCAAACTGGCTGAACCGTTTTTATTTTTAGTGAGTTCTTTGGGAATAACACCACATAAACTTGAAAGTCTATACATTCCAAAAAGTTGAAACGTTTCAAGGTCTAAATCAGAGCCCGTTTTCAACGATACTAACACAAATGAACAAGAAATTAAAAAACTAAAAGGACTCCTGATGCAAATTTCATAAAACACAATTTTACATTAATATTTGACAATCAAATTGATGTAACTAAGGGAATTTACTGCAAATTTGATATATACAGGGTACCAAAAAAAATTTTAAAGATCATGTGAAATAACAAAGCTTCTTTCAAATTGGGAGAATTTGAAAGAGTTATCTTTAGAATTTCATGTGGTATTCCTAGGTACGACTTTGTTATTCCCCAAAAATGAGACCAAAAACATTCTGATGCTCCAGACATCTCATTAAAGTCATAAGGGAAAATGATTGAACCGTTTTAGAAATAATTTGGTGAAGTGCGAGTTGGACTCGCATACTAAGGGTTCCGTACCACCTTCAAGATTCTAATATTCCAGTTTCAGATAAGCAGGGAATGAGTGCATTTTCTTATATTTACCCTAATATCTTTTAAAGAAAGCGTTAATATACACTTTCATTTGATTTGATTTTTATAAGAATACATATGTATTTAATTTTCTAATTTGGTCACCAAAAATTAACATTAGAATTTTATTTTACTAATAAATTTTCAGGGAAGCCTTTTATAATCTACTGTCTGAATTTTGAGTCTCTGTAGATTGGAAGATAGGTCAAGTTTTAAATTATAAATTATTAAATCTATTATTCAAATTATTTAAAAATACAAATAAAATATATATTTCAAAATTTAAATAGTGTAGTTTCTAAAGTCGATGTTTAATATTTTTGTAAATGTTTTAAAAAAAAAATGATTTAAAAATATGATATATTTGTAATTCACATAATGAGCCTTTTATCTGATATGATGCGTTTGAAAATTGAATTTTTATTTTCGACTTAATTGTACAATTTGTCCCAAAAATTACTATGGGGGGGTTTTCTAATAATTTTTGTCGTAAATTTTAAGTGAGCACCAGTACGACTAATTATTTTAGGTAGTATGGTTTCGGAAATAAAGCAAGAAATGATAATTTTTTATATCTTTATGTTAAAATCTTGTAAACAATTAATTTTAAATATATGTAAAAATATATATATTTGTTTTCCTAATAATAAACTCTTTCATTTGATGTATTGCATGACGCGTTAAAAAATATTTTTTTATTTTCCGTTTATTCTATAATTTGGCCCCCATATTAATATTAGGGATTTTTTCGTATTTTACCTGTTAACAAAAAAATGTAGATCTTATAGTTTGGGTAATAAAGGGGGGAATGGGTAATTTTTTTAATATTTTTTTAATATAATTTAAAATATTTATTTGAAAAAAAAATTAGTATTCGTCATAATGAGCCCTTTGATTTGATATATTACTTGATCCGTTAGAAACATATAATTTTTTATTTTCCATTTAATTCTATTGTTTGCCCCCGAAAATGAATATTAGGGGTTTCTTTTTATTTTTCCAGTAAAGTTCAGGTGAGGCGCTATACCTGTATTTTTTTCAAAATTTTACAGCTTATGGTTTCGGAGATAATGGGGGGGGAATGGGTAATTTTTTAAATATTTATGTTAATATCTTTTAATTAATTTATTTTAAAAATCTGAAAAAATATATTTGTTTTCGTCATAATGAGCTCATTCATTTGATATATAACATGATGCGTTAGAAACAATTTTAATTTTATATTTTCCATTTGATTCTGGAATTTGCCCCCCAAAATTAAAAGTAGAGGTTTCTCATTATTTTTCCAGTAAACTTCAGATCAGACCCTATACCTCTATTCTTTTCAAAACTTTACGTTTAATAGTTTCGGAGATAAGGGGGAGGGAATTTGTAAATTTTGGTATATTTTCGTTAATATCTTTTCAATTATTTTTTTAAATATGAAAAAAATATATTTGTGTTCCTTAGAATACGACCTTTTATTTAATATATTACATGATGCGTTTGAAACATTTTTTATTTTTAAATATTCATTCTATAATTTGCCCCCCAAAATTAGTATTAATGGTTTCTCTTTACTTTTCCTGTAAAGTTCGCCGAACAATCTATATTTCCTATTTTTTTCAAAATTTTAGGCTCAGTGGTTTCGGTGATCAGTTGGGGGAACGGTCGATATCCCTTCTAAAGTACCCCTAAAATCAAAATTTCTTCATTTACGATATGTACTCCTGATCGGGTCACCAAACTATACATTGATATCAAATTTCACCCTCTTCCGTCTAGTAGTTTAGGAGAAAATTGCTGTGATGTGAGAGAGGCAGAAATCAGGAGTGATATTATAAGAGTATCCGTAAGTTGTATATACGGAACCCTAAAAACAGTGAATATTCATTGAAATTGAAATGTAGTACGATTTTCAGATATTTCCAATTTTCAGAAAAACAGTATGATTTACGTTATAGAAAATCATACGAAACCCCGTTGGAACATCTATTTTTAGAATACAATTTAAAATATTCAAACTGATTGAACCGTTTTAGAAAAAACAGTGAAGATTTATTGAAATTCACTGAAATGCAGTCCCTTAATTAGTGTTTTTTTCTTATTTTCCAGAAAACCGTAAATCTCACCTGTCACTTGGTACCTGTCTGTAATATTCCTTAATACAATGTCGTTTATATCATCAAAATTGGTCAATTGTTTTCTTTATAAAATTTCTAGAATTTTTATTGGTAAATGTTGGTTCTTTGTAAATACTTGTGAGAAAAATGTTGTTTGATCATTCAATCCTAGCGTCTAGTAATGGAGTTTATTTCGCCTTTCAATTTCAAAAGTAAATATAAACTGTTGGTTCTTTATTATTAGTCCAAGAAGGGGTATAAATCGCCTGTGTTATGTTGTCACACCTATTGCAAACTTGTGTTCAACATCGCGCCTTCATACTTTAGGTATTTTAATATAATACTTCATATATATGTTACTTTCTGCGTGTGGTAAAGAAGCACCAAGTGTAGTTTGAAAATTCATTTAAAAAAAAACATCACAAACATGCACGACGATAACATTTCCGAGACTATAATAATCCAAAAATGGGAATAATCAAGAAAATGAAAAAAAGCCTTTTTCTGGAATTTCTAACAGTAAAACGGTATAAGAAATTAACTTTACCGTTTCAAAAAATAAAATGAAAAATAGACGTAGATCATACAAGACCTAGGCGATAAAAGAGATGAAACAATCTTAAGATTAAAAATACTAGTGGTCGCCCAGTGGTCGATATTCGACCCTATTTCATGAAATTGTAAAAAGAATATTTTTACAAGAAACAGCGTTGTTGAGAAATCGGAGAAGTAGATGTAATGACCAAAATCGTTCACTCATATTGACAAATTTATTGCAATAAAAAAATAAAAATGTAATCAAATATCGGTATTCGAAATATTTTTGACAAATGAGTGACCCCCCAAATTTTTGGCTGGAATCGCTCCTGACAAAATATTCGATATAATAATTGGAAGATTGTGCTTTGCAACCTAAAACTTTTCGACATTTGCGATTTCAATCAAGTTCAGGAATATTAAAGAAAAGAGAGGACCAACAACCCTAGGAGAACTTAAATATTTAATACATTCTCTATTGTCCGCTGTCTGACAATTTTTTACACAACACCTTCAGGAAGGTTGTGATAATAATATATTAATCAAATAATGAAATTCACATTGAAAACAGAATATTTAATATGAAAGAAAGTTACTGCAACGCGTCTGAAAAATCAATACTGATCTACTACATTGACTATTTTACCACTAAACACTAACAACGCTTGTATGCCACTTCCAGAACTACATGCTCTAAGAATTTAACAGCATCTAACGATCGCTCCTTATATAATTACTCTATGTTTTCAGTTTTGACAGTCTGGCGGCGGCGGCGGCGGCACTGTCAGTTGTTTGGCATTGACAGTATGGACTTAAATAATTAATTTTTATTATATTTTGTTTAATGAATGTATCAGTATTATAAATTAATATTAGCATTCTGCACTGAAGGTCGTCAGTAGCTACTTAACAAAACAAAAATGAAGAAAATCGGTTGAGAGACAGAGGAGAAAATGGTATCTAATCGTTTTGTCTTTGCCAATTTATATATGGATTTAGTATAAGTAGTGGGCACAGGCTATTGTAGAACAAAATATTCACTATAGACAAAAAAATAATAGGAGATCGTTAAGAAAATAAATAAGAAAAAGTGATGTAGAGAAACTGAAAATCGCTAGGTGGAAATGAGTGACAAAGGAAAATACGTAGATGGTAAAGAAATCTACAAAGTTGCTACGAAATTGAGCTACAAAGAGAAATAGAGAATAAAATGTGTTAGAAGGAACGAAAAGGAACACAACAGCCCGAATTAAATTAAGGGGAATGCGAAAAATCATCTAGAGGTTTATATGGCACAAAAACTCAATAAAAAAAGAAGCATCAATCAAGGAAAAGAACTAACTTAACGAAGGGTTCTATGAAATAAGCAAAATAACTTCGAATTGTCATTACATGAATACATTTAAAAAAAATCAAAAACCGACTTCAAAAAGCTAGAAATAATTTTTTGCTACAAAAATTACATACATTTTATGAAGTCGGTGCCAAGCTAAAATGAAACTATTTTGGGAACTACATTTATAAGTTGTACTTTGTAACTTCGCTGCTCCATTTGGCTCCATTTTACAATTTTTAGTGATGCAATGGCTTAATTGGGTGCAGTTTTCAAATCTAATTAACTTTTTCTTTATTGCCTTAAATAAGGTATTTTACTCTTAAGCATCATTTATTAGCTTGACCAACTTCGTGTACTGCTAAATAGAATAACTTGTTTTCTAAATATGTATATGTATTAAGAAAATTTTGCATATAATTCCACGGTGGATCCACTATTTTAGGTCTGTTGATTATACTGACATTCATTTAATAGTCTCCTCTCCGCGGAATTTTATAATAAATCGTTATACGGTTTTAACTGATACAGCATAATATGAAGTAGTTTTTTTTCAATTCTAATAAACTTTGTCTTATAACAATTTGAGTTATTGTTGAAAATAAAGGTAGATACTTAACTTAATCAAAATGTATATGTATTCTTTATTAAACCTAGTATGCAATTTGGAAAAGTGATATGAGGATCTATTATATAATTCATAGTGATGTGGCATAATTAGATACATTTTATAATTCTTATTACCCCTGTTTGATGAGAATTGTAGGTATATATTATAAAAAATAATGACAAACCTCGTATACATTTGAAAAAGTCACCATGTAAATATTTTTATGAAGAATATCGTTTTCTCTAAATAATAGCCATAAGAACGTTTTAGAAAGCAACTGAGAACCTCCACCTTGAAGTTGATTAACTGACATTTCTTTGGATTTATTTCCAATTAAGTTTCAATTTATTTCAATTCGAAAAAACTTTTTTGATTACAATTTGAGATATTTTAAAAAAATGTTACCTCACTTGTAAACCAAATTGATATATATTTTTAAACCTACTATATAAATGGAAAAGTTACATAAATACTTATACAACTTTTAGTGCAATGGCATAAGTAGATGCAGTTTTTAATTCTAATTACTTCTATTTGATAACAATCTTAGATAATAACAAAAATAAAGATATATAATTTGTAAGCAAAATTCATATTTGATGAAAAACCTCATCTCCTGTTAAAAAAGTGGCATGTAATGATTGCTGTTTACATTTTAGACCATGCAAATCTGTTTATGAAGAATAACTTTCTCTTAAAATTAAATAACTGACATTTGTTTTGATTAATTCAATTTATTCACAATTTACCCCAAGTTTCGAACCGTTAATTCCAGCAACTCAACCAAAGCTTAATGTATAAGAATGTCGTCAAAAAAGTTTTTCCCGATTTTCTAAAAAACGGCCCAAGCTATGTTATTGAAAAAAAAAGTGATCACTTCGGGATCCCCCGGAACTAATCCAATTTCTTTTTAATTTATTATATAAGAGTTACTGTTTAGAACAACATAAAAATAAAGCGCACTCTCGGGGCTAAAGTCAACAGCTAAAGAACTTTTTTAAAATTGTCAAGGTTTTTATAAATATATTTCCTGTCTCAAGACAACCACTTGATACATTTGCATTGTGTAACACAACATCTGGTTGAGTTTCACCCTAATATTGTATGCAATAAAAAATAAAATATTACATACATCCTTTTCGTTCATACCATTAAAACATATCAGAAAACAACTTCCTGTTATTGTTCTTTTGATTTAAAAATAATTTTGTGTAACTAAGATATCTAGCGGCATTTTGTTCATTCTGTAAAATAGACAAAATGTGAATTCACTGAAGGCAATGTCTAGATCTACAACTTTGTACTGACACATATGTTGGAGATATACTCTCAGTAAAACTGTATATTTGATTCTCACATATCTAATGGATTTTGGAGACTTCTGATGATGCCTTTATGTAGAGTTTAATAGTTTAATGTTATTAATCTGGAATGTTTCTTTCCACGTATATTTTTGGTGATATTGAGCCTGTATGCTTCAATAAATTTCAGTTTGTTTAATCAGAAATCTCTGTCAGAATAATTTTAATAACTGTTTATACGACACCAGCTCCTGATGGCAATTTTTCCACCAGGAATCTTTGGACTCCAAAATAGAAAAACCCGCGTAAAACTTTGGTTCCAACAAATTGGTTATTTGTATATTGAGTATAGAATGAATATTTACCAAGTAATGGTTAGCCTTTATATTCGTTTTAGTTCACAAAATTAAAAAAAAATTTCCCAGCTTGCAGTCCAACATTATTCTTATTTTAAATATATTATATTATATTGAGTTAGTGGAATTTCTATCTCAGAGATCCAAGTGCTAATAGATAATATTTATTTATTACTTCTTTTTCGGTTTGTTTTTTATTTCTTTAATTACAATGTTTCATCTTAATAAAGAAAGTCAATAGTTAAAGTCACAAATTGTAATTAATTATGATATTGGGCAGGACATTAGAATACAGTGATAAACTTATTGTCCTTAATAACCGCAAATCTTTGAATTAATCAGATGTCTTAAAGTCGGTAAGAATCACAATAAAAGATTCTATGTGTAGAAATCATATTGGTGAAAAACTATTTATGATATATTTCTTGTTAGACTATAAAGTTTCTTTATCAAGTACGATAACGTTTGATTTCATTAACACTTTTTTAGAACCAATGTAGGATTCTGAAACTTCGCAAATCTGCTCATGAATTAGCTTACAATTTTTTTGTTATACCAGGTGATCAATTTGAAGTGTACTGAGTTGGCAATACCTAAATTCTTGTGACTGCAGTCTGGTGAGTTTCAAAAATTAAAAGAACTAGAATAAGAGTTACTTGCATTGAATGATATACCTAAATATTTGATGCATACCTGTTAAATGACATTAACTTGGTAATTATGAAGTGTCTGTAATCGATGCAAAAATAGTGATGATTCTGATGCAAATAAATGCACGAATTGTAACAATGCTACATCTAATTCATATTTTTATTATTGCTATTTCCAAAAGTTGCAAGAAATGTTTTGATTTTATTTTCTAAAGTTCCAAAGCTTCAAATGAAGAAAATGCAAAAATAAAACTGAGGCTATAGCTTGTTGAAACTAACCTAAATAGGGCAGTTATATACTTGACAAAGTTACAGGTCAATAATTTCAAAGGTAAAAATCCCTAATATTTTAAAATTTAGAAATATTTCTAAGGTCAATATGAAAACAACCGACCCAATGTGCGCAATTAAAATTGTTTACAAACGCTCCAGTTATTACAAATACCATATTATCTTAATGCTATATGAGTACAGACGGTATCATCCTGTAAACAGCTTCACCTCACCAGATTACGTGCCCTGTTTATTTAGTGTCGATCTGGAGTTAATTGTCGTTTTAATGGAATAATGAATCAGCAAGCTTCTAATGGTGGATAATTATTAGGATTGACTGAAAGTAAATATTGAATTTACGCGAAATTTAGTAGAACACTTTACTGTTTACATTTGACTGTTTGATTTTCATGGAATTGCGGAATAACTTTGAGTATCGAGCGTGGTCTGGCGAGGATTGCAATTTTCGATTTCAAAGCATATAAAGTAGCAAATTATGCTACATGAACAATTCAATCTAATATCAATATTCTAGTGTTACAATTGACCCTAGTGTGAACTTATATATTAAAAATTATCCAAAAGTACAATATTTAATAACCACTTTCAGTATTCAATTATAAACAAGTTCTTTGTAACTTCCATATCGTAATACATAATCTATTATATCTATATTAAAATAGAGAAAGACATAAAACATTGTAAAATATATTTACCGACTTTAGCCCTTTAATAACAACAACTATTAAAACAACTATACAACTAGTATAACTAAATAGTTAAAAATAATTTACAAAACACAGCACTGTAGCAAAAATAGCACATTCACTGTTTTTAGATGCCTACACGTAAAGCAAGAAAAAAGTTGTTCAGTCTGAATAAATTAATTACCTATCTAGTATGTATATTTTTAAAGTCGGTACCAAGCAAACGTAAAATCCTACACTGCTTACATACCTACCATTTCATCAAACTTGATTGTTGCTTAACACCGACTTCAAAAATATTCTAGATAGATAGGTAATTATTTTGTACAGAAAGAGCATATTTTATTGCTTACAATTTTTTACTTTATGTGTAGGTACCTAATAACAGTAAATGTGCTATTTAAATTATACAGTGCTATGTTTTGTTAATTATTTTCAACTCTTTAGTTCTCCTTTGAAGTCCGAATAAGCCGAAAATGTGTTAAATTAAATTAGTCATTGTTACAAGAAAAAACTAAACTTGGTATTCAATAAGCAGAAAATGTGTTAAATTAAATTAGTCATTTTTACTATTACTAACTCACATCTGTATGATCGCAACAAATAGCAATTTAAATCCTGAAATGTGTAGTCATTGAATTTTATATTAGCCGGCGAGTCTATTACTCTAAAAATTTTCATGTAAATCGATGGTTATCAAGTAAAAAAAAAGAGCTTGGAACTCGTTGATATAATGCGAAAAAAAACATGTTTAATAAAATTAATTATACACTATACTACATATAAGCTGCCGATGTGCATAGAAAATTTTCAAACTCGTGAATAAAATGTTAAATGTAATACTTCCCGAACTTACGTTGGAATTTAAATATTTATGGGGAAATGTTAGTTAAGACACTTGGAGTGTGGTTTTGTCGGCGATTATCTAAAAAACTACATGTTACAAGTCATATAAAAATATATGAGACCACCTCGATCTTCCTTAATGGAATGCCAAAACTATAGATATCTGTAAGGGGTTTTGGAGAAATCGACCAATATACGTAAAAGCATGCAGGTATGTGTTCAATCCCGAATTTGATCTCTTTACGAATAGAATTCTTTTCGAAAATTTAAAGTAACAACATTCCGGATACACTTAATCAAAGAAAAAAATAATTATTCAAATAGGTTCACAACCAGAGGAGAAAACAGGTAACATACATACAAAAAACATCAGGATGCATTGATAATCTTCTCCTTTTTGCTCGGCTAAAAATAGTTCAGTACCTTTTTCTTCAGTGCGAAGCAATTTAATTTCTATTTTAATAGCTTTAGTGTTATCAATAAATACAAATTAAAAACATTTAGTTTTGTACTCACCATAAACGTAGTGTGACAGTTGGAGTACACAGAGGAGTGTAAGAATTGTGAAAATTCTTATGGAGAAGGCAGAGATAAAGTCTAGAAATTATTCTACCCGATTTGACGATAGTACCATTATTCGATTTGATGATGTTCGCATAATAGCTAAAGGTTCTTTTTAACTTCCGGTGGCTAGATGCCACTACTGTTCCATATACAACAAAAAGAACCTCAATAACTTTCAAACTAATTACGGTAAAATTATGATCACTAAGCGAACACTAGTAATTCCTCAAAAACAATTAGGTCATTTTGATTAAAAGGTTAAGTTTGTTTTTAATCGATCAATACTTACAAATCAACGTTCCCCCGCCGCATCTTTCTGCCTGAAAGCGATAAACTCAAAAACTACACAACGGATTTTCACCAATGGATGGAGTGATTCAAGAGGAAGGTTTGTGTTTATAAATCATTAATGGGATATGCTAAATAATGAGGATGATTCTTGTTCCATGTTGGAAAATAAAGCCGACAAGGAGTTATCATCGAGAACGATGTGTAATCCCTTTGGGACATAGCAGAACAGTGTATGTATGTATCTTTTAAAATATATTTATCAGTATGACATGTATCGAGGACCATGATGCTGAAAATTCTCACTTAACAAACATTTCACTCATTCTTTTATGTAGACATGGAAAATCGGTTAAGGAGCTGTTATATCGAATAAACATGCTTTTGAATTAAAAAAAAACGAGTTTCCTATGACACAAAAATGATTTCCAATGACATTAGGTAAGCTAGACCATTTTAGTGTACCTGCATAAATATTTATCTCAAATATATGGAAGCTAGAAAGAAACCCACAATATTTAACAATAAAATTTGAAAATTACATGTTACTGAACCCTCAAACGAATTCTTCAGAAGGGATTATCCAGGAAATCAAAACCAGAAAGATCTAATTGCAATTATCTGAAATAAGCAAACCCACATCAATTATAGAACGGCACACAACACAAAAAAAAAACTTCAAATCGTCCGTAATTTATTAGCCATCCTACACGAACAAGTATCTTGGCTTCCAACAAAAGAATGAGGTATTTCTACTAGTCAACAATAACATTTTTATTATGTCGATTCCATTAACCAGCTTTTCAACGGAACCGGCGCTGAATGCAGATGCAATCGACAGCCTCGTAGTTGTAAACTTATTTACAGTGCGCGTGGGGTATTTTATTGCATTTAATGTAATTAATAAGATGTTACCCAGGATTAACGCCCAATGGACACGCACATGCTTTTGACTAAATAGTCGCTGTCAAAGAAAGACGGTCCTTCGTCACGATTTTCATGGTATTAATATGGGCTAATGCAATCATGTGGGTTGTATTAGGTCTAAATTTAACTAAGACCTGCCGAAATAAAGCAATAAGATACGAAAGTTTATGTTTAAATTGAATTAAAAAAACGATATTTTAGGAAAATGAGATTCTACGATCAAGCTGAATGTTAACTACATCCTTTAAGTCTAAGCTTTATAATTGTCTAGTAAATCTGGCAAGTTATTCTGCAGTATAGCGTAAACTGTATTAAGTGTTTCAACATCATTAATAATAGCAGAAGAATTGAGTTCTGTCTTTATGTTTGTATTTTATTTAAGCAACATATTCTCCGGCTAGTAGTTATGCTATTAAAGGCGCTTTTAATATTTACAATACTTCTGCAATTGAAAATTGTGAGTTAACTTGTTAATAGACAGAAAAGCTAATGCCCGTAAATGATTTTAGGAAATTGTATTGAAAGTGTTGGTTGTTCTATGAGTGACAATGGATAGACCAATACCAGATAAGGGCAAGAAACAAAAGGTAGAAGTATGTCAGAGGTAGAGCGAACTTGGAAAATAAAATCGCTTATACATCACAAAAAGAAAAGAAGCCGTCTAGATAGGGGAACTCACCACAAGATCGCTAGTGACGATTGAGCGATTGAGTGAAGTACAAGCACGTTTTGTTTAATTTGCGGCAAAAAAGTAAAAAACCATTGTTGGTTCATATTTCTTCTGTACACTTTAGAAATTATCCGTTTTCCATCATGTAAGTGCTTACTTTTTTTATAAACCTATTATATTTATGAAATCTGTTAAAGAAATTGCTTCTTACCCAATGTTTTTTTCATAACCTGACTTTTGTTTCAAGTATTTGGGTTGGTGCTAGCTGAGCAATGGTTGCTCATCTAACTTCATGATGTAAAACTGAAACCCAATAAAATTGTAGCTGCCAAGTGTAAACGTAACGTCGGTGCCATGACGACGGGAAACGAGGTACTAGCGTTACAATGATAACTGCTGTATCTGCCTCTGCTGTATCTGTTGTATCTGCCTTTCTATGTTTGTATTTTCTCGCAAAATTTGTCTATTTTAATAATGGTGGTCCCCTTGACCGTATAGGTAGGTAATGCCAGTGGATGGGTTACAGATGCAGAATTCTTTCAGTTTATGCAACATTTTATAACATGAAAAACCGTCCAATGAGCAGCGTGTGTGGTTAGTTTTAGATAATCATTCCTCTTATTTACTTGTGAAGACACTTAATTTATCTAAAGAAAATGGCATCGTTATGTTATTATTCCCACCGGATTACAGTGTTTAGATGTCTCAGTATTTGGACCGTTTAAGCAATATTGCGCTTCTTCACAAGATTCCTGGCTACGAAATAACTCGTGAAAGACAATAACAATCTACACTATATCACAAATTGTCAGAAATTCACGTCCACAAGACAAGATAAGTATGAACATCATAAATGGTTTTCAAAAGACTGACATCTCCTGATTTAATCCCAACATTTTTGGTGACGATGAGTTTTCACCGACGTTTGTAACCGACCGTACGGATCCAGAGTCCGTTCAGCTGGAAAAACATGTTTTAGGACAAACTATGATACATGTCAGTGAACCTGTTGGTGCTACAGCCTCCACTAGCCAACGTGAAAGTGAAGCCGGTATAAGCTACAGTTTCATCCATCTCAGGAATTTTCTCCTGAAATTGTTCGACCATACCCTAAGGCAGGTCCAAGAAAGGTAGGCAAAGATGTCAGAAGAACAAAAGAGTTAAAAAACAAAACCAAAACATTGATAAAAAAAGAAAAGTGTTTCTAGAAAAGTTCTTTAATCAAGTGATGAAAGCAATGAAGATGATTATGCCTGCCTGATTTGCTGCGACGCCTATTCAGAAAGTGTACCAGGTGAAATTTGGATTCAATGTCAAGGTTACAATGATTGGGCACATATACCTACGGTTTCATTAATTTCGACAGCGACAATGATGATTAATTTCGTACGTCACATTAATGTCGCACAGAGACCCGAAATCGGGAGTCGTACTGTGTGTAAGACCGTTTCCTCGAGATTCCTAGGATAGAAATTACACGAAGGAATAAAATTCAAAAAATAGCTACTAAGTGAATAACATTTGAAATTAATACTTCTATTATATATATATATATATATATATATATATATATATATATATAAAACAGGGTAATTTTTTTGATGGTCAATATGGGGATCTCGGAAACTAGCGGAGATAGAGCAATGGTTAAATTGGGAAAGATTTGAAGTTTTACTGGCTTAATTTAATGACACTTTCGGATTTTTGTAAAAAGTCATGGCTTACTAGATATTTTGGAAAAACGAAATTCTGTCGACTTAGTCAAATCCCTCTAGTTCCTTTGTTTTTGATTTTATAAAAAAGTGAAAATATCAAAATTGAAGGGAATTGTATCCCGACTATGACTGTCATGTCCTGGTTTGCGAGACAGCTCTCGTTTTCGAGATATGACACAAACTTATATTTTTTTGAATGGAGACCATAGTTGGCTATGACCTCAAAAAATCGGACATTTTTAGAGCTTTTTAACGATATAATACTCGATATAGTTATTCATAAAAATAACCGAGTTATGGATGCGTTTCTCTCTTATTTTCACTTTTAACGTAGTTAGCCATGAAATAGATTGATTTATTAAGAACTATTCCAAAAAACATTGAACGATGGTATATCAGATATAACGAAAAAACTAAATAAGTAGGTACTTACTAAAAACTTAAGAAATTAAAGTACATAATAATGGTTACAATTTATGTTCGAAAAGTCCACCATTGTTATTTAGACAAAAATTGCATCTTTTTGAGATTGACATTACCGCTTTCCTCACAGACCGCCTATCACTTTCTTCAATTGCTTGTAATACCGCCTCCCTTAGGTCACCAACTGTCTAATACTTTCTTTTGAATACCTTGTTTTTTTAGCGCATCCCATAAATAGAAGTCTATAACTGCCAAATCGGGAGACCGGGGTGGCCATTCGCGTGGGCCATTTCTTCCTATCCAAGAGTTTGGATAGATATTATCTTACTAAGAACGAGTTATGAGCATGTGCTATATCATTTTGGAACCACTCAATTTATAAACGAGTTCCCAAATTCAAATTATGCAAATTAAGAAATGCAAGTAGCGCTCCCCAGTAAGTGATGTCATAGATAAAACACCCCAGAATATTAGACCCTATGATACCACACCAAACATTAAAACCAAATTTTATCTGGGGTCGTCTTTGTTCTACATGGAAAGGGATTTTTTTAGCACAGATATGCTCATTGTGTCTATTGAACATACCACAGTTGGTAAATCTAGTTTCATCTGACCATAACACCTTTAATGGAAACTGTAGATTGTCAAGGCACATGTCTCTAAACCATGTACAAAACAAAATATGTCACCAGCATGCAAAGTTTGAGAAACTGAAAGTTTGTACGGGTGGAAATTGTGCGCTTTCAGTACCTTAACTACAGTTCGTTGAGATGTGCCAGCTTCTGCCGCAATCTCACGAGTTGATGTAAACGGATTTTGATTTACCATTGCCAAAACATTTATTTGTGCTGCTTCGTTAATTCGATTACGTTCCTTTGGTGGTTTAGTAAAAGATCCATATCTGCGTAAACTATCGTAAAGCCTCTTAAATACATTATATATATATATATATATATATATATATATATATATATATACATATATATATATATATATATATATATATACCAAAATTTATATATATATATATATATATATATATATATATATATATATATATACCAAACAAATTAATGTTTTTTTAATCAGTGACGAATTAAATGTTTTCCAACGAGAACAATACTCTTCTTTTCTAATTCATTAACTAATGAATATCAATAACGTAACTATCTTTCGACAAATCTAGTCTTTCCAAATGTGAAATATATCAGTTAACAAAAAACATAAAAAAAACGAGATGATTAACACAAATAAATTATAAAAAGTAAATATCTTGATTAGTTCACCGATTCTCAAGTGACATTATTAACTTTCTACCAGTTGTGAAAAGAAGAGTCTCCTATATTAGAAATTCTAACCAACATTTTGAACAAATACGATTGAGATTGTTTTATTCAAAATCTGACTAAGTCATTGTATTCTCAGTCATTTATCATTTCTTTAATTTATTTTAACAAGAATAAATATTTCTGTGGATAGCCTAGACCATGAGCATGTAAAAATTGAGAAACACAAGCTATTCTAGTTGAATTGTTGACATAGAGGGTTTAATTAGAGATATTTTCTCGGCGTTGATTTCCGTTTACGCAAAAAACGTTTATCAAGTTGGCCTACAAATGAAAAGTGTTTTTAGGGATTTTGCATTTGAAAAAGTCTATATATCAAAGGGTGTAGGCTTTCACGGACGGTATCAATACATAAAATATGGTTTACCGTGGTTTTTTGAATTTCCTCCAAATGTTTCATCTGCACCTTCGGCAGACATCTTTAACGGCTCGGGCGTAGGTGATACCTCGTAAACTGGAGTAAAGGAAACGTCGAGTCGTGAAAAACTACTATTTATTCTGGTCTGCAAGACTAATCGATGGTTTTGGTTTCGTAGAGGCCGGCATTAATTTTGCTAAAAAAATGTAATTAATTTATGTGTACTAAATATTCAAATAATCTGCTGAGGGAAGCGCAACTAATGAAGCATTCGACTAGAAACAGTCTTGCGTTCAATGGATTGTAAAATCACAAACAACAGAAATAAAATGACCAAACAGAAATCCCTTCTGATAAAAAAATGTAAATAGTTATTTATCAATACAAAGTCCGGATTATGGTATGCGTGATAATAGGCAGCACTAATGCACAATATAAACTGAGCACCAAAGAAGGCGTTTTGAAATGTTAACCTTCGCGAAAAGGTGACGATATATAGTTACTAACTGGTAGCTAAGGGAAATAATGGTGGTAATAATGGAGTCTGCCAATTAGCGGTCTTTCAGGAGTCGAAATATTTTATAAATATACTTCTTCTAATTAATAGTGTTAAGCATGTTACACAATTTTATGTTTGTTGCAATAATATTATAACTTACATACATTACGATATGCCCACGATAATGTCTTGTTTGCATCTAACAATAAAATCAAAAGCGTTCTTAACAACCGCACTAAAATATTAATGAAATAGATATCATGAATCATCGCTTATAGTTGTAGCGAGTTAGCAGCAACTTCACTCACCAAATTACTTTACAAAGTGTTTCATTTCAACTAACAATACTTATTAACCAGCTACTGTATTATTAAAAGTCATGAGTCACTGTGGAAATACAGGTGAGTTTGCTGGGAGCATTTTACGACATCAAATCACGGAGAGGTCTCGTCGAAAATTCTCCAGGTTGGGGTCTTTAAACGAGTCATCACATTGTACTTCGTTTTTATCCAGACGATGGGTCGATGCATGCAGCAAGCTTTACTTTTTATATATAAGAAAAACGAGCCCATGTAACAACTGTTGTTAAAAAAATGACATCATGCCGCATACACTGAAAGTACGAATCCTTATTATTTTTTATGAATGTCGTAAAACTTGGGTGGTTGCAAAATTTATAATTTTAAATTAATTACTATCCAACTAGATTTTAATAAATAAAACTAAGATTTCTTTTCAAATAAATTTTTAATTTTGTTTGTTTTGGTTGAATATGTAACTTAGTAGTTGATTACTCTAATAGGACAATTTTAATAAATCTCAACTAACCGATTATTCTGTGGTGCTTACATTGCTATCATCAATTCTTCATTTTTTTAAACATGCACCAATAAAAATATACATTGCGGGAAAATCTAATTTGAATTTGTTAACTCAAAGTCATTGTGACACGAATAAGAAAAGTAACACTGGAATCTTAGTCTTAGCTCCATCTATCTCGCAAATATAAATATTTCAGCTGTTTAAAAGAGGAAAATGATAGCTTCCAGTTACGTATATACCACAATGGTTTTTTGAAATTTTATAACTTTGTATATTGGTCAATTTATTTTTTGTGAGTACGACCCTTTGTCAATTGCGCCACCTGAAGGAATGAAGACACTACAGATTATTGGTAACAACAAAACTATGTATTTTGACACATTTGATAGTGGTCAATATGTCATAGCCGCGTAAGTTTGTCGGCCTTATTGGTGTATAAACTGCCTAAATTACAATAAAAAATAGCTCGATACTACTACATATCTATTATGATAGAAATTCCATTTTTACACGATATGTTTGGTATTGAAATTAAATAAGAATGAATTCTTATACCAAGACAAATAAGAAAGTGAATTCCTGTTTATGGGTACTTCCTTTAAAGCAAAGTACATCCGGTTAACATCGTGTTGTTGGTTAACTTACTTCAAAAAGAAGGAAATCTCAATTCGTCTGTATATATGTTTTTATGTTTGTTCAGCGATTACGCTATACCGGCTGAAGGAATTGGGATCTAAACGATCCAAATGTCTTCAACTGGATTCTGTTACGGTGGATACTGAAGTGGTCCCACATTTTTTTCAATGACCTAGTTTGTACCGTTTTTGAAAGAGTCGGGAAAAACTTTTTAACATACTTTCTTTTACCGTATGCGTTTGGGTATGCGCTAATATTAAAAGAAAAGGAAATGTTTCGGTTCGGAACCTGAGGCATAATAAATTCAGAATAGATTGGAATTAAATCAAAATAAATGTCAGTTAATCAACTTTAAAATGGAGGTTCTCAGTTGGTCTCTATATAGAGTATGTCTTCAGAAGTTGGATTCAATCGGAAAACTTATATATGAACAATATTTAGAAAAAAATTTTTTTTCATAAAAAGATTTACATGGTGAGACAGGTATAATATAATCATTACATTCCACTTTTTCTACTATATGATAGGTGTGTCAACAAATATGAATTTTGGTTATAAGTGAAGTGAACTTTATTTTTGTTAATATCTAAAATTTTTATGCCATTGCAATAAAGAAAGTATAATAAATATTAATGTAACTATGTACTAGGTTTCACAAAAATATTAATTTTGCTTAAAGGTGCTTTATTAGGGATACGTATATACAATATACGGATACCCTTATAATATCACTCCGGATTTCTGCCGCAATTTTCTCCTAAACTACTGGACGGAAAAGGTTGAAATTTGTTATGAGTATATAGTTTGGTGACCGGATCAGGAGTACATACGGTAAAAGAAAAAATTTTGATTTTAGGGGTACTTTTGGGGGGGGAACTAAAAAAATCGACGGTTTCTCCCCCTAATCTCCGAAACTACTGACCCTAAAAAATGAAAAAAATAGGAAATGTAGAACGTTGCCCGAACTTTACAGGAAAAATAAGGAGAAACCATTATTATTAATTTTGGGGGGCAAATTATAGAATTAAATGAAAATAAAAAAAATTCAAACGCATCATGTAATACATCAAATGAAAGGTCCCTTTCTGAGGAAAGCAAATATATTTTTTTCATATTTAAAAAAAATTATTAAAAAGACATTAACGAAAATATACCAAAATTGACCCATTCCCCCCACCCCTTATTACTGAAACTATAAAACGTAAAGTTTTCACAAAAATTACAGGTATATGTTCTGACCTGAAGTTTACTGGAAAAATAAGGAGAAACCCCTACTTTTAATTGGGGGGCAAATTACAGAACTAAATGGAAAATTTAAAATTAAAATTGTTTCTAACGCATCATGTCATATATCAAACGAAATGGCTCATTATGACGAAAACAAATATATTTTTTTCATATTTTTAAAATAAATTAATTAAAAGATATTAACAAAAATATAAAAAAAATAACCCATCCCCCCCCCTTATCTCCGAAACCATAAGCTGTAAAATTTTGGAAAAAATAGGGGTATAACGCCTTATCTGAACTTTACTAGAAAAATAAGGAAAATCCCCTAATGTTCATTTTGGGGGGGCAAATTATAGAATTAAATGGAAAATAAAAAATTATAATTGTTTCTAACGGATCAAGTAATATATCAAATCAAAGGGCTTATTATGACGACTACAAATCAATTTTTTTAGTATTTTTAAAACAAATTATTTAAATAATTATTTAAAATATATTAACAAAAATTTAAAAAAATTTCTCCGAAACTATAAGACGCAAAAATTGAGGTGTAGCCCCTCATATGAACTTTAGTGAAAAATAAGGATAAATCCTCTAACTAAAAAATTAAACTTGCTTCTAACGGATCATGTAATATATCAAATCACAGGACTCATTATGACAAATACAAATATATTTTTTTTATTTTTTTTTTAAATGAATATTTTAAAATATATTAAAAAATATTTAAAAAAATTACCCATTCCCCCGTTTATTCCCCAAACTATAAGAACTTAATTTTTTTGTTTACAGGAAAAATACGAAGAACTCCCTAATATTAATATTGGGGGCCAAATTATAGAATTATAGGGAAAATAAAAGAAAATATTTTTTTAACGCATCATGCAATACATCAAATGAAAGGGCTCATTATGAGGAATACAAATATATATTTTTCAGATTTTTAAAATTAATTGTTTACAAGATATTAACATAAAAATATAAAAAATTCTCATTTCGCACTTTATTTCCGAAACCATACTACCTAAAACTTTGAAAATAATTAGGGGTACTGGGGCTCACTTGAAATTTCTAAGAAAAATTATTAGAAAAACCCCATAGTAAGTTTAGGGACAAATTATACAATTAAATGGATAATAAAAATTCAATTTTCAGACGCATCATGTAATATATCATATAAAAGGTGAATTACAAATCTATCATATTTTTAAATTATTTGTTTAAAAGTTGTTAACATAAATATTAAACATCGACTTAATTCCCACTTTAGAAACTACACTATTTAAATTTTGAAAATATATTTTTAAATAATTTGAATAACAAATAATTTTTAAATTATAAATTTAATAATTTATAATTATAAATTGAATAATTTACAATTTAAAACTTGACCTATTTTGCCCTTTATCTTCCAATCTACAGGGCCTCAAAATTCAGACAGTAGATTATAAAAGGCTTCCCTGAAAGTTTATTAGTAAAATAAAATTCTAATGTTAATTTTTGGAGGCCAAATTAGAAAATTAAATACATATGTATTTTTATAAACATCAAGCGAATCATGTAGCAGATAAAATAAAAAGTCTATGTGTGGAAAATGAAAATGTATATTTTTTATAAGTTTAAAACCCTTTCTTTAAAAGATATTAGGGTAAATATAAGAAAATACACTCATTCCCTGCTTGTCTGAAACTGGAATGTTAGAATCTTGAAGGTGGAACGTAACCCTTAGTTTGCGATTCCAACTCGCACTTCACCAAATTATTTTTTATAATATCTCAAATTGTTATCAAAGTTTATTAGAATTGAAAACTGCATCCAATAATAGTAAAAATTGTATAATGAATAATTTTATGATATTTCGCTGGGGAGAGTTAATTAAGTAATAGCAGAAATATAATTTTTAATCCGGATATCGCAGTATTAAATATTCGAAGTGTTAGCCAAAGTAAGCTGGACAATTCATATGTTGATGATATTAGTTTTTTTATGTTTGATAGAAACTGGTTTTAAGGATTGAAATCATTGTTCCTATTTTATTAATATATTTACAATTTTACACAAATGTATGTACATTTATCTTTCATGTATCCATGTAAAAAAAACTGATTTTTTCCATATGGTTTATAACTGTCAAAAGGAAATAAATATACTATTTATTTATATTTATAAGTCAATGTAATTGGAATCGAATCGAAATGTCTGATAATTAACTGGCACAAAACAGTTTAAGATTTTCAAATCGGTCTAGAATATTGTTGGTTCACCAAGTTAGAATCGTATGCAAAACTTTCTTATTAGAGGTAAAGCATTAGAAAACACGTTACTCTATTGTATTCAACGGAAAACGATATTGGTCAAAATAATTAATGTAATACCTCATTTTTGGCAGTACCGAAAAATTTTATTTGATTTGAAACTGCATCTAATTGAGCCATTATATTACCAAAAATTGTAAAATAAATACATTACAAAAAACAAAACCGACTTCAAAAAAGAAACTTAACTAAAATGCAAAAAAATCCAGCAATAATTAAATACTGCCAAGGACTTCAGAAACAGTAGTTATTTGTTGCAGAAATATTTTTGTGATTTGTAGTTAAGTTCCTTTTTTGAAGTCGGTTTTGATTTTTTTTAATGTTGCAGCTGTACTACTTCATACTTACAAAATAAAACAAGATTCAAATGAAGCCACAGAAGATTAGAAAAACACTAAAAAATAGTCACTTATATTTTCACAACTAAATATTTTAATATACCAAAAGAGGTATTGAAGTAATTTGTTTGAGGTAGTTAGCTTGTCATTCTCAATTCCTAAATATTTATTTGTTTGTTTTAGCCCCAATTTGATGGAGTTTCTTACCTATCACTGCCCAGCAGTTCAAGTAGAAAAAATTAAAAGAGTGTTTACAGACATTGTTTCAAGACAGGCATGCTCATTTCAATAATTTTGATGATGCAGTAATTGGCGAAGGTTATACTAATTTATATTGTCACAGACTGGAAATAAACCATGTCACTAACAGAAGTCTGGAAAATTAGAAAACTAATTTTTACATAAGGTAACATCTACAGGTAATTGTTAGCTCTCAGATGATTCCAGAATACTTCTATGATCTATATAAAATTTGAAATTTGTGTTGGAAATAAAAATATGTCAACGAATTACTGTTGTCCTAGGTTAAAAGAATCAATATGAAGTGAGAAGCAATATGTGCCATTTAAAGGTATAAAAATGTTTTAATGTACTAGCGCTGGCGCACGTTATACATATGAGGTTATAGAATGTACTTTTCTCTTCATTGTTGCCGTCATTATTCAGATTAACCTATATATCCTACCAAAAGTTAGAACACTAATATGGACCATGGTACTTGGGTGCATTATGAATCAAATACTGTTTTAGCAGTATAGACGTAGAGAAAAAAACGTTAAAAAAAGTTTCAGTTGGCAGCTGTATAGGTATATTATAATTTTGTCCTTGAGATTGTACCTCCCCACTACTCTACTGCGATAAATAAAACTTTCGAATTAGTAATAGGAACAACTATAGCGGGATAATCTCATAAGTAACCGGGATTAACGGTTGTTCTGACACTGTCAAATTTAGTTGATAATCACTCCAGAGTTTTAGTAGAAGAGTGTTTGTAGCAGTTCTCACAATATACAGTACATACGTATCTGTGCACAGGAAAAAAGATAGATCATTTGTAGAGATTACTTTCTCTCCGCTAATAATTCGTAATTGACACGCTATATTTTGTCTCCTTTACGAATTTTCAACAGTGATAACATTTATAAAAACAATTAAAAAATAGGACGTAATAGGTATAAACCGAAAAAAGGAAACAATCTAAAAACGAAAAAATACTTGAAAATTCTGTATATTTCCACACGATTCGAAGTTTAGGTCAGACCGCGTTGTCAATGGCAATAATAAAACTACCTATGTGAAAAGGTACAAATTGTAAACTTTAAAAGTAAAATATTGAACCTGGACCCTGAAACGTTTGGAAATATTAACAATGGTTCCCAAGAAATTCATAAACAAAAACCAAATATATTATGAAAAAACGTAGGTATCTCCTATAAATCAAAATGAAAATTGTGATTAGTGATATCAAAACTTAAATTATCACTTAACCATTCACGATATTAAATAATGACTAAATATACTAAATAATACAAACCGACACTAAGGAAAATCAATGTGGTAAAGACTAAAAAACAAAAACAATCTTATAGGCTCATTTCAGACATGAAATTATTCAAAATTAACGGCGTACATTAAGCCCGACAACAATTTTTAAAGACCCTCCTTGAGAAAATGTTTAAGAATGGTTCACATTATACAATGGAATTCAAAAGAATCACCCTGTTATTAACGAATGGCGTACGAACCCCTAAGATATTTAATTTTACGGTCGAAAGGTAGATATGTAGTTCGCTTTCATAAGTGTCGGCAATACGCTTAAAATGTGGCTGAAGTGAAGTTAATAATTTACGAGCTATAGTGGGAGAAAGGAGCATAAGTATAGACAACGGTAATGACAATGTTAGAAAACTGAATTTCCCAAAAATTGAAAAAAAAATACGTTTCTTTCTTAATACAACTGGTGGTTCGTGCATTGACATTTTCATGAAGTAAGGCTCCTCTCAGATAAGTTTATCTCAATAATAATGACAATCTTGACAACAAGAAAATAAAAAATTATATACCATTATATTAAGCTTTATTTGATAGTTCATTTTGGTTTTCACTCCTCAAAGTATTTTCTGGAAAATACAGATAATATAAGTACATAAAAAACTCACAAGGGTACTTCAAACGTGGAAAAAACATATAGACACATTATTTCATAACACAAACAAGAAAACAACTTATACCCCACTACAGGAAACCACCACATATACCTGCAGTTCTAAAGAAACACAAAATTGATATACTTTAGCATCTATTATAAGCTTGATAGGTTCACATTTATAAAACATTATTAAAATTATAAAAAAAATAAATTAGAGCCTAATCACTCTTTTTGAAATAAGAACAAAATTATGTTTTCAGTATGAAGAAGGATTCTACAGCCAAGATTTTGGAATGACTATGAGTTCTTCTTTCTCACCCATAGACAGTAAGCAACGTGTTCATTTACTATGTTAGTGAACCTTTATTTTTAATTCTACTAAAGTAAGGTGTTGTCACATTTTTGATATACTTGCGATTTGGGAACATAGCCTAGACGATTTATATTCCTTTTTATACTTCATTCATAATAAATGATCCACAACTAAATTTACTCTTGAAATATAGAATGAAAACAAACTTTTATTTTTTGATGGATTAGCTGAGGGGTTAAACAACAATTTTACTACAACTATTTACAAAAAACCAACACATAGAAATTAATATTTGAATTTCTATTCAAACTACTCTGTAAACGAAAAATATGAGCCCTTAAATCCTTATATGACAGAGCACAATTATTCATCGGCAAAAGAAATTGATGAAAAAGAGTTATGTTTCTTCAAGGAAGTTTTAGAACAGAATGAATATCTAGGAAATTTTATAAATATAACAGTTAAATAAATTGAGCAGAAAAAAAATAAAAAAAAACAAAAAGCGACGCAAACAAAACAAAGTACTTTTAATTCTAATTTAAGAAACAACGCGCAAACTGCAAACCCCCTTCTTTGAAATTATAAATGTTTATACTCTATGTTCCGGTCTATTCGAAAAAAATAACCGAGTTGAAGATCAATACAAAGTAAAAACAATTTTTCAAACAAACAATACACTAAGATCAAATCTGACATGGAACATCAAATAAGAAAGAAAATCAAAGTCATATAAAAAGAAATATTACTTTACAAGAGGATATAAAACACCTTCGTCAGTATAGAGCACCTCCACATTAAGTAAGCAGGTACTTCCAGTTAGATAAGTGTAAAGATCTCCTGAATTCACCGGATTTCTTTTACGGGTTTATTGAAATCTGTTATGCCCAGAACTCAACCAGTAAAATATTTAGAAACGTTGACTAGGTCAAAAGAAAAAATTATTGGTTAGAAAAGAGGGTTATCATTTCGACAAATTGTTGCGAAGGAAAATTTAAACAAAAGATATTTATTTTTCTGTAGCCTGCTGTTACAGAAAACAATACCCTTTATCTTAAAAAATCTTTTTAGTGATATGTGATATCTTGATTAGTACGCCATTTTTGTTCCCCATCAAACTATCTGAATGTTTTTGAAGCCTCACCACTATTTGGTAGTTATCGACACTTTTTTGTTCGCAACGTTACAAACTGTTTAGCTAACAGACAACTTCGTTACCCTTTGCTTAGTTCAGGTCGTCAGATATCTTCTCATTTAGTCATGTGATCTATTCATTGATTGTTAACATTTGGAGATATTATACTGGTTAGATTGTTATCATCTATGTGCAGAATGTTTTACTATTATTATTAATTTCCCTCACTATTTTTGAGAAAACTGAGTGAATATTTTATAACGTTATTTCTTTATCAAAAACCTTTACCGTCTTGCCTTATTAGTATTTTGTGATAATAAGTTACAATTCAGTGAAATAATTTTGTAATAATTTCTATTATGGTGCAAATATATAGTCCGCTAAAGAACTTATGTAACAGAATTTCTTGAACTTTTCAGAAACAATTTTCTTTTAAGTTACATTTTGTAAGCTCCAGTCACCCCTAAGCAATAAATATTCGACGATGATAGCCCAAACAGCAGGTATGGTGTAACTTTCATCAAGCTGTCGATGTTGGTAGATATTTAAGAACCCATTTAGGAGTCTACGAACTTATAACAAGCCATGGAAGCAAAACGATTACCTATTATATATTTGATTTCATTGGCGTAGTGGAAAAAAGCAATTAATAATAGAAAAATATAAAATATATTCCAAAGAGCGTACTCTTACAGAATTAAGCATTGTATTAACCGATAATTAGCGCAAGACCTAAAATGCATATGTAACCGAATTAAAAAAGAAATGGAAAATTATGAAATCAAAGTTATTAAATTTGTGAAGCACACTGTATCAAGTAAATTTACATATCAATTCATGTGATTAAATAATAAAAATAAAGCACTGAGTATTGGCCTCGAAAATTGCAGTAACATGAGGTAAGGCTAGGGGATAGTATTAGATATATGAGTGCATACCTGGTGTTCCAGTTTATGATTTGTGGTAAAATGAGTTGGAAGTAATTGGAAAAGTTATTGAAATGTGACATACAAACCTGCATTAGTGAAGACCAGAATCCTCCAAAATCCTAAGTATTTTATAGAGATGATCATTGGTTCCTGTCTATTCCTGTTTTAAGCAACATTTATGTTGAAAAAAAAATACAATAAAACGAATTACACCTTTAGTTCGGAGGCGTTATGTTGACGACATATCCGTACTTTGAGAACATAATCTTTACGTGAGTTATTTAACGACATAAACAACAAAAAACCAACTATACAATTTATATTAGAAATGGAACAGAATAACAAATTATCTTTTTTACACATTTTAATACAAAACACAAGCGACTTTTGAAACAGAAGTTCACCGAAAAAAGACTCCCACTAACGGGTATCTCAACTTTATCTGTTCTCATCCTAATTTATTAAAATAATAAATTTTTCGATATGAAAAAAGCTCTATATGACGGAACAAAAACCAACTCTTTGGACATCAATAAATTTAATGAAGAAAAAACATTTATAAAAATGTGCTCTCTGCCAATAATTACCAGAAAAAAGTATTAATAAAAAGTTAAACAAAATCAAATACCAAACAATCGCTAACAATCAGCACCGTACAATACTGACTCCCAGGATTATAATATCATATATTGGGGAAACTTCTAGACCTTGAAATGTTGAATAAATGAACACACCAACTACATTAAAAAACAAGGATTGTGAAAAGTCCAATTTTTGTGAATATACCTGGGACCATGGTCATATATTACAATTTAAATTTCGAAAATATTAGTTAAAAAAGAACACAACACGAAACGAAAACTAAAAGAGTCTACTTTAATTTTGTTGAATGAAAACGATTGCATCCCTACTACCTCCGTAAAATTTAGTTGTTCCTGGTTGCCGATATTCTAGAAAGAAATTATTAATGGTAATGTCTTTGTGAACAACCCAATATTGGGTTTCCCTAGTGTTTTCCCTTATGATGGGGTTCATTGAATCAATAAAATTCCTTGATTACATTTTTCCTGATTGTACTGTCTTGTAGGTATAAGTCGACCTAGGAACGCCTGATAAAATTCGGAAGATAACCTTTTAAAATTTTCTGTTGTCAAATTAAATTTTCCTAGTTACGTCATACGTTACATGTATTGTCAAATATTTTAATTTCAAATTTTACAATTGTACTGTTTTTCCATGTAGTTTCTTTATTGTCATCGACAATGGGGTCTGAAACGTTTGGAAATATACAGCATTTTCAGGTATTGTGGTGTTATTCCCAATAAGTGTATAAACGTTAAGTAAAGATGCACGACTATCATTAAGGAAACATTATGTATTATATAAAGAACCGATAATTCGAAAACATTCCTGGACATAAGAAATAATTTCAAAATTGGACCACATTACACAAAAAAATCAACAATACGAAACGAATGCTGAGAAAATCTACATTTTATTAAATCAAAGAGATTTTATCGCTAGTACCTAAGTACAATTTATCCGTTTCAGGTTGCCAATAATCAAGGATGAAACTAATATTGATTGTTTTTCCTAAAACCAAATTCTTTCAAAATCTTCCAATTTGAAATCTTTAAATTTAAATTTAGATTTAGACGCAGAAATGGTTAGAATATTTGAAGTATACAGACTTGACGCGTAATTTCCCAAGATTTTATCAACTGAAGATGCCACAACTATAGTGTATCATTAAACATAATACAGTGAATGTGGGAGCAAGTGGAGAGTGCGCCAGTTTATTTCCGTTAGAACGCGTGTGACAGTTTAAATCAAATTTGGATAGCAAGTTCTTCTCACTGGTCATGTCTGTAGGGTTACATTATTTTATACACACACACGACGAATGTCGGCGAAATGAACCTATAGATATGAAAGACCTCTAACCTTTTGCTGAATATACAGCGTGCCTCTATGTAGATATGAGTCCCTAAAGGACACCGCTAGATATGTTTTTTTCTTGAATGACTTTCAAAGTAATTAATATAATTTAATTAATATTAAGGGGATTGGTAATAGTAAGCGCTTTTAAAATACTGCCCTTGAAACATAGGTTATTTAGTTTACCAAGGTTTAAAACTTATATTTTTAGCACCCTATATGTTAAAGAGTTTAAAAAATAAATCTGCATAACTGGAACCTTAAACTAAAAATATACTATTGATTAACGTGAAGAAGAAGAATAAACGAATTCATGTTTTTTAACAAAAAGCACCATGAACAACAAGAGGAAAGTTTCATTTATTTTCGACACAAAAAATTAAACAAACGCTGTGCTGTTCCAGGAGGCTCCTTATCGACGTTAATTAAAAAATGTCATAACAGTGGTCAACATGGACTAAGTGAAGTCTAATACACTCGCGAGGAAGTGATTCTCTGTACAAGCAAGTTTTTAAGTTGTTCCCGCAGATAAAAATCGAACGGAGTTTGGTCGGGAGATCGACGATAACAGGTAATACGTCCTGCTCTATCAATGATTTGAATGGACATTAATTAGGAGGTCTTTTTTTTTTTTTTTTTTTTTTTTTTTTATCCGAAGAGGGGGGAAATACATTCCGTACTTAGCTAGCACGTGCTGGCCGTCGTGCGGGACTCCCGATGTAATGACTTCAAAGCAAGAGTAAATCGTTGCATTGAAACCAGTATACCGTATACCCGCTAAAACCCTAATCTCTTTCTCCTACAACCATGGTCCCCTGCGGCACTCTTAGTCAATACTACTTCGCAAGGGTGGTTTATTGCAGATGTTTACTGCTCTCACATTGAAGGCCTCTAAAGCCTACTCCTCGAACGTATTGCGGAGTTCTTTGAGGATAGTCTCCGCGTAATCTGATACCAAGTTCCAGGCTTGGGGGCCCTTCAGCATGGCTTCTACTAATTGTTCTGGAACGATATTAGTCTCCAGAATCCTCTCCACTTCAGCACGTTGATCCTGAAACCGGGGGCAGGAGAAGAACACGTGTTCCGCGTCCTCTATCACGTCCGTACAGTGTGGGCAGTTTGGGGAGTTTGCCCTCCTGAACCTGTGCAGGTATGCTCGAAAGCATCCATGTCCAGTCAGGAGTTGAGTGATGTAGAACCCAACCTCCCCATGCTGGCGGTTGACCCAACGACTGATGTTAGGTATCAATCGATATGTCCACCTTCCTTTAGTAGAGCTGTCCCACCTCTCCTGCCATTGCCTTAGACTCATGGCTCTTTCATCGCTGTTTCCTGTCGGTTGGTCTTTCTCTAACTTTCTGCGATAAAGCCGTCCCCTTTCTGCAGCCAGGATGTCGATTGGTAGGGTAGAGGCAATCACACTCACCGCCTCGTAAGACACAGTGCGGTAGGATGATGCCACTCGAATCGCTGAGAGCCGCTGGACTGATTTCATTTTCCGGCGGTACGATGGTAGCTCGAGCGATTTCTCCCATGCCGGTGCCCCGTACAACAAAACAGAAGTAGTTACTGTTGCCAGTAGCTGTCTTCTTATCTGTCTAGGGCCTCCGACATTCGGCATTATTCTAGATAATGCCCCCTGTACCCCAGCTGCTTTCTTGCTGGCCGCGATGATGTGCTCTTTGAAATTGAGCCGTGTGTCCAGGAGCACCCCCAAATAGCTGATGAAGGGCTGCGACTGTATGTAGGAGTCGCCTATTTTGAGGGTGATGGTTTCCCTTGCCTTTCGACTGCTAACAAGAAGTGTTTCGGTCTTTTGTTCTGCTAAACTCAAGTCCGCTGCGAGCATCCAATGCTGAATTGTGGCTATAGCGAATGAGAAGGTTGTTTGTATTTCCTCTATGTGCTTGCGCACTATGATCAATGCCACATCATCGGCGAATGCCACTAGCCTGACGCCCTCAGGCAGACCGAGCAGGAGCAGGTCGTTGTACATTACGTTCCATAAGAGGGGGCCAAGAACAGAGCCGTGAGGTACACCTCCTGTGATCTTATAGTCTACTTGCCCATTTTCAGTTTGGTACAACAAGATGCGGTCCTTGAAATAGGCTGAAACCATTCTGCGCAAGTACTGCGGAACTTCCATCCTGACAAGAGCCTCCAAAATGCGGTCCCAGCGGGCCGAGTTAAAGGCGTTCTTGATATCCAGGGTGGCTATTAGACAGTACTTTTTTCCACCTCTTCTCCATCTCTTTCCCGAGATAGCCTCTCTGGCGATGTTGGTAACGAGTGTCACGGCATCGATGGTTGATCTCCCCTTTCTGAACCCGAATTGGTTGGTGGAAAGTTTCGGCTCAACGTAGGGCTCCAGCCTATCTGCTATTATCCTTTCAAGGAGTTTTCCCGCAGAGTCCAACATACAGAGGGGACGATATGATGACGGTTCGTCGGGAGGTTTCTTTCCCCCTTTAGGGAGGAGCACAAGCCTCTGCTTTTTCCACTTACTCGGGAAAACCCCCTGCTTTAGGCAGGTCTCATACATGTGTAGAAACATGTCAGGCCTATTGGCTATGGCGCATTTTAGCGCGATGTTAGGTATGCCATCTGGACCGGGAGCCTTACCGTTTTGGAGCCGGTTGCACGCGCCCATCAGCTCACTCATAGTCACTGATGGTATATCTTCGTCCCTCACCTGCCACGAAGGATTAGCGGGTAGCTCAGGCTTTGCAGGAAACAAGTGAGTGACAATGCGGTGCAATGATTCGGGGCAGTTCGTTGATGTCATGGGAGGGGCCTTAATTTTATGCATCACGATTTTATACGGTTTTCCCCATGGATCTTGATTAACTTCGTCACACAACTCCTTCCAGTAGGATCTCTTGCTTGAGAGAATGGCTCTTCGTAGTTGTTGTCTTTTGATCTCATAGTCGAGCCTTAGTTCTTCTGTTGTGACCCTGTCGCGTCTCCGTGCTCGTTGATGCAGCCTTCGTGCTTTGAGACACTCTCGTCGGTGTTGTGAGATCGTGTCGTTCCACCAGTAAACTGGTGGGCGGCTGTTGTTCTGCCGTCTCCTTGGCATGGAAGCATCGCAGGACTTGACAACGCTTGTCATTACCTCTTTGGCAGTGGCTTCTGCGCTTGTTGCTATTGACAATGGTTCCTGCTCCATAACCAAGGCGAATGAATCAGCATCGAAAGCATTTTTGTTCCAGCCGACTGGCTGTGACCTCGCACGACTGACACACAATCTTCGTTTGGGAGTGGTGTTGATTTCCCAAATAATAGCTTGGTGGTCTCACTCACAGCCCCTTTTAATTAGGTTGCTGCTAACGAATGTTACGTCGATAATGGAGCTGGCTGTGCCTTTGCGATATGTGCTTACGGCTCCTGTGTTGAGGAGTACCAGGTTGAGCGAAGACATGGTCTCAAGGAGAGCTCGTCCTCTCGCGCTCGTTTCCCGACATCCCCAGTCAATTGCCCAGGCGTTGAAATCTCCTGCGATGGCGACCGATTCACGCTTCCGTACATCCTCCGCCAAGGTGTCCAAGAATAACTCGAACTCCTCGAGCTGTGCACTAGGAGGTGCATAGCAGCTATAGAAGTGGACCCCTCCCACTTTGGCTCTCACAAGCCATGGTTAGGAGGTCTCGCAAACCAACATTGGAATAAGGTATTAGAAGTACATGTTTTCGTGAGTTTCAAGTGATAAGTGCTATTCAATTCCGGCATTCGAACTGATACTGATGATGAAAGATAATAGTGACATGAGGATTTTCCTCTGCCCATGTGTTGTGTAAATTGTTTCTACCATTTTTAGTGAAGAATTTTGGTAAAGAAGTTTACATCATTTCGTTGCTGATGCAATAGCCAATTTGCAACCTGCATTATACCAGGAAAATTTTCAAGAATAAGCTCATTTTATTGATATGGATATAACAGTTATTCTTGAAGCACTTCATTAGCTATAGTTTTCGATGTATTAAATTATGCTGATAATTGTCGAAAGGTCGTTGATGGTGTTATTTGCAGTAATTAACGTATTTCCCTCGAATTGCGATATATGTAGGGCTTTTCTCAAACCGGCATCTGTACCATTTTTTCCAAACTATTCTTCTTTAGACGTTGGGAAACTCATTAAATTGTCTTCAGGTTTCGCACATGCTTAGGAAATCTTTCTTGATATTACCATCTGGCATCTAAAGCTTTACAAAACGACCATACATTATCTGATGCATATCTGGATATTCAGTAAACTTGTATAACATATTTCGAATTAATTCACAATCAAATCCTAAATCCTAAAATCAGTAATTTAATATCGAAGTAAAGGATCAATGTTTCACCAATGTGAAATATTTTAAAATGCAGCATATTTTAATTACTTCGTACCTTATTATCTTTTTTAAATAATCCGTTCATTAATTTTTTAAACTCTTTTGTATAGAGGGTGCTAAATACTTATGGATTAAGTTGTAAAGCTTAGGCTGCTACTGCTAAAAAATTATGTTTCAAGGACACTATTTGAAGAGGTCCGTACTAGTATCAATCTAATTGATTTTTTATTAAGTTACAAGTTTTTCAAGAAAAGGCCGATATCCAGCTGTGCCTTTTAGGAACATATCTGCATAGGGAGGGATTGCAAGAAAAAAAACTGAAGGAATTCTTATTTTATTTTTTCATCTTCGATCTAAAGCCGAGAGATATCCCACAAAATATTAGATGTTGATATCTGTAGGTTCATTTCGCTGACATTCTTCGTACAGATGTTAACTTAGAAGTATTTTAGTTCATCATAGCTACTTGAGTTGGGGAAACGCACCTGACGAAAAGTCTCATTTAGAAACTGCCGTCTTACGTTTAAAGATATACGTATGAAAAAAGTAAATTTTATAGGTATTAGAATTTCCTTTTATGCTTATCAGAAAACAGCCACCAGAGTGATAGGATACATAATGGCATGATATTGTATTCATACACATATATACTCAAAAAGGTTCTTTTCATTCACATTCGTCGTGCCCGTGTTTTACTTCGAAGTATGTGAGTACATATACTGTTTTGCATTACACACTAGGGACAGTTATTGTTGAATCTGAATATTTAGTGATTAATTCAAATATAAGTTTAATTTAAAGGTTTTTTCTTATATTTTCGTAAAACACTATATTTTTATGCGTGACTTTACAAGCACAAAATTGTTAGAAAAGAATTCTAAATTTCAGAAACATACAATATTGCCCGATGTTCTTATAGTGGACTTTAAATTTTGCGGTCGTACAATAAATATTAATCATTCTTAAAAGGAATATATAATTAAGTTTCTATGAGAAATATGCGATTTTCTTTAACCAGTTCGAGTAATGTCAGGAAAAACATATGTCTTTGTTCAGTTGTTAACACCTGCATTTGTTAATTTAACGCTTATGTTATTGGAGTTGAAAGCGCGGCGAACAGAATAAATAAATGACATTAACATATATCCATAACATTTTGTGTATTCCATTCATATATAGTGACATGTTCCCATTATGTACAATTCTATAATTACCTCGGGTATGTAGCTTAAAGACAAAAATAAAATGTGCCTAATAATTTTTGACGGATTGCAAACAATTCAATTAAATTCGTGTATAAAATTATATGACTGTTAATTACATTTAAACCCTAGAAAACTATCTGATTTATTGAAGTGCATGAAGCATTTGGAATTAAATGTGACAAATGAGTTTTTCTTGTATATTTGGAAGATTCTACCCTTCTGAAATATATGCAAATGTGCATACATGAATTTAATGAGTATATGATTAGATAGAATTTTAAATAACTATTTGTATAGGGCTAACAAGCTTTCTCTTGATTATCTGTTTAAACAGATCTGTATGGTCTAAACCCTAAACTAAAATCATCAGGGGTAACTGTTTTCAACAGCATAGCATAGCATTTCAGGCAAATAACGGATCCGGATTGTGCGGGATTTATATATCTACTTGAAAGAAACATTTTCCAAAATCAGAACGCCGAAATTATAGACTGTAGATTTGTACGTTCTTAAATTAGGCAGCTGAAGGGAAATATCTAAAATAACTTATTTATCTGGTAACATCAATCTGGAATGCTTTTTCAAGAGAGTGATATCAAACTTTCTCGGAAATCACATATCAAATAACTATAACATCGAGGAACTTGTAACTACTTATAAGGTTATGAGTTGTAACTATAAATAGATTTCCTCTTGGGCCCTAAATTCGGAAGCTATTAGGGATAAGCACGGTTAAATATTGACAAAATCCACTAACAAATTTGTAGTACCTAAAAACTACACTAGGGCATGGTGGGCCTAAAATTATGCTGTTGGTTTAATATCAGGCATTGAAGTGAGACGTTTCTGAAGCAATGAACAGAAATCCTCAAGCTATATTATATTATTTCTGTTCAAAAAACTGTATTTTTTACATGAGCCATGAAGCCATAGCAATAAAATATTGAATTATAAGAATATTCGGGTCATTTACTAACATTCGTAATAATTCGTGTGACACAAGAAAATGTGAATTTTTGTTATTTGTTTCAGATTACTCAGATTCTAAAGTGAGTATTCCGCAACGTATCAAATGGACAAAAATTGGTTCTTGCTATGTGAACATAACAACCTTGGAATAATACTGAAAAATTATAAATCACAGTGTAACCGATACATGCATAACTTCCAAGAATCTCTTTGTAACGTATCCACAAAATCTTCGATGTTGGTCCGCACTCACCAAAGGGAAAAGCTGAATGTTGTCGGACGTAATTCTGTGTTTGGAAATTACTTACCGTTTCTTAACGCCTGACTAAATTACATGTGTCGATTATTTCGGTTCCTTGACTTGTCTGTAGGGATTAGGAATTATCAGTATCAGGTATTCAGTTATTCTCGATTTACGGGGCTTTAATTTTCACAGAGACGGACAATTCTTTTGTTGCGTTTTACAATAATTGGCATGTCATGTAATGAGGCATGAAGCCCTTTTGAAATGAATATGTTGGCTTGCGCATGCTTATTTCGTGATTAGACACTTTGTAATTATATTGCTTTGGATACTGAATGTTTAACTGCTAACCCCAGTTAAACATTTGTCATGTTCTATTAGAGAATTGTTTTAAATAAACGCAAGGTTGTTTTGATGTTTAAATTCAGAAAATTCAAGTCTCTGTCAAGTCCAATTGATACTGATTAAAACGAAAAAGGTGTGGTATGTTTTTATATGAGAAAAGCGAATAAGGTTACTACATTATACAGTGTGTCTACTTAAGTTGGAATCATAATAAGGAAAACCTTTTGTTATCAATATTAAAAAAGTAATTCTTCATAAAAAGTTCTGCATGGTTGGAAAGCTGAAAAATATCGATTTTCCATTTTATACGTATAATATTTTTAATTATGTAACTATCTGCTTCTGCAATGAAAAAGCATTTTTCTACCCACTGATTATATTGAAAAGCTTAAAAATTACTTAATAATATAAGTGTTAACCCTCCATCACTAGCGCTCCATTTTTTTACACCATCGCTCGCGTGTTAGATTTTATCTAACATCTCTTTAATTAGGACTAAAACTATTATTTATAAAAAAATAATTGGTATATTAACTTAATTAATTTATTTATAATCATTCTGATGTCCGTTATTTACACCAGCTAATAAAACGTAGTTCGACGAAAGCTAATATTTCGTCATAGTCGGTAGGAGAACAATCTGTGGGGCGTTGATACGACCTTCTCATTAAATTTAACTTTTGATTGATATATTTCACAACGTTATTGATTATCCATCTACGAAAAATAACTTTCAACATTATAATATAGTTTTAGCTTGTCCCAGTTTTTACTCCAGGAAGCCTTATTTTTACCTTGCCTTTAGATTCAAGCGGTTTTTATTTGTGCCAAGGCTTTATATCATTTTTCATAAAACATAGGAATACCAGCGGGATAGGATAACAAATTTGATGAAATATAATCTCTTTCATCTCCAGATATTGATTATGCTCCGAAGGCTCGTTCCTCAAATCACCATTGGTATCAAATGCTTCTTCATCAGTTTCAATGCCCTCAAACCATTTCAGGAGCTGTTTCAGATTTTAAATCCTTGTTTAATTTTATACTTAACTTATAGTCATACAAAACACCAAATCTATAAAACTTTCAAAAAATGTGTCCCTCGCCGTTATTCGCGCCAGTAGATTTTTCCTAATATTCGGACGAATGTAATCGCGGTCAGATTCCCACTAGCAATATGTAATTTTGGTACCAAAACAAAAATATCGTCCCATTCCACTATACATGTATATTGTAAAAGGGTTCATAGTAGTATTCCTTGATATACGACAAAAATAATGCAAAATTGTAGAAATTATGACAATTTTTTAAAAAATGTTAGATTTTTTCTAATATTACGAGCGATAGAGGGTTAAAAATCTGATTACTTTTTGTTTGTTAGCATTTAAAACCTTAATGGATGATTAACAATAATTTATTTTCGAAACAACAAAACATAATAAACAACAACAAATAATAACTAAGATGTGGAAACAACGTAATATTGATAGAAGAAGACCAAGTTTTAGTTCATTCCACTATGGCCCTCGTCTTATAAACAATCTGAAATGATCACCTCCAAATGATCAACATCTTGGAACTGCCCTTTCTGGTAAACCTTTTGTTCTAAATACCCCATAAGAAATAATCGAATGGGTTTAGGTAAGGATATTTAGCAGGCTAAAAAAATTAATACATATGAAGCAGTTTTCCACAGAAAGTAGCTTCATGGTATATTGTAACAGCTACTATAGTGTGGAATGCAGCACCCTTCTGTTGGAACCAAATGCATAGACCGTTCCTCCATAAAGTCATTGAATTGATTTTGTATAAATATATAGATGGTAGAATAAAATATGTAATAATCTGTCTTTATAAATACCACACCACACGTAAGTTTTAAATGAAAACTGGTCATTATGACGAAACAGTTTTATTTTAAGACAATGGTGGCTAATCTGTAAAAATTATTATTCGCCTTATTAAATAATGTGGTTGAGTGCGAGTGGAACTCACATACTAAGGATTCCATATATCTTACAAAGTTACAACCTTTCAGTTTAATATTTATTATAAGCTATATAAATATATATACATATATATATATATATGTATATATATATATATATATATATATATATATATATATATATATATTTGTTTTTAAGTTTTCGCGGGCAATAAATGTTTTAGGTGGTTTCCGGGAATTCATCCTCGTAGTTGATAACTGATCCCTGCCGGGATCGATGGTAAAATGACGACGTTTCGGCAGAGTCACATCTGCCCTCTTCAGGTCGGTTCGCATAATTCTCGTAGCCTTCTGCTTATTACATATTATTTTTTTTCAGTCGTTTATAAGGTTTGGTAGAAAATATGAATTTGGCTCAAGGGTAAAGTACCTTTATTTTTAACAATATCGAAAATTGTTATTAGAAAAAGTTGTTTAGAGTTGAAAAGTACGTTCAAATATGCAATTACAGTCAATTACATGTTTTTTTTTCAATCTACAATGACAAAGCCAATGTAACGTGAAATCTAGGATGCGCTGATTTACAAATGCTTTGTTGACAACAAGAATTGTTTGACAGTGAACGTCAAATATAGTTTGTTAACATGCCGGTGATATTTAGTGTGGAAGAAAAAGTAGAAATTGTGTTAATCGTTGGTGAGAATTATAAAAGTTATCGTGAAGCAGCTGAAATATTTAACAACAGACATTCAGGGAAAAATATATACCATATTTCAGTAATGAGAATTATGGACACATTCAAATCATGTGGAGATGTTAATAATAAATTCACAAACACACGTCGAAAACCTGTTGCAAGTGAGGACATGAAGTTAAATGTTATGTTATCTGCAGTGGAAAACCCTAAATTCTCTCTGCGAAAAAGGATATCTTCGCTTCCAGATGAAGTTGGTAAAGATACAATATCAAAATTTTTTAAAGATAACAAATTTCATCCATATAAACCACAATATATCCATACTTTAAAATCAGTAGACCACGACAGACGACTAGAATTTTGTTTTCTCATCCAAGGAAAGCTAAAAGACGATCCTTTTTTGGTTAGGAAAATAATTTATTCTTAGGAAGCTACATTTACGTCTAATGGAACAGTGCCTTCACAAAATTGTCGATGGTGAAGTAACTCCAATCCTCACTTTACGATTAAAACTCGCAATCAATATTATTTTAAAACTAACGTTTGGTGCGGCATTTACAAGGATAAAATAATAGGACCCTTTGTTTTTCGACATGATTTTCTTCGTGACCTTCCAAGACATGAACGGCAACAGGTATAGTACCAGCAGGACGGCGCAACATGTCATAGTACAATGGAAGTAAGCCAATACCTGGAAAACATCTTTAATGGAAGATTAATTCATAGACATTCCGATATTTTTTGGCCAGCTAGGTCGCCAGATTTAACCCCATTATATTTTTTCTTATGGGATTACTTAAAAGAAAAAGTATATCAACACAGGCCATTCACATACATAGAACATTTGGAAACAATTATTACGGAAACAATTCAGGGTATAACTCCGAACATAATTAGAAATGTATTGAGGGAATTTTCTTCTAGAACGGAAACCTGTATTGTAAGAGAAGGCGGATACGTTGAAGCAATAGTAATTTGATGATAAAAGTATTACACGCTTGTTATTCAATTAACATTATTAGCAATGTATTCTGTAGTTGATATTTATTGTAAAATAAATAATTTTGGTATGATCAATCATTTTATCAAAATAATGCAACATGGAGGTTAAGAGACGTAAAGATTATCAACTTTTCATCGAATAAAGAGATAACTGATAAAAGTTTCCGATATTTTCAAAATTTATTTTACTTTACCCTTAAGCCAAATTCATATTTTCTACCAAACCCTATAAACGACTATATATATATATATATATATATATATATATATATATATATATATATATATATATATATGCATGTGTGTGTGTGTGGCCTAAATGAGAAAAAAGTTGTGCTATTCCAATCCCAATCGGGTGCTGTTTCAAAATTAAAAATTTGTACAGGGGATCTCAAAATATCGTTTTCGAAAAATTACAATATTGAAAATATTGAAAATCTTGTTTAACAAAGTGTTATCGACAATCCTCGTATCTCCTTTCGGCAAATGGAGAATAATATTGAAGTGCCTAAATCCACCGCTCAGAGACTTCTTAAAAAGTGCAAGTATTCATATGTAGACCGTATTAGTCAAGGAATCATGTGAGTTGGTGACTTAGAGTGGAGAAAATTGGTTTGGAATTAGTTCGTAGAAAAATGCTAAGAAGATCCTCAATTTTTGTTTAAGGCTCTGTGGTGTGATGAAAGCAGATTTACCTAATTGAGGGATATTATTTAACTGACACAACAGCGTGTATTTCACCGATCGAAATCCGTTCTTAAACCGTGAGGTGTGCCATCAAGTGAGGGGGGGGGTTAAGGCTAGAAATGAAAAACAGACACGTTCAATTTTACGTTTGTTATGATAATTTGATTGCTCCTCAGATCATGAGATATTACAGAATTACGTCGAACAAACTTTAGATTTGCCTGTTCAAGATGCAGTGAAGATGTAGTTCCACGTAATCCAATAATCATAACGGACTTTTTGAATATGGAAATAACTGGATCGGAAATCGAGCTTGGGTTGCCTGGCTTGCTCGCTCGCCTCTTGATTTTTGCATTTGTGGATATTTAGAGAATAAAGTTTATTGTCTTACTTATAATACGGTAGAGGAACTTGAGACAGTCGTTTTTCAAGCCATTGCAGAAATGCCTAGACAAATGGTTATACGTGCATGTATATCTCTAATTAATGGATGCAGGGCGTGCATTAATAATAATGGTGGGATTTTCGAACATTTAATTTAATTTGATTTAATTCAAGTCTTTGTCATTGGTTTCTAGTTTTTTTTGTTTTGAGATAAATCAAAAATATGTAATATTTTATAGTTGTTTACTTTTGTTTCATAAATAAAAGAGTACTTTTATTTGTGTATTCTTTAGGGAAATTTTAAGAACATACAATTACGACATTTTGTTTCACAGCCAACTAAGTGAAACATTTTTTTTTAAAATAATTTACCTTTTCGGTCATCTAAATATATGGTTGAAAAGCTCTTTTTATGTGCTATTCAATGACGTATAAACCCAATATAGAGGCCATAAGAAATAACAAAGTTGGCCATTGTTGCAAAAAATCTAGAAAGCCGAGAAAATATTAACGCCAATCTAATGGCCGTAATCTATAACCCAAAACTACCAAACTTGGTTAAATTTGCTTACAAGATGGCGAATATATTTAAATTTTTTGAAAACCATAATTTTTTTAGATATTTTAAATTCCGATACAGCACCTGATTCGACTTGAAAGAGCACAACTATTTTCTTATTTAAGCAAGCTCTTGCCATTTGAAAAATTGCCATCTAGTTCTTTAATACATAATAATAAAATACTTGACCTGTTGGAGAGCCACAATTTTGACGTACTGGTATTTAGGGAGCAATGCAGACAAAAAATTTAAAAATAAATTTTAATGGATAACAGGTACATTTGACAAAAAAACAATAGAGTAACATGACAGAATTTTTGGAAAAAGTTAGACTTAAATAATAAAGTAGGTAGAGTATTGAAAGGGTGGGTAAACAAGGTTGTGGAAAAAGTTTTGGGAATTATGTAAAATGTATAATAAACCAAGAACCAATATTAAGAAATCAAAGAATTATAAGAGTTGTCAGATGCTGCAAATACTTACTTCAATTTTGGCTTTGGAGAAAACAAGTTAAAGAAATTTGGAAAGTTTTAATATTTGTGAAGAAAATGATGTAAAAAAATTAAGGAGAGTAAATTGTTGGTTTTGATGAAGAAATTTTGAAGAATTTATTGTAACTTTTTGGAGTCAGTATAAACCTGTGGTATTTTACGAAAATATAGTAAAAAATGATTAAAAATTTGGAAACAAGATACCTGAAGAAGATGCTAGTATTTTATCTAACATTTTGAAGACCACAGAGACCTTGAATTTTGTTTTGTTTTATAACAAGAGCAGTCAAGGGAAGGGAGAATGTGATAGTCTGAAGACAATATACAAGAAAAGTTTTGGTGTTGTGAATAGATAACATAATAGCTTGTAGACTGTATTTAAGGAATTAGTAAAAGTATTTAAGGAACTGGTATAATTATGAATTTGATTTGATACTTGGTGGAAGTTGAAATTCATGATGAATTGAGTAATACAAATGATTCATTGTATGAATAAGCTCCAGAGGACGAGAAACAATTGTCACAATTTTGAAATAACGTGTTAGTTTGTAATCAGTTGTTTTACTTAATTCATCATATAATTAAGAATACAGTTTAATTGGAGCAGAATGGATCTCTTATGGAAGTCAATGGTAATCTGGAGGAGATATTGATGATAAAAATATGATTTGATCTAATCATGCAATTAATGGCAGATGTGGTTGGATGGTATTGATATAATGAAACAGTTTAAGAAATAAATGCACATAATTTTCGAATAGACAGTTATAATATTACGGTGGGCTGAAATTAATTATTTTCTCTTGAGATTTTGTTTAAATTTTGATATAATATGAACTAATTTTAAAAAGTAACTCTCTGAGCAAACGCCATATCTTTGAGTTCGAATTTAGTACTCTCTTCGAGGGGTCATTCTTTTGTACGCAAGACAGCAATATGATATATATTGTTACTGGTCGAGAACCTTCATCAGTTGCGCTTCCCACAATAGATTGTCCTCTCGAAGACTTATTTATTTATTTGATACATAATGGTACATTTGTAGATACGAGATGTCGGTCATTACATCTCGCGTCTAGAAATTTCAATTTACTGTATGATTTCATTTTAAATGGTGAAATGAATTTTATTTATCATTGAATTTGTATTTAATTGGATTTTGTATATACATATTTATACAGATTACTTATAAGGTTATCACAAGTGTAAAATGTGTGTGGAGGTTCGTGGATTTCTATTGGTTTGTCTTAAAAAAGACACCTCTTTGACGTTTCGACGAGATCGCAGTCATCTTTTTCGGAAAATCGAAGTTGTCACTCATATACATCTTTTCTAGAATAAACCAATATACATGAGATACCCAAGAACTTTCCCAATTTTTCTTCATATCTTTTAAACAGTTATTTAACAAATACAAGTACACTGTATTTCTATTTTTTATGACGAGGTATTTTATTTGATATATTACGCGATGCCCTCGAAAAAAAAAGTCTTATTTTTCATTTAATTTTATATGGCTGCAAAATAAAGTTTAGGATATTCTCTTTATTTTCCCTGTAGTTTCATTGAGAATAAAATAAACTTGCTTTCGATTATCATACTCATCTTCCAAACTCACAAGTTTAAATTAACGGAAATACAGCATAAAGGTTATTTTTTCCAAAACTATTCGGTCAGCGGTGATCATCTATCGGCTATAGTCTTAACAATAACTGCCAATTGAAAAATGAAATATTAAAAGCGGCACTGGTCATAAGTTCTGTATTGTCTGCTACCGCATCAAATTGATTATAGGATGAAAGCATGATTTACAGCCTTGGTTTTCGAAAAAGGTATTATTCACGGGCGTTGGAATTCTTTAGCGGATAATCTTTGTTAAATGACATAAATGTATTTATGCTAGTTGGTAGTCAAATGAATAGGATATGGTAGGTATTTCAAAATGTAACTAAACTAATAGGAATATTAAAAATTATATAAAACTTCGATAATTACCTACCAATACTTTTACTATTATAGTACATTTTGCGGTCTGTGGCAGATATTGTAATATTTTACAGTAGATCAGTATCTAAGAAAAAATTACAAAGCTTTCTTAAGGTCATAATAATCTAATCACTTTCAGAAAAGAATGGGGCTCGTTTCATCATGACAGGAGCGACCCTGCTTTACTTACTTAAATAATCTTAACAGTGGAAGTTAATCAGTTACTTTTCACGAGTATTTCTAACCTACAAATTACATGCTGACGGCAATGACTCTAGACTAGAATTCTAGAATAGTGATCCTATAGGATGTTTGTAGCAAGTTTCATATTGATTCATTTTTCTATAACGTAAATTATACAAGTCTTTATCAAATAGGAAAAATAAAGGCAAAATTCGTTCGTAAACGTCAAAGAAAATGTCACATAAATATTCAACACAAAATTCCAAATTAAATGTCAAGATATGTCACACAATAATTAATGATTGAACAAGGTGTTAAAACTAGTTTCATTTTAATTCATTTGAACCTTTTTTTAATTAAATTATCTATTGACGGTATTACGATGGCTTCAATATAAGCAAAAATTAAACATATCAAATAATTCACTTAACACGAATATGATATTTAACCATTTCAGTTGTCGTATATAAACTAGGCATCAACTAAATGATGGAAAAAATGGTTTGCTGTTAAAGGTTGTCCCAAAAAAATATTTGTGACTGTTCAAACAGTAATACTGAAATTGAGTTCAAAAAGAAAAAGTAGAAACGATTTAACTGTTGTAATAATTCGATTAATTTCCTTGCTGAATTGCAAACTTATTTTCTCCTAAATATAAACAATTAATATTTATTTATTAACTATTGATTTATGCACCCTGTTACTGTGTAGCGTTATGATAAAGTTCTGATCAAAATATGTGTCATAAATCGGATAATTTCCTGTTTTTCAACATAGCCTAAACATGTCAAGCGATTAATTCTTCTTTATGGTGACAGTGTAGTAAAGTAGAAAGTATATTTGTCAAGCAGATGACGTCATGGAATTTCTTTTCAAATAGTAAACTATATTCCTTTTGTGCCATTAGATACAAGACATTATTCATCAAATGACAAAGTACTTCAATTAAGGGGATACATAATAACAGCATACTCGATTATTTACTGCATTAACTGAATTTTGAATAATTTCTGGAGTCACGTCATTCGCCTCTTGTCTAATGCGGTTCATCAAATCCCGAACATTTACTGATCTCTCGGTTCTTTAACTGGCCTATCAAGAATAAATCTAATGGGGTGAAATCTGGAGATCTTGGTGACCACTCAATTGATCCTCGGCTATTAATATATCTTCCATTAAAGGTGTTGTTCAGAAACCTTCACACTTGTGTACCATATTGCGACGGTTGTCGGAAAAGCAATCAAGGATTTAAATGTGGCCCACTATTACGATACGGGAAAGCTTGAGTTACGTCAGGGAGACTTGATGCCCGCAGAAGGTTTTAAATATCACTCGACTGTCAAATATCCATGAAAAAGGTAGGGTTCTATCAATCAATCAATCTGTTTTCTGTGCCTGTCCAAAAATTGATTTTTCTGAATTCTGTCTGAGTTTCCTGAGACCAATATCGGCAATTGTGACGATTTATTGCGCCATTTAAACAAAAAGTAGCCTCATCATTAAAATTGGGGATCCTTGTCACATTGCCTCATAAATATTTCTCAGAATTATAATTGTCGATCAGTATGATCTTCTGCTCATGAATGGGGTGCAATAAATGACATTACATTTTCGTGTTAAGCAATGACCATTGTTTTTGTATGAGGGTTTTTTCGTAACGTTAATTAAGCATTAAATTTGCAGCATCTTTATGTTCTAGGTAAATTTTTGACACATTGTGTCCTCTGGTATCTTGCTACAACACTACTCACAGTACTTCTACTAGAAATCGGTGCTTTTTTAATATGGATATCATTAAATAAGAGAAATGCGTCTTCATGGTTTTGTATTCTATCTCAGTAACCCATTATTATGAAAATGTATATGCGATTTCCCTGTAATAAACGCGCCATTCGATATATAATCTGAAATAAGAAACTACTACTAAACTAAAGCTATTAACCAAAAATAATAAGAAAGACATTAATTTGTATATAGTTATTAATCTAGAAGGTTTCATTGGAAATTACTTTTTGTCAATACAAGAAAATGATGAATACAAATTTAACAATAGGTACTAACTCCTTATTATACCCAGAAATTGACAAATTTTTAAATAAATAAAACACTCTATTTACAATATACGTACGGAAAATAGTTGTATTCTCTTTAAATTTATTACTCTCTCAAAAATTATTATGTAAGCCCCTGGCTCGAGTTCGTTATCATTAGAAGTGAATTGTAGCTTAATATTAGAAAATAAATTCAAGGACTTTGACAAATAAACTGTTTCCTTTGTCTACATGTCATCAAAAGTTTTCCAAAGAAAATTGTCCGATTTATCAGTTTAGTGCAGAACTTTATCATAACATTACAACAGGTGTAGCGTAACTGTTAATTACAATTTTTGTGAAAAATAAATTAAAAATTAAATTAAAAATAGACACTGTTGCATTTTTGTGACCGTGTAAAGACTTTTTTCAAAAATATATTTTAGTTTGATATTTTGTAGAGAAAATTCTGTGAGAATAAGTGGTTCAATGAACGTCAACAACTATCTCGGCAACAATCTACTCCCTAGACTTTTTTTCATTGAAATCGTACATATAATAGAAATCAATTTCCAACAGTTATTACGTTACCATAAAAATTGTGAAGTGTATTTTACCTTATTTGTAACATATTTGTAAGACAAAGAAATATTTCCAGAAATCATTTTTTTAAACCAAACAGTTGCATGCTTTTACTGTTGCCCATTTGTCACTTTACCTAACACAAACGAATGATTTGTTTCTCGTCTCAACATAAATGTGAGAATTATACAAGCGTTGAAAGCTATGTACCTAATAGGTGAATGCCAAAAAAATTAACCGACGTTAATGAAGAGTAAATTTGTTTCTTTCTATCAGATAACGTGACAAATTCATGCAGAAAAAACTGCCGGATCTCGTGATAAGAGAGCATTATACTTGCAACAATGTGAGTCCCTATTAGATGCAAACATGTCTCATTAGACGGCTTTATGTGTGGGTTAGGTTATTTTTGTAACTTGTTATTAGGATTACAGATTAAAGAGCGATATGGTGTTTTTCAGAAGCTATTGTCGCGAAGATTTCCTTTAAATAACTGTATGAAAAGGTTTCCTGGAATGATTTACTGCTGTTGGAATTCTGTAATGAGGTATTTAATTGCTTCCACACGTTTCTCTGGGAATTATGTGGATGAAAAAGTGAACGAAATGTGGCCTGTATTGTTTTGTAATTTACAATGTACTGTTACCTTTGTGATGAATATCAATGTCAATGTACGAACCACTAATACTAAAGGCAATATAATTTTTTTTCAAATAATAAAATCAAATTATCAAAACCTAATGTCTAATTGAATTTCCACAATTTAAATTCCTAAGTTTTCAAGGATGATGATGAAAAATAATTAAATGTACAAATGTTTTGTATGCATACTTTTCTTATGTATTAATACCTGTAAGTAGATTGATATGTAGCTGATTTTTCTTTTTGCGGATTTAGACCGCGTCATATTTTAGAATTAATTTATTTATATATCTGAACTAACATATAAACAAAGTGTTCCGGCTTTTCGCCCACAATTGTATGGGCCTTTTTCAAGGATGAGAAATACAAATGTTGCTTACCTTGCGACGACTACATTCGTTTAGTCTTTTTCTCACAACACACTTTGAAACTTCAGTTTATTAAACTTCTTACACAAAAGCACAAATTGTAAATGACTACACTTTGGATACAGCCAACTATGTTTTTAAAAAATAATATTTGGCTATCCGACATTTCAGGTACAAGAAGATCAGTAGGAACTTAATGGGATTATTTTTTAATTATTTTATGGTTGTGATGCTATGTTGCATACGAATTCTATTAGTAGGTAATGTAAGTGATTTATTTCGTTGAATAGATTTGTGTTGAAATGTAGTTTCAGGATTGCCAGTTGGGCGAAAGTTCAAAACCTTTATCTGGTTTAAAATTTTTGGCGATTTCAACGGCCTGACGGAATTCTTGTGAAATATACGGTGAAATACGGAGGTTTGGCCACGAGAGAGGAGCTGTCGAAGAGAATTTGGTGGCCCGCTTCGTGATCATGTTCAGCTACAGCGGAAATAAAATAAACTAATTCGAAAAAATGACGCGGCCCAAATCCTAAAACAACAAGATCCGCTATGACTATGGCCGTGAAAACCTACTTTTTCATTAGATTGACATTTATTTATTAAAGACTTCAAAGAGTATTCAAATGTTATAAAAATAAAAATTGCAAGAAGCTAGGTAATAGAATGTAAATAAACAACATTTGTTATAGAATAATTAGATGAGATTGTGGAAGAAACATTATGGTGTGAATTTGTGTAGGTAAAATAAAAAATTGCGTTCGAAAGTCTTGAATTTAAGTGTGTTGAACAGACGAACTAGCGTACTTTCGTTTCAAGTGCTTTGGAGTAGGCTATTCGTTTTAAATTGTAAAATCAGAATAAATAATATTGATTATCTAACCGAAATAGCCACTTAATGACTCAAATAGAAACGATAAACTGAAATAGGACTTACTGTTGAAAATATGAATGGTCTAGCACACACAAAATTTTCTCTGAGGCCACATTTGTAACCATTAGACATTTAAATACTTCACAAAACTAATTGAATAAAAATTTTCCATGACTGGGTTAGACCAGACTGTTAAGGAAAACAAAAACTGTATTTCTCCACATACAGTACAATAATCCTTTCATCCGACGAACGAATAATAGAACTGGAGGAGGGATTCAAACAGGTACACTGCTGGGATGTACTCGAAATGAGTGAGATTCTCAAAAAAGGAATACAGCAACTCCTATTGAAATCGGGAAATATGTATTATCAAAAATGTAACTAAACTAGTTATGTGAGAGGATTAGAAGTGCTAATCCTTAAAAGACATGTGCACAGGAATGGCAGCATCACAAACCTACAGATCGATAAGTCTTCTAGATAAAAAGTATAGTACGTTAGTCACACTTAGACGTAATGACAACGGTTTAGTTGTTTACTGGGGTTTCTCAAATATTTTTTGATTCCTAACGATCAGTAGCATACATTGGAGTTAGTAAAACCAGATCAAGATAGAGATAGTCATAAATACTGGACTTACCAAAGCATATAGCTCAATTTTACAGAGAATTATATTGATCATGGGATCATTCTTTGCTTCTAATTTTTGTTCAACAAATTTCAGGAATATCAAAACATCAGGAAGTAGAAAAATAATCGTAAAATGCTTTTAACTGTACTATACAAATAACAAACTTTAAATTCTTAAACGAAAAGAGGTTGCAGTTATTTTATTTTACAATCTACGAGTATATGTAACAAACTAAGTGTAATGAGGAATTATCATTTCCTTGCGAAAGAATTCGGCATATGTAAAAACACTTAGTTGCCCAAAATAACTGCAAAAACAGAGAGCACAATTGATTTGAAATGACAAGTAAGAAAAGATAGATAGTGTAGTCATGGTTGAAACATACTTCCGGATGAAAATAAATCTGCACACATAAAATGGAACAAAATATAATGTACGGAATAAAGTAAAAACATAATTCAAAATGATCTATACTGGAGAACTGAGACCCTTATTTCGCATTGTTCCCTTGTGAGAAACGTAAACTTATAAACATTTTTTATATTCTTGCAGTTTGTATTTAAGGCACAAATTAATTGGTAGTCGACCCGACACTGGCAAAACGTATATTTAAAACTAAATTCGCGTTTTTTGTTACATATTTTCGGCAGAAATAACATTTTTTGGAAATAATAGGTTCTTCCAATTTAGTAGTCTTATTAGTGTTCATGCTTATGGCAAATATTAATTAGACAATGCATAAATATTAATTTCTTATATAAATGTCCGTAAATGTAAAGGAACTAAAAACACAGAAAAGGAAAACTGAATGTCTAGACAAACAATCTTTTACCAACATGAATGGGCTTAGTTGATACACTCATTTCTAAACATTTTCTCGTTTCCATTTGAGTATTTACATTTTTAAATCGCTCACTGAAATCGTACGTAAACACAAATGTCAGTGCTCCCATCCGTACCTAATTTTATTCATTTATGTAAAAGCCGAAAAGGCAAACAAATAGTTGGAGATATTGTTAGCAATGGTTACAAGGCATTGGCAATTTTTATGTAGAGTTGTATTGTAGAAAAATGTAAATTAGGTTTGTTCTTACTCGGTCATGTTTGGGGCAACTGCTATTTGTTTCAACAGTACCAAAGTCTACTTGCTAAGTGACAACGTAAACATAAGGGAAAGAAGGTAGGAATTCAGAAAGGTTTAAAAGGGTAAATATAATGCATTTAAAAACTGAAGATAGTTATGAACGCATACTATTGTCATCGAATATATTTTGTGAACAACTAAAACAAAATTAACTAAAATATTAAAGTAGTCCTAAAAGAATATCTTTTAACTATATAGCCATATATTTTTTCCAGAGAATTTCATCAAAAATATAGAATATGTCTGGAAACTTTTGTTCCTACTATTGAGAGAGTTTTGATCGCTTTGTTCTGCATTTTAATAATGGGTATTGCAATAAACGTTACAAAGGATCCTTTATTACTAGATATTGTGATAAAGGAGCTTTATACAATTCGTTAGATTAAAGTTTTGCGACATCAAATTTCGCAAATTTTTCTCGCTACAAATTCATTAATTTAAAATTTAACTAACCTTTTAAACTAATTATACAATAAAGAAATAAAGGTACACATTCTCTGCTTTTAGCTTATTGAAATCCTTGACAACCATTATAATGCAGCCTAGATGTAGTTTCAGTTTAAGTAGATAAAGCTAGCAAAGTTGACGCATTGAATTTCTTTACAATTAATATTGTATTAATTCTAGTTTTAAAAATGACCTATCAAGTGTCACTGTTACTGTTTACTACATTAGACTAACAAAATAAATATTAAAAAAAATTCTTCTTATGTATTTTTTTTTGTTTTATATATTACAGCAGTTGTTTTACATGTTTAATTGAATCTCCTGATCAATGTTGTTTTCTGACATCAATAAATTTGATGAAGAAATGTGCTTTCTGCCAATTATTACGCAAAAATATATAAATAAAACAAAATCTAACACCAAATGATCGCTAACAATCAACACCAAACTCCAATTAGCAACACTGACTCTCATGATAATCAAATTACTACAATAACAATACCATATATACAAAGTCTCTCAGAAAGACTAAAAAGAATGGACAATAGATTATATTTCTCGGGTAACTAGAAGCGTAAGCAGAAGGCCACGAGAGAGAAGAACCTTTATCAAGAGACAAAAAGAGAAAAAGAGTTTCAGAGTCTAGATCGAATTCAAGACCTTAATCTTACGACTCCCCAAGAGTCGCTAGCTAACTATATATATATATATATATATATATATATATATATATATATATATATATATATAAATCTAATTATAATGGTAACGGCTGTTAAAATTTAGTATTCAAACGAATTGCGGGTAGCAGCCAAAGATTAATAAGTGTACTCTTTTTTATATGAGAGCTTTCGGAATTTTTTTATTCCTTCGTCAGTCAAATACTGAAAAAGTTACAAATATTGTTGTTATTATAAGTACTATTAATCTTTGGCTGCTACCCGCAATTCGTTTGAATATATATATATATATATATATATATATATATATATATATATATATATATATATATATGTCATGAGAGGCTTCCGGGGTCATTACTATAAACAAGGCTAGGTTCCGGGCGTCTGAATTTATTATATACTTGACGTTCCGACTCCTGCTTTGGAGCCATTATCAAGAGACAAAAGTGAAAGAGAACTGAGTTCAGTTATCTAGTGAGGAGTAGCAGATTGAGGCCCCGAGTTCGATCTAGACTCTGAAACTCTCTTTCACTTTTGTCTCTTGATAATGGTTCCAAAGCAGGAGTTGGAACGTCGAGTATTTAATAAATTCAGACGCGGTTCTCAGCCGGAACCTGGCCTTGTTCATATATATATATATATATATATATATATATATATATATATTCTGAGAGGCTTCCGCGGTCATTATTATGAACTAAGCTAGGTTCCGGGTGAGAACCGCGTCTGAATTTATTGAATACTCGACGTTTCGACTCCTGCTTCGGAGCCATTATCAAGAGACAAAAGTGAAAAAGAATTTCAGAGTCTAGATCGAACTCGGGGCCTCAATCTGCCTACTCCCCAAGAGTCACTAGGTAACTGAACTGTTGAGGCCCCGAGTTCGATCTAGACTCTGAAATTCTTTTTCACTTTTGTCTCTTGATAATGGCTCCGAAGCAGGAGTCGAAACGTCGAGTATTCAATAAATTCAGACGCGGTTCTCACCCGGAACCTAGCTTAGTTCATATATATATATATATATATATATATATATATATATATATATATAATATATATATATATATATGAAGCAACATTTATACATATATTTAATGAAATACTCCACCAAACTGGTAAACTATTTATTGGTGAGAAAAGCGCAATTGAGTTAATATCCCAAAACTGTGGTCGGGATTTCTGCAAACCAAAATATAAAGTAAACTTATATCTAAACGAATTAACTATAATTATATTCATGACATATTGTTTTATTCTATTTTGTAGAGTTTTTAATAACTAGCATCTTGACGTTAGCTTTTAACTTTCACAACTGCAGTATATTTAAATGTTTTTAATTAGCTGGAAAGCTGTAGAAAATTATTAGAAACTAGAATCACCACAGATATACAGGCTTGAAGTACGCAAATCTTTAAGGTGCCATCATCGCTGACCGATAAAGAAACAAGTTGTCTCTTATTCCAACTGAAGATAATTAATATTTCCTTTCGTCGCTCATTTAACAAATCAACATTCTTCACTTTAGTTGGACGGAATCAGCTGTGTTCCATTCATTTACGCGGGTCCATCGTACCTTAAGAAGAAGCATCACTTCTGCTGGCTGGCCGATCAACAAATATTTATAAATCAAGTCTCTGGTCTTTGGACTAAGTGGAATGTCGTGTCAGATATTTGTCTCGAGCTAAACGCTTGACTTTATTTTATTGTTTTGAAATACTCTTTGACTTGAGGACAGGTTCTTTCAGTAAGGTGGTCTTTATCTGGATCATTGTTTTTAGTGGATCCTCAAATTGATGAGCGGTCGAGAGCTCCTGTTCTTTGATACTATGGGATTATAATATACTGTAATAATATTATCAAATGCTTTAACTTGCCCGTTGTAAATAATGTGTAGATATTAGTAAGAAATATAAAAAGCCACATTAGCAATAAAATAAAATGTACTGACAAATATAATTAATTTGTATTTTTACGACTAGTCCCAACAATAATAATATTCTGACTTTCGAGACAATTAGCAACAGTAAACATATATATATATATATATATATATATATATATATATATATATAGATAGTTCCATTAATGGGAAATGCAAATAAAGTAAAAGTAAACTCTGAAGTGATTAATCCATTATTACGCAATTTAATTAGTATCATGCTGGTATATTATAATAATCATCCACAAAAATATTATATTGAACAATAAGTAGCTACAGGGATGTACTAAATTTAACTATTACAGTTATATTTTGGAAAACAAGCTTTAAATAAGATAATATTGCATTTATCACGAAAACTTAAGGGTTACCACAGAAGAACTAATACCATGGGGATTTATTATTACAGTTTTGATATTGTTTGTTTGTTCCTGGGTGCTACCTTTGCTAAGTTAAAATGCATCCCCAAGTTTTATAAGACGTACACAATTTATTTGTTATAAAAACATTGTTGGGTCTAAGAGTTTAGAAATGAGAAGAATATGTGTTTTTTTGTTTTTTGTTTATGTTTCAGAGATTAATTTATGAGGCTTTTAGTGAAGAGCTTGTCAAAAAAGCTGATCTTAATCACCACTGCACAATATTTGATAAATAAACTTTGATATAGTATTTTGAGAAGCCTTTTCACCACAGCTCTATATATTTATAATCACAAATTAATGTGATTTAGTTGTCTATTTTTGTCAGAAGGTTCACACCAAGGTTCCTTAGGCTTTGTACATCAGTTGAAAATTTCAGTCTAAATTATCTTGGAATTAATGTATCCGACATTTTAACAACGAACCTCTATCAGGGTTTTACGAACTACAGGTCAGTGGTTTTCACATTATGATTTCTATAGAGAAATATTCTTTATAAAGATTCACTTTGCTTTAGGTAGATCAGGCGTTAATTTCATAAGACTTTTGGGAATGTACTTTGATGTACCACTTCATACGCTTTCCTTTCAAATTTAGTGGTCACTAGATGTGCACTAATTTAAATGTTTTGTTAATCGGAAAAGCCAGATAATGCTGACAATATTATCTCCAACAATTAAATTTCTTGAGGCACAGTTTTTTTGATGAGAAAGCACTAGGATTTTTTTTAGATATCTCTTAGTGTTTGGCTTTGAGACAAAATCATGGAAACAGTTTCGTAGGAGATTAAATTCTCTACAAAAAGTCATGTTCATCAAGATATTCTCAATGATAAAAGAACAGGCACAATGTTGGTATGTTGTTGAAGATGATGTCCTGACAAAAAGAGTCAATGGGCTCAAAAAGATTCTAATATTCAAAAATCTATTGATTTCAAGATACAATGTGTTTAAAATCGAAAAGGCCTTATTTTTGATGTAAGATTTCTCATAATAGACGTGTTTTATTTCCGGTTATTGGCAAAATCGTGATTTGTACATTATTGGACATAAATACTTCACAAATCTATTGCCATAAATTTTGGCAGATTACAGTGTATTTCAAAAATACCTAATATGTTTTTTTTTGGAAAAAATCATTTTTTTTATTACAACGCTGAAAACATAAGAAGATGTTATTGCGCAATCAATATATCGTTGAAGTATTAACTTCTTGGACGTGCTTTATATAATATACAGTGTGAGCCATAAATATAGCTAGAGCTTGCATATATTATTTTTTAATTATTAATGAGTCACCCTGTATGAACCATTCGAGGCGTAATTTTAATAATACATTAAAACAAATACATAATCAGTCTATTTTATACCCAACGGGATGTTAAACTGATTGCAAAACCATACATATTTAAAAAGGTAGTTTTTTTGTCCTACCCTATAGTTATAAATTTTGTATGTTATTACATTTTTACGTTAAAAATTGTTTGGTGTTTAACTAAGCAGAATATTATTAAAATGTCTCTTTTTATTATCAGATTTCTCATAATAGACTGATTTATTTCCGTTTATTTGAGAAAACGTGATTTTTATATTATTTGACATAAATATTGCACAAAACAATCAGTATTAATTATGTTTGATTACAGGGTGTTTCCAATATACGTAAGATGTTTTTTCAGAAAATTAATTTTTTTATTATAACGTTGAATACATAAGAAGATCTAATTGCAAAATTAATGCAATGTTAAAGAACAGAATTCTTGACTGTGTTCATATTTTATACAGCGTGAGTCTTAAATAATGCTATAATGGGCATATTTTTTCCATTAATGAGTTTTCCCGTATAAACCATGCGTCCTGTGATTTTTATATTAAATTAAACAAATCTACGACCCGCCACACTATTTATGCGCACTATAGCAATATTTATGACACCCGGTATAAACAAGTTATAGAATGCATTTCTTTTAACATTATATTAATTGTGCGAGTACATCTTATGTGTTCAATGTTGTAATAAAAAATGAGTTTTCTGAAAAAACATGTTACATATACTGGAAACAGACATCAGTTGCGCTTCCCACGAAAACTCTAGATGTCGGTCTTTATATCTGGCGTCTTCAAATTTAACGATATGTATCAAATACATAGAGAAGTGTTCGAGAGGACATTCAATTGTGGGAAGCGCAACTGATGAAGGTTCTCTAACCAGAAACAATATAATATATATATATGTTATATAAGTTTATAACACGAACTTTGTGTGAACTTGTGTAGCAACTATATTTCGTCGTTCCCAGCTGAGTCAGCGACACGTGGAGTATCACGTTACAGTACCGCCGAGCATCCGTGAGAATCGCCGTGTCGACAGTGCTGATTCATCATTATAAATGTTATAAATTGTAGAATTTCACTTAGTCTTTATTCATTATTACTCTGTCTGTAGTTAGTTTATATTGTTATTTTTCAATTTATATTTCAAACCTTATATTTTTTGTACAAGTTAAATAAATCTTTTTTAAAAACTCAATTTTGAAAAGTGTGATATAACAAATTGGCGCAGTCAGTAGGATCCGTCAACGTTACTAGAACACGAGCTTACTTCTAACTGGTAGCGGCGGATTCCTATCCCTCAACGGAGCAAAGAACCTGGAAGAAGTCCCAACTGCGATAACAAGGAGAACACGGATCTTCCAATGTTCCTGTTGATGTGAGTAGTAGTGAATCGTCTAGCGTTTAAGATTTTAATAATTGATTTTAATATTTGATTGATTTGATATTTTGATTATTTGATATTTTTTATTCAGTGAATTGAATCACTGATTTATTATTTGATTACATTGATATTTTATTTGATTTAATTGATTACTTTGATTTTATTCATTCGATTGAGTGAATTATTTGATTTATTGATTTTATTTACATTTTATTTTATTAATACCATTCTATCATCCAAATAACTTTACTTTAACAAATTTATTGATTTTTATACCATTTATTTTATTGATACCATTTTCTATACCTTTTATTATTTTTGATTGAACCTCTTTCGTTTAAAATTCTATTAAATCAAAATGGCACAATCACAGAACAACACGGTTGTCGATGAAACTGAAAAATATAGGTTGTCGGAAATATTTTCAATAATTCCAGAGTTTGAAGGCGACCAAATTTCTTTGGCTACATTTATACATGCGTGCAATTGCGCGTATAACATGTCTAATACCGAACAAAAATATTTGTTGGTAATTCACATCAAAAATAAATTAAGGGGAAAAGCGGCGCAGTTAATTAACTCTAGGAACCCCGCGTCGTACCTCGAAATAAAGCAGCTTCTAACACTACACTTTGGAGACTCTAGGGATCTGTCTTCTTTAATTCACGATCTCCAACGTTTGAAACAACTATCAAACGAATCCCCCTTGACATTCTATAACAGACTTCAGGTTTGAGTGCGAAAATGCACTCTTGTATCCAAAAAGCCCCTAGTCTAAGCAACGAGCAGAAAGATGCTCAAACCACTCTTGTTGACACAATGGTCCTAAACACCCTACTTACCGGTTTAGAACCTCGATTAGGCCAAATTATCCGTGCCAGTGATCCGAAGGATCTTCTTGAGGCACATTCACGAATAAGAAGAGAACTTCAATTATCCTATTTTGAGGAACAAAAAGTAAATAAATCCGTTCCACCTAAGCCATCTTTTCAGGCTAGAAAACCAAATCCACCTCCTAAATGTTTAAATTGTGGACGATTAGGCCACATTGCTGCGGACTGTCGGTTAAGATTTCAAAATAACCCTCAGCCTTTTAACCAAAATAATAGACCAAATTTCATTGGGCCGAATCAATCATCGAGGCCAAATCCTGTCAACAATAACACAAACCATCAAGGTCAACAATTTAGACCTAATAACTTTCAAAGACCTCCTTTCAAACCGAACAACTTTCGACCGTCTGTAATACAGACAAACCCAAATTTCCGTCCTGAAAGGACCCACCATTTTAATCACCATCAAAATGGCAACTATCACGAATATTATGCAGACGAGTATGATTATTATACTGATAATAATCAGCAGCATTTCGATGATAACACCCAAAACTATGAAAGCTATGGGCTTGAACAAACGGTAGACAATACCCCTGTCGTACCTTTCAGCCCTAATGAATACCAGGATTTTCTAGCGCTTCCGAGCCTAGATCAACCCCCAGATACGGCAACTACCCTCTCAGAAGTCCAAACTCAAATACAGAATTTGAATTTGGAAGACTTCAATCCCGATCTGAACTTCCCAGAACAAACATTTCTTTAAGTCCCCTTCTGACAGTAAATTCCAAGAACCTCTATTATATCAACGACGCTTCTGGAAAATTTAAACTCCTAATTGATACCGGAGCTGGTATCTCCATTTTCAAAGAAAACACTGTCAAAAACTTCTCACAACGATCTCCCGAAAGAGTAACAATTCAAGGCATTACTCATGAGAAAATCCCGATCTCACAATCCACCCTCATTCCTTTCGCTCTAGGCGATCCACACAAGGTCTTTATCTACGATCTAGATATTGAGTTCGATGGGATATTAGGTCTTGATTTTCTTGAACATTATGAATGTATTGTCGACCTAAAATCCAAACAATTAATTACTAACTTTAAAACTATTCCCCTACATAAAGTACCCGATCACGACCAATCAAATAAACAACCAACAGACACCCCCAGTACTAACGCACAACCTCATACGCATAACAATCACATAACAATCCAGGCACGTACCGAACAAATTTTCAAACTAAAATGTGAACTTAGAAATACTGACGCAGTTTTACCGACACAAGTAATTGACAAAGTACGACTTCCCAACGCTGTTGTACGAGTTAATTCAAAGGGAGAATTTCTGACTTCGATAATAAACGCGAACGCAATGCCGAAAACTGTTAACTTTTCCAATCTTCATTTAGAACCCCTTGACTATACACACCCTCTCTTAAATCTGAATACACACCATTACTGTGAATCTACAAACTTAGACAGAAACTTTACTATCAGGGAACAAATTCGGACAGAACATCTTAACGACGAAGAGCGAGAACTTATCACGAACCTCTGTTTAGAATTCGAAGATATTTTCTATCTTGAAGGCGATGTTTTGTCTTTTACCAACGCAGTAAAACATTCAATTGACACCAATAATGCCAAGCCCGTTTTCACAAAACCTTACAGATATCCTCAAGTCCATAAGGAGGAAGTGAAAACTCAAATTGCCAAAATGCTTGATCAAGGCATAATCAGGCACTCTTCTTCTCCTTGGTCCTCCCCCGTATGGGTCGTCCCCAAGAAACTCGATGCTTCTGGTAAGCAAAAGTGGCGAGTTGTTATCGACTATAGGAAGTTAAACGAACTAACTGTAGACGATAAATATCCTCTGCCCAACATTTCTGATCTCCTCGACCAACTTGGTAAGTGTCAATACTTTTCGACACTGGATCTCGCTTCCGGGTTCCACCAGTTGGAAATCCTTGAGGAAGACATTCCCAAGACCGGTTTCTCTGTTGACAATGGCCATTACGAATTCGTTCGTATGCCATTTGGTCTGAAAAATGCACCTTCTACCTTTCAGAGGGTCATGGACAACATTCTTCTGGGCATCCAGAATGAACGTTGCCTGGTTTACATGGATGATATCATAGTCTATTCACCAACCATCCATGAGCATATGTCCCGTTTGACAGAAGTCTTTAAGCGTCTTAGACAGTCAAACTTGAAAATTCAACCTGACAAGTGTGAGTTTCTCCGTAAGGAAGTTGCTTACCTAGGTCATCTGATCACCCAAGAAGGAGTAAAACCAAACCCTTCAAAGGTTGAATGCATCCAGAATTTTCCTCAACCCCAAACTCCTAAAGATGTTAAATCTTTTCTTGGTCTCGCCGGTTATTACCGACGTTTTATCCCCAACTTTGCTAAAATCTCAAAGCCTCTCACGAAACTTCTGCAAAAAGACGTCAAATTCATCTTCGACGCAGATTGCAAGTCTTCCTTCAACGAACTGAAGCAAGCCCTTGTATCTGACCCTATCTTGATCTACCCAAATTTTGAAGAACCATTCCTGCTCACTACTGATGCTAGTGCTTTTGCAATTGGAGCGGTTCTCTCACAAGGCCCCGTAGGAAAAGATCTTCCTATAGCATATGCTTCCCGTACACTCTGCGCTGCAGAAACTCGATATTCCACTATCGAACGGGAACTGCTAGCCATTGTTTGGGCGGTCAAGCACTACAGACCGTACCTTTTTGGGAGAAAGTTTACACTCCTGTGTGACCACCGTCCGCTTACTTGGCTCTTTTCCATCAAAGATCCTGGCAGTCGTCTAGCCAGATGGCGCCTTAAGCTAGAGGAGTATAATTACAAGATAGAATACAAACCTGGCAAGGTAAATCAGAACGCTGACGCCCTTTCCCGAATTAAAATCAACTACTTTAAACAATGCACCGACTTTATTTCCAAAATCAACATCTTTGCAAATAACGAAACCGACCCAGAACAACCAAATTCCGATAATGATCAAGAACCCGACGAACATGACGAAAGAATGACAACAGAGTTTAATCGATTTGTTCAACTATATAAAACCGAGTCGATAATCGATTACTCAAAAATAGAAATTTCTAACGCCCAACTCCTAGACAAATCTCACAAACGAATAGTCACTTTCTTCTGGCAAAATAAACTCAATGACTTGCATGACAAAATCATCGAAGATATTTTCGAAGAAGACCCAAACTTCACTACTGACACTCTAAACGTTCTAGCCAGCAAAACTGTAAGGCATAGAAAATATCTAATTGTCCCTTTACCCTTTGATCCTGGAACAGTTGTTGCCCATCTTTTCAACATCCTCTATAATAACCAAGACCAGTTCGACGAATCCGAAACTTTTTGTATTGAAAACAACGTAGAACTACCGATTCTTGAAACACTATCCTTTATACTTGCAGACAAAGACGTAAAACTAAAAATTTGTCAAAATATTGTGATAACTCCTTCACAAGACGAAATTCCCGTTATACTGCAACAGTACCACTGCGGCAAAAATAACCTTCACCGTGGAATTAACGAGACCATCCGACGCATTAAAGAAAAGTATAATTGGACTGGACTAATCAAAAGTGTAGAGCAATTTATTAAGTCCTGCGAAACTTGCCAAAAGGTAAAGTTCTGTAGAAAAAACTTAAGTGCTCCTTTTGTCATAACTGAAACACCAAAAACGCCCTTCGAACGTATCAATATTGATATTTTCAAATATCCAACCAGAAACTATGCACTGACTATTAGGGATGAACTCACCAAATTTACTCAGGCTTACCCAATTGGTGACAAAACAGCTAAAACTGTAGTAAACACCCTCCTAATATTCTTCCAACATTACGGTACACCTCTTCGCATCCATTGTGATTATGGACGTGAATTTGATAACACTCTCATAAGGGACCTGTGCGAACTATATGACATAAAACTATCCTTTTCAAGTGTCCACCATCCCGAATCAAATGGTTCTATCGAAAGGTTTCACGCGACTTTAGCGGAAATGATAAGGGCAAATACATCTGAACATCCGGACGAACATCCATTCAACGTCCTCCCTTACGCAGTTATCTGCTACAACAACACTAAAAACAAGACTACTGGTTTCACGCCCTACGAACTCATCTTTGGGCACACTTCTAGTAGACCCCCCGAAACAATATACGATCAGGAAAAACTCATTTCCAAATATGTTAGGGACCTTAACAACAGAATGAACTACTATTATAGACTTGCCCGCGCAAAAACTGACCAACAAAAACAAAAATCTAAAGTTAGATTTGACAAACATGTTTCGACTAACCAACCAGAATACAAAGTAGGCGACAAAGTTTACGTGAAAGAATCTCAGATTAAAAGCAAATCCGAAAACAAATTCAATGGACCGTTTGAAATCACCGCGATAAGAAAAAACTCTGCCACCGTTATAAACTTACAGACTAACCAAATCAGTAAAATTAACTTTGACAGACTAAAACCATATTTTGAATGAATCCCTTCTTTTCAGATTCTGTGGACTGTTTTCAGTCGTGAACCTCCAACAATACTCTCTTACTCCCGTTAACAATACAATAGGAGTTTTCTTCCATGAAGAAGGCACACTTAAAATTTCAAACGACAAATGGACACTTCTTGTTTTCAAAGACCTCAACCCTTTCAGAGATGCTATTTCAACTAATGACGCTATACTAAATCGAATTCTAGAAACTATTAATGAAAACACAACTAACACAAAATCATTTAAACCAAAAGTACAGACACACGTGAGCCTCTTGAAACAAATTTCAAAATCCGTTAACTCCAAATATACAGACATTTTCGCTGACACTCAAACTTATCCTACCAACAGAAGAAAACGCGGACTTATTAACGGACTGGGCTCAGTTTGGAAAGCCATTTCAGGAAACTTAGATGCGGCAGATGGTGAATACATAAATGATTGTATAACCAAAATCACTAAAGACCAACACCAAACTCAAGAATTATTAAAAAAACAAATATCCGTAACTACTTCAGTCATTACAAGCCTTAACAACACCTTACAAAAATTTCAATCGGAAGAGAAACTATTCTCAAATAATATCGAAAAAATAAGACAGTCACTTCTATACATTTCGAACGATCTTGACTTTCATGAATTCCAAATCAATATCCTAGATCTGTGTGAAAGCCTAATGGAGAGCTATATATTTATCGAAAACACCCTAAACGATGTTTTAACTGCAGTCTCTTTCGCCCGCTTAAAAATTTTACATAGTTCGATTATAAGCCCAATAGATTTGGTCGAATCCCTTCAAAAAATTTCTCAGTCACTCCATGAAAATAATTTACCACTTCCTATTTGCAGTTCAAATGTTGCTCAATACATCGATCTGATAGAATTGGAAGCATTTCAAATCAACACTAAAATCATTTTTGTTCTCAAAATTCCTTTAGTTGATCCTGAGATTTACACTCTTTATCACCTTTATCCTATCCCAATTTTGGATGATCGAACAGGGTTTCATCACATACTTTCAATAAAAACGAAATTTATCGCGAGAGATGACGATTCGTTATTATATACATCCTTCGAAGACCTGAGTGACTGCAAGCCATTAAACACACAGCATAAAATTTGTTCCAAGTCAATTCCACATCCAATAGACAAAGATGCCATCTGCGAAGCACAACTTCTCAGACAGCCAATCACACTTCCCGCAACCTGCAAAACTTCGGTATTATATGCAGAAGATTATAATATCCAAGAGATCAACATAAACCTCTGGTTGGTCTCCATCTCCAGACCTTTGCCCATCACCATCAAATGCAAGGGAGAAGATGTTGTCACACTAACCGTATCGACGAATTCATTAATGGAAATTCAGCCCCACTGCAACGCCTTCATCGGCAATACCAGGGTCCACGCCAGACGGACCACCAAAAATAGCATCACACTCAAATATCATCCAGTGAATATCCCCTACAACTGCTGCGACGACATGCCTACCGTCAGTCAACTTCCCAGTATCGAACCCTAAAACTACAGGAACTAGATGTCCGAGACCTTAACATTGCCAATCACAAACTCAGCCAGTACTCGAGAGAATTGGATCAACTGATGAACCAACCATTCCTGGAAAAGCACACCTCCTTGTTCACAATTAGTGCAATCATGTTAGCAATAATTGTTGTTCTCCTGCTCACCGCCACAGCAATCCGGAAAAAGTTGAGTAAGTTCACTAAACCTGACCCTACTAGCGAACAAGCATCACTACCATGTCCAGCAAACAGTAACTCCAGAGGAAAGCTTCACAGCCTACTACGCCCTACCGAAGACATAGAACTTCAGAACTTGCCTTAAAAGTTGATGATACAGCATCAACTTTTTCAAATGGATGGAAGTTGTTATATAAGTTTATAACACGAACTTTGTGTGAACTTGTGTAGCAACTATATTTCGTCGTTCCCAGCTGAGTCAGCGACACGTGGAGTATCACGTTACAGTACCGCCGAGCATCCGTGAGAATCGCCGTGTCGACAGTGCTGATTCATCATTATAAATGTTATAAATTGTAGAATTTCACTTAGTCTTTATTCATTATTACTCTGTCTGTAGTTAGTTTATATTGTTATTTTTCAATTTATATTTCAAACCTTATATTTTTTGTACAAGTTAAATAAATCTTTTTTAAAAACTCAATTTTGAAAAGTGTGATATAATATATATATATATATATATATATATATACATATATATTGTCTTGCGTACAAAAGTACGACACCTCGAAGAGAGAGTATTTAATATCTCTGACAGGTGAAGTTAACCTGAAAACTTAATCGTGACATTCTACCCTAGTTGTTACGGATAACAGCAATTACATGAAACGGCTCCAGATTTGGAACCTCTATGTGCTAGTTTCCCCGAAAATCCTAGATGTCGGTCTTTACATCTGGCATCTTCAAATTTAACGATATGTATCAAATACATAGAGAAGTGTTCGAGAGGACATTCAATTATGGGAAGCGCAAATGATGAAGATTACTTAACCAGAAACAATATATAATATATATATATATATATAAATATATATATATATATATATATATATATATATATATATATTGCCTTGCTTACAAAGTATGACACCTCGAAGAGAGTATTCAATATTTCTGACAGGTGAAGTTAACCTGAAAATTTAATCGTGACATTCTACCCTAGGAGTTACGGGTAACAGCAATTACATGGAGCGGCTCCAGATTCGGAACCTCTATGTGCTAGTTTCCCCGAAAATCCTAGATGTCGGTCTTTACATCTGGCGTCATCAAATTTAACGATATGTATCAAATACATAAAGAAGTGTTCAAGAGGACATTCAATTGTGGGAAGCGCAACTGATGAATATATATATATATATATATATATATATATATATATATATATATATATATATATATATATTGTTTCTGGTTAGGGAACCTTCATATATATATATATATATATTGTCTTGCGTACAAAAGTATGACACCTTGAAGAGAGTAAACATACAAAGTTGACGGATAAAATTTTGAAATATACGCTGGTGTAAAAACTAACTTTTTTTAATATGTATTTGATATTTGTTTAATGTCATATAAAATTTGTAGAATGAATGATTTTTACAGGGTGACTCATTAATAGTAAAAAATAATACATGCCCGCTCTAGCTATATTTATGTTTCAACTGTATATTATATGAAGCACGTCCAAGAAATTATTACTTTAAGAATATATTAATTGTGCAATAACATGTTCTTGTATTTAAAAGTAGTAATACAAAAATGAGTTCTTCCAAAAAAAACATGTTACTTATTTTTGCAATAACCTGTAATGCACTAAAATTTATGGGAATTGTTTTGTTGAAATATTTTTGTCCAATAATGTACAAATCTCGATTTCTCCAAATAAAACATATCTATCATGAGAAATCTGATATAAAAAATGAGGCATTTTCGAGGTTTAACACTCTGTATCTCCAAAACTAGTCATGGAATCTGTTTGAGCCCATGGAATCTTTTTGTCAGAAAAGATCAACAACATACCAACATTTCAATTCAATTTTCCTTAAACTATGGACGACCAGTCTATTGATAATAACTTAATAAATATTAACTTCAGAACAAAATTTAATGAGACCTTGTAGAGAATTTAATATCCTACAAAACTTTATTTTATGATTTTTCCTCAAAACCAAATATTGTAAGAGACATTTAGAAAAAAATACGATTTTGCCCAAAAATCAACTAAAGTTGAAGCACGTGTTGTTTTGAATAATAATAACAAAATATTCTTAGTATTTCCTCATCAAAAGGAAGTTTTTTAAGAGGCTCCTGAAAAAAATTAATTCTTAATGATTAGTCTATTATACACTAACTAAGTTTCTTAATTCATTGAATTTGAATTTTACATATTTTTGTACTTTGGAATAAAAACTATAATGAGCAGTTGATAAGTACACCAGTGGAAATGTTAAAACTAAAGGAGTAAACGGAAAATTTAGATTAAATACACGACAAATCTACGGTGCCGGACGTAAATTGAGTCATGGAATACGGTAATTTTAATAACTTTTGAGGTCTGTAATGATTTAACTCGATACAGTGAGAATCATCACAAAATAACTAGTATTCATCATTGACAATGTAAAGACAAGAGTAATGCATGCACTATATGCAGGTTGCAGGAGGCAAAATCCTACAGGTTTTAAGAAAAAAGCAAATGATGCGATATACAGGGCTTTCATTTCAAAACTAGCCACCCAAAATTACTATTATTACGGGGGGACATATTTTACACGTATTGGTCAAGTCCTTAGCGGGGGTGAACATAACTTCTACAAGTTAAAATATAAAGGTATCATGTGATACCTCTTTACCTCTTTTTAAAAGTATCTTTTTGCCAATCTTTTGACACATCATTTTTTAAAATCAGATTATTTTTTACAGAGTAATGTATATTTCAAATTTATATAATTATTATTTACATTGTATTTACATTATTACTATTATATTAGCATTAGAATTACCTTGCACTTAAATTAGATATTCAAAATGTCCGCCATTGTTGGTAAATTTGCAGTTCGAATTCCTCCTGCACTTTTTGAAGCATCTCTCGTGTAATCCGCTCAGACTCCTCTACTATTTTATGTCAAGTTCATGAATATCGCGAGGCTGCGTTTTGTATACTACAATTTTAAGATGACTCCATAAATACAGTCAACAGGTGTTAGGTCGGGTGATCTTGGAAATTTCTCATTAAAACAATTTTGTAAAGGCAAGGCATAATGTTCAGGTGCCCGTCTTGTTGAAAAATAGGTTTTCCTCGTCTAGCAACAAAGTTCCATTTTGATCTATTTGGTTTTCTAAAGATTCGGTTATAAGGGGATTTATTACATTTTCTAATAAAATAATTCCTCAGTTAAATTGTCTTCCACAAATAAAGGACCAATAATGTTATTTCCCAGAAATTCCGGCCCATACGTTGATTTCCGGAGAATGTTGGTTATGCTCTTCCCGAAAAACTTGTGGATTGGTATTGTCTCAATATCTACAATTATGTTTATTGACAAACAGGTATTACATAAAATCCGTTTGTATTTAAACTTGAAGAAGTGATATTCACCCCCACTTAGGGATTGACACTGCAGGGTGGCCGATAAGTGTAATAAAACGTATAAATATAAATTAACCGTTTTTTTGTCTTTTTCTTTTAAATATATTTAAAAAGTTATTTTGGGTGGTTGGTTTTGAAATGAAAGACCTATATGTTACTGGCTGGTGGCTACAGACTACAAAATTATAAATATGCGTCTGTTAAAGGTTCATTTGAAAGGTACAAAAATTCTTTGGTGTGTCCTCTGAAAAGCGTAAAACAATTGGGAGTCCACATTGACCATCGAGGAACTTTCGGCATGCATACCGAAAAAATAAAAGAAGAAGAAGAAATTAAATTAAGAAAATTATGTAAGATTATTAGAAACGTTAAAGGCGGCTCCCATAATAAAACATAAAAAAAATATTATCAGATTTCCAAGTAGAACTAAAAAGATAATTATCAAAACATAATATTAAACAATAAATAAAAGACTAACTGTTATTATGTGTAACACACAAAGCAAAAATTCATAAACATCTAGTATATGTTTGAAGTTGGTGCCAAGCAAACCAATCCTGCATTGTTTACTGATCTGTTAATTAATTAATTAGTGCAGAATGAGCAGCTTTTATTGCTTTTTTTTAAATTTGTGTTTATTGACCTAACGACAGTGAATGTGTTACTTATTGTCTAATGTTGTGTTTTGTTAGTTATTTTCCTCCTTTTTTTCTACTTGAAAGTCCGTTACTATTTTTTCCAAAAATGATTTATTTTCAGCATTTTAGTTTTGTTTTGAACTCGGGTAATTTCTATTATTTATTTTTTATTTTGCATGTGCAGTCTTAAAGATTGGAACCAGGTAAAATTGAAAATCTCAGCATTACAGACTGACACATTTTCGTTTAAATTTACAGGTAAGAGTTAGACGAACAAAATATATTTAAATTAATTATTATTACTATATCTTTTACCACTTAATATTTTTATTTGCTATACTGTGTGTATAATAGTATCAAATAGCAGTTTAGAACATGGCATTTGCTGCCACTGAAATTTCTATTAGGCCGGGAGTCGGTGACATCAACACTAAATTGAAAAAAACTACATGCATATACTATAATATAATTGCGATGTAGGTACATAGAAAAAATTTTAAATTTACAATTAAAACTTTCATTGCCTTCAGTTCCAGCACTTTTACCCTGGAATTAAAATATGTATAAGGAAATGTTAGTTCTATAGTATTTTTGGATATTTTGGCGATTTTTCTGAAACACTGCTTGTTAAAGTCACGAAAAATATATATGAGACCACATTTGGATATTCCTTAATTTAAAAAAAATATACAAATCGATAAGGTGTTTTGAAGCAATCAACCAATATATTAGGTATATTGGACGATTTACATGCATACATGTTTTCATTCAATAATTTCATCATTTTAGTCACAGAATTCTTTGCTTAAATTTGAAATTTCACCAATCCAAATATACACTCTATTAAAAAGAACACTAATTGTTCAGATCGGTTCACAACAGGAGAAGAAATCAGATATCATACAAAGAAAAGGCGGTTAAAAAAAGTTGTTGTGTTGTTGTGTGGCCTTCCATATGGTATGCACCCCGTGTGGTATATAAAAAGCACTATTACTCAGAATTATCAGTAGGAATAGAAGAATTTGATATGATGCAATTGCGGTAATCGCAGGCATAACAATATATCTACTGGAACAGAGAGAACAGTATATCTCAAAAGATCGTGAGAAAGTTAAGGAAATAAAATGATAAGATAAACGGCAAGGTAAAGGCTAAATAGAGAAAATACTCAATTTCTGATATCAAAATATGATAAGATAAGAAATAGTGACTACAATTCTACACAATTTACATCAGAATAAGGCAGCTACTTGAAAAGAATAGGTAAGACTAAAGACACAGAATGTCAGGTTGTTTATCTAGATTAAGCTGCTCAACTTATTATATTTAGATACACGAGAATCCAGCAGAGAACCGAACATGACAAAATACAGAACCACAGAATGTTATAAAATTCGTATTACATAAAGAAAATATAATACATATATAGAAGGATAAGTGAAATAACAAAGCAGACCAAGAAATGCAGGAATAAAGTGAAAGATGAAAAAGAAAAGAGAGGCATGATAAGTAAGAGATAACAGTTCCAAATTCCTCTTTTTTAGGAGCGCACATGTAGTTTTAGTTAGACTTTGATTAAGTGTAAGTAGGCAAAACGTTTCCACGAAAAATTGTCACCTAGAGAAAGAAGAACATGATAACTTTAACGTTTCCATTTCCATTATATAGTTTGACCCCCAGTTAGTTTATGTAACATTTAATAGTTCCATTCATAGTTATGGTCAACTAAATTCTGCGAACCCTTCTATTTACCAGTGCCTACAAAGTTACAATAAATTCTGGCTATTATCTAATACTAGATTAAGTCTCCACCTTCTTTTTTGTTAGGACGAAGACTTTCCACTGGATAAACAGAAAAATATATTTGACGTTGGTCTTAACAAGTTCATCATCTCCGCTATCATGGTTTATGGGCTACCATTATGGCAAATACAACAGTCAAAATTTTGGGCAAATATGCCAAAAAAATCTTATAAGATTAAACAAATTTATTTATGAGAGTATAAATAAAAACGAGTTTGCAGTGTTGATAAAGCATTATACCTACGCGAAAGTTTTTAAAGAAATCCTGGCCAAACTTGTATAAAACGTATGGTTAATAAAACAAAAATTTTAAAACTAGTCCTGAATTTTAGATTTTTACCTGAGTTGTTTAAAAATTGTTTATGATAAAGTTTTTGGAATTTGATTATTGGTAAACACAATATGTTATAAAAGAATGTCCTGTTGTTTATTTTTTGTTACTTAGTTAAAGTACGAGTAATATTAAATAGTCATTTTTAAACATAATTTCCAGCAATCTTTCATAGAAATAAAACAATTATTAATGTTTTATATATTTAATGATAAAATATAATAAACATAGATATTAATACCCTTTCCACATAAAGTATCCTTACGCTTATTTGTAATAGTTTATTACAATGTGTATAATGAAAAATGAAAATATTCGAAAATATACATAAAATAGAAAAAAATCTTTCGCCTATAAGTCATACACAGTTGTTTTATTTTTTTGCTGCAAACAAAATCGTTATTCTTATTATCTCACAAACCAAGCATTTGTTTATAACTAGTTCTTAAATGATTGTATTAAAATAATTTTAAACACTATTTTTGAGTTTAAAGTTTGCAGTCATTATAAAATGGAAGAATTGAAACATTAAAAAAGTCTTAAATCGTTAATCTCTTTAAAGCTCTATAAGGAATCGATTCTAGCAGTAGAAAAAATCTATACTTGTTAATTTCGAATTTACAGATGACTTCTGTAAATTTATGCACTGAAATGACATATGTAACCTTTTTATATTATTGTTGATCGAAAATGCAAAGCTTTCATATCAAAAATTTAAATGTGTAATTTATATTGCATATGATTATTATTTTCGGCGAAGAGACTTTACACTTTACTTACTGTTTTTTAGACTACACATTCATGTGTTGAGAACACTATCAGTACTATAAACCATTTTCTCAACAAATCCGGTACTAACGGGAAAGTGAAGATATTTTTTGTTTTTCTGTAATACTAGAAGTTTGAATGCTTTAATTGAAGCCAATTTCACATTTATATAAGATATGGTAGATTTTTTAATTAAACCGAGTGTGCCACGTCTGTAGCAAATTCTAAATAATATTTTTGTCATTATTTAAAAACTGCAAATATTCAAATTACCTACCAAAGTGATAAAAATATATAATTATTTTCCCGATTATATTATGGCAATAAGAGACTGATAATGATTGCATCGTTTAAGTTCAATTAGCGTAGGTTTAACGATACGATACAAATGACTGTTAAAGTTTTACTAGCATCAAGGACTTTCGCAAAACATATAACAATTATTCAGGACGTTAAATATGAATTTCTAACACAGCTGGTATTGTTGTGGATCGCAACCCACCAGAAATTATGAACATATCATTTATAATGCTTATTAGATGTTTTCTTGGATTGTTCGTATGATCTGAATGAAGATAAGGTAATTTTAATACAAAAATATTTTTAAAAAAAGAACAGTGTATTGTCTGAGTGATTATATTTGGGACATTTTTTCAGAAGCTACACTGCCACTTTGCATGATTCTTTTACTATGGTAATTTGTACACTTACAAGAAGGATCTAACATATACAATAAACAAAATAATGGTGTTTATTTTCAATAATATTCAGGGAATCACAAACCTCAGCGAATTGTCATAAATTTTTAAATTGAAACGTTCGATTTTGTACCCCTTCTTAAGCCGATAGCATGCACAGACAGATTTAGCCTAGGTAATGTTACTTGGAAAAAGGGAATAAATAAAACTATATATGTATTCCTGACATGCCATATACAAAATATTTTTCAGAGCGGTCAGATTGCTTATAGATATAATCTTAAGACATAATGTGCTTTTTATAACAAAAAAACTTTTTTCACCTTTTCAGCATGGTTTTGTAAAGTACACTAGTGTCAATACAGCTATCGTTGAATTTCACAACAATAATATAAATGCGGTATACAAACAGCTATGTTAGATTGGTCTTTTTCTGGATTTTTCTCGTGCGTGTAACAATGTCAACTATGATATTCTGCTCATCAACTTAGAACGTTACGAGATACGGGGCATTCCACTTAGTTTCATTTCTGACTACTCAAAAATCAGATTGTATGTGTTAATAACTTAAGGAGGGAAAAATTAGAGGTTACCTCTGCTGTTCCTCAAGGTTCAATTCTTGAACCATTATTGTATAACATCTTTGCCAATGACCTGCCCGCCTACATTAAGAAATTGGATAATGTAATGATACAAATTTCTTAATAATTAGAGATGAATATCTCTCATATCAAGATACTTTAGACGAAGTTTATAAAAATGTAAATTATTGTTCGCAAAAAAATCCGTTAGGCTGTGTCCTACCTAAACGCGATATTCGTGGTGCGGGCAGTGCGATACGACAATTGCACGAATTAATTTTCTAGTAAGGACAAAATGAGTTCTTTTACATAGGACACAGCAGATAAAACTATAGCTGTAGATTTTAAAAACAAAATTATGTAAATAATGTTGGAGATGTTAAGCTAAGTCGGAAATTAAATTATTATGAGTTGTTTTTGATGAAAATCTGACTTGGTCAACACAGATTGACAAACTTGCATTTCAATAGCAATTTAATGTACCTATACTGGAGGCACTCGTCATTCAGCAATGGATATATTTTTATAATTGCTAATTTTAATGTATCGATTTTAACGTAAAATTAACAAATTTTTACATCATGTAGGTATATTGATATGGAATCTCTGAAAATGAATGTTGCGTAATAATCACATATATTGGGCACTCGCAAGTTTACAATTTTCATTGCCTTATATATAATGTTGTAATTGACCAATTTCTTTGTGTTAATACTTTATTACTTTTGACAATATAACTTTAACTTAAGATTCTTTGTATTCGTTCCGAGCAAATTTTATACAACTAAGGATTACAAAAATCGTACAATTGTGTATCTATCGAAATGGTGAAATCCTGAGATTTGCTTTAACAGACAACAGCAAAACTTCAATAACATTGTTATTAGGTTAAGATGGGCTATGTAAGATTTCAATTTAAATGAGAAAACTTGTCAACACTACATTATTTGATTATTAGTGGTAGGTGCATTTTTTAGATTTTAGATATAAAATGTATTAATCAACTGAAGTGAAAACTGCAATTCACCATTGGTGGACTTTTCTGGAAAAAACACAATGTTTAATTTTAATAATTGAAAACGTAACAAAGCAGATAGCATTAAATACTTTCAGTGTCTCCATGATGAACCTGGATAATGATAAAAGTTGTTTTTGTTTATTTGTGTATATAAACATTGTATTGATTGTAAAATTAATGTCATGTCATTTTAATTCAACACCGGTAAAATAAAATTGCTGAGTACTGTATAAAAGGAAATTAAAAGAACAATAATTCTTTCCATCAAAGAAACAGAAATAATTACGGTGAAGTGTTTTATATTTGTTTTGGTACCTACTGTAGCGTAGTCCTTACTCGTATTATGTGTGTTTAATAATTAAGTTAATGAAGTTGTACTGAATCTAAAAATTGATTGTTAATAAATTGTACTACAACATGCTAGAATCATAACAAAAATTTTATTTTGAAAGTGCAGATAACGTGATAATCTTTATAGAAATTAGGTAAGTACCTACTATATAGGTATTTATAGCATAATGTATATACCTACTCTGTAAATAATAATTAATTATTCTGGTCAAGGAACTGAAAATGAAAACTTATATATTGAAACTATGTACCTAATCTAATAGTATTATAACTTCCTATATTTTGAGTAGGTATACTTGGAAGTTTCTGCTTACGAGTTGAACTCGAGATTATTGGATTTTTAGTCGCAAATCTCAAGATGTTTTTGGAAAAAACAAAAATGTAGTCTTTTTTTATTTATATTAATTTTTTATTTAATATGGTGTTACCAACATTTTTTAAGGTATTTGAAATTTTTTATGTTGCAAATTAAAACAACAAAATCTTCAAAAGCAGAATTATTTAAATTATCTTTGCATAATCTATCACTCATTTACTTTTTTCTATGTATTTTATGTTATTTTCTGATTCCATGTTTTTTACCTTATAGTTCATTTATTTGTATCTAAAATAAAGTTAAGTAAATCTGATATTTTAAAGAGGTGCATTTAAAATTGAAATGCTGGCTTTTATTACATGTATGCTTATTAATACAAACCTCGGGATTAGTCGAGAGCCAACCCTGATAGGCTGTGAATTTTGAGTTGTGAATTGTGAGTGATTTAGAATGTTCACCAAAGCAAAAAATGATTATGTATAGTAGACATCTGTGTTTTATATAGGTAAGCACCACAAATACAAGCTGTAATATTGCAATTAACAAATACAGAGTCGTTTTTGACAAACATCTCTTTAATTTTCAAGTAAAAGGTAACATTAAATAGTCTAGTATTGAATAAAACATTCTATATTTTCTGAGACTAACTAACTAACTAACTAGGACTAATATTTGGTTTATTACAAAGAAAATAAAAAAGACGTTCATAAGTGTTATTAAAAAGACATGAAAATGTTTTTGAACTATTTGATTCAACACAATGAAAAACTTCAAAGTACTGAAACTGTAATACTCTTTTTTCGTCAAAACCGGTCTGTCCAACAGCAAATTAGTACTTTTATGTGTGTGTTATTTTTCACAAAATCCACTATCACTTTTAAGACTCCTTCACTGTATATATGAGACGTCTATACTATATAAGTAGGCTCTAGTTTGGTTCACTTCAGTTCAATACATGTCAGCGAATTGACGATTAACCCGTCTTCATAATTATTAAATTTAAATGTCAGTTTTTACCTACATTGAGAGAATGATTTTTGACAGGTTATATTACCTTAATATATATACAGGTTAGTTTTAAGAGAAAAAGATTTTATTTATTCCTTCATTTACTTACTACTTTAGGGTTGCCATCCCTAAAATTAAAAGATCAGAATTTGTTGGAAAAACCAGAAAAATTCAGTTTAAAAACACAACAACAAGTGTGACAACACAAGCGTGCAGTGAGGCGGCCTGTAACGTGAGAATTGTAAAAGTGGCGCGCGAATTTTAACATACAAAGACCCTATCAGGGCGCTTTAAAATAAAAGGAGGCTGCTTATAAACTATCTAGGACACTGCAAAAAGGACATGTCCTGGAAATAAACAGATGTACCATTATACATCTTACAGCCAATTTATTATAAGGATTCTGACAAAACAATAAAATAAGAAAATAATATTTTCATAATGAAATAGCAAAATCATAAAATAAGCTTCTGAAATCTGTTTTGTTAATTCAAAACGGTATATCATTCATTTACTGCATCTTTTTTCAGAAATATTTTCCAAACAATTCTATTTCCAATTTTAATTTCTTATATGGTCTATTAGTCTACTAGTGTATATACAGGGTGAGCTTTTTTTTGTTGATCAGTATGGGGATCTCGGAAACTAGCGGAGATAGAGCAATGGTTAAATTGGGAAAGATTTGCAGTTTTACTGGCCCAATTTAATGACACTCTCGGATTTTTGTAAAACGTCAGGGCTTACTAGATATTTTGAAAAAACGAAATTCTGTCGATTTAGTCAAATCCCTCTAGCTCCTTTGTTTTTGGTTTTATACAAAAAGTGTAAATATCAAAATTGAAGGGAATTGTATCCCGAATATGATTGTCATGTCCTCGTTTGCGTGACAGCTCTCGTTTTGGAGATATGACACAAACTTATCTTTTTTGAATGGAAACCATAGTTGGCTATGACCTCAAAAAATATAATACTCGATATAGTTATTCATAAAAATAACGGAGTTATGGATGCTTTTCTCTCTTATTTTCACTTTTAACGTAGTTAGCCATGAAATAGATTGATTTATTAATAACTATTCCAAAAAACTTTGAACTATTTTTTTATTAAGCATATCAGATCTAACGAAAAAACTAAATAAGTCGGCACTTACTAAAAACTTAAGAAATTAAAGTACATAATAATGGTTACATTTTATGTCCGAAAAGTCCACTATTGTTATTTAGACAAAAATTGCATCTTTTTAAGATTGACAATACCGCTTTCCTCACAGACCGCCTATCAATTTCTTCAATTGCTTGTAATACCGCCTTCCTTAGGTCACCAACTGTCTCATACTTTCTTTTGTATATCTTGTTTTTTAGCGCACCCCATAAATAAAAGTCTATACCTGCCAAATCGGGAGACCGGGGTGGCCGTTTGCGTGGGCCATTTCTTCCTATCAAAGAGTTTGGATAGATATTATCTAAGTGTTGTCTTACTAATAAAGAGTTATCAGCAGGTGCTCTATCATGTTGGAACCACTCAATTTCTAAACGAGATCTCAAATTCAAATTATGCAACATGTCTTGAAAAGTGTATTGGAAGAAATGAAAGTAGCGCTCTTCATTAAGTAATTCGTCATAGGTAAAAGGCCCCAGAATAGTAAACCCTATGATACCACACCAAACATTAAAACCAAATTTTACCTCGGGTCGTCTTTGTTCTACATGGAAAGGGTTTTCTTCAGCCTAGATATACCAATTGTGTCTATTGAATATACCACAGTTAGTAAATCTAGTTTCATCTGACCATAACACCTTTAATGGAAACTGTGGATTGTCAAGGCACATGTCTCTAAACCATGTACAAAACAAAATACGTCGATGTTCGTCACCAGCATGCAAAGTTTGTACGGGTGGAACTTATGCGCTTTCAGTACCTTAACTACAGTTCGTTGAGATGTGCCAGTTTCTGCCGCATTCTCACGAGTTAATGTAGATGGATTTTGATTTACCACTGCCAAAACATTTATTTGTGCTGCTTCGTTAATTTGATTACGTTCCTTTGGTGGTTTAGTAAAAGATCCATATCTGCGTAAACTATCGTAAAGCCTTTTAAATGTACATAGAGCAGGTTGACGACGATTAAAATATCTATGAAAATATTCCTCAGCTGCACGAACTGAATTTTTATGGCATATGATATAACATTCCACAATATTCAGTTTTTCTTTGTTAGAATATTCCATTTTATCACGAAAACTTGTCAATATCGACTGTCACTTCAGCACTACTGATGGAATTACTCTCAAATGAGGAAACATCAAAGTGAAAACAATCTTTTTCATGGCAACCTACGTTGAAAGTGAAATTAAGGAAAAAAGCATCCATAACTCCGTTATTTTTATGAATAACTATATTGAGTATTATATCGTTGAAAAGCTCTAAAAATGTCCGATTTTCTGAAGTCATAGCCAACTATGATTTCGATTCAAAAAAAGTTAAGTTTGTGTCATATCTCGAATTCGAAAGATGTCACGCAAACGAGAACATGACAATCATATTCGGGATACAATTCCCTTCAATTATGTTATTTACACTTTTTTTATAAAATCAAAAACAAAGGTGCTAGAGGGGTTTGACTAAATCGACAGAATTTCAAAATATCTAGTAAGCCATGACTTTTTACAAAAATCCGAAAGTGTCATTAAATTGGACCAGTAAAACTGCAAATCTTTCCCAATTTAACCATTGCTCTATCTCCGCTAGTTTCCGAGATCCCCATACTGATCATCAAAAAAAACTCACCCTGTATATATTAACTATTAAATACTCATGCATTTGCAGTTGTTGCATAAAGAATTTTCCTGACAACAATAATAAGAAGTTGTGAAACTTTAAACAAGAATCATATTAGCAGGCTACAGAAGGGGAAGGTTCTCCTTATAGTTGTATTTCTTATGTCTAAATTAGATATACCTAACACTTGTGGTTACTGTTTTGTACAATTTTTGTTAGTAATATGTATGTGCGAAATTGCAGGAACATTAAGATCTCGTTTAAAAATAAAAACCGCCATCTTAATTTATAATTAAGTACTGTCAATTTGCAATATTCGGAAAGGTTTTCCTCATGTTACTAAGAACATTTTCACGTGAAACCGCATTTCGTTCTTAAATGGACTCATCAAGCAATTATCAATTCAACGTGTTTTGAGATTATTACGATTCCACCTACCTAAATATTTAATAGTAGCACAAAGATACTTGTTTGTTCAGCCGGAGGTCGTAGATATATTCAACAAAAGAAGGATTTTGGGTTTCCTACCTCAAATAATACTATACTCACTAACAAACAAATAGCAACACCCAGAAAGAGATGTTTAAATTTAATATTCTTTTAGTAAATGATAAAAATTTGAATAAAAAATCCAAGGAGTTTAATTTATTTTATTAAGCTTGTTAATAATGTGTTTGTCCAACAAGGTTACCTGTACACTCCCAAAAAACTTCTTGGCGTTGATTCAATAAGGTGCTCTATTTCTTCTTCTCTCAAAGTCCGTGGGTGCTGGGGTAAATTTCCAATCCCTCTTTTAGGAGATCTTGGCGGTCACGGCAACATACTGACATGTGTCTCTTCAAAATAGTTTAAACTAACTCCAGCAACATGAGGACGAGCATTATCTTGTTGCAACATGGATTCTATGAGTCAATATATCTGAGTTTAATTAATAATATTTCACCTTCTTCATTCATTTTCAGTCGTTGGAATCGGATTCTACCAGTTGTTTGTTATAATTCTCCTATCGATCGGAGTGAATGGTTATAATATTGCTCTGTTGTTTAATTGCATACTTCTACGATTTATCAACAAAAATAATTTCTGGAAATCTTTTCTAAATACAGTGATATCTCGTAGACATTGTACGTAAAATAAATATATATGAAATATTGATATATTTTGGCTTAATAGGGAATTTCTTATTTCATTATTTACATTATTTTCGGTCGGTGTTTTGAGTGACCTTCGAATCGCCTGAAACCAAAGTGTGCAGGGACGGCGTAAAATACTGTGCTGGTTGACCCGATATGGGTGGAAATTCAGTATGCGGTATTTGTAAAAGTGAAGTTAAAGACGAATGTGGAATCCTATGCCAAGGAGGATGTAGCAAATATTTCCATCAGAAGTGCCTCAATATTAGCAGCAAAGATTATAATCCTATAAAAAGGCTTTCGGTTATAAGATGGTTTTGCGAAACGTGCTTGCCATCCTTGGATATTCTAAAGCAAATCAGTAGTGAGTTGAGTCATCTGAAAACCCATTTTATGAAACAACTGAAAGCCCTGAATAATAAAATAAAACTGCTTGCACCAGCAAAACTTGAATCATCATCTACACAGTCTTTTGCATCCGTGGTATTAGCCTGGTAAAAGAAGTTAAAGATGGAGGACTGCTAATAAAGTGCCAAACAACAAATGAAATAAAAAAATTGCAAAAAGAGGCTGAGAAAACTCTTGGCAAACAATATGAAGTAACTATTCCAAAGAAAAGAAGCCCTATGCTTAAAATTTGTGATTTTGAAGAAGAACTCGGAAATGAAGAACTAATGGAATATTTAATAAAATACCATTCTGAAAAATGATGAGGTGGAACTAAAAGTGATTGTTATTAAGAAAATGGTAAAAAAATATATGGCTATAGTTAAATGTAATCCTGCGGCACACGCTTTAATATTAAAGGAAGGGAAACTAAGGATAGGATGGGTATTGGATTGTCGAGTTTTCAATTATGTACGAGTCTTCAGATGCTACAACTGTGGTGGGTTTGGTCACAAAGTGGAGAATTGTGAAGGTAAAGACTTGTGCTTAAGATCTGGAGAAACTGGACATATTAAAAATTAATGCAACAAAGCAAGTAAATGTAGGAATTGTATTGAAGTAAATAATAATTTAGATCTAAGTCATCACATATTTGATTATAAAAATTGCTCAGTCTATCGGACTAGACTAGACATAGAAAGCCAAAAGGTTAATTACGTTTAATGGGATATTTTACCATATTTCATCAAAATATACAGTGTATTAAAAATAAAATTGATGTCATTAATGCATCTATTGATATTATTAACTCCGATATACTGTGCATTTCTGAACACTGGTGTTCGGAGGATGAAATAAATAATGTATTACTTAGTAGACATACATTAGTCAGTAAATTTTGTCGGCGTGATTACAAAAATGGGGGTGTGGCGATTTTCTGTAGGACGAATCTAGTAAATAATGTCTATGAAATTAATAAATATCTAAATTTTGCATTGAGAAAACTTTTGAGGTATGTGGAATTGAAGTAAAAAGAGACAATTTGAGATTTCAAATATTTAGTGTCTACAGATCACCTTCTGTAGATTCTCAGTCCTTTATTGAACAATTTAATAGATTCCTTGAAACACCAATCTACAATAACACAAATGTTAACTCTATTTTGTGTGGAGACTTCAATATAGATTTACTGACCAATTCACTAGAAAAATTGCTTCTGGTAGATATTTTAGAAAGCTGTGGTTTTTATTGTTGCGTTAACGAACCGACAAGATACTCTAGCAAAAACGGCTCTGCTATAGACTATATTTAGAGGTGCATTTTAACTGTTTATCTGACCACTCCGGTCAATCTCTAACTCTCCTAAATGCGTATATTTGTAGGCCGCCTGTAAGAATGGTAAGGCAATATAACGAAATAAATTCCAACAATTTATAGCTAAAGTAAGTCATGAAACATGGACTGATATTTTACAATGTCAGGATGTAGAAAGTAGATTTACAGCTTTTATATCTACTCGACGATATTATATAGATGTCGCATTCCCTATGAAGAAAGTGAGATTAGTTCAACAACCGAATGCATGGGTAACTCAAGGAATACGGATATCAGCAAGAAACCTGAAAGATCTTCATTATATGTGGAAGCACGAAGGACTGATAACTTCAGAACACTATAAGAAGTATAAAAAAGTGTATAGCCAAGTTATCACCGCTGCCAAGAGGCTGTTTAATGACAATATTCTTGCGCGCTCTGCGAATAAATCTAAGGCTGCGTGGAAAATAATAAACTCGGCAGTAATGGCCAAAAATCAAGGTATTGGTTGTTTGGAGATTGGGGGAAAATTGGTAACAAATTCAAATGAAATTTGCGACTACTTCAACAACCACTTTGCAGCAAAACCTTACAGAATAAGTGAAAGTACCAATGTTGTGTCGGGAAACTACGGAGATATAGACTACATGACAAATTCTATAAAAAAGTCGATGTTCATCTTTCCAGCATGCCAGTCAAGTATCTACAATATTATAATGGTTTAAAGCCTTCTAATTCAACTGGAATTGATGAAATTTCTTCTAATATACTTAAATCGGTTGGAAAATATATTGCTTTACCACTAGCTCACTTAATTAACTTGTCAAATACAGAATTCCTATTTTCCAGAGATTTTTAAACTAGCTAAGGTAATACCTTTATATAAAAAAGGTGACCATCAGTGTGTGGAAAATTATCGTCCAATCTCCTTGTTAAGCGCAGTGTCAAAAGTTCTAGAGAAAATAATATATAACAGTATGATATCATTTTTAAATAAGTATAACATCTTGAGCAACTGTCAACATGGTTTTCGGAAAAATAAAAGCACCCAAACAGGAATTTGTCAATTGATAGAAAAATTGTATAAAGCTTTAGATAACGAGGAAAAATGTATAGCCCTTTTCATGGATCTCAGTAAAGCGTTCGATCTGATAAACTATAAGATCCTCATGAGAAAGCTCGACAGAATCGGTATGCGAGGGAAAATAAATGACTGGATTAGATCCTATCTTTCCAACAGAAAACAACTAGTATACATCGAGGGTACTTACTCTGAAAAAAAGGATATTTCTCTTGGAGTTCCTCAAGTATCAATTCTGGGACCTCTTCTTTTCTTAATATATGTGAATGATCTCCCCGAAATTGCTGGTGTAGAAAAAATTATCTAACGATGTATGCAGATGATAACACATACTTGTGTTGTAAAAAAAAGCATTTACACTTTTGACGAATGGTTCACGAAGAACAGATTGATTCTTAATAGTTGGAAAACAGTGTTTATTAATTTTACCCTAGGCATTATAGGAGCAATCTATGTTATTTACTTCGCGTTGGGGAAAAATCTATATCTCAGGTATCATTCACTAATTTTTTAGGGGTATATATTGATGGTGGGCTAAGTTGGAATATCCATATTGACTATTTCTGCAAAACAATCGCTTCCTTATGTTTTATTCTTTATAGGCTAAAACCTATATGTGATAAGTTCACACTTCTGTCTTTCTATCACTCACATCTAGTTTCTAGATTGCGCTATGGTATACTATTTTGGGGGTGTTCTACTACAGTGAACCGAATACTCGTTTTGCAGAAGAAAGCCGTACGTCACATTGCAGGAATTAAGCGTAATCAGTCATGTAGAAATTTTTTTAATTCTTAAAAATTGATAACAGTGCCACGCATATATATATTTGAAATACTTATGTATGTAAAACTAAACATTAAAATATTCACGTCAAATGCTCAATATCATGATCATAATACACGGCATCAGTCCATGTTATCCATTCCAAGGCACAGAACCTCTACATATGAAAATTCGCCAAACTACATGGCAGTCAAGCTTTATAACAGTCTAAGCCCTCAAATAAAAAGTATGGATAACATTGGCACGTTTAGGAAAAACCTATTAAACTTTCTGTTGGAAAATTCATTCTATAGTGTAGAGGAATATTTATTAAATGTAATGTAAACAAGTTTTGTAATTGAATGTGCAGTTATTGAATTCATTACTACATTTATATTAAGTTCGTCGAACTCATAATCATAAGTACTTTGTCTCATCTATTAGCAGACAGGTATCATCATATTACTGATATCGTTATTACTTTCGTTTGTAAATTCCTGAATTAAGTTAGTTTTTTTATAAAATTTTAGTGCTCTGTTGGTATTGTTGGAATTACATGTATTAGTACGTAGTTAACTGTATGGTATGCACCTGACCGTTCCAATACTATATTTTTGTAGTCTTCTGGAATAAAGCTTATTATTATTATTATCTTCTTAGCAATTTCATTTATTTTTACCGCATTTTCCGTGATCTATTCCTTAGCCTTCTTTATCCATCAGTGTTCTTATTATTCTGTTTGAGGGTAATCGAAAGTCTAATAACATATCTATAAATCGATACCAATTACCAACGCAGTTTATTTTAAATATCTGTCTTTATTGGTTTGTGTCTCAAGAATTTTGACATGCTAATATTAATGGTTGTGTTATTTTAGATACTAATGTGCACATCATTTCTATTTTGTCATGGTTTAAAACTGTTTTATTAACAACATAATAGATCATTGTTGACTTATTTGTTCTATTTTGGTAATTCTGCATGTATTATCGTATCATCTGCTAAGATGCTCCGTAGAGTATCAACTATATAATTAATTTTGACTTTCTTGTTCTTGTTTCTCTCATTTATTAACAATATTTCAGTTTTATTTAGATATATTTCCATATAAGATATGTTTTGAAGTTCGCAGGCCAATACCTTTATAAAACTGTTTTCCGTTTTGCCTTCGATATTAATATCGACTGTGTTATCTGCATATGAAAAGTTACTTAATTTTGATTATTGTTAGGATTATGTGTCTAGTTATTGTATTTACCGTCCCCGTCGCTACTCTATATTCTTTAAATATTACTAATAATTACCTGCACTTTAGCGATATGGATGTGTATAGTTTCTAAGACTGCTTTTAAATAGATAAGCTTAAAAAAATATATTTTTTCTCTTGACCTCTGAATTGTAATTGTTGTTCTTCTAGTTTTTGTATTACATAATGTCTCATTTTTTTGTATTCAAGTTTAGAGTTTAGAACATATTAATCTGTTCCTGTTTGATAGATTTATGGCTATTTAGTGTTACTTTGCCTTTTCCATATAACAATATTAGAAGAAATATATATTTTAAAAACATTTGTACCAGATTTTAAAGTTTTGATTTAACCAGGCAAAAACTAAGAAACCATTCACAATTACATTCATTCTTGTTGTCTTTTTAGAATAGATAGATAGGTCAAGTGACCGATAAGCCTCAAGTAAGCGAAATCCACACCACTTTCTTTAGTAGGTATACAAATCATATTTGTAAACGATTATACATGTATATATTTTTAAATATCATTTCGTATTTGTTTCAACAATATCGTTCTAGCTGTATAACTTGTTGTGTTTAGGATATAGCTATACATTTTAAATGATTTAATATAGAAATATACATTTAAAATGCCTGCTCTTATTAAAATATTGCAATTGACATTAGGTGATTTAAAAAATTAAAAGCTTTATTTCCTCGATGCTCACTAGAATTAAAACTCCAACAGTACGAATATTTACTTTCCAACAAAGGGGTTAAAAATAATAATAATATGGCATTCACTAAATATTATAATAAGATCGCTTCATTAGCAGTTATTTCAATGTTCTTTTGCCTAATTAATATATAATTTCGTCAAAACGAAGACAATTTTTATAGTTAGTAAGTTAAATTAAGTTAAATATGTCATCAATCATTATACATGATGTAATTAATTTGAGGTATCTAATAATTTGTAAAATATTTATACATATTTTTATTTTTGAGCTAATACTTACCACCAATCAGCATCTGATGGTCGCAGAATCAGCGTCCACAAAGCGACGGAAGCTAGAAGTCCCGCGCCACGACGCCTCATAACGTGCTTTTTTTCACCACCGGTAAATCGAGAATTGGACAGACACTAGATAAGAAAGAAACACCAACGAATAGACGAAGACCAAAGGCAACGAACTGGCAAGCTACACTTCACTCTGAACAGTTTCGAACTGAACTGAGATGATGAACAGAAAGCGACTTTGAGCGGGGGCGTTTTCTCATTCGGGCCTGGACCTCATTGGACGCAAATGACTACCGACACGCCTCTATAGCAAGGAAGTTATGTATGGCAACACGTGTATTTCTGCATACTCGGTTTAATTTGCAAGGATTTTTTATGGCAGTCCATCGTAATTGGCATCATTGATAAGAAAGACGAGAATCTGGTTGAGCGAATGGGAGCACTAGAGTTCTCAATGAAATGATTAGTGGGTTTTGTTTCATTCGAATAGGAACAAAAACACAATGTTTCTATTATTCAAGCGGGTTATTAGAAGTTGAATAAAAATTGAATAACCCATTGAATAATTACTCGTGAATCAATATATTTCGTGATACAAGCAATACATTAAAAAGATTCAACTGATAAATGACTATATCAGCTAGAGTTTAGTGACGGGTACCAAACACTGTTAATGATAGAGGGTTCATTGTGCTCTTTCAGCCTCTAATTTAAATATTATAATTAATATGGTAATGAATAAAAGAAATAACAGAAACATAATGTGGTTGGGATGATTTCCAGTAAAAGAAAAAATGAAAAAAGTCCCTTAAATACTCAATGATAAACCAGAAACAATAGAGTCGATATCATAATATATACAAGAGGTAATACAGAATGTCCTAAACTGACCATATAAAGAATATGCATGAAAATTTAAATACAAAAGATCTAATAAAACAAGGGTAATTAATACGTGAATGAGAAATGCAATTCAACAAGCAGCAAAGCAGTATTATGTAGCCAAATCTATAAACATAATTAAATAATGAAGTGAGAGAATGGAAAAACAAAAAAAAAAAACAAAAGCAAATGGAATATACTTAGTTGAACACAAAGGCCGAAAACATGTAAAATTAAATACCTATTAGTAAAAATAGGCCAAGTATAAACGAGAAATTAGAATGAACATGAGCAAACGTCGATAAGAAAATACTCAGAAATATATTGAATAACTACGTCACACTAAATTTTGCCTTTTGGACCACTCCCCCTTCATCATACTGTCTGCTTCTTTGTTCTCGATACGACTTAGTAGTATCTATACAGGTGCCACCTTATCTTTTTCTTTCCGTTTTGCGTATAATTTTTTAACTGTTGTTTTTTGGATAACACTTTTTAAAAAGGTTAAATAACTTCTCACAGATGCCCTGTGAATACTCGTTAATACTCGTTACGCTGACAAGGCATTCATTCGAAGTTCTCAGAAATTCGAGTGATTATTTTGCCTGTTCAATAGGGTTTCCTTTCCTTACATTTTTCTTGAAACAGATAAATATTTGAAAATTGTAAATTATGGCAAATGTCTAAGTTAACATGTAGCGACCCCTATGAGCAGTACACCATCCTTCTGCCGGCATATGACGTGCTGTTCACTAACGTGGATATGTCCTGAGTTCAGCCACGAAAAACGCTTTACGTGTTGACAGATAGCTGCTTTTGGATTCCATATAAAATTCAAGAGCTTAGTACTTTTGATGTCAGTGATTATATTTTTGTATTTGTAATTTGCATATGTATCAAATAAAAATAAAAGCTTCTCGAAGTTTCCTTGGACTTCCATAGTTTTGAGATGATCTTACAACGTTTCAATAGCTTTGGATCTGCTATCGTCATCAGGTATTTATACCCTTAACCGGACAAGCTCATTGGGTCGCTTAATCCCCTGCCTCGTCCAGTCAGCGTAGCCGTACCTGGCGATTGATTGTCGGTGATGTGTAGCATCCCGTTATCGCCGACCATCGCCAAGATCTACATGGAATAGCTCGAAGATAATACACTGAAGAGGTATGAGAAGCAACCAAAATTCTGGTTAAGGTATGTCTACCACACATTTATTATTTGGTAATATGGAGAGCGAGAACTACAGGCATTTCTGGAGCATCTAAACTGATTATAAGCATCCATCAGATTCACCATGGAGAGAGAAAAGAGTGAGTACCTAAAATTCCTTGATGTGAAGTGCCAAAGGACTAAGATTGGAATAGAAACAACAGTATACATATACATACAGGATTATACCTACACTACAAATCTAAACACCCATTAGCAACGACACCTGGCAGCATCAAAACATTAGTCAATAAAGCCAAAAGATTTGTAGCACACCATAGGTCCTCAAAGAAGAATAAATTATTTCTATAATATGCGGACACATAATTTTACTAATACTAATACTAAATACTAAGGATTTAATATTTTTTATTTCCAATAATTGAAACAACTACAAAATAATCTTCCCTATTTAAAATATTCAGAAAATATGTTATTACAGTGTTATTGCTATTACTGAAATAGAGGTCATGGTACTATTTACGTTTACCTTTTAACAGCAGCTATCCACTTATTTCTTTGATTTACTTTCCATTTCGCAGGTGAAAATTTATAAAATATAAATTCGCGTTTTCCTCTCTGTATTTTTACAGTTCACAACGCAGCTACTTTGAGTACCTATTCTGTTTTTATTTTATGGATTAAAGCGAATTAAAAATTTTCATGTGTATTATTTGTTCGCTCGAAAACAACCTCGTGAGCCTCCTATAATGCCGAAACTATCAACTGCGTTCGCGGGCGTCGATTCGGCTAACCCATCCATGAATGCGAATATCATCATACTCGGTGTAATTGTGTAATGGAGTTACCAAGAGAAGGAAAAAATTATAAATTATTAATTATATTTTTTAATTAATAGCAGTAAGACTAATGTGGCAGATATTCTATTAAATTTGTATTGGAATCGATCTATGAGGGTCGGTTTTCTAAAGGCTGGATCATAGATTTATTTGTTAGTCTCTGTGATGGGTTCCCCTAGATTGCTGCTCATGTTAGACTCGTTAGACTATCACGAACGTCAATAGCTCAATAAAATTAAATAAGACTGACGGCATTACCTTATATTTTCACCTCACATTAATCAATAACGATCAATGATTAGATACGAGAATTTTTGGCGATCTAAAAAGATATCACAATAATACGTGTAACGAATAGATTTGACAACTCCCAAGAGGACCAATAAGTGTTTTGGGATTGCCTTGTCTCTTGTTTACTCCTCTCTACGGCTATTAGTTTCGAGAAACCCGACCTTGACCCAGGAAAAAATTTCATGATAAACGCTTTTTCTCAATACAGTACTTCCTTTCGAAAAACGCCATGACGAAGAAGCCGAATTTATTTTATCTGATATATTTTTGCCAAGAAAATTTTAGAACTACTGCTAAACCGAAAAGCTGTTCACCAGTTTCAAATATTCGGATATTTGCTAGAAATATGAAAAACACCAGAATGTAGTGCTAAACACAGAACGATGTCAATAGAATATTCATAGAGTAAGGAAAAGAACGGTTGGTAGACAGGAAGCTGAAAAACCGACAGTATACGAGAGTACCATCAACCAAATATTTCCGACTTACTCGATGAACTCGACAAATTTTACAATATATGACCTGGTTTCAAGATTTTACCAAATGAAAATCGATATCAATACATTCCAAAACCGACTTTTACAGTAGGTCAGTTTGAATTGATTATGATCCCATTTTTCTTGATAAATACTCCACGAATTATTCAGAGAATTGTGGATAATAATCTTTTCGGTATACAGAACAAATTCTAAATTGGGGGTATCTTTGACAATTTATACGCATATTCTTCCCCTTAGCGATTTTTTCCTACGACTACGAAACTCGCATTTTAAAAATTAACCAGACAAAGTCAAATTTGTTGGTAAAAGTTCTTGGAGTTAAGATTCTCTCGTTTTAGTTTTAAAGTCAACAACTCTGAACATCATCAGCATCCGCGTGTGTGGCAAAGAAGTTGAGAATGTAGATAGCATCACAATTGATATGATTAAAAAAAATGTATATGACATTTTGAAAAAATGTATGCCCCAAAGTACCCATTTGGCATATTCTTGTCTTTAGACAGAGGTTCAAATATCACCAGAAGACAGCAGTAATAGGTCCATAAAGCAACATTGTCAATATCTTTTGAAATGTTAAGTTTGTCGGACAATTGGGAGACTTCTTCCCATATAAATACGTTTGTGCATATACTCAAAATCACATAATTTGTCATCTAACCCACCTCTTTTGTAGTTGGCTCTTGAATTTTCTCATTAGACACACTGATAATTTCTATATCTATCCCTGTCTAATGCCAAAATTGCTAACTGAATCTCCAATATCACGTTGTGTAGAAAGACCTTATATGAATGGGATTAATGTAATACATCGAAGGAAAATTTTGCTGGCCACCCCGTGGTTGGGTACAGAAAAAACATTTTTCTACAGGAAACTTGTTACATCTCTTAGTTGGGAACTTCATTAAGATATTTGACGTTGGAGTATCTCGTCAAACTTCTACACGTGAATACTTTGAGATTTTGTTTTTTATCGGGAGTCTGGACATTATAAGAAATGTCGGGCCAGACGATCCCAACCAGCTTCAACACAAGTTCGCTCATGGGTCGGTGAGGTTTCGACTAATATGTTTACGGTAAGTGTTGTGCCAATGTTTTGCTGACCTTCCTCGCACACGAGTTCGCCTGCTAACGGTATTTTGAGCCAGTCCCACAGATTATAAAACGATACAAGCTATGTTATTGATAAAAATATCTGACCACTTTGGGATATCCCGGAACTAATCCTATTTATTTTCAATTTGTTCCACGTTCCAAATGAAATTTTCCAAATTTCAATAATCCGGCGACTCCACCAAGACATAGAGTATATGAGAATAGGTAAAAATAGTTTTTCCTCATTTTCTAAAAAACGGTAATAGCAATGTTAATGAAAAAAATATGGGAACTCTATGGGTATAAACAGGATCCAGTAAAACTGTCGAAATTCCTTGAGCCGTTTCCGAATAATCGGTGAACAAACATAAAAAAACACAGACGAATTGTATATTTTTATTTCTTGGTATAAATTACTCAGTAGCAGTGATTTGGAGAGTGCGTGTTTTGGAATATTCCTATTGGTTAACTGATTGTCAACACCTCTATAAAATCGTAACATGTTAGTCATTAATGTGTGGTAATACCCATTGTCTGTACTTTCATTATTGGGCAGGTAACCTATTCAATATCATGTTTTTCTACAGCTTTGGTTCACAAAATTGTCTCCTGCATTTCTTTCGTAAACTAAAATAAAGCAATATATGAAATAAAGAGTGATAGCATAAGTATAGCATGTAAATTTAATTCGGACAAACAGTCTCTCAGTAATTTGTCATTCCGTCCAATGCGCTCCATTTCAAAATGCATTTCACAAATTACCTGACTGTTTAGATTTGCAGTAAACAGCTCTTCACTGATTATCTCTTGAGGCCATATTTAATGACATTTTCTGTTTTTTTGCCTAGAAAACAATCATTAATTTAGGCTAAAAAGACCATACTTCATTACCTTTTAGACATTCCAATAAAACAACTAGGAAACCAAAATGCCTGAGTAGCCATTATCTATTCTGTATATTAAAATGGCATTACTGGTTTGATAATCCTTATTTATTATAGTCCAGTATAAAACATTTAATAAAAAATATAACCGACTTCCACCTATAACTAAAAAGATAAAAATAATTATAACAAAATACAAGTCTAGCAAATAAATAACACATTCAATGTTGTTAGGTACCTATCCAGGAACTAAAAAATGTAAACGTTAAAAGGTGTTCTTTCTGTACAAATTAATTATCTACCAATCTTATATATTTTTGAAGTCGGTGCCAAGCAAATCTAAAATCCTTCATTGCGTACTTATCCTACCACTTCATCAAACTTGATTGTTGCTTGGCACCGACTTCAAAAATATATTAGATTGGTAGGTAATTAATACGTACAGAATGAACACCTTTAATGATTACATTTTTTACTTCCTGGGTAGGTACCTAACAACATTGAATGTGTTATTTATTTGCTAGAGTTGTATTTTGTTATAATTATTTTTAGCTTTTTAGTTATAGGTGGAAATCGGTTATATATATTTTTTAAATGTTTTATTTTCAACTTTTTAGTTTTTCTGAACTCAGGTAGTTTTCATTCTTTATTTTTTATTTTGTATGTATAACCTTAATAGATAGAAACAGGTGACACCGAAACCCTCAACATTACACATTGATACATTTTCATTTAAATTAACAGGTAAATGTTTACCAACAAAATGTAGTAGTACGCGTTGACTTAATAAGCCCAAAATATATTTATGCCTTATGGACCACGCCATGTAATCTTTTTTTCAACTTTTTTGACAACTCTGTACAACTATAAATAATTCCACTCCGCCCTATGTACCACCATCCTGTACATACGACTGCCACGGACAAGCATAAATCGAGTCAAATTCGTCCTTTATTTCAACCATAGTATATAACTCTTTGTTGGCTACCCCATAAGTTATTTCCTTTTTAACATTTTCTATTATCGCCCGGTGTAACATTAATTCCTCTCCACACTTTATGCAACTTCTTATGGGCTATAAAATAAATATTTTTTAAATCACACTGTATACATATAATTTAACTCCAGCATGTATTTCAACCATCCTGTATATGATTTGTTTACGTCCACATCATATAACAGTTTTTTAATTACCCTATATAATTTAAATTCCACATTTTTTTTCAACATATTTATACCACCAAACGTCCACTCCATCCTATATTTCAGTCGTCATATAAATGCAACTCCTATCACTTTACTTTGTGATTTTGTTTGCTATAACTAAACACCCTGTGTAAAATGTACCAATAACATGTTAGAATTTGACATGTGTTGTCACTGAATTTGCTATTAGGCAGGGAGAATGTGAAAACCAAAAGCACCGTCTTCGCAAAATGGAAAAATTGCATTTAAATAGGTATTTGCCTGGTATACAAACAAAACGAGCTTGGTACTCATTGATTTAAGGAACCGAAAATATTATGCTTTACTACCTATATGCTTGAGATGTACAAAGAAAATGTTCAAATTCGCAATTAAAACTTCCAGTACCTAAAATTCCCGCACTATTACATTGGAATTAAAATATTTATGAGGAAATGTCCCTTATGTCATTTCGATGAAATTTTTGATAAGAATTTTGTAATTTTCGTCGATTTTCTGCAAAACTGCAAGTTGCACGTCGCGGAAAAGTATATGAGATCACTTAGGGATCTTCCTTAATAGATTACACGTTAAAAAACTATACACATCCATAAGGGGTCATCGAAAAATCGACCAATATTGGTCGATTTCCATGCACGCATGTGTTCATTCGCAAATTTCATCACTTTACCAATAGAATTATTTTCCAAGATTTGAAGTTTCACCAATCCGGATATATACGCTATTAAACAAGACCAGATTCATCCAAAACGGTTCACCACAGAAGAAGAAATCAGGTAACATACATACAAAAAAAAATACGTGATGAATTGATAACCTCCTCCTTTTTGGAAGTCGGTTAAAAAAATACGTGATGAATTGATAACCTCCTCCTTTTTGGAAGTCGGTTAAAAATTATAAAGCAATTATATAGCGATTAATAGTACAGAGAGTAAACATAGATAACAGGAATAATGCTAGTAATTCCAGTGATGAAAATTTTATTCTGAATTACACTAATTCAAGAATGAAACGAAGATAAAAGCGATTTCAACAAAACTAATAGTATACTATTTTTACCAGCAAGAGATCTGCGTAAAAATAATGTGAAGTTTAACTCAATTTATAGATTGTCAAAAACTTTTGTTTTGTTTTTCGACGCACGTTGGAAACCACTGCGTTAAGGTAAGAATATAATTATTATTCATTAATTTATTTTTTAATTTTGAAATATCAAAAGGGTATTTGTAATATGATAATAATTTATACAAATTAAAAAATATATATTTTGTATTAGTCCACTGTATCCTTTATTTATTTAATTTTGGTCTTTCATTGTGTTCAGTTGTCAACGTCGATGGTACATTTTTGGCTTTTATTTCATTATAAGCAAAGCTTTAAGTTAGAAATGTCTTATCTGACTTTCACTCATTTCCTCAACAAACTAAGGAAAAATTAGTAGATGGGGTGCGTAGATACAGTACCTTTTGTTTCTATGAGACTATGTCTTTTTGCAAGTACTCAATTATTGTTTTCTCGACTTCAGTCAATGTTTGTTTTCTAGTAAAGTCCTGCACATTGACTCTTAGAGGATACTTCGGTTAAGGAATCCGATGTATATTATCCAACAGTATCCCCTACATTATTGTCCTGATAACTGGTTTCTGTATCTGCATCTTTTAACTGCTGAGAATGAATTCTCTTGTCTAACATCTGGTGTAGTTGCTCCTTTTTAGGACCTAGAATACTGCCTGTAACGGACATACTGTGTGCCGGTTACACGAAATTCAGTATTGATCTTTAATATTCGGCCAAACAATAAGGTTTTTATGGCTTAGACCCACTTCGAGGTGCTTTTTTACTTCATATAAATGATGATCGTACATTTCTTCATTTTTCGTTGCAGTCACCAACTGAAATTTATACAGATTATTAAATGTTACTATAATAATAATCTCAATCGTCTACACAAGCCGATTGAGAAGGTACAAAACCAGTAACCAACGGAAACTAGACAACACACTTCTCCGACAATCAGAAAAAGGGTTTTATAGAAAACTTAACAACACCAATAATAATGAAGCCCCTAGTTACCCCAGTAAAACAGACATCGAGGAATTCTGGAAAACACAGCTTTCCAGAATAATCTCCTATAACTCCAGAGTCAGCTGGATTAATGAGGAGGAGGCTGCATTTCACAACTGTGATGCCATGCAACACCAACCATTTACAACGGAAGACACTTCCAACATAATGAAGCACCTCCATAACTGGAAAGCACCAGGACCAGATGGTGTACAAAATTACGGGATAAAGAAACTGTACGCAACCTACGAAACACTAACAGCCCTGATAAATGACGTAATTATCCACCCACACAAGATGCCTAGTTTCCTTACACATGGAGCTACATACCTCTTACCAAAGGACAACCTATGTGCACAGGACCCAGCAAAGTACCGACCAATCACTTACCTTCCAACCTTATACAAACTCATAACATCGTGCATTAATCATCGCATTTTTAAACATTGTGAGCTGAACGACATAATTACTTAACAACAAAAGGGATGCACGAAAAACTCGATGGGCTGCAAAGAACAACTGATAATTGATTCCGTTGTCTGCAATCAAATCTCTACATGGCATATGTGGACTACAAAAAGGCCTTTGATTCAGTTCCACATGATTGGCTCATTAAGGTACTGAAACTCTATAAAGTGAATAATTGTATTATTAACTTTTTAGAATATGCCATGTCCACCTGGCAGCTTTAAAGATAAACCATTTGTTACACATGGACGACTTAAAGTTGATGGCAGCTACGAAACAACAGCTGCATGATATGCTTAAAATAGTAGAAGGGTTCTCTAGTGACATCCATATGAAATTTGGCCTAGACAAATGCCGAATTATTAATATAGTTAAAGGCAAAATACAGCAGGGGCACTTCGTAATTGGAGATGTCACCTCAATTGAATATATGGGGGAAGGTCATGGCAAAAGGACCTAACAGCAGAGTTTTATAGAAGGGTAAGACGACTATTGAAAACTACATTAAACAGTAAAAATCTGTTTCAGGCTATTAACACCTATGCGTGTTCAGTGCTCAGTTACTCTTTCGGTATAGTTAATTGGTGCAAGACTGACATTGAACAATTACAACGAAAAGTTCGAGTTTTACTAACAAAAGCTCAAAATCACCACCCAAAGAGCTCTGTCGAACTTACAACTTTGCCACGGTATGAAGGAGGAAGAGGATTGACAGATCTAAGCAAACTATTAAATCAACAAATTTCCATTTTGCGTAGTCATTTCCAGAAACTCGCAGAATTTTCTGATCTACACAGAGTCATGTGCCTGGTTGATGACTCAACACCACTGCGACTGACACAACAACATGTCCAATTACACCACCAGACCACAGATCAGAAACTGCTGAAATGGAAAGAGAAGCCCCTTCATGGAAGACATATAAATGACGTCAACCAAGATTATGTCGACAGTGCAGCGTCGAACTACTGGTTGATCTCTGGTCATATGTTTCCTGAAACGGAAGGCTTTATATTGGCAATCCAAGATCAAGTAATTCCAACTAAGAACTACCTAAAGTACATCGTTAAAGATCCTTCTATTAACAACGACAGATGCAGGTACGGTTGCCAAACATCTGAATCTATCCAGCATATCACAGGAGGTTGTCAAGCGTTCGCTGCAACTGAATACAAAGAACGACACGATGCTGTGGCAAAAATACTTCACCAGGAACTAGCACTGAAATTTGAATTATCACAATCGGTAAGATTACCATACTATAAATACAAACCAGAGTCTGTTTTAGAAAATAACAACTACAAGCTGTACTGGGACCGCACGATACTGACCCATCGGACAGTTGCTCACAATAGACCAGATATAGTTTTGGTAGATAAAGTCTCTCGGAAAACAACTTTAATTGATATAGCAATTCCTAACAACAATAATATAAATATCAAGCAAGCTGAGAAAATAACCAAATATAGAGATTTGGAATTTCAAATAAAGACTCAGTGGGACATGAACAACACACGAACTGTACCAATTGTTATGTCAACGACAGGACTAGTCCCAAAACATCTATTAAACAATTTAAAATACCTCGGTCTGGACGAACATCTTTACAAACAAATGCAAAATGCCGTCCTGTTAGGAACGGCCCGGATGGTCAGGAAATTCATGGGAAACCGCCGCCACGACTCCAACCACGGGCCTGAAAACCTGGCAAGGGCTCCCACAGAGCTAAATCCTTTTGATATCTAGGATATCTGGGGTTTAGTGAATTTTCCCCTAAAGGCACTCAAAGCGTGCCTTAGAGGAAGTGTGATACCATACATTGTATGGTCAAGTCGGGATTAAAAATTGAATCAAAATATGTAAGTTAATACTTTGGTTTTAGATATTTGGCGTCTGGTTGCGTCTTGTTTCATTCGGACTGTATTTTGGTAGAGGAGACAACAACGGTGTCAAGTATAATAGCAGACACTACAGTAGCTGTTTGAAATGCTTTACAACCTGAATATATGACACTACCTAACACCGAAAAATGTAAAACAGTATTGCTAAGAGATTCTATAGTTTATTGAATATCAATTAAAACTTTAATTGAGTATTCCGGTAAATTGAAGTTATGTAGCAATGGGCAATTCTCTATTTCTTTAATAAGCCTATAATTAATCAACATAGGGCCCGCGAGTTGAGGGTTGATGTTGAAGGCCTGCATACCCAGTGGAAGCCATGCTGCACCATTGACACACCGTACCGTGTGTGAGCGCTGTCTACCTGTATAAAGTTTTGAACAGCCATATACTTAATGCATTGCTATCGCCCTTAAGAGGAAGGGTCGCCATCTAAGAGAGACAGCAAATTATAGTGTGTTTTACGGTACTTGACTCGTTGTGCGTAAGGGTTAAGAAAATTTAAATGTAATAGGAAACCACAGACCAATGACAAACATAACACCAACGACATAAGTGAAAAATGACGCATTTTCGAATATGCCAATAAGACACCAAGTACACTAAAACGATAAAGACATATATAGGTCTGCACTATGATGTTTGCCCCTTTCTCTAGACTCTCCTAGCAGTATATAAGTATTAAGTACATACGAACAGCAAACAATCGAACGATAAGCTGCAGCAACAGCTACTGTTACAATGAACATGTCGAAGTTCACGTATAAAACAATAACTGTCATCATGATTATAGCAGCAAACGTCATAAAAAATAAACTACTGCATAATCAATCAAGGCCCCAGTACAGCCGTCAGTAGATCACCCATGTTTAAATATATTTTTCAAACGAACGCTAGTTCTGAAAGTTGAATAATACAAGGAAAAATGTACTTTGCATATTTCTGAATAAACTTTAATAAAATTTTATCTACTTATTTATTTCATCATTCTATATAGCTATCGTTATAATTTTATTTAAGCTATATATATTTTAAGTAATTATACTTCCTATTTATATTTTCACTTATACATATGTATACATACACTAGAATGGCCTGTGGTCGAAATTCGACCAGTTGTGTCAGGGAGTAAGGAAATTCCACTTCTTGTTCATATATAATCAAAAATGACTTTATTTGTGTTAAAATTCATAATTTTGAATTTAATATGACAAAGAGACAGGAATTTAAAGACAAAAATTTAGTTACCACGGAATTTCCTAGAATTAAATATTTCATCTTTTAACCGGTAGAATAATATAGAAAATAGAATAAAGGTAAATGACAATTCTATTTCAAAGTATTGAATAGTTATGAAGTAGAAATCGTATATCTAGAAATTGCAAAATAATCTGTTTTAATTTATTACTAATACTTATTCAATTTCAATTTGTACATTCAATAATTAGTACATGGGTGACCGAACTTCTCGTAAATTCAAAGATTCATCAAAAATGTTCGTACATATATCCATATAATCAGACATTTTGCTGTATAAACTATTTTTTCTCAAGATGAAATGTTTCAGTTTCATTTCAATTCTCTAACTTTATTTAAACTACTCATTATAATAATTCCACTTCATAATAAAATTATCACCACCCTTTATATATAACTGCTGATGGACTACCCAATATAAAAATGTTTCCCAACCACCCTATGTAACTATAATAATTCTACTCTGGACTATATTTTAACTAATCTGTATATACATCCACGAATCATATTCTTTTAACTTTTTTGTGCCACCCGGTAAAACTATAATTAAACTCCAACCATTCTATATATGCTACTGCCTATGAGTCACCATATTTACTCTATTTGTTTCCCAATTTTTTAAATAATCTTCTATAACTATATTTCAATCATCATATATATGCAACTCATGGTGGACTACCCAATATACCGTTTCCTTTTCTAATTTTATTTTGTAATTACCCTGTATAACTATAATTCCTCTCACCCTATATTGCATCTATCCTATATATGCGACTCCTTATGGGCTACAAAATGTTTTTGTTTGAACATTTTTTAAACCACACTGTATTACTATAATTCTTCTCCAGCACATATTTCCACCATACCTGTATACGCATCCCTAAATAATATTTTTTACACCACCCTGTTTAACTATAATTCTACTCCGCCCTCTATTCCAAGTACCCTGCAAATGCAACCGCTAATAGCCTACTCTATGTAATTATTTTTCTAACCACCCTGTATAACTATAATTGCAGCCCACTCAATATTCTGAACAGTCTAAACATGCAACAGGGCCACCCAATAAAACATTTGATTTCTAACGTATCTGGAATCACCCTGTATAATTGTAGTCTACAGCGCCTTATATCTCAATAAACATATGTAACGACTGTCAAGACAACTTTATTGTGTGCCTCAAATTAATATCAAAACACATAACTTTTTCCCCATCCAAAAATGGCCTAATCAGCACGTTTTACTTTAAAATCTTGAAAGGTTCAGCTGTAAAAAATGGAAAGCTAGAAAAACAGTGATCAAATTTTTATAAGATCCTGCACATCAATTTGCATTGAAAGAATTTTTCATAGCAGTTTTGTTCCCAAGTAAGTCACCAAATCAATCTGTATTGATCAAAGCCGTCATAACTGTAAGAGTCTCGTTCTTTCTTGGTAGTTCGAGCAATCCATTTGTAGGTGCTAAAACTCCAAAATGGAATTTCGACAAAATCATAAAATAAACAAATAGTATATGTATTATATTATTATATAAATAAGTAAAAAATATATTTGCATCATATAATACATTAAACAATTTTTGAATGACTGCTATTTTAAATGACATCTTATAATTTAATGGAAAAGCTGTGGAACCTTTGGTGTGTCACAAATGTGAATACACAGTTTTGTACCCTAACACGAAACTTTTATTTTAAACAGTCATCGCTGTTTCAACAACTCTCAGTTGTCCTCTACAAGGAGTAAACCCAAACTAAATCGAAATTACATAAATTAGAGAAAATTGTAATTTCGATTTAGTTTGGGTTTTCTCCTTGAAGATGACAACTTAGAGTTGTTGAAACGACGTTGAGTGTTTAAAATAAAGGTTTGGTGTTAGGGTGCAAAACTGTGTTTTCATATCTTAAAATTTACTTAAAAGATTGCCTTTGAGCCCACTAATGGATACACATTGTTTACCAAAATATTAACAAATTGTTATTAGATTTGTGATAAATTCATGACTGGAGAAATCTATGTATTCAATTCGGTGATTATCGGAAATTAAATGTATAAATTAGCTTTAGAATATCTAAATACTTATTGTACTTACGTAAAACTTTTCATGTCGATTCTTCTGTAAATGCTCAAACTTCTTAAACAAACATTCAATACAAAAAACGAAGAGTAAGACGTTTCTGAGAAAAAATCCGAAAAGTCTTATTGATGGATGCAGGGCCCAATTTCATAATCATCACAATAATATGACTACTAAAAAAAATATAAGTTTGAAGTTACAAAATATTAGTAGTTGTAATTTGTGTTTCATAATAAAAAATAATTTGGTCAAGCGCGAGTTGGACTCGCATATTAAGGGTTCCGTACTACCTTCAAGATTCTAATATTCCAGTTTCAGACAAGCAATTAATGAGTGCATTTTCTTATATTTACCCTAATATCTTTTAAAGGAAGCGTTTTAAATTTATAACAAATATACACTTTCATTTTCCACACATAGACTTTTTAGTTTATCTGCTTCAGGATTCGCTTGATTTTTATAAGAATCCATATGTATTTAATTTTCTAATTTGGCCCCCAAAAATTAACATTAGAGTTTTATTTTACTAATAAACTTTCAGGGAAGCCTTTTATAATCTACTGTTTGAATCGTGAGGCTCTATAGATTGGAAGATAAAGGGCAAACTAGGTGAAGTTGTAAGTTATAACTTATTAAATCTGTTATTCAAATTATTTAAAAATACAAATAAAATATATTTTTCAAAATTTAAAGAGTGTAGTTTCTAAAATGGGAATTAAGTCGATGTTTAATATTTTTAAACAAATGATTTAAAAATATGATATATTTGTAATTGACATAATGAGTATTTTATTTGATATATTACATGGTGCTTTTGAAAATTGAATTTTTATTTTGCATTTAATTGTATAATTTGTCGCTAAAATTACTATGGAGGTTTTCTAATAATTTTTCTTATAAATTTCAACTTAGCTCCAGTACCCCTAATTATTTTCAAAATTTTAGGCCGTCTTGAAGGTGGTACGGAACCCTTAGTATGCGAGTCCAACTCGCACTTGACCAAATTATTTCAAATAGCTTTTAATCTGTCCCTAATACAAATGCCGTGCCAACTCTCAGACTGTCTGCTGATAGCCCAGGGACGAGAAACGGTGGCATTTCATAATTTGTTCATTGAAATGTTACATTTCTATTTGTCGATATAACTTTTTTTCCAATCATTTTACAAAAAAGTGACCACAGACCATTTGTGTAGATGGTGTTTTAAGGAATAATTGTCATTTTAAACTTTTTAAATTTATTCATTAGTTAACTAACTTCATAGTTCATAACTATACATTAATATTAATGATTTGCCATAATTATATTGTTGACTTTGATTTTCCATTTTCTAACTCATTATTTCTATTCTAGAGTTTTTTCCTTTTAAAATCGTCGAATAAATTAATGCGATACTGCGATCGACTTTGTTTCAAAACTCTGAATAAAATTATACAGAAATGATTGATTTAGCATGATCTACACACTTTTTCCACCGAGAGTTGGGGGTTTCAGTATTCTCTGTTCATAGAATGTTTGAGTGCGAGCTGCAAGCCAACTGCGCATGTGCTCCTCGACTTCTTCATATATTCCAAATCTTTTTCCTCCCGGTGATTCTTTCAGAGGCAAGTCAGGGCTATAAGGAGGGTGGTCGAGGGCTTCTCAGCCCATTTCTTGCGGTGTATTTCTTTTTTTTGTTTCAAATACGCGGCTTTTGCCAAACGTAACAACTGGCAGTAGTATCCCACATTCACTGTGCGTGGGGCATGTAGAAAATCAAGCAGTAAATTTCCTTAGAGTCAAAAAACATTGGGGCAAGTACTTTTCCATGTGAGAGGAGAATTGAATTTTATTCTTTTTTTCGCCACTTTAGACGATGTGTTTCAAAACGCCCTTCCCTTCTCGCTGAAATCTTTTTAGAAGTCTTTTAACGACCTTTGGTTTACAGTCAACAACCTCGGAACCCATCGAGCACTAATTTTTCTGAAACCAAGTTGATCAATGATAATTGATTGAACACTTCATAGCTGACACCCAATTCTGAGGAAATTCTTCTACGATTAATCGGCCCTCACGTTCAATAAGCTGTCGAACACTATTGGTATTGTCAGCTGTAAGGCTTGTCCTTGTGCGTCGATCATGGTTTTCATTCTCGTACACCCTTATATTTTCTCACCCACATATACACACGATTCTGAGACAGTGTACTATCCCCAAACTGTGTTTTCATATGAGTTTCTGAGGCTTTAATGCTTTTACTGGTTCAAAACTTTATGATAATCTGTTGTACAACAGATGAATGTAACTCTAGCTTAATCATGGCTGTACTTTGTACGCATAAGCGGCTAGTTCCCCAGTGCCCATAAACCAAACATCTACTCCAAACAATATAATCTGGCTCCAAACTGCATTGTAAGCATGATAGCAAAATTACCGTTTGTATTTGATTTACCCTCGTATATAACGTAATTTGCTTGGAATACGCATTGTAAACGTCATGTCAATTCGATGACATGATATTTTTATTCTACCGTTCTACTAATATGTATGCGTTGCCGAATACCAAAATGGAGAATTTCAAATTAAATTTACAGACAACCCAAAAGAATATTAATATATGAAAAGTTGTACCGGAAGATTTGATAATTATCCATGTCCATTCCGATTTATAAAAAGTAAATTGATGCAGAATGGGACAGTTGTAAACATCACGAAAAATAATACATTTGAGAAAACCTTCAATGCCATGAAGTTGAAATTTTGAACAGTTATTTTTGATAGACGAATGAAACTTTTGACAAGTTTTATCGTTCTAATTTTTTTTAGATAAGAGTTACGAGTGAAAAAAGCGCCTTTTTCATATTTTTCGCGAATAGCTCTTTCATTAATTAACAAATCCTATCGATCTACATCTCATTTAGTAGGTTCTAATAAAACATTTTTTAAAAAAATATAACCGACTTCTACCTATAACTAAAAAGCTAAAAATAATTATAACAAAATACAACTTTAGCAAATAATTAACACATTCAATGTTGTAAGGTACCTACCCAGGAAGTAAAAAATGTAAACATTAAAAGGTGCTCATTCTGTGCAAATTAATTACCTACCAATCTAGTATATTTTTGAAGTCGATGCCAAGCAAATCTAAAATCCTTCATTGCGTACTTATCTACTAGTTCATCAAACTTGATTGTTGCCAAATTTCTGATATAATCGATTGCCACTACCTGCAATGTTTGATCTCATAGATTGGTGAATATTTGTATTTTAAAATTTTTTGCTATTACTTTTTAACACATGTCGCATGTTCTGATTATATTCTGGTACAATTTCAAATCATTTCTGGTATATAGCTTTCTCTAATCATCTTCCATAACTTTCTTACTCCTATGTGTCCATACAATACATGCAGCTTAATTAAAATCTTCATGGCTAAAATTCTTGATACTGCATACAGTTCCACTCGATCTATATTTTTACAATAAATACCATATCCGTTTTTCTCCACATCTGGCCTTACCACTTCTTCCTTATTTTCTAATTGATCTCTTGTCACTTCCTTCATTGACAACTCTCCTTCTTGATCTATAAATATGTTCACTAACATCTTTATAAACTCTTCTTCTCTATAACCATCTACTCTGCTTAAAGCATCAGCAACAATATTTTTCTTCCCTGGTATGTGTTTAATATTAAATGCATATTCTTGCATTAATAAAGTCCAACTATGAATCCTCCTGTTTCCATATTTGTTATTTAAAATATTTGTCAAAGCTGAATTGTCTGTTTCAATTTCAAATGTATTTCCTAATAATATGAACCTTAATAATATTGGATATTCATTCACCAGCTAATCTACTTTTTGATGCATCCGCATTCATATTTCGGATGAAATCGTTTCAATCCTTTATAAAACAAAATTTTAAATTTTTAAACTCTTCTTCATTTTTTATGAGTTCTTTGGGAAATTTGTCTGTATATTTCAAAAGTCCAAATGTTTCAAGGTCTAAATCAATGGTATTATACAGAATTAACAAGAAATTAAAGAATTAAAAGGATTCGCAATGACAAATATCACAATTTAACATTAATATTTGACAATAAAACTGTAATTGAGTTAAAAGTTATGGAACTTATTGTACATCGCTGGGAAAAGATTATAGAATTGAGAGGAGATTATGTTGAAAAATAAATATATTTACCTACTTTTCGGACCATCCTCATAGCAAACCTAAGTGACTTTGCACACGTATTAGATTTCATCTCTTAATTCGATTAAATTTTTAATTTTCGTTTCATATTTTTGGGTTCTATATTAAATTCCATTAAACTTTTCACAAATATAAAGTTTTCGAAAATTTGTATTCTTAAATGACTACAATTGCATGTTATCTTAGAATTTACAAAGAAGATTGACAATATCATATGATGGAAAAATATACTGTGTCGAAATTGTATATCCAATCTATTCAACTTCAGTTGTTATTATCTTCCTTAAATTAATCTATACTTGCATTCTCTATATCTTACAGCATTTTAAGTAAATTAGATATTATTAATAATTTTCTTAAATAATTTTTAAACCTCCAAATCATGAAAAAGTTGCCTTTGCAAATAGGCAGTTGGTTATGATAAATTATAATGTTTGTAGGATGATTTTGGAAATTTAAAATTTTTGATAATTTAATTTCTGTTAAGTGAGGCATTAAGCACATATAAGAATCAACTTCTTGATGCTGTTCCTAGATGTAGAATGTTACAAACATTACTGTAATGTAATTGAGCGATAATTAATTTTTAACCTATAAGACGTCAAAATATTAAATTATATAAAAACTACTGTTTGTTCTCATTTGAATATGATGGGGTTCCAGAGAGTTAAGGGCAAACTCGACATCTGTCCACATGTCTACCATTATAGTCATCGGTTAGTCATATAGAATACTTTTTTACGAAACCCCAAATTCGAAAATTGAATGGCAGGATATCTACAGATCGTGGAAGACCCAGATGTGGATCGTTATCATCTTACTCCAAATATTTAGTTGGGAAGTTTATAAACTACACCGAAATTATGTGAAGGAGTTCCAACATGATAACACTTAATGGTAGCTTTTTGTTCAAGCTTTACAGTCACAGAGCGAGAACTAATTTTTAGAGTACAAAAGACATTGAAATTCTTTAGGGAAATAACACTAACTTTAAACAAAAAGCTGTCTATTTAAATAATTCATGTTTCCAATCGGACCTCGTTATCAATGGCTTTATAAACCATATAAAACTCAGTAATTTCACTTTGACTCAAGGGTGTCGCCATGCGACGAACTTGCTTTTAATTTATTAGTATATCAATATACAGGGTGAGTTTTTTTTGATGATCAGTTTGGGGATCTCGGAAACTAGCGGAGATAGAGCAATGGTTAAATTGGGAAAGATTTGCAGTTTTACTGGCCCAATTTAATGACCCTTTCGGATTTTTGCAAAAAGTCATGTCTTACTAGATATTTTGAAAAAAAAACGAAATTCTGTCGATTTAGTCAAATCCCTCTGGCTCCTTTGGTTTTGATTTTATAAAAAATTGTAAATATCAAAATTGAAGACAATTGTATCCCTAATATGACTGTCATGTCTTCGTTTGCGTGACAGCTTTCGTTTTCGAGATATGACACAAACTAATCTTTTTTAAATGGAAACCATAGTTGGCTATGACCTCTAAAAATCGGACATCTTTATAGCTTTTCAACAATATAATACTCGATATAGTTATTCATAAAAATAACGGGGTTATGGATGCTTTTTTCAACTTTTTAGTATTTTTGAATTCAGGTAGTTTTCATTCTTTATTTATTATTTTGTATGTATAACCTTAATAGACAGAACCAGATAACATCGAAAGCCTCAACATTACACAATGATACTTTCCCATTTATATTGACAGGTAAATCTTTACGAACAAAATGTACTAGTAGGCGTTGACTTAAAAGCTTAAAATATATTTATGCCTTATGGACTACGTCATGTAACCTTTTTTCAACTTTTTTTGGCAACCCTGTATAACTATAGATAATTCCACTCCAACCTATGTACCAACTATCCTGTACATACGACTGCCCACGGACAAGCATAAATTTGTTAGCTGCCTTCTATAGGACGGAGTAGAATCCATCCCATATATACGGAGTCAAATCCGTCCTATATTTCAACCATAGTATATAACTCCTTGTGGACTAGCCCATAAATTAGTTCATTTTTTACATTTTATATTATCGTCCTGTGTAACATTAATTCCTCTCCACACTTTATGCAACTTCTTATGGGCTATAAAAAAATATTTTTTTAATCACACTGTATAAATACAATTCAACTGCAGCATATATTTCAACTATCCTGTATATGATTTGCTTATGTCCACATCTTATAACAGTTTTTTAATCACCCTATATAATTTTAATTTCACATTTTTTCCAACATTTTTATACCACCAAACGTCCAGTCCACCCTATATTCCAACCATCCTGTATATACGGCTGCCTACGGACCACTATCATTCTAGTCCATCCTATATTTCAATCTTCATCTAAAAACTCATTCTATCACTTTACTTTGTGATCTTGTTTGCAATAACTAAACACCCTGTCTATAAACGTACCAAGTAGCAGTTTAAAGTTTGACATGTGTTGTCCCTGCATTTTCTATTAGGCCGGGAGAATGTGGCAACCAAAAGCATTGTCTTCGCAAAATGGAAAAATTTGCATTTAAATAGTAGTACCTACTCATAACTCGTTATTAGTAAGACAACACTTAGATAATATCTATCCAAACTCTTGGATAGGAAGAAATGGCCCACGCGAATGGCCACCCGGATTTCCCGATTTGACAGTTATAGAGTTTTATTGCTGGGGTGCGCTATAAAACAAAGTATACAAAAGAAAGTATGAGACAGTTGGTGACCTAAGGGAGGCGGTATTACAAGCAATTGAAGAAATTGATAGGCAGTCTGTGAGGAAAGCGGTAATGTCAATCTTAAAAAGATGCAATTTTTGTCTAAAAAACAATGGTTGACTTTTCGAACATAAATTGTAACCATTTTTATGTACTTTAATTTCTTAAGGTTTTAATAAGTACCTACTTATTTAGTTTTTTCGTTATAACTGATATACCTAATAAAAAAATCGTTCAATGTTTTTTGGAATAGTTATTAATAAATCAACCTATTTGAAGGCTAACTAAGTTAAAAGTGAAAATAAAAGAGAAAAGCATCCATAACTATGTTATTTTTATGAATTACAATATCGAGTATTATATCGTTGACAAGCTCTAAAAATGTCCGATTTTTTGAGGTCCTAGTCAACTATAGTTTCCAATAAAAAAAGATAAGTTTGTGTCAAAGCTCGAAAAGGAGAGCTGTCACGCAAACGAAGACATGACAGTAATATTCGGGATACAATTCCCTTCAATTTTGACATTTACACTTTTTTATAAAATCAAAAACAAAGGAGCTAGAGGGATTTGACTAAATCGACAGAATTTCGTTTTTTCAAAGTATCTAGAAAGCCATGACTTTTTTAAAAAAAACCCGAAAGTGTCATTACATTCCCAATTTAACCATTGCTCTATCCCCGCTAGTTTCCGAGATATCCATACTGATCATCAAAAATAAACTCACCCTGTATACCATTTTTTTCCAGACAAACAGTTTAAATTATTTCCAAATCTACTTGATAGCTGCTGCTTGTGATGTTTTTATATTAATAGAAAACAGTGTGTTAAAAGTGCCTATTTACAAATTAAAAAATGAAATGCGCCAATATGCATTAATGGATTTTTTTTTAAATTCTCTTATACTATGATCCTGGTCATTCTAGAGGGCGCTACCAGAATAACCACACCGCACGGTGAGCTTATACGTGAGCACGCAACATAAAACTGGTCTTGGGAGAAACTGAGCTGTTGCAAGTCAACCCCAGCAAATTTAAGGTTTAGGCCTTGTGTAAAGTAAAGTAAACCACAAAAGAATATTGTGATCCAAAGCTTTTAATTTCACTCTATTACGGTTTCATATTTTCAGTGGTTTCAGATTTCTAAGCAACATCACATAAGTATAAGAGGTGGGAGACTAGTAGGATCGACCTGATAACGGATTTCTTCTCTTGTATTAACCACTGTGCCTATTGAATTATACACCGTTCGTTCACCTTCAAAAATTTAAGTAAACTATCATTAATTCTTGCTACTAGGTCATTTTTGATGTCAGAGTAGCTCTTTCACAATAGCCATTCTGAGGTCTTTTCTCTATATATATTCTTTAAAAGACTGCGATAATAGTTTGAAGAATAATTTCTCTGGTATAGCTATTCAACACGTGAACTTTAGATACGGGATGTATCCAAAAATTTACGACTTTAAGTAGAAGGCCTGAGAATTGGCTTACAGATCTCTAAGATGTATTTTCATAATTTTAGTTCCTTTAACAATTTTATTATAGCTCAATAAATGTGATTTTTAGACATCCCTTATTTCTCACGGCGGGTTTCTTTTGATATTACCGACAAAGTTTGATTTAAGTCTCCTGCTTATATAATAAACAACCATGCTGTACGTAAAAAGATGTGCCATTACTAATTTTACAATAAAAAATATCACTTAAACAAACTATAAAAACAAAATCGACCGTTTCCAGCGTTTTGAGCTTAAACTCTTATCCTATTTGTTTTAAATTTACGACTATTTTACGAATGTATATATCACTCCGTAATGTTACACTCCCCCCTCCCAGGCCGCACATTAGGAGTTAAACTCCGAAACACATCATCATATTAATAATTAAGACTATATTATCAACAAATCTTAGATAATTGAGATATTTATTCCTTGTTTTAGTCTAATTTTTGAAATGTACTTTCTTAACCCAGTCTGATTAGCTTTGGTGAAAAGGTGTCACCTTGTCTGACTCCTCTGTTGATAAAAAATTTTGGGCTGCCTTTAGATATTCTGATTTTGTCTTCGAAATGTCTAAATATTATTTACTGGGGGCGTTGAGTGGAAATATGATGTCGATATCTCTTTAGAAGTCCATGAAGGCCAGTAGGAGTGATGTTTAATATTATTCAGTTCGACCAAAAAGAATATGTATGTAATCAGTATTCTCTTCATTATGATATTTGTGAATACTCTCTACACCATCGGCAGGAAACTTATCGGTCGGTAATTCTAGGTGTTTTCCTTACTGCCCTTCTTATGGAGTAATATGTGAGGAGAATATTCCAGTATTCTAGTTTGTTTCTGGTTGTTAGATAATTTGTATAGATTTTGGTTAGCGCTTCGATGTTTTTGTAACACCGTAATTTGGTAGATTGATCTTCGTCATTTGCTGCTGTCTGTCCCTCCTAATCGCTGTCTCCACTTCTTTCATGACTACCTCTCGTGTTTCTTGTCCGTCTTCTTCTGGAAAGTTTGGTGACTTTATCCATTATTTTATTTCTTTCTGTTATTCGGATATTTTGGGCTGTTAAAGAGATTACCAGCCTTTGCGCAAATCTTAGTGTTCTCCTTACGAGCTTAGTTTGTGGGGTTGGTTTGATTTTCTGTTTTACCTATTTCTTTCACACTGCTCAATATTGTATTGAAGAGTGTAATATTATATTTGTAGTTTTTCTTCTAGTAGGATTGGTTCTTAGACAGGGTTTCCTTCAGGTTATAATAGTTTGCTATTGGTCGACAGTTTTCTTGGTCAGTTTGAATCTTTCCAGTTTCTTATTAAGACAATCCTTGTTCTGATAAGCCAATTATCGCTTCCTTTCCTGAATGTGTTTAGCTTACACATAACTTTAACGGTGCTAATGTTGTTGGTGAGAACAAAATCAATTTTATTCTTGGCTGTTTCATTTGGAATTTTCCTTGAATAAGGATATGTACTAATCTCTCTTATCTCTAGTTGCATTCACTAAATCCAAAGTGATTTCTCGTGTTTTTTCTGAAATGACTATTGGTATAATCTAGTGGCTATTTTGTTGTATAGTTATTTCCTCTCTTCATCCAAATGGTTTATCGTGTGGGTGTAAATTATATTATATGAATAGAGTATGATTTCATAAATGACAATATTGAACTGGCGATTCCATCTGTTGTACTAGATATTGCATTTATATTTTTTATCGTTTTTTTGGATGAGGAATCATATTCCGCTGATTCTTCCCGTTAATGGTACGAGGTGGTGTAGAAGGTAGCCTGATTGAAGTGTTACTAGTTCTTCGCTTTGCTTCGTAGCTGCATTTTTGCTTTCCGTGAATCTTTGAGACAATTTCCTCATATGGTGCTGTGTACTAATTTCGGGTACAGTTGCGTGAGCTATGTGACTCGAGATGTTAGGGGTTACTGAGGCGTACCTTACCACGATGATTCAAGACGGGTTGGTGAGGAATAGTGATTTATTTTCGAAGAGCTCAGGCTCTTGATCCGGCGCGAAATTATCTGCCATCGAAGTTCTTGGCTCCGGGCCCCAGCTAGGTTTCTCGGCGTCGATTTCTGAAATTCATGTTTCATGAACTACGTCACCAGTTAACTTTGGTGATCCAGGTAACTCTGATCAGTAGGTTTGATTTGATTAAACACTGAGTGTCTGTTGCGTGTTATGCGGAAGGAAGAATAGGGGGCAAATGACAAGCACCCAGTCAGCGGTCTTTATTCGCCTTATATGGTAGGATGTGGATACCACAGTACTGTTCTGGGGAATTATCGGCAAAGTGGGATAGGGAGGTGCACGTTAGAGAAAAACTGATAAAGAATATATGGGTGCCACCCTGGTGAAGAATGAGAATGAAACTAAGAAACATATGTTCTCTAGAATCACCGTTTAGCTGATTACATGTTTTATTTTTGTTAATAATATAAAGAGCATTTTTTAACATTTAAAATATCACGATTTGCATCTAAATATTCCATAAATATAAATTGTGCTTAGTCTGTCAAAATTCATTTCTAATCTCTATCTAAATTCTCGAATTTTTGTTTGCTAAATAGTAATCGAAATATCTAGTTAGATAATGACTCCTTTATTCTAGTCTATTGAAGTGATGCATCTACTAATATTGTTGTTTTCTATTCATTCAAATATTTGGATCTATATGTATCACTAAATATAGAACCTCGTTCCCCATGTAAATATTTTACGTAATTAGTTATATCTTATAGGTGTGTGCGTGAAACTAGTTCAGTACATTCAAATACCATTGCCGAATTTAGTTTAATGCCTCACTCCAGTATAGCTATCAGACTTGACTTTGCGATTCAAAGAAATCTTTTAACGACACCGCTTTACTTTGTTTACTTTATCCCTTCGAAATATAGGCAAGCGTGAAGTATTAAAAGTGATCCAAAGCGTATTTCGAACTAAAGTCGGTACTTGTGATATTTGTTTTTTGTTTGAACAAGTTGAAAAGCTTTATTTGAATAAACTAAGTTGTTTACAAAGTGCGGCGCCCTCCAAAGTCTTTTCACATTTATATATTACTTGATACATATTCGAAAGCTTACAAACAACATGAATTGTGTAAAACGGTTTTCATCTTAGTGATTGAAAATTGTGAAATGCAAGATTATTGATACCGTAATAATAGAAAGTATAATCCTGATAATATATGCAAGACTTGACAGAACTTAAAGATGTATCAGAAAATGAATGTTAGACTTCAACTGGTTAAAATAAAAACCGTTTAGAAACCATGTGGAATCAATCACTATTTTCTGACATATATTCCTTTTTATCTAATTTAAGGTACAATTCGATTAATTATTTTAGCGTATTCTTATATCACTATCTCTCTCGTTCTCTCGTTCTTTCGCCACCCCCCCCTTCTCTAATTTGTATTTTTTGTATATTTTTCAAATATTTTTAAACTTTTTTATTCGTTTTATTATTTGCACCACTTTCTATAAGTGTAACTCTAATTCAACTCTACAAATATAATTCAACTGTACAATATAATTCAACTCCACATGATGTTGCAACCACCCTGTATAAGTATTAATCCTCTCCACCCTATTGACTGTTTCTATTTTTTTATTGTTTACACCACACTGTATACCTATAATTCTACTTCGCCCCATATATCAAATATAAAAAACTACTTGTGTTCTACACTATATAACATTTTTTAACCACGCTGTATAATTATATGTCCACTCCACTTATATTTCAATCGTTTTGTATTTGCAACTGCTTCTAACATTTTTTGAACCCTCCTCCCTATAACTCAAATATCCTTACTGCATATCCTTATTTACCAATTTTTGAACGTTTTTTGATCCACTCTGTATCACTATAGTTTTACTTCACTTCACTCTTATTTCAACCACCTAGTATACGCAACTACTTATGTGCCATCCAATACAACATTTTTGAACCACCCTATTCATATTCCACCTTATGTTTCGACCATCCTATATATGCAACTGCTTATGTACCACCCAATATCACATTTAATTGTAAGATTTTTTTGGACCCTCATGTATAACTGTAATTTTACTTCGCCCTATATTCAACTGCGCACATTGCTTGCTGCTTGAATTTCTATGCATGCAAACACACCTACCACCGTATACCGCATCGAATAGATCTTTCACATTACAATTTTTCTTTTCAGTACATTTTACTCGACTTTAAGCTCCGTTGAGTTTTACCGTTTGTTGCAAATATTTTTCCAATTTTCAGAAAAACGGTACATTTTACATTATAGAAAATTATACTGATTCAAGCTGGAACATCTCTTTGTAGAATGCAAATTAAAATATTCAAATTGGTTGAGCCGTTTTAGAGAAAACAGTGTAGATATATTGAAATTCACTGATGTGTAGCCCCTTAATTACTGTTTTTTCTAATTTTCTGGAAAACAATAAATCTCACGTTATAGATAATTATATGTTACCTTTCTGTAACATTTCTTAATTTAATGCCGTTTAAATCATCAAAATTGCCCAAACTGTTTTTGAATAATCACTGAGCATACATAAAAAACGTGGCGAAGAATTGATATTCTCCTCCTTTTTGGTTAATATTGAAAAATTCATTACATACCTGTGATAAAATTTGTATTGTATTCTTTAAATGCGGTTTTATTTTTTTATAATTATATTTCTAATACAATAATTATGTCTTATATACCAAATTGCACTGTTTACATTTATATAATTATATACATTTATTCGTTGTTAGCTAAGTAACTAAGCTTAGTCTCCAGGAAACACTAGTCCTGGAATCAACTGTAGCAGTTAATATTCCACCAGAAAAAATAAAAAAAATTGAACTCTGTCAAAACAGGTAGGACACAGGTTAATCGGTATATTTTTATTTTTTAATGTCCTCTTTACTTCCCAAGGACCCCCTGAAGTAACCTTTTTCTGTAAATTGCTGTCTTTAAGTCTCGCTATCAGATGTACTAAATGGAGATAAATATCCACGGCTTCTAGTTCTTGGATATTAAGTTTCATTTTGTATTTTACGGGTCTATTATTCATTTATTTACTTGGCAATCTATTTTTTAATCATTTCTTAAAGCATTGATACACATTTTTGACATAGGATGTCTTATAACTCGTTTTATGCCAATTGGTTTGGTATTTGAATCTAGGTATAGTGGATGTTGTTTATTTATATATGTTTCCACTGAAGATTTCATATCGGTGGTCTATTTTTTGCAGGCTTCATAATGCCTATTGTGTCAAAACCTTTTTGAAAGTCAGCAGATGCTAGGTTTAGTTCGAAATCAAACTCCACTGATTATCATTCGCAGAGCTAGTAGCTGTTGGCTGTGATTTATTCTTGTAAATCAAGATTGTTGGATATTTCAAGGTTCGTTTGATCGTCCTTATTGTGTAATATTATATTTGCAATTTTTTCAGGTTTTGGGTTCTCTCCCTTTGACAGGCATGCCTTGAAGACATCACATATTTTTGTTAAAATTTACTCTTATCCTTGCTTAATCATTTTTAATAATATTTGGTCATCTCCTGGTGTTCCGTCATTTTTCATTTGTTTCAATACATATCTAAGTTTGTGATTTCTGGCATTTCTTCTGACTATAGGCACCGCAAAACTTTTTTACATGTTTAAATTTTCGGTTCTTATTAATTTTAAGTACTAATTGTAGGGTGAGAGCATTTAGTGCTGCACTACCTAATTCATTTTTTTTATCTCTGACGGGAATTCATCCGATATTTCATGGAATCGGCATTCATGCGATATTTCGTGGAACCTGAAATGTTGGTCTGTCGACACGAGGCCGGAGGCTGGAATTAAAGTAAATTTCGCGAATTTCATAAATTGATCGAAAATAAATATACAATTGCGGAGAGCTATCGTATGTAAAATTAAAATATTCTAACAAAATTTCCTTAAGCCGGCCCTGGTTTCATTCCAGTACGACACCGAGCACTTTTAAGGAAAAAAATTGTTCTCGAAATGGCTCGGCAGCTGTAGAAGTGATGAGTGATTGTACGAGAGTTTTCGATTCAGGTTTTATAAAGGAGCGACCCATAATCGCAGCAGTCAGTTAGTGCGACGAAGAGTTTATTTAGAAATGTTATTGTTCTGTATAATTTGATGTAAATAAAAATTCTAGAAAAGTGAAAGTGAATATTAGTTTTTTAAAATTTTAATTGAACTCACGAAATTTATAACAAAATTTACATCTTAGAATTGTGCCTTTTTTATCCATAGTTTATTAACCATTGACAACGGGGTCTGACCTAGACCCCGAAACGTTTGGAATATACAGCAATTTGCTTAACTGTGGTGTTATTTCCCAAGAAGTACTTAGAAATTGAAAAATATGCCACACATATCAATCAGAAAACAAAAATAGTGTTTGTTCAATATTACTTGATAATTTATCTCTGTGAATTGACACCAAACCATATTTGTATAATCATGATTGATTTCATTTAGGATTTCTGAATTTATAATTGAACAACTTGAATTTAATTGTTCTTGATTGATGTTTACGTATTAATGAAGAGTTATTAATGAATATATTATAACATTTTGATCCAAATTTTATTTAAAAGAAAACACCATGACAAAATTTCAACTTAAACCTTAATAAAAAAATATTAATAAATAAATAAAACAACAATAGGAAATAACAAAGGCATAATATATAAAATAATATGTAGATATAAAGAAATCACAGTGTTTAAAAATAAGAACATATTCAACATCTGGAAGAATAAACATGAACAACAAGGTAAGAGAATGCAATAATAATAACTTTTCAATGTTTCTGTGTACTGCACTCAACCTGAGAGAAAGAAAATAGAAAAATATTAATTTACAACAGGCCATTAATTTAAATAACAAATAATTTAAAAACAGTTTAAATAAAATTTTAACTCAGATAAAAAAGTTAGCCGGAAAGAAATTTAAAAAATATATTATTCAACTAAATGTTTTACATAAAATTAATTAACTACTCAAATGAAAATAATTTGATTAAAATAGAAAATAAATAGCATATCAATTCACATTAAAATAATAAATCACAGTCCCAACAAAATAAAATTCACCATAAATATGGCTAGCCAACGTAATGTAATGTATATATATATATATATATATATATATATATATATATATACAGGGTGTAAATAGTTTGACTGCATATAGTACCACCAAACAAAACAAAAAACTCTTATAACACTATGGTCTAAAGGCCTTAATAAGCAAGAAAATTTGAAATACATGTTAAGTAAATTATTGTCAATGTGGCAACGTCGCGCTAAAAATGAGATTTGCTTGTAGCGTGAATAATAAAGGCATGAGTCACCACAAAAAAATGAACACCTGTTATTTTTTTGTATTAAATAATTTCATAGTTTCGATTGCCGGTAGATTTATTTAGGTACATAAAATTTTATGAAATATTATTTTCAAAAATGTACCCTTCTAATATCTAAGTATTGAAATGAATATTTATATTTGCCGATTTATTTTATGCATCAAGTTGAAAAAGGGAGGATACAAAGTTGTTCACATTATAATACAAAAATAATGCGATACAAACTATATTAAACAAAACATTTCTTATATGTAGTTCTTTAATGTGTTAAATTCTTCGAGAAATAATTGTTACTAAGAAATTAATATTACTTATCTTAGACAAATAAAAACCTTTGACCTGCAGGATGTCATTATGACAGAGCTCTGGCGAGCAAACGGATTATTTATAGTAAATATTCAAAATTCAAAATTCTTGTTATTACATTTGCTTTCCCCACAAATTAATAGCATGTCAGGTTTTTACCTTATTGTATGATTGTCACTGTTTGTCACAAAATAATACACTCGAACTCACAATCCACAACAGATTTTATTTATTTTTCCAATTTATATTTTAAAATGAAAATCAAATAACTTACGCTATGTCGAATGTCACGCAAAAATCACTTTCACTTTCTTAAAAGAACCGGCCAGCAAAAAAGCATTCATGGCAGCGGCCAGCTCTAGTACTGCGTATATGCTATGTTGCCACATCTGATCGGAGAAACGTAGGGCAAATTATAATAGAATATTTAGAGTTTAAATAATAATTTTCTGTGTTAATACAGTTATTAAAGGTGTATACGCTATTGAGTATTTACATATTTAGCTTTACAATCATTTTGAAGCCGGAAATAATCTATTATTCACTGTAATAAAGGCTACATAACTTCTAACTTTTCATTTTTTTTTGGCAAAACTATAGTTTATTTCTGAAAATGTTATAAAGCTTTTTTATTTGTTTTGACCTGAAGTATTGATCCTCAAAATCTTTGCACTCAAACCGTTTACACCCTGTATATGTATAGTCTTCACTTTATACAAAAATTTAATATAACTACTTTATATTTACATTCTTAAACTCATCAATCATTAACAATTACTTTAAATTTAACTTTTATTCTTCCGACTGATATAAAATTTACTCTGTGTCGGGTCAGGTTAACAAAATTTTCTATATTTTATTTAACATTTAATTATAATTAAATATTGAATGGCATGATTATTAATTTGATATATAGTCTTCTTGGGTTTCGTCGAACACCATTTCTTTTATAAATTATAGTTTAATTGGTCATTATCGTTTATAAGAAACACAATTTTTATTTTTTTTATCAATATTTTTTGTATTATTATCTTTCTCAATTTTTAAAATGATTTCAATCATTTTAAAACTGTAATATTTTTTTAAAAAATCATTTTTATAATTCAAGTTTATATAACTTTAACAATCTTTGTTTTTAGGGTTCCGTATATACAATATAAGGATACCCTTATAATATCACTCCGAATTTCTGCCTCTGTCACATTACAGCAATTTTCTCCTAAACTACTGGACGGAAGAGGTAGAATTTGGTATCCATGTATAGTTTGGTGACCCCATCAGGGTCGACCGACCCCCCCCCGTGATCTCCGAAACTACTGAACCTAAAATTTTGAAAAAAATAGAAAATATAGAACGTAGCCCGAACTTTACCGGAAAAATAAGGAGAAACCATTAATATTAATTTTGGGGGGCAAATTATAGAATTAAATAAAAATTTAAAAATAAAAAAAACAAACGCATCATGTAATATATCAAATGAAAGGTCTCATTCTGAGGCACACAACTATATTTTTTTTTCATATTAAAAAAAAATTATTTAAAAAGATATTAACGAAAATATACCAAAATTTACCAATTCCATTAAGTTTACTGGAAAATAAGGAGAAACCTTTAACAAAAATATAAAAAAATAACACATTCCCCCCTCTTATCTCAGAAACTTCCCTTCATTTGAACTTAACCGGAAAAATAAGGAAAAACCCTTAATATTTATTTTGGAGGGCAAATTATAGAATTAAATGGAAAATATAAAATTAAAATTGTTTCTAACCCATCATGTTATATATCAAATGAAAGGGCTCATTATGACGAAAACAAATATATTTTTTTCATATTTTTAATATAAATTAATTAAAAGATATTAACAAAAATATAAAAAATTTTAACCATCCCCCCCCTATCTCCGAAACCATAAGCTGGAAAATTTTGAAAAAAAATGGTTGTATAGCCACTCACCTGAACTTTACTGGAAAAATAAGGAAAAACCCCTAATATTTATTCTGGGGGGTAAATTATAGAATTAAATGGAAAATATAAAATTAAAATTATTTGTATGATGAACAAAACAAATATACTTTTTCATATTTTTAAAATAAATTAATTAAAAGATATTAACAAAAATATATATAATTTTACCCATTCCCCGCCTTATCTCCGAAACCATAAGCTGAAAAATTTTGAAAAAAATGGAAGTATAGCCCCTCACCTGAATATTACTGGAAAAATAAGGAGAAACCTCTAATATTGATTTTGGGAGAGCAAATTATAGAATTAAATAGAAAATAAAAAACTATAATTGTTTCTAACGGGTCATGCAATATATCAAATCACAGGTCTCATTATGACGAATACAAATATATTATTTTGATTTCTTTAAAATGAATATTTTAAAATATATTAAAAAAATATTTAAAAAAAATTACCCATTCCCCATGTTATTCCCCAAACTATAAGACCTAAATTTTTTTGTTTATAGGAAAAATATGAAAAAATCCCTAATTCTATTATTTGGTGGCCATAATTTTTTCATATTTCAAATGGAAAATAAAGATTCACTTTTCAAACGTATCATGTAATATATCAGATAAAAGACTCATTATGTGAATTACAAATATATTATATTTTTAAATCATTTGTTTAAAACATATTAACAAAAATATTAAACATCGACTTAATTCCCACTTTATAAACTTCACTATTTAAATTTTGAAAAATATATTTTATTTGTATTTTTTAATAATTTGAATAACAGATTTAATAATTTATAATTTAGAACTTGACCTATTTTGCCTTTTATCTTCCAATCTACAGAGCTTCAAAACTCAGACAGTAGATTATAAAAGATTTCTCTGAAAGCTTATTAGTAAAATAAAACTCTAATGTTAATTTTTGGGGGCCAAATTAGAAAATTAAATACATATGTATTCTGATTAAAATCAAGCGAATCCTGAAGCAGATAAAATAAAAAGTCTATGTGTGGAAAATCAAAGCGTATATTTTTTATAAATTTAAAATGCTTCCTTTAAAAGATATTAGGATAAATATAATAAGAAAATTATATTGTATTATTAACATCTATTGTGAACAATTTCATAAATGTATAATTTAACTGACCTAGATCCAGCCCACTTCTTCCGAAATTCCCCAGAATTAAAACCTTTAATCATTTTATTACCTTACCTGTAGTTCCTTTGTATGTAATATAAATTTAGCATTCATTGTATTTCCAATTTCTGATGAAGCCAGACTTGGGGAAACATATGTCAAATTTAAAGAAATAAAAAGTGAAAATTTAAACAGGTGTTTGTTGTTTTTTAAGTAATCTTAAAAATGAATTTTCATCAAGTGAAGACTGAAACAATCATCAATAATAAGAAAATGCACTCATTCCCTGCCTGTCTGAAATATAGATAATTTTTATTATTGTCCATATTTAACATTTCTTTCCATTTATCACTTTAGTTACATTTATTACAGCCCAGTGTAGTTATAGTCTTAATTTTCTTTTATTTCCAATAAAGTTCACCAATACAATCACATTGGTGCACTTTTCAATCCGTTGAACTCGAATTCACAAACCTTTCTGATTTCGTTTTTTCTGGCCCGGTCAGTTGAAATGGCCAAATTTCATTTGGCTTTGCATTATATCCGGCCCATTCTTTTTAAATCTTTATCCCATGAAATCTATTTAAAATATAAATTTCACTTTTCCCTAACTTATTATATATTTTCGGATTGCTTTTACTCTTCCAAATTTCATTTATTTGTCTCTTATGGAAAATATTTGAATTTATAAATCAATTTTTAACATCAATTAATCCGTAACCTCAACTAGACAGATCTGTCGAATATGATTTAAATTTTGAACTTTTTTAATGTTAATATCTAAATTATTATCTCTGTTTCATCTAAAACATGTATCTTTTAGCTGCTTATCCTGTCTATTTCAGTTCAATTAACAACATTCTATTACATTATATATGTAGGTCAATGATCTCATACTACACCTTGTTTATTTTACTAAATTTTTTCTTGTTTAGTTAATTTAAAATAAAATTAGTTTGTCCTCTTGTCTAAAACATTTTATATTCAAAAATGATCTTTACTTTTCTTTTATTTGAAACCCCCTTATTTGATATAATTTTTTAACGATTTATTTATTTATTGTAAAATGTATTTTAACACAACTCTTGAAACAAGATTCTAAATAATAATAAATCTTTGAGAAAAGTTCTTAATTCGTATATTGTCTAAGATGATATGGAGTATTTGATTATTATGCACAATGCGTATTAACATTATTAAACTATATTCATTCATATTATATCTAATAATAAAACACAATATAATTTTATTTCAAACATCTCAAACCTTATCTTTTATAAATACCTCACTTCTATGCTTCAAAATCCTATTGGTTCCTCTCCATCTCTCTTGAGTTGCGGTCTTCCTACCTTGCTCCATTTTATTAACCATCAAATTCCATTTTATTGTTTCCATTTACTGCTCCTAATTATTATTCTCTGGCTAAATTTCAACAGACATAAATGCTCTATGTTCACATTTCAAATTAAAAGTTCCATGATTATTTGACTTAACTTGTTCTATCGTTTTTTAGACATTTGTTGATTTGTTTTACGCGTTGTTTGTTTGTTTTATGAACTGTGGATTTACTTATGTGAAATTCCAAAATAAAAAATATTCGCAGTTCGTTACTGATTTTCAACAAAAAGTTTTTTAAACAAACAGTTTCTCGGCTATCTTGATTTTTTAATTAAATCCTTGCACTGGATAAATTTAGACTGCCTAATGAAAAAATTTGAAGTTTCATTTATTGTTGTTTTTCTAAAACATCTGACTTCTACATTCTATTCAATATATACAAATTTAATCAATTCAATACATACAAAATTTTGTATTTCTTTTAAAACTGCTTAATTTCTAAACGCTTCGATATTGAAGTTGTAAAAAAAATTCAATTTCTTTTATAAATATCTTTTTGTGTCTAACATGTTCTAAATTACTTAACTAAACTAAACTTCACCCCATATTATAATTCACCAATTTATTCATTGTTATTTTCTCTATATTATTCTTATTTTATACTGTTCTATGTGGTTTCCAAACATTTTAGTTTATGAAATTTCCCTTATCTGCCATGTTACAAAATTTCAAGAAATTAATCATTTAATTTTATATTGTTGGGACCTAGATTTCCTCCTAACTCATATGTTCTTTAAAACTTCTATTCTCATATTCTCACTTTATTTTTTTACTACCATAACTTAGCTAAGTTCAAATATCTAACAAATTTCTCACAGTATAAGTATAATGTTCTATAGTTTAAATTAATAATTTCAATGAAATGTTAATTCTTTTCACGAATGTTTATTAAGTATTTAGTTTTAAATTCCCCATATACATGAATACAAAATATAAATTAGCGGGACGAATCAACCCATCCCCCCCATCATCAAGACCACGTCCCCTCCCGCTAAAATGTCTGGTTAAAGATTTGATTCCAAGGTAAAATGTTGTAAAGTCATATACTTCATAACCGATAGCAAACCATGGAGGAGGACGTATAAGTAGGTATAACTCTGAATTATATTAGTTACATCAACAATGTGTTCAAGCATGTCTTAGAAAATTTTATTAAACATTTTAATTAGACAACAAAATTTTAAAATTAAACGTATGTTTTCCCAATAATTGTTTGCTTCCTTTAGCAAGAACATAATTTATCGCTAAACAATTACGTTTTATTTCCGAGTACTTCAGATCATAATTCGCTATAAAACAAACAATAATAAAGAGTTTTACAGCTGGTTCACTGTCCATCAAATTTTGAGTTATGGTGCATTCATCAAATCTGGTGTATTTATTGACACCAACGCTATATTTAAAGATGTTTGTAGTTTTAAGAATTTGCTGTTTAAAAGTACAGCACTGAGAAAGTGTCTGCTATAATTATTATTGGAGACTCAACAAATACATGACAACAGTTTGAATTAAATGTTCTATTCAAACTAGATATTATATCATTTTTTATGAACCTCTAGTTTTGGAAAAAATACAAACATTATGACAACATACATTTACAGCTTTTTATTTAATAAAGGTGATAAGCAGGCTAAATGGGAAAAAAATATTTGTGTTCACAATCTTTTTTACAATTAATTAATATTTCATCATGACCTCAGAATTCACTTGATAGGAACACTATCATAAATTGGTCTTCTATACCAAACTAGCTGTCGCCCAGTGGTCGAAATTCGACCAATTGTGTCAATATCTCTGGCAGGTTAAGTAACCTAAAAATCTTATCGTGACATTCTATCCTAGGACTTTTAGAAAAACTGCAATTACACCTGGAAAATCCTAGATGTCGGTCTTACATCTCGCTTCTACAAATAAGGAAAGAAATTCAAGTTTTTTTCAGATATAATTCATAGGACTTTATTTGTGTTCAAATTCGTAATTCTTAATTTAATATGACAACAAAGCAACCGCTAATGGGCTACCCTACATATTTATTTTTTCTAACCTCCCTGTATAGCTATAATTGCACTCAATTCTCAAACATTTATTAAAATCCTCATTATAATAATTCCATCTCATTATATATTTCCACCACGCTGTATATGCAACTGCTTATGGACCACGCATAATATTTTTTGACATTTTTGAACCGCTCTGTAAACCATTCTGTATATGCCACTGCCTATGAGCCACCGTATTTACTCTTTTTGTTTATGAAATTTTTAACTATCTTCTGTAACTATAATTCTACTCTGACTTATATTTAAATCATCATATATATGGAACTCTTCGTGGGTTACTCTATAAATCATTTCCGTTTCTAACATTTTTTATCATCATCCTGTATATCTATAATCCCTCTCAACCTATATTTCATCTTCCCTATATATACAACATATGGGTGACGAAATGTTGCATTTCCATTTCCGCCACCCTGTATATGCATCTCTGTATAATATTCTTTGCACCACCCTGTATAACTGTAATTCTACTGCACCTTCTATTCCAAGAACCCTGTAAATTCAACCGCTAATGGGCTTCCCTATATAATTATTTTATTAGTTATAATTGCACTCTACTCTGTATTTTAAACACCCTATATATGCAACTGCTTATATGCTACCCACGAAAAAATGATTTCTAACATATCTAGAATCGCCCTGTATAATTATAATATAGAACGATTACTTTACCACTAAACAATAACAACGCTTGCATGCCACTTCCAGAAGTACATGTTCTAAGTATATAACAGCATTGGTCCCGCTATATATAATTACTCAATGTTTTGAGTCTGGCGGCGGTTGCACGGGGCACATTTAGTTGTTTGGCGTTGATATTATGACGTAAATAACGAACTTTATTATATTTTATTTAATGAATGAACCATTATTATAAATTAATATTAGCATTCTGCACTGAAGGACGTCAGTAGCTACTAAACAAAACAAAAATAAAGAAAACCGGTTGAGAGACAGAGAAGAAAATGGTACCTAATCGTTTTGTCTTTGCCTATTTATATATAGATTATAAATTAATATTAGCATTCTGCACTGAAGGTCGTCAGTAGCTACTGAACAAAACAAAAATGAAGAAAATCGGTTGAGAGACAGAGGAGAAAATGGTACCGAATCGTTTTGTCTTTGCCTATTTAAATATAGATACGAAGAATGTTAACAATTACATGACAGTTTATTATTTTCAGTTTAAGATATTTTGAAAGTAGATGCAATACACTGTAATCTGTTTATTGTTAGTGAATATTCCATTAAAAACTCGAATTGGCGACATAAATTTAAAGTAAAGGTGGAAACACACTATCGCCAAGTCACGTGAGTTCACATGCTATTACGGCATGTCACGGAACGCTCGAAATATCTGCAATACAATTTAGGCATGCTTTTAAATCAGCTTGAAGTACACTATGGTCACCTCATGTAACTCACGCCGTGACAGCGTGAATTCATTTCCGCAAATTTACATTTTCGGAACGCGTGAGATAGAGAAGCCAGTGTCGCCCCTTGCGTGAATTTTTTGTGTTTATGTGTGAGACCGAGGTATTTTTAAACAAGTCTTTTAATTTCATTTTACTAAAAGCTAGGTAAATACTTTTTATTAATGATTTCCTTTATAATATTTACAAATTTAATACATAAATATTAAAGTATAAATTAATATAAAAGCTATTAATAACACAATTAAGTGATAATGACTGTAAACAAAGTTAAAACAGATCTAGTAACTTAGGTCATTGAGTTGTAATGTTACAGTTCTTATAGTAAAAAGGCATAACTTTACTTTCCGGAAGCCTACAAAAAATTCGAGTATATACAACAATTTGTATTTTGTAATTTAATAATAACTTTATATTTTATATAGGGACCAATACATTCTGTCTTATAATATATGTTAATTTTCGCACCTATAGTCACGCAAGTTGTATGGTTTCAAATTTTGGCATTTGTGTCGTTGTTTACAACAGCGGAATTAAGTCATTTATTTTTTTAATGGAAGAAACTAATAGAAAATGTGAGGAAAGCATGATATGTTGTATAATCAATCATCCCATGACTATAGGAATCAGCGCATGCTACAGGAAGCCTGGGAGGAAATCGGCAGGTAATTGAAAATACCAGGTGATAATTTCAGGAATCTATTAGAGTATTATTATTATGTTTATGTTCTGAGGAACTCGTCGAGCTATATGCTTCACTTTTCATCATGACACACAAAGTAAGATAACAAATGTGACGTGAGTATAGTCTGTTTCTAAGGCATGACACCATGTGAGGTTTTGCCGATGTGACAACACATGAGCACACGTGACGTGACGATAGTCTGTTTTCACCTTTAGGGTCCCTCATACGATATAATATTCTCATAATAGCGAGGCCATTTACAGAGAAAAAGCCATTTTGGTGACAAAATTAATAACACAACAAAATCGGCACCAATGTGTTCTGGAGATAAAACATGACTAATTGACATAAAATTCATCATTTTTATAGATGCGATTTTAACAAAAAAAAATTCAAAGAATCGCTAAAAATTTAGTTTTTTACCTTCTACACAAAATCCGTGAAACCGTGTTTGCTACTACTGGAAATGTTGTAGAGAAATAAAAAATCTACAAAATGAGTTACAATACGCTCAACTTCGTTAATTGGAACCATTAGTCGAAATTCCAAAAAATTAACCTTTAATAATTTATTAAATTTTACAGTTACTTTCCTTTTTTTTATTAAATCACCATTAGAGAGTAAAATAGTTGATATAGAGACTCTTATCTCAGTTTTCCAACAATTAAAGTATAAATACATTGAAACTATTTGGCCGTTCTGAACGGATCTAGATGGACGACTCCATTCGAAAAATTGCTACGGGGCGGTACCCGTGAAACTTTATCCTTTAATAAATAATTTTATTCCAATTTTTAATTTTTTGCTTGTGTGCTGGATTTATCTAAGAAATTTAGCAAAATGGAATCCATTGACTCCATGAGGACACTGACGATAATGATGGAGAAATCATTTTTAATATGCAGCAGGTGTACCTGGTCTGTTTAAAAAGTCCGTTTGAAAATGATCCAATAAAATATTAAAACACATATATGTAACGAAATTTGGCTTATCATTAATTAGTATTTATTAATAGAAAATTTCTTAATTGAAATCTAAATTGAATAATATAAAAATTGCATTTTAACAAATTGAAGATTAACATCATTTTTCTTTCTATTATTAGGTAACTATTATAAATTTGCATCAACGCTTCATTTTTAAATCAAAATAAAATATATATCATAACTCTAAGAACTAAACGCAATACACGATACAGTTAAGCTGTATGTATTGAAATTGTAAACAGATTAAAACAAAAATATGGATTAATAGTCTGACAATTGATTTTCGCTGAACGACATAGTTTCAAATAAAACAGTTAACTTCTTTAATGTAAAAATTATGAAAATTATTGCTGATTAGGGCAACTATTTCACGTTCTAACGGTTTCTTAATGGTAGTCACTCTATCTGAAATGAAGTTGTAATCTTGAAGAATCGGGAATCATTCACCTGATGACGATAGCAGATACAAAGCTATTGAAACGTTGTGAGATCACGTCCAAGGAAACTTCGAGAAACTTAAAGAATCGGTTTAATTGTTGTTATGCATAAAATCTTAGTGCCCATTTTTAGAACAGAATCGATATGAGAAGACCTACGTCTGCAATTAAAATATGTACATTACTTGTATTTTTTTTAAATTAAACTTAATTTATTTGTACATTAAAAATTATATTACTAAATGCAGCCAGCATATTTTCGTTTTTTATTTAAATTTAAAATAATATTTTAGTTGATTTAATGGAGCTTTCGCAGTACATTTCCTTAACTTCATTAAATTACAAATGTGATTAAAACTAATATTTTATTGAATTATTTACAAATGGAAAAATCTTTTACAACAGCCTACGCCTTTTACATATTAATTAGATTGCTTCAATATTACCATCAGTGTCGACATAGTAATTTGGTATTTCATTTTGCCAAGTTTCTTACATAAATCCGTATTATGCTAGAAATATATGCTATATACATGTGTTTGCATAAAATTAAAATTCGCATAATTCCAATAATATTGTTTATTACAAGGATAAAGTTTCACAGATACCCTTAGCAATTTGTAGGACTCAATCGTCTGGACCTGTCGGTCTGAACCCCTTCAAAAAAGCCGAATATTTTCAATACTTATATATATATATATATATATATATATATATATATATATTAATACATAAAATTTTGGAACAGTGCGATGAGAGTTCTCTAGATCAACTGTTTTGCTTTCCAATGCTGGTTTATTTCCGATGATAGGGTTATTCGGTTAGGTAATATCGCCTTTTGGAAAAAGGTCTTCCATGGATCTGAATGAAATTTTTCGAAAACTACCGGAGCTTCAGTATTTATTTTTAGAACATAAATTGGGTACATATGAACCTTTATGTTAATAAGAATAAATAATAAAACATTTTTTTTAAAAATATAACCGACTTCTACCTATAACTAAAAGGCTAAAAATAATTATAACAAAATACAACTATAGCAAATAAATAACACATTTAATGTTGTTAGATACCTACCCAGGAAGTAAAAAATTTAAAAATTAAAAGGTGCTCATTCTGTACAAATTAATTACCTATCAATCTAGTATATTTTGAAGCAGGTGCCAAGCAAATCTAAAATCCTTCATTGCGTAATTATCTACGAATTCATGAAACTTGATTGTTGCTTGGCACCAACTTCAAAAATATACTATATACTATATTCATTTGAAACTTTTTAGTTTTTTGAACTCAGGTAGTTTTCATTCTTTATTTTTTATTTTGTATGTATAACCTTAATAGACAGAACCAGGTAACATCGAAAGCCTCAAAATTACACAATGATACTTTCTCATTTAAACTGACACGTAAATCTTTACGAACAAAATCTACTAGTACGCGTTGACTTAATAAGCCCAAAATATATTTATGCCTTATGGACTACGTCATGTAACCTTTTTTTGACAACCCTGTATAACTGTAGATAATTCCACTCCAACCTATGTAGCAACCATCTTGTACTGCCCACTGACAAACATAGATTTGTTAGTTGCCTTCTGTAAACTATAGGACGGAGTAGAATCCATCCCATATTTACGGAGTCAAATCCGTCCTATATTTCAACCATAGTATATAACTCCTTGTGGGCTACCCCATAAATTATTTCATTTTTAACATTTTATATTATCGCCCTGTGTAACATTAATTCCTTTCCACACTTTATGCAACTTCTTATGGGCTATAAAATAAATCATTTTTTAATGACACTGTATAAATATAATTCAAGTCCAGCATATATTTCAACCATCCTGTATATGATTTTCTTATGTCCACATCATATAACAGTTTTTTAATCACCTTATATAATTTTAATTTCACATTTTTTCCAACATTTGTATACCACCAAACGTCCAGTCCACCCTATATTCCAACCATCCTGTATATACGGCTGCCTACGGACCACTATCATTCTAGTCCATCTTATATTTCAATCTTCATATAAATGCAACTGCTTCTGTCACTTTGTGATTTTGTTTGCTATAACTAAACACCCTGGCTATAAACGCACCAGATAGCAGTTTAAAGTCTGACATGTGTTGTCACTGAATTTTCTATTAGGCCGGGAGAATGTGACAACCAAAAGAACCGTCTTCGCAAAATGGAAAAATTTGCATTTAAATAGGTATTTGCCTGGTATACAAACAAAACGAGCTTGGTACTCATTGATTTAAGGAACCGAAAATACTATGCTTTATTACCTATATGCTTGAGATGTACATAGAAAATTTTCAAATTCGCAATTAAAACTTCCAGTGCTTAAAATTACCGCACTATTACGTTGGAATAAATAAATATTTATGAGGAAATGTCCGTTATGTCATTTCGATGAAATTTTTGATAAGAATTTTGGAATTTCACGTGTAGATGTTTTGTAAACGTAAAAAACTAAATGGTTTTGTTGTACTATTCATTTTCTCACGTATTTTCGTAAATAACTTGGGCTATAAATTATACATTATTTGGGCATTGTATAGAAAATCGAATTTATACGAACGGAAGTGTATTTTATAGGTTTTGCATAATAAGGCAAAAACGGGTGTAAGACCACTTTTAGTAATCAATGTTACCAGGGACGCCAAAGTTCCTTCTAGATTTACAACAAACATGCCGACCTGCCCCCAGGATCGTCGCCAGAAAGGGTATGTTTGGATTAAAAGAGGGGCAATGTTGCCTCAAGAACTGCTACTTCCAGGAGAAGGACCCATTCTTCATGCAAGAAGATGGATTGCCTATAGGTTCCCCGTTGTCACCAATCATCGCTAACATCTACATTGAATGGTTCGAAGAACATGCAATGAGGACTTTCGAAAAGCAGCCTAAGCTATGGTTGAGGTATGTCGATGACACCTTTATTATTTGGCAACATGGAGAGGCAGAACTACAGGGATTCATGGGGCACCTGAACCAATTCCAACCATCCATTAGATTCACCATGGAGATAGAAGAGAGTGGGTGCCTACCATTCCTTGATGTAAAGTGTCAAAGGACTAGGACCGGAATCCAAACAACAGTCTACAGGAGGGCTACGCATACATGATTAAACCTTCACTACAGCTCCAACCACCCAACAGCAACGAAAACTAGCGTCATCAAAACACTAATCCATAGAGCCAAAAATATATGCATCACACCAGAAGCCCTCAAAGAAGAACAAGTGAAACTTAGGGAAGACCTTTTGGCGAATGAATATCCGGAAACGATCATTACCAAGGCCTTTGACGAGCTGGACAAACCACCTAGGCAGGAAGATGACATCACGGTAGCAACTCTAATATTACCGTATACTAAAGGCTTGTCGGAGAAACTTACAAGAATTGCATACAACTATGGAATCAGGATGATTTTCAAAAGCAACAACACCTTGAGGAGCATGATAATAAGAACGAGGTTCGACGCACCAGCAATACCAAAGAACTTTATATACAGTATACCGTGTGAATGTGACAATCTTTACATTGGAGACACAAAGCGACCGTTGGAAACCAGGATTAAGGAGCACCGCACAGCTACTGAAAGGGCGGAGGTAACGAAGTCTGGGCTAGCTAATCACGCATGGACTAAACACCATAATATCAACTGGGTTCAGGCCAGAGTAATTCACCAAGAAGAGCACTGGTACAAATGAAAATTCATAAAGACAGCATATATAATCTCGAACGAAAATATAATTAGCGAGCCCAGCGTCCAAGTTAAAAATATTTGCAGAGCTTTTCTTCTGCCTCTACCGGCAACAAACCTCCAAAACCTCCAGGCAGAGGACGCTGATTGGATCAGATGAGACCCAATGACCATGACCGGCGACGCATGACCGGTTAGGGTATAATATAAATACGACAGATAATCTGAACTTCCTATCATTCACCTGATGACGATAGCAGATACACAGCTATTGAAACGTTGTGAGATCAACCACTTCAAGACGATGGAAATCCAAGGAAAGTTCGAGGAACGAGTTACCTTGTCTACCAACTTCAGACTAATAATCACTAACATTAAAGCAAAAAAAAATTAAATTTTTGTATCGAAACTTTCATGGTTTAAACGCTAATTAACATGACTTTAAATTATAGCTAACTATTCTCCTTATGAAATTAAACCATTAACGGAAAGCTGGTCAATGACATTTACATGGTATTTCGACTGGATCGTTATGTCATTGGGTGCATTCAGGGAATCCTAGAGATGAAGGGCTTTCTTAACGCGGTGTCCGGTGTACTAAATAGTTTCTTCCTTACTCGCTGCAGCGCTTTAATAAAGCAGTAAAGCATATAAATTTTCCGCTTTACCGCTTTATAACTAAAACAAACTTGAAATCCTGTGTTGATATATGCAAAAATGTTACCAACTCAAAATCATAAAAATTGAATATAACTAGTAACAAAAATCTATATTCAGCGAAAGTAAAGCGCTACAACGCTTCAATGCTTTAATGCTACATTTCCCTGAATGCACCCATTAGTACGGGTATAAAAACTGGAGAGGATGCTGTAAAGCTATTTTTGCTATTTACTTGCCCCAATAATTTACGCTCTATTAATATTCATATATGCCTAGTTTATATACCGCCTGAAACTTCATATGCTCTATACAATATGTATTTTGAGAAATTTGAGTCACATACTTGGCTTAGACACTAAGGTGTTATTAGTAGGTGACTCTAATATTATCAATGTATCTATGCTAATCTTAAACCATTTAACTGCAGTTGAATGTAAATATTTATTTAAATTTAATCAATTAAACTGAATATAATAATGTATCTAAACGTAGAGGCAGATAATTAGACTTGATTTTAAGTAACCATGGTATGAATGTGGAAAAATGTTATTTTCCTTATGTAGGAGAAATTTTCTCTTAAAGTAAATGGAAATTTGCTTTTCATAATATAAATAACTAGCCTTAATCCATGGTTTCACCCGTGTACGGAAAGTACAATTATTTGCAAAAAATAGCTTATGCAATATAAGGGCTATCCCTATATTACACATTTTTTTAAACATCCTACATAACTATAAATCTACCAATCCCGAATATATTTCACCCAAACTGCTTATGGGCCACAATTTTATTCAAACTTTTTCTGAACCACCTTTTATAACTGTAACTCTATATATGCTGCTGTTTATTTTTCAACCAATATAGCATTTTTTAAACACCTAACTATAACTGTACTCAATCTTATATTTCAGCTATGCTTATGGTCTACGCTATTTAACAATTATTTGTGAAAATTTTTCAGTATAATTTCTCTCCACCCTATATTTTAACCACCCTTTACACATTGCTAAACACAGTGTATCAATATAATTTTGTTTTGCCCGAATAATTCAGGTAGGGAGCAGCTGTTCATGGTCTAACCTATATAACAATTTTTTTTAATTTTCGGATCCACCTTGTAAAACTATTCTCTATTTCAACCACCTTGTATATTTAGCTAATTATAGGCCACCCAATATAACATTTTTTGTATCTCTCTGTAACTATATATAAATAGGAAAAGATAAAACGGTTCGGTCTCATTTTCTCCTCTGTCCCTAAACCGATTTGCTTTATTTTTGTTTTGTTTTTTAGCTACAGAGGACCTTCAGTGCAGAATGCATTCAAATCTTGTGGGAATACACCCTGATTTCATACGTACTTGTGAAACTGAACCCATGACAAGATATCGAATTTTCCATATCACTTGGTAACTAGAACAATAATAAAGTTTTTACGTACTCATATACAGAGACAGTGATATGGAAAAAATTAACAAAACAAATGTAAACTAATTTTAAATTTGTGATCAATGTTATTAACAATCTATTATTAATCCCGATATTATGTTTACTTTATACTTCAAACATTACAAAGGTAAAGTAAATAAAGTAAATGCTTACATCAAAATGGTCTTCGCAGAAATAAATTACCGAATTTCAGGAAACAGCTGATGTCACGTCTTGCAAGATTTAGCCACGTATTTCTATTTTTTTTTTCATTGGAACGTTAATAAACAGCTGTTAGGAGTTTTTACTGAGGTATTATTACATTGAGGAACGGCACACCATCGATACACATTAGCATTCATGATTATTGCAGAAAATAATTAAAATAATGTCTCACAATAAACATGTAATGATTAACATTCAAACTGTCAAAACGAATTATGAAAGCATGCCGTCACACGACGGCATTACTATAGCGTTTTGGCGCCAAGTTTAAATTTTATTATTTAAACCGTCAAATTTTCCTTTATTACCTAATTTTTTTGCAGAAATAAAATATATTTTGGGTAATGTCAATGCGTAAAAACTTCGTGGGGTAGTTTTTCAAAATAAGTCATCATGCCTATTATAGGACGTTATTATAAGCAGGGATTAAAAAAATTTTAGAAGCAGTTGCATATACCGGATGTTTGAAATAAATGGGAGAGTAAAATTATAGTCATAAAATGTGGTTAAAAAAGTGAATTTTGTTGTATAGGGTAGACCATGAGCAGTGGCATAAATGTAATATGGGGTGAAATAAAATCATACATTTTACCGACAAAATAAGGCGAAACCTCTGCTATTAATTTGGTGGGGGGGGGCAACTTACAGAATTAAACGGAAAATATTAAACTGAAATTGTTTCTGCAATACATCAAATGAAAGGGCTCATTATGAGGAATACAGATATATATTTTTCATATTTTTTAAATTAATTGTTTACAAAATAATAACAAATATATTTTATTTGTATTTTTTAATAATTTGTCTAAAAGATTTAATAATTTATTATTAAAACTTGACATATTTTTCCCTTTATCTTCCAGTATACACGGCCTAAAATTCAGACAGTAGATTATCAAAGGCTTCCCAGAAAGTGTAACAGTAAAATAAAACTCTAATGAGTCTAATCTTAATTTTGGGAACCAAATTAGAAAACTAAATACATAAATACATATTTTTATAAAAATCAAGCGAATCACGTAGCAGTTAAAATAAATAGTCTGTGTGTGGAAAATAAAAGTTTTTTTTTATAAATTTAAAACGCTTCTTTTGAAAGATATTAGTGTAAATACAAGAAAATGCACTCATTCCCTGCTTGTCTGAAACTCGAATATTAGATATACTTTGATTCAATCCGACATCAACCGATATACGCCAAAATTGGTATATAAGGGTTTTTGGGGTTTCTGATTATGAGCCCGGAACTTACAAAATTCAAGATAGCGGGCGAAATTTTCGTCTCGTGGATTATTGTCATCGTCCATATTGGATCCCCCATCTTAAATTTTGATTTTGATCGTGATCAACTAACCCAAAAAACCCCTTATAAAAAGTTTGGTGAAAAACGGCTGATTTTTTACATTTTCATTCGCCATCTTGGTTGCGCCATTTTGAATTTTGCAAAGTTAATTTATAATATTGGTTCACTTATTAAATAATAAAATAATATATAATTTATATTTAAAAAAAACGGCTTCAGATGACTTAAAATAAAAACCGTTTAGAAACCGTGTGCAGTCAATCGCTATTTTCAGACATATCTCCTTTTTTATCTGATTTAAGTTACAATTCTATTCAATATTTTAGCATATTCTTATCTCTTTCTATCTCTTTCTCCCTCTCTAACCTGTGTTCTTTTCCTATAGTTTCCAAATATTTTTCAACTTTTTTTATGTTTTATTATTGAGACCACGTTCTGTAGGTGTAAGTCTAATTCACTCTATATTGCATCCACACTGTATATTGTATTGTATTCTGTGTATTGTTCACCCCTATATAACTTATTTGTCTATCATTTTCTGAACCACCCTGTACAACTATAATTCAACTGCACACAATATTGCAACGGCCCTGATATCTTTAAGACCACCCTGTATAAGAATAAATCCTCTCCACACTATTGACTGTTTCTATTTTTTTATTGTTTAAATTATTCCTTTAAACCTTACTGTTTTTCTTGTCCCCATATCTCTAATATCTCATTTATGCAACTGCTCGTGGCCCACCCTATATAACAAAATACACATTTTTTAACCAAGTTTATGACTATAATTTTACTCTACCATTTATGTCAATCACCCAGTATATGCAACTGCTTCTAACATTTTTTGAACCCATTTTTATAATTATAATTTTACTCCACCCCTACTTCAAACACCTTGTATATGCAACTACTTGTGCTCCACACTATATAACTTTTTTTAATCGCCCTGTGTAACTGTAATTATACTCCCATAACGCAAATATCCACTCTATAACTATAGTTTTGCTCCACTCTTATTTCAAGCACCTTGTATACGCAACTATTTATATGCCACCCAATACAATATTTTTTTAACTATAACTAATTCAATTCCACCTCCTATATTTCAACCATCCTATGTATGCAACTGCTTATGTACCACCTAATATCATATGCACCCACGCACATACCTACAACCGTATACCATATAGAAGATCGACGGGATAACAAATTTTCATTCCGATAAACTAATGGGATTTCACGTCACTATAAGCCCCGTAACTTAACTTCGTCTTTAAAAGAATCTCACTTCAAATGAATCAGAATGAAAACCAGGAATCACAGTGAAGTGGCGTTATACACAGTACAACTTCCGATTTGGAGTCTCTGTGAGCTAGATTTTCCTGAAACTCCTGGATGTTGCAATTCATTTCGCGATAAAATATTAAATTCAGTTATATGTACTTCATACATAAATAATTATTCCAGAATTTTACCAGTTGAGGGAAGCGCAACTGATGAAGGTTCTCGACATGAAACAATATAGTGTCTTGCGGTCAATGGATTGGAAAATCTCGATATTTTAGTATAGTAATTTCCTTGACAGGTTTCAGTAAACCTACGAATTTTTTTGTATGAGAGAAAATCACATGATAGGTTGACTCCGATGTGAAAGACAAACTATATTAAATGTAAAACTAAAACGTATAGCCCTTCGCTAAAGTTATCCTACATAGGCATACTATTGAAATAATACATAATAATCGCCGTTTATTGGGGGCTCGCAAGTTTGCAGTTTGCATCTTTCATTGCATTGTAAATATGGTTTGTCAACTACTGTCAGAATTATGTTGCACCTGATCAATATCTTATTAATTTTAACCTTATAGTATTAATTTAGGATATTTTTATTTTTGTTGGATAACTTTCATGTAATTTAACTAAGATTACAAAAAATTGTGAAATTATGCACAAATTCAGGAGGAATACGTAAATCTGGCAACACTGAATGCATCGCTATCTGCAGGAAATTTGATTTAAATTTTAATCTTTCATTACTTTTGTAGCGATTAGGTTGAAAGTTCTCAATTCAGTCAGAAAAGATTTCAAAGTATTTTTTTAAGATTTGGGTTTCAATCCACAGAAAAAAAGACACAAAAAATAGGCGTATTTAACTAATATTAATTAACAGTATGTGATACGTATTTCTTTATATTCTCCACACAAAACAGATGTGTTATGGGTTACTAGGTAGGTAAGTGTGTTTTAATTCACATTAATGAAAATATACTGAATCTTAAAATATTTGAAATTTTTTATATTGAAAATCATACCGTAACTTGTTTTTTGACAATGTAGGTATCTTATAGTTAATTTATTTTACATTACATGGCTGCAAAGTTCTAACTATTAAAACCAAGGTTTACTTAAAAGAAAAATATCATTGAAATTGTAAACACTTGTTTGAATATAAAAAATGTACCTCCCCATTTATTAGGTTAAGTTAGTTATATTTATTCTATAGTAAAATATATCTTTATCTGACGTATATTTCCTTTGAAATCTTATACTGCTGCGTTTAAAGTTTACAACCTAAATGTTCAAAAAAAATTAAAATTCACAACGCTCTACATGACAACAGAAACCACTGCGTAATTATACAGGGTATTCCATCTCAAACGAGCCACCTTGAATATCTTGGTTATTTTCAAAACTATTGCAATAAGAAAAAATACGTCGATTTTTGATTCGAGGGGGAATTTTTTTGAGGTGAATTAGCCCTTGCGCTCATTCAACATAAATAGTCCAATTCAAGGACCTGGAGATTTGAGATAGGGAAAATAGGTGTCGTATTTATTGCAATTTCTGTACATGTAATAATAAGAGTATTAAAAAAACGAATTTACATTACAATACAATGCCTTTAAAGCAAATGTTCAAAGTGTCTTCCATTGACCTCCATACAATAGTACAACCTTGACTGAAAGTCGTCTCTGACATGGTTCAACATAGTCGGTGTTATCTGACGATACTCTGCTATAATTCGTTGACGTAGTTCGTCCAAACTCTCAGGCTTAGTCATAAAAATTTTGGCTTAACATGTCCCAACAAATAAATCCAAAGGGTTCAGATCAGGTTATCGGGCAGGCCATTGTATAGGACCTCTTCTTCCATTCCAGCGACCAGGGTATTCCAAATCGAGGTATTGACGAGCTGGTGCGGCCTAGTGAGGAGGAGCTCCATCTTGTTGGAAATGCAGTTGCTCTTCATGTAGTAGAGGATCATTTTCTAAGTTTTCTATTATCAATGCATTACTTTCATTTTCCAATATATTGTGATAAATTTCACCATTTAACTTATCAGGAATAAACAGGGGTCCAATTAGAGGATTTCCCAAAATCCCTGCCCAAACGTTTAGTTTCACTGGATGTTGATTATGCACTTCTCGAAATAAATGAGGATTTGTATCGCTCTAAAATATACAGTTATGTCGGTTAACCTCCCCGTGAAGTGAAATAGTGCACTCATCCGAAAAGCAAACATTGTACAAGAAATTTGGGTTTTCGATCATACGCTGGGTCGTAATTTCGCAAAACTCTTGCCTTCGATCCCAATCATCCTCACTCAATTCATGAAGTATTTTAATTTTGTACGGATGGAATTTGTACTTAAGCAAAATTCTAAAAACGTTAGTTTTGCTGATACCGGAAGCTGCAGAGATTTGCTGGATAGACTGCGTGTTTGGTATAAGTTGGACGTGGCCCAATGTAGCCACAGCTACCCCTTTATAATTTACAATTCCAATGAGCGCTCTTTTTTTATTCATTACTGAGCCCGTCTCAACAAATTTTAAAATCAAATTAGTAGGAGAGATAGAGCGGGATTTTGCTGGTAATCCTGAAAATGGACAGAATGTATCGTATTAAATTCAATTTCTGAACTACATCACATTTATAGGCAGGCGCCAGTGGAAGTGATAACCGAGGATAGTTACAGGGTGTGAAAATGGTAATTTTTTTGGTCATGCTCATCATCGAGTAAACGTTCCAAAATTGGCTGCATACAAGATTGTGATATAATTAAGTAAATTCCCGAGAGGCATCTGCCATCAAGGTGGCGGACAGGGGATTCCAAGATCAAAGTTTTTTTGAAAAATCAACCAATTATAGCTAAATTAGGTGTACGGGGGTGTTCGACATCGCTGATTTCGAATCTGAAATCACTTTTTCAAAATTCACAATCCAAGATGGCGATTTTTTGAAAAAAGTCAACCAATTGATGCACAACTAATTAACGGTAATCGATGCTTTTAAACCTGATCCGAAAAATGACTGATTCAAAGGGGGTATTAAAATTAAAAATAAATTTTACGTTGAACTTGGCCACTACTTGTTTTGAAAATTTTCAAAAACTGATTTCATATTCGTAATCATCGACGTCAAAAACCCCCGTATACCAAATTGGGAGTAGGTTGGTTGAATTTTTTCAAATTGCCAATTTTCTAAATCTAATTACGAAACTGAAATCAGGTTTTCGCAATCCAAGAGGGCGGATCAGTTTTTCAAACAAAAACTGATTTCAGATTCGAAATCAGCGACGTCAAAAACCCCCTGTACACCAAATTTGGCTATAATAGGTTGATTTTTCAAACAAACTTTGATCTTGGAATGAGCTTAAAGGTCAAGTTCAACGTCAGGGTCAAAGTCATATTCGGACCTGAAATTTTCCGCTCTTTCCAAATCAATAATGAAAAATGTTGCGTTGTATTTAAAAAAATTGTGTATGACGTCATACAGACCACATTAATGACGTCATGAAAATTATATTTATGTCATTTAGCTGTACGTCCTTTTGGATTATGATTTCTTTTGTGTAAGCAAAAAAATGGTGCAAAAGGCGTTCTTTTTACTTAATAACAAAGTTAAAGGCAGACGCCTCTCGGAAATTTGCTTAAATGTATCACAATCTTGTATGCGGCCAATTTTGGAACGTTCGATGATGAGTATGATAAAAAAAAATTACCACTTTCACACCCTGTCACTGTCCTCGGTTATCACTTCCACTGGCGCCTGCCTAGAAACGTGATGTAGTTCAGGAATTGAACTTAGTACGATACATTCTGTCCATTTTCTCGATGACAAGCAAAAACCGGCTCAATCTCTTAGACTAAATACGTATTTATGACGAATGTTACGTTCGGGATGGTTTTGGTTAAAGACCCTTACAGCAGATCGACCACAATTTTGATTTTGGTAATAAAGACTTACCAGCTCACCACGTTCTTGCAATGTGTGTACCATAATTATCTTTTAAATTTTCAAAAAATCAGTAACGTAATAACTTGACCGATAAAGGTACAATGCTTCAAATGATCGAATAAAGGTCAGAACAGATAAACAAACTTGCTGTAAATATCAGCAAAAAATAATGTAAAATGTTTACAGTTAATGTTTTTCTTGTATTGTTATTACAGGGTGCGGCAGTGAAACAGGAAGGTTTAAGAGCGCACTATAAAAGAACTCATTTTTAATACTTTTCAATGCAGTAAAAACTTTTAATTAATAACCCGGTTTTACTACTACGTCCGTTAGGTTTTCTGTTATATGAACAGGAGTTGCAATAAAAAAATTATGACGGTATAGTCCGAAAAAATGATATACGACAACACCTATTTTCCCTATCTCAAATTTGAAGGTCATTGAATTGGGCTGTTTATGTTGAATGCGCGCAAGCAAGGGCGTTGCGAAGGGGCCTATACATGTTATCAACCGAAAACCGCGACCTATAACTTTGCGGAAGATGCAAAACATTTAAAGAGAAAAGTTAATTATTCTTGGTTGGAAACATACTCTCCATGGTTGGTATATTCCAGGCGCCAAAAAGGAGCATTTTGTAATTATTGTATGTTGTTCCCACCAAATCCAATTTCATTTAGAGGCATATTGGGATCATTTACTATAAGGCTCTTTTGTAAGTTCAAAGATATTCACGAGCAGTACAAAAAGCACATTGAAACCCACTTCCATAAGAAGGCATTGAAAGCTGCTAAATCTTTTCTCAAAAGTGTGCCTGTCGATTTGCAACTGAACAAATATTCCCAAGGAATTATTGAAGAAAATCGCAAAATTATGAAATCTATTATTTCCTGCATTACGTTTTGCGGGTCACACGACTTAGCACTGAAAGGTATAAATTATGGTGAAGGTATTCTCGAGGATGTATATAGGCTGCGAATTGACGCGGGAGATTTGATTTTAAAGAAACACATTAAGCAAGGGAAAAAGAATGCAAGCTACCGTTCAGTAGATATTCAAAATGAAATTATTGGTATTTGTGGAAGCGTTATTAAGGCTGATATTATGAAAAAAGTGAAAGAAGTAGCAGCATATAGTGTGCTAACAGACGAAACAGCTGATATTTCTGGCAGTGAACAACTATCGATTGGGATGTGATATTTTGATGAACAAACACAGGAAGTCCAAGAAATGTTTGTCGGATTCATTGAGCTAAATGATTTGGATGCGAAATAGATTGCACATAGCATAGATGAATTGTTGCCAAAAGAAGATCTGAATACAAATAAATGCGTTGGTTTTGGTTTTGATGGTTGTTGAACGATGTCATGAAAAGACGGAGGTGTACAAGCGATCTTACATAAAAAGTACACCAAAGCCCTCTACTTTCATTGCTCGTCCCACAAACTGAATCTAGTTATCAATGATCTAAATTCACTTTCAGAAATTAGAAATGCCATGGGAACCACCAAAGATACTATAAACTTTTTTCGGGAATCAGTTTTGAGGAGGAAGTTGATACCTGATATTTCCAGACTTTGCGAGACAAGATGGAGTTAGAAACACAAAACCATCAGAGTTTTTAAAGAAAATCTTCCAGTAATTCTGGAATCCTTATTTCAGGAAGGGAATAGTGCAACTCGGAAAAGTGCCTTCCAACTTCATACGGCTACTTCCAGAATTTCTTTCATTATCGGGATTATGTTGGTCAAAGCCTCGGAAAACGTTAAAAGGATTTTACTTTTAATAAAAAACTACCGTGAAGATCCGGAAAAAGTGACAAACAAAACAAACAAAAGTTACTGCTGTTGCGGAGAAAGTCGGACTGGAGGAGGATATTACATCAATGCCGCGTATTACGGGGAACAACGCCATAGAAGCAATCATCCAGCAGAAAGCCGTTCAGAATACTGGAAGAGGTCTTTAGTAATACCATACTTGGATTCAATTATCATCTCCCTTGAAGTACGTTTTGCTGAAGAAAACACGTCATCATTCGCATTATCTAAGTTACACCCGATCCAGATGCAAAAGATGACAACTGAAATCTGAAACAAACTTGTGAACATATTGAACAGTTTTATGATTTACCGAACATAAAGAATGAAATCGAACTTTGGCAGCAATTATGGCACGATAGGGTTAATCTAACAAATCTTACAGTGGTTGATGTGCTAAAAGAAACAAATTCTTTCTTTCCTGAAACAGAAAAAACATTGAAAATTTTGATCGCTTTACTATGCACGACCTTTACAGTAGAGGGATCCTTTAGCAGCCTCAGAAGACTAAAAACATGGCTAAGAAGCACCATGACAGAAGATCGCCTTAATGCTCTGGTTATGATGAGTGTACATAGAGCCATAATAAATAAAAACCTAAATAATTTTAATGATAAAGTGGTTGAAAGTTTTGCAAAAAATACCCGCAGGTTATGTTTAAATTAAATATTATTTTTGGTAAAATAAATAATTATTACTGGGTTTAAAAGTTTGATTTAGTTATTGTGCTGTCGAGGGCTTGGAAGTATTATAAATTCCGTTCTTGTTACAATCGTCATCAAGGCCAAGACTTCCAAAGTGTAACGCTTTATGCTCTCGGCTTTTATATTTTTTATCCTCCATAATATTGCCCCATTGCCCCCTCCCCCCTTAGTCATAAGCTGGCGACGCCCGTGCGCCCAAGCGCTAATTCACCTCAGAAAATTTCCCACTCGAAACAAAAATCGAACTGTTTTATTTTATTGCAATAGTTTTGAAAAATAATCAAGATATGCAAGGTCGCTCGTTTGAGATGGAATACGCTGTATATGCTAGGTTGGTTTTCAAATGATAAACACGGCTGTGGCTGGGTAACGCTCTTTTAGACCATGTGATGACCACGTTTTACTGTCAAGTGTTTGGAGTTGCCTACAGTTCAATAGAAAAACATTTAGTATTGGATTTTTGGAGAAGTAGTACTAACTTTCATAGAAAATAATATTTGTAACATTAATATGGTGTGGTGGTGCAACAAATCATCAATCAGCGGGCAATAGAAATGATATTAAAGATTAAGAGTTTTCATTGGGTTGTTTGTTATTTGTATTTTTGAAATCGTTTGTGTGTAAATGCCGGAAACTTTTAGGTTACAAAGAAAAATTTCGCCGATAATTACATCGAACGTGTTATATAGACATTATTACATTTGTGATAATGTGTAGGACATATTTAGGTAAAAATAATCATATAATAATATACATACATAAAAAATAATTTCGTGAGTTATTTCTACAAATGCAATCCAAATGAAATAATAGGGATAGCAAAGGCCTAGTCTACTTTTCTAACTTTGCTTCAACTCTATTTCTTATATATGACCTTGTATATTTATCTCTACTTCAACCTGTATAACAACCATCTTTATATGCAGCTGCTCGTTGGTAATAACTCTACTCCACCCTATATTTCTACTATACTATCTGTGCAATTGATTATGGGCTACGCTATTTCACAATTTTTTTTCATATTTTTGAACCACAGTATAAAGTATAATTTCTGTCTACACTTCTTTTAAACAACCCTTCAAACAGAACTTTTTCTAATTGTTAATTTGTCTAATTGAAATGCTCATGTTCTACAATATATAACAAAATTTTGTCTGCCATTTTTTCTCCCACCTGTATGATTATAATTTTACTCCAGAATATATTTCAACAACATTGTATATGCAACTACATATCGGAAACCCAATAAATTAGTTTAGTACCACCCGAATATATATATTTTTTAAACTCAACTGTTTAAGAGTAATTATACTCCGCTACATATTTCAACCATATATATGCAACTCTTTGCAGATATAAAATATTTTTTAACCACCGTATAAACTATATTTCCCATCCATCTTCTATTGCAACCACCCTGTATAATAAGATAATAATAAGTCAAGAATTTAATTCAAAGATCCTAACTGCGTACATAATAATAGTTTGATAAGATTTTTTATCCACCCTGTATAACTATAATTCTATACTTCTCCTATTTAAACCAGATTGTACATGCGACTATTTATAAGCCAGACTATATAATAATTTATTATCCACCCTGTAAAAATATAATTCAAATACACCCGTTTTTCAACCACCCTGTATATGGCCCATCAAGGCCATCAATATACCTTTTTTGAACAATCCGTATAACTAATTCCACTCCCCGTAATTTCAACCACATTGTAAATATATATGTTTTATGTTTCACCTATCCCATATTTGGAACACCGTGCAAACTTAGGGTTGATATATCCGTTGATTTTTTTAATAGAAACATGTTAGTTACATTGGCATATTGCTATTTTGAATAAAAGCTAAGCTAATGCTAGTATTTGGTGCGTGCGGTGGGACCAATAGTGAAATTGTGTGTTACCCGACATCGTAGAAGTATTTTCACTATAACAAATGTTTCTGTCAATGTCGGGAGATAAAATGTATACCAAATTTTAAGTCAAACTATAGGCTTTGAAACAACAAAATACTCAGCAAAATCAGTTCCGTAATTCTTATGTGATGTCCGATCAAACAAACAAACAAATAAATAAACAAACAAACAAACACAACTACAATTTTATAATAGTATAGATTATAAATTTTATTTCACATATAACGAAGCTCCTCGTGACGTCCTTGTATATATTATAAGTCCTATTTCGAACTTAAAATTGTTGTAATTTAAAATTCTAATTTATGATAATATATTGGTAACTCTGTAATTTATTAATTTAGGGATTTTAAAACACATATTTGTAGCTGCTTACATTCTACTCATATACATTTAAATGAAATTTTTATTTTGCATTTATATTATGATGAAATAAGGTATCGCCCTCTCGTAAAGGATGCGTAAACCTACAATATCAAGAAACTTTTAACCAGGAACTAGAGATCTATATAGCATAGTATTGATTATGATAAATCTGGGCTATTCTAGATAACTGAGATATCGCATAACTAATCTAAAGAAATTTTCGAAGCTAGTTATACTGTCACAATGTCAATGTTTAGTCCCTTATACCCTGACATTCTGATTAAACTGGGAATTTCTTCCAGTGTCTCCAGTCACAAGTAGATGGCACTGTATACTCAAAAGTATACTCATAAGTATTAATAAATTCTGACCAATAGTTTGACTTAAAATTTGGTATACATTTTATCTCCCGACATTGACAGAAACATTTGTTATGTGAAAATACTACTACTATGTCAGGTAACATACAATTTCACTATTGGTCCACCGCACGCACCAAATACTAGAATTAGCTTAGCTTTTATTCAAAATACGCAATATCCCAATGTAACTAACATGTTTCGATTAAAAAAATCAACTGATATATCAACCCTAAGTTTGCAGGGTGTTCCAAATATACGATAGGTGAAACATAAAACATATATATTTACAATGTGGTTGAAATTACGGGGAGTGGAATTAGTTATACGGGTGGTTCAAAAAAGGTATATTGATGGCCTTGATGGGCATAAACAGTTGCATATAGAGGGTGGTTGAAAAACGGGTGTATTGGAATTATATTTTTACAGGGTGGATAAAAAATCTTATCAAACTATTGTTATGTAAGCAGTTAGGATCTTTGAATAGAAGTCTTGACTTATTCTTATGTTATTATATAGGGTGGTTGCAATAGAAGATGGCTGGGAATTATAGTTTATACGGTGGTTAAAAAAGTATTTCATATCTGCAAAGAGTTGCATATATATGGTTGAAATATGTAGCGGAGTATAATTACTCTTATACAGTTGAGTTTAAAAAATATTTTAAGATATATATTTGGGTGGTACAAAACTAATATATTGGGTTTCCGATATGTAGTTGCATATACAATGTTGTTGAAATATATTCTGGAGTAAAATTATAATCATACAGGTTGGAGAGCAAAATGGCAGACAAAATTTTGTTATATATGGTAGAACATGAGCATTTACATGTAGGGGGTACCGGAACTATGGTTCGAAGCAAAATTAAGTTACACAGTGTGCTTCAAACAAAATTAGAAAAAGTTCCATGTGAAGGGTGGTTTAAAAGAAGTGTAGACAGAAATTATACTTTATACTGTGGTTCAAAAATATGAGAAAAAATTATGAAATAGCGTAGCCCATAATCAATTGCACAGATAGTATAGTAGAAATATAGGGTGGAGTAGAGTTATCACCAACCAGCAGCTGCATATACAAGATGGTTGTTATATAGGTTGAAGTAGAGATAAATATACAAGGTCATATATAAGAAATAGAGTTGAAGCAAAATTAGAAAAGTAGGCCAGGCCTTTGCTATCCCTATTATTTCATTTGGATTACATTTGTAGAAATAACTCACGAAATTATTTTTTATTTATGTATATTATTATATGATTATTTTTACATAAATATGTCCTTCTTCCAGTGTTTCCAGTCACAAGTAGATGGCGCTGTATACTCAAAAATAAGTATTAATAAATTCTGACCAAATTTTGTAGACAAATAGGTAATATTATATATATATATATATATATATATATATATATATATATATATATATATATATATATATATGAGTCATTCCAACGAATTACAAAAAATGTCTTTGCACGTTGTCCTCGGATTTCTTTTAAATTTTAGTATGTTGTTGGGCTATAGGTGAAAAGAAGGTTTGCCAAATTTTAGGCCTTAATGTTTTTTCAGCGAGATATGGGCTATGAAGGTGAAAATAGAGCGTTTTTTTGGTCGATGTTTTGACTATTTTCAGAAATCTGCCAAAAATAGAGTTTTACATGTTTATCCAATTTTGCTGCTTCTACGATTATTTAAATTCATGGTCTTCAAAACAGGAGCTTATAAATTAAATCTCATGCAATCAGTGCCAACCTACATGACTTCGAATGACAAGTGACATTTTGCAATTTTACACTATTTCGTGCTGAATGCAAATGGCTTGAAAACCGACTATTAGTATTTAGTAAAAAAGTGACAAAGTTATTCGAGTCCTAATTTTTGATAATTGTCAAAAATCACATTTTTTTCCTATTTTTAATCCACTATTTGACTAAGAGCAGAAAAATCAATTTTCATTAAATTTTTAATGCTTTAATGTATTTACATTATATTTTTTTTAAATATCAATGATTATGTTTGACTTTACCATGTCAACTCACACCTATTGTTGAGGGCAGCCTCTAAAATATAAAAGGCTCTATATAAGTAAATAATGTCACAGTACAATAAAATATCTTCAATTTAAATGTTTGTAAAAGTAAAGAGGTGTATGGGAACTTAAGTTATGGAACTTTTAATGCACTTTAAAAATCTAGGTATCGAATCTGTAAAGACATTTTGCCAAATTTCAAAATTGCCTTTTTTTAATTTGTTATAACCCGGTCATATACCATAAAGAATTAACTTTCAAAACCAAATATGAATGTTTTTTTGAATGATTAAGTTTAACTCTTTAAACATTTTAGGACAATTGTAGGCATAAATTTAACAAATTATTAATCAAAACGTAATTACAATGCAATGCCCATAGTCATTATACCGCATTGCAGTGAGCATTGTAGTAGATCTCTATGCATATATGTATTTCTCCTATTTGCTACCTCCCGTAAGTGGAAGTATCATGGACAAAGTGAGACTATAAATGCTATTTAACTTGTTGTGCGCATCTGCAGTAACCAATCAACATCTTTATACTCTTTATTATCTTCGTCAGCTGGGTTATTTAAGAACCGAGGAATATTTAAAAAAGACACATGCATATATGTCTGCAAAGTGATGATCTCAATCTGCTCCAGTTCTCTCTAGCAATATGTATTTGTGTGTGCACATCTTTTCAGTAAATATATTTGGCATACCTATATTTCAGAATAAATCAAATCTAATAAACCCTGAGTACGCAGAGTGGGTTTACCCATTCAATTCAGCTAGAATCTGAACCTTGAAGACACGGGAATTTATGTTTTATTCTCTACGTAATTGCGGGTACATCAATAACACTTTTCCAACAATAACAGTTTACTAAGCTATAATAATCACACACTATAATCACAATCTTCTCTATCCAAATGTGGATTGAGTTTTACAATTTTCTGCAACAGTTCACTCTTCAACAATGTTCAAAAACTACTGACGCCATTTATTTGTATGTCAAGAAAATTCTACTTCCTCAAGTTTTATGAATTTTCTTCACAATTTACTTCTATGTACTAACTAATACTGTTTTGTTCAAAACGGTCTACATTCCCAAAATGCTTTGTGACCTGGTTGAAGCCCAATAACTAAATAACTACCATTAAAACTACACTAACTATCTGCAACTAGAATTTACGACGACATCATCTTCTTCTACATTACTATCGAGCGACTGCTACTGCGCACACACGCTTCCTTGCTACCAACTGAGCGTTACTACTAACTGACCAATAGTTATATTGCCAGGTTACGTTGTTACTAAACCAACCGTTAGAGTGCGACACTAGTTATCTCGTTATTTAACCTTTTCAAGAGAAAACTTTGTTTTCGAACAAACTCCATCACCCAGTATATCAAATAAAAACTATCATCCAAATTTTAAAGTAAGAATTTTAATGCATGCCATTTAATAATTTAAGTGTACAATATTCCAACCATTACAACCACATTACTGAAAAACGTTGAAATAACCATCGGTAAATTTCAATTTGCTTAAAAGTTCCAATATTAAATTTGCCTTTATGTTTTAATAACATTTTAATTTTTCTCTATTAATACTAGTCAATTTATTATTATTATTTCCGTGTTTAAATGTTTACACAGTTTATTGTAATGAGTTAGTAGTGAATATATTTATAGTGAAAAGTCTTCTTTTTTAACAATAATCAATAATCTCACGAATATAATTAACAGTAGTTATTTAAATTTTGAAGTAACCGAATGTATATTTACACATATCGGTTTTATGCTAATCTCGTGAGCGACCATATTCCTCTCGAAAATATCTCGGGCCATCCTTGAAAATGAGCAACTTCCCTAGCAATAGTTAGACACGCTACACGTCCTGGTTCCCACCATACCTTCAGAGGTGAGCTGTCACGGGTTAATCCGAAACGTTTACTGAGGTAAAAGCCAATTTTCTGTAGCCTTCTAGCCTAGGGTAAACGGGCTATGTACAGTCTAGTGAGTTAAAACACTCTTAAAGGTCTTCTACATCTTAAATTGTCAGCAGTAACTTTACGTATAAGGGTACGTCCTCTAATCAGCCTTCCATAGGTTTGTCTAAAATGTGATCTGATGGCTGGAATAGTTATCTTGCGGTTGCATCTGTGACTCTTAAACGTCTACCATCTGGTCCCCTATTCACATTTCCAGTATCTTGGAACCAGTAGCAATCAGAAATTACGCCTAGGATGCTCCTACGTAAATTAGCTAAATATCAATTTAACAAATACACTTAATAAAACATTGAATGGCGCCCTGGGCACGTGCCCTACTTGCCCCAGCCTGACTACGCCAGTGCTTGAAACAATCGAATTATTATAATAACAATTTGATCAAGTGCGAATTGGAATCGCATACTAAAGGTTCCGTACCACATGCAAGATTCTAATATTCCAGTTTCAAACAAGCAGGGAATGAGTGCATTTTCTTATATTTACCCTAATACTTTTTAAAGGCGTTTTAAATTTGTAAAAAATATACACTTTTATTTTCTACACATAGACTTTTTATTTTATCTGCTACATGATTCGCTTGATTTTTATAAAAATATGTATTTATTTTTCTAATTTGGCCCCCAAAATTAACATTAGAGTTTTATTTTACTAATAAACTTCCAGGGAAGCGTTTTATAAGATAAAGGGGAAAATAGGTTAAGTTTTAAATAAATAAAAAAAATCGTTTATACAAATTATTTAAAAATACAAAAAATATATATTTTTCAAAATTTTAGATAGTCTAGGTTCTAAAGTGGGAATTATGTCAATGTTTAATATTTTTATTAATATCTTTTAAACAAATGATTTAAAAATATTGTTGCGAAATTTACCTAAGCTGGCCCTGTTTCATTCCAATAAGATATCGATCGCTTTTATGAAAAAAATTGATCTCGAAATGGCTCGGCGGCTGTAGAATTGATAAAGGATCATACGAGAGTTTTCGATGCTGGTTTTAAAAGGAGCGACCCATAATAGCGGCAGTTAGTTAGTACAGCGAAGAGCTTATGTAGAATTGTTATTGTGATATTCGAATCAGCTGTTGTATATAAATGATGTAAATAAAAGTTCTAGAAAGTGGTAGTGAATATTAGTTTTTAAATTTTAGTTGAACCCACGGAGTATATAACAAATTTGGTGATCAGTAGTGCAGGATTAAGTGCAATTAAAATCATAATTTGATTTATGGAAACCTGAAAAATGGAAAAAAAATGGACGAGACTATAAAAAACAGGTTACAGATGGACTTGACGAAAAAATAGCTCATATCCTGAAAAAACGTGACAAGAAGGAGAAACAACATCAAGAAGAAACTCAACAAAGGTTAGTAAAATGTTATGATGAAAAACGTAAAATAGAATTAGAAAATCTTGTCACTACCATGGAAGAAAAACAAAAAAATTTAATGGAAGGATTATTCTCGAAATTTGAAGAAAAACAAGAACAAGTTGAACTAACCAGAAAAAACGAATCTCTAATATTAGAAGAAAAAATGCAACTGAAATTTGAACAATTAATGCAAATAGTATCGCAAGTTAATGACACAGTTAATGAACGAATGCAAATAGTGGAATCAGACATAAGAGAAATAAACGACGACATAAAGGTCCTAAAAAATACCGTAGATACCCTTGAAACCGAAACCAAAGTAGATACCATCGATTCCATCCAGAACCAGGTGAAATTTGAAATAAGTGCTATCCAAAGCCAGGTAAAAGTCGAAATCAATTCAATTAAAGACGCAGTACACAGTGAAGTACAAGATAAAGTGGAAACAGCAATTAAAAAATTGCAACAAGATTTGCAGAGAGGGAAATACCAGCACACCGTGAGTACCAAAAGTTCCTTTAGTAAACCACCAATATTTGATGGTTGTTCATCTTGGCCCATGTATAAACGGCAATTCGAGGCCATGACTACAGCTAATGGATGGGATAAGCAAGAAAAATCTATTTCTCTAGTAATTTCGTTAAGAGGTTCGGCCCTAGAACTCCTTCAAAGCATTCCAGTCGATGAACAAGGCAATTTTGACAAGATCATCGCTATTCTGGACAAGAGATATGACAATCAATCCTTAAGCCAGGTATACCAAGTACAACTCAGTGGGAAAACGCAAAAATCCGGTGAAAGCCTCCAAGAATTCGAAGCAGAGATTAGACGGTTAGTACACTTGTCCTACCCAGAACTGCCAGAGAAAACCAAAGATCAATTGGCCACACAGAGGTTCATAAACGGTATAAACGGTACAACGAAATCTAAGGCTAAGTGGCGTCAAGAAAAGTAATAAAGCTTTACTTCGGGTGTTAGAAGTAGAGGCCGTCATGAACATGTCCAAGCCGAGGGTTCGAGCAGTTTCCTTTAACCAGGAAGAGCCAGAGTCACCATGTCAAGCTGGTCTGAACAAATTATTAGAACAGTCACAGAGAACTGATACCAGAAGAACATGTTAGCGTTGTGGAAGGACAGCGCACTTTCAACGTGAAGTCGATTGAGGCTACCTGAACGATCACCGACCAGGGGTAACCAACAGAGCAGCCACATGTCCAGGGACCGTCAGCCAGTGAACATAAGGGGGCGAATGCTGACTAACCCTCCACCAGCCTCCAAAACGTTATCCATCCGGAAATTTTTCCGAGACGGAAGCAGCCTAGTCATCAGGGGCACCATCAATAGCAATTACCATCACCATCGACACCGGCGCCGCTGTGTCCATTGCCAAGTCCAGGGTTTTGAAAGCATCAGAGATTCGGCCAGTTACCAATAACATCCAGCTCAGAACAGTCACCGGCGAGTCCATGTCAATACAGGGTAAGGCAGATGTCGTGCTACAGATAGGGGACAACATAATCCATCATAGGGTCCTGGTGGCGAATATTGAGGACGATTTCTTACTGGGTATGTACCTAATTAGCCAGCATGGATTTATGTTCGACCCGAGATATGATGTTCTTCGGTTCCTAAATGAGGAATTTGTATTGACAAGGCCCGTCAACAGTTCGGTCACCTCCATAAAAATTGTTGCACAGTCTTCAGCTAGAATTCCCGGCCGAACGGAACAGATTATTCATGGGCAGCTAGAGAGCAATCTTGGGAGCTACGTTGAAATGGTGGAGCCCGTACACTCAGCTCATGACTACTTAGGACTACTTAGTTGGAGATGCTGTAGTTAAAACCGGACGAGAAATACCAATTAGAGTCCTTAATTTGACCAACAAAGACATCAGAATTGCCAATGGTCAAGAAATAGCTTTTTTCGGGCCAATGGAGACCATCATCAATTGCGAAGAAGAGTACCAGACATCGGTAAAGGAGACAGTAAAGAGTTCCTACAACAGTTTGCTAACCATTTGACACACCGTACACCGGGGGAACAGAAGAAAGCCAAGCAATTTATTACAAAACACTGGCAAATTTTTAACAGTCAAGATGGGACCACCGGTCGCACTAACATCATTCAGCACCGAATAGATACCGGAAAGGCTCAACCCATCAGAATACGGCCTAGACGATTACCATTGGGGCAACCACAGGCAGTAGAGGGAAACATCGAGTCCATGTTACAAATATGAGCCATCCATCAGCCCATGGTCCGCTTCCGTCGTGCTAGTTAAAAAGAAGGATGGAACCACTCGATTTTGTGTGGATTATAGTAAGCTGAATGACGTCACCAAGAAAGACAGCTATCCACTACCCCGAATTGATGACACTCTGACCACACTAGCAGGCTCCCCTTGATTCTCCACACTAGACCTAAAGAGTGGATATTGGCAGGTTGGTCTACACGAAAACGACAGAGAGAAGACAGCGTTCTCCACTAGTAAAGGGCTCTTTCTGTTCACGGTCATGCCCGTTGGGTTATGTAATGTTCCCGCAGCAGTCGAGAAGCTAATGGAGTACGTACTGAGCGGGTTAACATGGAGGACGTGCTTAGTATACCTCGACTACATTCTGGTCAAGGGTCAGACATTCGACGACCATCTGAAGAACCTGGGCGACGTATTATCCAGAATTAATAACGCCAACCTGAGACTCAACCCGAAGAAGTGTTCCTTGTTCCAAAAAGAAGTAGAGTTTTTGGGCCACGTTGTTTCCGAGTCAGGCATCCGCACCAACGAGGACAAGATAGAAGTCATCCGTGATTGGCCAGTCCCAAGAGACAGGCATGAACTCCGAAGCTTCTTGGGCCTCTGTTCCTACTACAGGCGGTTTGTTGAGGGATTTGCCACCATTGCCGCGCCTCTACCTTCCGCTGGAATCAGGATTGCGAGACATCATTCAGACGACTGAAGGCAGCACTATGTTCCAGCCCAATCCTAGCCTTTCCTACACAGTCCGGCAAGTTAATTTTAGATACCAACGCCAGCATTACAGGTTTGGGGGCCGTCCTATTCCAGGTACAAGATGGTGAAGAGTACTACAGCCGTGAATTCTTGAAACCGGAAAGAAATTATTGCGTCACCAGAAAAGAACTTCTTGCTATAATAAGGGCTGTAGACCATTTCCACAAATACCTCTATGGTCGTCATTTCATAATCCGAACAGATCATGCCGCCCTCAACTGGCTGCTGGAGATGAAGACACCGGAAGGACCACTGGCCAGGTGGATGGAGAAATTACAGCAATACGATTTCAAGGTGGAACACCGTGCCGGCCATTTGCACAATAATGCCGGTATCTCCATCAGACAGATCCGAGTGCAGCCAGTGAAGACTGGAAAACGGAAAAGTGCATCCAGGACCAAATGGCTGATCCAGACATCGAACCAATCTTGTCACTCAAAACGACAGGGGCAGCCAGGCCACGATGGGATGAGGCATATATATATATAGATACTCGGGCGTGCTGAAATCGTTATGGGCCCAATGGGACTCTCTAAGAGTAGAGAATGGAATAGTCAAGCGAGTTTGGGAAAGCACTGATGGCCGAGAAACCAAGTCCCAACTGATAGTTCCTGAGAAAAAGGTACCAGCCATCCTGACCGAAGTACATGATGGGATTTTCGGAGGCCAACTGGGCATGAATAAAACCCTAGACAAAGTTCGGTAGCGGTACTACTGGGTGAATTACTTCGAAGACGTCAGGACGTCCGCAAATGTGCCACCTCTGCAGCCAGTAAGGGCCCGAAGACCCGGACCAAGGACAGAATGCAGCACTACAATGTGGACGTCCCATTTGAGAGAATTGCCATCGGTGTCTCGCCGGTCCGTTTCCCGCATCTGAGAGGGAGAACAAGTACATTTTGGTCGAAATGAATTACTTCAGTAAATGGCCTGAGGCATATGCGATTCCTAAACAAGAGGCAGCCACGGTAGCGACGGTGCTAGTAGAACAGCTATTCAGCTGGTTTCGCGTCTCGATGGAACTACATTCAGACCAGGGGCGTAACTTCGAATCGAATGTATTCCAGAAGATCTGCACGATGTTGGGGATTAGGAATACGAGAACAACACCCACAGTTAGACGGAATGGTGAAAAGATTCAACAGGACCTTGGAACAACACCTATCCAAGGTTGTCAGCAATAACCAGCGTGATTGGGATGAGGATATTCCCCTATTCCTGTTGGCATATCGCTCAGCCTTACAAAATAGAACAGGCCGAACTCCAGCCAGGGTCCTATTCGGCAAAAAGCTGTGATTACCCTGCGATTTGACTTTTGGCTCTCCCGAAGAACCTGCTCAAGACATCAACGATTATGCCGACCAGCTCCTACATAACATGCTGGCAATACACAAATTACCGGATGAAGACGCGATACGACCTCAAGGCCAATTCAGTCGGGTTCCAAGAGAGGGACAAAGTCTGGCTGGACAACCCCCAACGGAGCAAGGCTAAATCCCCAAAGTTTACACCCGCCTGGGATGGTCCATACGAGGTGGTCAAGAGGATCCGTCGAAACCCCAGGCTAAGTTGAATGTGGTCCATTTAGATCGACTTGATCCCTACCATGGAGAGGAAGTTTCTGACCGGGACTATCACAATTAAAGGAGGGCAGTGTTGCGAAATTTTCCTAAGCCGGCACTGTTTCATTCCAGTACGAATTCGATCGCTTTTAGGAAAAAAAATTGATCTCGAAATGGCTCGGCAGCTGTAGAATTGATAAAGGATTGCAAGAGAGTTTTCGATGCTAGTTTTAAAAGGAGCGACCCATAATCGCGGCAATTAGTTAGTGCAGCGAAGAGCTTATGTAGAATTGTTATTGTGATATTCAGCTGTTGTATATATTTGATGTAAATAAAAGTTCTAGAAAGTGGTAGTGAATATTATTTTTTAAATTTTAATTGAACCCACGGAGTATATAACAATATGATATATTTATAATTCACATAATGAGCCTTTGAGGCCTTTATTTGTTATATTGCATGATGCGTTTGAAGATTTAATTATTATTTTCCATTTAATTCTATAATTTGTCCCCAAAATTAATATTGGGGTTTTTTACTAATTTTTCTTACAAAGTAAGCCCCAGTACTCCTAATTATTTTCAAAATTTTGGTTAGTGTAGTTTGGGAAATAAAGCCAGAAATGAGGATTTTTTATATATTTTTGTTAATATCTTGTAAACAATTAATCTCAAAAATATGAAAAATATATATTTGTATTCCTCAGAATGAGCCCTTTCATTTGCTGTATAGCATGATGCATTAATTTTTTTTATTTTCCGTTTAATTTTATAATTTCCCCCCAAAATTAATATGAGGGATTTCTTTGTATTTTCCCTGTAAACGAAAAAAAATAGGTCTTATTGTTTGGGGGGAATGGGTAATTTTTTTATATATTTGTTAATATGTTTTAAATTATTTATTTTTAAAATATATAAAAAATGTATTTGTATTCGTCATAATGAGCCCTTTGATTTGATATGTTACAAGATGCGTTAGAAATAATTTTAATTTTATGTTTTCCATTTAATACTGTAATTTGCTCCCTAAAATTAACATTAGGGATTTCTTCTTATTTTTTCAGTAAAGTTCAGGTGAGGTCCTATATCCCTAATTGTTTTAAAAAAAATTACGGCTTATAGTTTCGGAGATAAGGTAGGTGGATTGGGTAAAAATTTTTATATTTTTGCTTATATTATTTATTTTAAAAATATGAAAAAAATATGTTTGCATGTGTCATAATGACAATTGATTTGTCATATTACGTGATGCGTTAGAAACAATTTTAATTTTATATTTTTCATTTAATTCTGGAATTTGCCCCCCAAAATTAATAGTAGAGGTTTCTCCTTATTGTTTCAAAATTTGGCTTCTTACAGTTTCGGAGATAAGGGGGAGGAGGAATGGTCAACAATTTTTTTTAGTCCCCCCCAGAAGTACCCCTAAAATCAAAACCTCTTTATTTACGATATGTACTCCTGATCGCATCACCAAACTATACACTCATACCAAATTTCAACCTTCCTGTCCAGTAGTTTAGGAGAAAATTGCTATGATGTGAAAGAATGAGAAATCCAGAGTGACATGTAAGGGTATCAGTATATCGTATATATCGAACCCTAATAGATGATCCGGTTTTTCTGCAATTAGGTGATTTGACCGAAATTATTAATGTAAACCAATTATTCCTACCCTATCAAAATCTAAAATTGGCCGCTCAGGCTCATTTCAATGAATAAAAATTAAACTGTTTTGAAATTTAAAACTGACAAATAATTATCCATGTACTGTATTAAAAGCAGTCAATAAGTATTTTCAGAATTCCCATTCCATTATTTCTATAAAAAAAAAATGCTTCATATATTTTTCGTAGGGGGGGGGGTCCAACGTATTGCCGGTGTGCTTATCTCATGTGTATACTTATAAATTTATCCAGGTGCACTTCCAGGTATAATCGTATTTCGAAACGGTCTTATATTTTCGCCTAATCCTTATCATCCCGACAGACGCTCTTGGAAGTGAAAGACGTTTATGAATTGAATTGAATTTGGATTTAGATTTAAGGGGAGCTAAGACTAGTGATTCGTCAGAAGATTCTTGAATGTGCATTAGGTTTAGTTGAGGATATTCGGAAGTTCAAGGTGGATGTCACATAAGATTGGTAATGATTCTTTAATTGTTGGAAAGGTTAATATAGAGGTGAGATGAGTTTATCTCATATGCATTTTCTTATGCACCTTCTTGTAGCTGGCTAAATGCGTTCGCGAAGGCCAATAAAGAAATAACAAGTAGGATTTATCAATGTTAAAACATCTTAAAGAATTAAATAACATAGAAAAAGCAGATACTTACAATTTAAAAAAAAACAGTCGATAACATTCTTTATAATGCAATTTACCATTTAGGAATAGATTATGAGTTTGATTAAAATGACTTCACAGATTTGATATTTAGTACTTTAAATCTCCATAACTTAAGTCCCATTGCACCTAAATGCTTTTGAGAGCTTTTAACTTAAAGATATTTCATTGTACTATGACATTTTATACTTACATAAAGATTTTTATATTTTAGAGGCTGCCTACAAAATTAGGAGTCATTGAGGGCGTCTCGTTGAAATGGTTAAAAGTCGTAAAAACATAGAAATTCTCACTTGTGAAATTATTAGCTAAAATTAAATATAATCATTTACACGTAAAAAATGTAATGTAAATATATTAAAATTAAAGTATTAAAAATTGATTTTTCTACTCTTAGTCAAATCGAGGGTTGAAAATATTGTTTTATACTCTGTGGGTTCAATTAAAATTTAAAAACTAATTTTCACTCTCACTTTCTAGAAACTTTTATCTACATCAAAAATACAGAACAGCTGATTCGAATATCACAAATATAATACAACATAAGCTCTTAGTCTCACTAACTGACTCTTGCGATGATGGCTGCTGCTGTTAAAATCACCATCGAATTCTCCAGTACAATCCATTACCAATTCTACAGTTGCCGAGCCATTTCGAGATTAATTTTTTTGTCCTTTCAGCGATCGATGTCGTCTTGGAATGCAACCATACCCGGCTTAGGTAAATTTCGTTACACCGCCCCCCCCCCCTTTAATTCTGATCGACCCGGTCAGAAACATCCTCTCCATGGTAGGGAGCGAGTCGAACTTCAACTTCGACGGATCCGGTAGACGACGTCATTAAGCCTCTTGACCACCTTGTGTGGACCATCCCAGGCGGGTGTAAGCTTTGGAGTGCTTTGGTAGTCGTACAGCAGAAGAGATCGGACTTTTATTTTCAGCCGTGTTAGCAAATAATCTAACAATTTCAAAAATTTGATAACTACTGGTCAGAAAAACTCGAATATAGTGTATGATAAACTATTGTGCGTGAAAAACGGTGAAGTGTACTTTGAAGAGTTAGTTTCTTTTTAATATTGTCACTACAACTAGGTCTCAAGTGATATATCTAACATAAATATTCAATAGTGCAGTGATATCATATACGTAATACGACCTAAAACACAACAGAAAGGGGATATTTCAAACTATCTAAATTTTACGACCCATATTCGGCTGCCCATTGAGTGAGTAAGCAATTTTTTCCTCATCGTAAAAAGGAAAACTACTTTTGGCACTGGCCATAACTGTTGAATTTTTTTTGTATCCATTCCTTTGCAACAAAAAGTATTTTGTAGCAATAAAATCATTTTGATTCTAAACATAAACACCTACACTATTGAAACATTTTTCATCTTAATGTTCACCACAAATTTAACTATCATATCGCAATAATTGAAGAAATAAGAACATTACCGCAATAATAAGGCATATATACTCATAGATAAATTGTTCAACTAACGAAATGATGCACATTGTTAACCTTTTATGTGCCAATACAGCAAGGTAAATACACAGCATCCAAAAGATCGAGTGTATAAATACCATACTTTTTTTGAGAGAACATTTACCCTGTTAAAGCCAACATCGAACTGCAGCCTGTAACAGGAACAATTACCCATAGAACAAGTAAATTATTGTTCTCGATTGCGTGCGGAACAACCGAGCGCACAGTTAAAGGACTGTTTCGTCGGTACCAACTGCTTAAGGATCCAAACTATCATGGACCCAGGCCAATTCGGATGTCCGACAGTTATTTTATTTAATGACAACAATGTGGAAGTGAATATTTGCATTCATCAAAACAGGGCGCTGCGTTTTTGTAAGGTGACTTTAGGGTTTTTTGTATATATTTATTATAAATGTACTTTATACCGTGGAAACTTTAACATATTTGTTTCTAGGTTAACGTAATTTTTATATTAGATGTGGCTCAGATTTTTAATTACGAATTTAATTCTAAATTATAATAAAATTAGAATTAAATTAATTATTAGAATAAAGTGGAAATGGAAGGGGACAGTGACAAGCGTCATTTTGTCCCTCAGATTAAAAAGTTAATTTCATATAATTTTGGATTTTGTAGTAGGAAATCATGCAGCTCGGTTTTCTGCCTCTTCTGTGGGCAAGTTATACATTTAAGCTGTCTTGAAAGATACTTTAAAAATTATACAATAGTTGATAAAAATACTGTTATTTGTTGTGTAGCACCCGACCAAATTTCAACTAATAATGTTGACAATGAAACAAGTATAGGTAAATAAAAGTATTTATTAAGAAAAGTTCTATCTGAAAATGATATTCTTGTCAAAAAAAAAATAAAAACATGGACAAAATTATTTATGAACTTAAGAATAAAGTAATTAATGAACCTGATTTAACTAGCTGTAATGAGGACATCTCGGTAGAAAGTAAATCTTCTGATATTTACTTAAAAGAAAAACTAAAGGATAAGGATGATTTAATTTTTGAAATAAAAGATAAAAACAATATACTGCAAAAACATATTGAACAATTAAATGAAAATATTAAATTCGTAAAAGAAAAGCAAATGTGCATGGCAATGCGTTGGATGCTATCACATACTCTCACGAAATTAAACAAGGTGTTAAGATGAATGAAGACGTAAATATACCTGCAGTCATAGTACGAGTACAATGTTCTGAATCGAAGAATGTTGACAACATACATATAAAAACGAAGCAACTGTTAGCGAACAATAGAAATATTCAAATTGAGAAAATAATAAAATCTAAAGATAAAGTTATTATAAAATGTAACAAATGTATTGATGTCAAGTTAACTAATGATCTTTTGAATCGATTAGATGTGTCAGAGGCTACTGTACATATAGAGAAAAAATGGAATCCAAGACTAAAAATTATACCTAGATATAGATAATGCTCTAGGTAATAAAAATTTTGAAATTATCAATCAACATATAGTAGAACGTAATGAACTAACAGATGTTAATGATTATCTGAAAATTATTCACAAATACAAAAATACTAATAGAAATTATTGGTCTGTCATAATTGAAGTTAATTCTCAGACATATGCAAAAATAATGTATAATAAGAAAGTTTATGTCGGAACTAATAGATGTTCTGTTTATGATGTATGTAATTTAAAAATATGTTTCAAATGCTCAAACTATGGTCATACTAGTGAAAAATGTAAAGAAAATACTTCATGTAGATATTGTGCAGGTAATCATTCAAGTAATAATTGTGTGAGCTATAATAATAAATATAATGAGAAAGACTATTTAATCATTCAGCTGGAGATAAAGATTTATGTCAAACGTATAAAGTGTTATTGGGAAAATTTATTAAGAGAATTGACTATCCATATAATCCACATAATGAAAAAAAATTAAGTCGCTTTTTATAATGTAAGATCTTTAACAAATAAATTTTTAGATTTTAAAAATTGTCTTTTAGAAGACAATTTTGACTTAATTGGTGTTTCTGAAACCTGGCCCCATCCTCAATATCAGATGATTTGGTCAATGTAAATGGTTATAAAATCATACGAAAAGATCGAGGTACAAGAGGTACAAGTTGTTTACTTAAAATCAAATCTGAAACATGAAATTGCAAGGTTAAATCAAAGTAATGACACGATGGAACAACTCTGGATAAAGGTATGGATTAATAATAATTGGTATTTTTTTGGAGTAATTTATAGACCACCTGATAAAAATATAACTGAATTTTTAAGTGAACTGGATCACAGTTTATCGCAGTTAATTTTTATTTCTAAGACAATAATTGTTGGAGGCGATATTAATATAAATCTACGAAATTTAAATTCGCATGCACACAATTTTTTGGACACCATAGATGTAATTATTGATCAACCGACTAGAATAACCCACTGTTCTCAGTATTTACTTGATGTTATTGTATTACCTTCTGATCTTGAAGTTATTCAAATGTAAAAGACGTTCCGCAAATATACAATGCCAATAAGTCGGATCATAAGTTAACTTATTGCATTTTAAATTTTAGTTCTACTTACCTGTGGGCTAAGATTATTAAATTCAGAAATTTAAAGAGGATTGATCGCAACTTATTTCAGAACTTTTTAGAAGTAAGCAATTTTGAGAATATATTTTTCATTGATAACGTAAATGAAAAAATACAATATTTTAATGATATTATTTTGAATATTTTTGATACTTTAGCTCCAGTAAGGACTCTCAATATAAAAAAACCAAAATCAGGGTGGCTTACAGATAATATTAAACTGATGATGTCTTCGAGAGATAAAGCACAAAATTAGCAAAATGTTGGGATTATTATAAATCTCTCAGAAATTTCAAACTTCAAACGCAATTCAAGCCGAAAAACAGGTTTATGTACAGTTTTGTATTAACAACTACAAACAAAAAGTGGCATGGAAAAAATTAAGAAAATTCAATGTCTGTAGAAAAATATCTAATGTTGCAGTGCCTCCAGAGATTACGAATACGCCAAATCAAATTAATGACAATTTTCTAAACACATTACCTAATAATAATTTGCCAGATCAAGAATTAATTGAGTTTTATAAAAACAATCATAGAGAAAGTTTTTCTTCACTCTTTAAGTTTACTTCCATTACTCAGAATATTGTTTATTAATATCTCCTTGAAATTAAATCTAATGCCACTGGTGCGGACCAAATTAACATTGAAATGATTTTACTTTGTTGCCCTCTTATTTTACCTATTTTAACTAATAATGTAAATAGTTGTTTTTCTGAATCAATATTTCCTGAATCATGAAAACTTTCAAAAATATTTCCTCTTCCAAAGAAAAAACAGATTTCTGACATGGATCAATCAATACAATATTTTACCTCCCACACAATCTGCATTTGGAACTGGATATAGTTGCACCACTGCTCTGTTGGACATTACTGATGAAGTATTTCGAAATATAGATAGTTGTAAAACAACTGCCCTCATTTTGTTAGATTAGTCGAAAGCATTTGATACTATAAATCATGAGATATTATTAGCCATTTTACACTATTTGTTGAAACTGATGTAGGTCACTCTGATGCCAAATTCATAATTAGAGGTGTTCCACAAGCTTCTATTTTGGGCCCGCTTTTATTTAGTATTTATTCTTCTAATATTATTCTTTCATTACAACACTGCAAATCCTACTTGTATGCAGATGATACTCAAATATCATACTCTTTCGATCATTTTGATTTTCGAATAGCCCAAGATATAACAAATTCTGATCTTAATAGATTAGCTGTTGAATCAAAACGCCATGAACTAATTATTAATCCGTCTAAGTCTTACGTATTATTTTTTGGTAAATACCGACATCAAATTGCAGACAAAATGTGCATCTGTCTTATCAATAATGACATTACTGGCGTTAGGAATGCTCTAAATTTAGGGTTAGAGTTAGATACTGACCTCAGATTTAAAAACCATTTAAGTAAATGTATAAAGAATGCATATGGTAGCCTCAAAATGTTGTATCCATTTCGTCAAATCCTCCCTATAAAAACAAAACTATTGTTGACAGACACTCTAGTTTTAAGCCATTTTAACTATTGTGACAGTGTATATGGCCCTCAGTATTCGAGTAACTAGAAGCGAAAGCAGAAAGCTACGAGAATTATATGAACCGACCTGAAGAGGGCAGGTGTGACTCTGCCGAAACGTCGTCATTTTACCATCGATCCCGGCAGGGATCAGTTATTAACTACGCGGATGAATTCCTGGAAACCACCTAAAACATTTGGTGCCCGCAAAAACTTAAAAACACACACACACATATATATATATATATATATATATATATATATATATATTATATTCACTTTGATTCAATTCACTCTTTAAAAAAAATTATTTATTTAGAAACATACAAAATTAAAATTGAACAATTAAAATAGTTAAAGTACTTGAATAACTTAATACTATAAAATGATATTATCTGAATGACAACACGAGAACGTTTCCAGTTGCTTTTATAACATTGACAAAAGTGCTGATGCAAGTCAGCGTTTTTACTGGGTAAACGGACTCGTGTAGGTTTCCGGGAAGTTGTTTGCATATAATTCAAGATTCTTTAGAAGTTGAGCTTCACATAACGCGTTTGTGTCAATAGGATATGCGTAAAGTTCAGAACACAGTCTCTTACGAGTGGATAACGGTTCACACTCACTTAAGTCTTTGATCGGAATAAACATTAAAGAATCATCATTCTTTGCAAGATATTTTTGAGTGAAGGATAGCATATGATGTAAACCTGTTCTTTCATCGTATATAGGGATAGGATATAAATGAAAGACTGTGTAAGGATGTTGTTCGACTAAAGGGATTCTTAACACAAATATAAGATCGGTATATGTTTGAAATGCCTCTAGTTCAATGATTTCTAGATATTATGCGATGCTCGACTACTTTACAGCCAATGGAAGGTTACTTTTGACTAAATTTTGCGATATTTCCTGTAATGAGGTAATAAGATGTTCTGGTGTTAAAATTGAAGAGTGAATTATTTTCAGACGCGCGAATGTGATAGAATTTAAAACATCATTTAAATTATCTTCTAAGTAGAGATAATTCTCCATAAGTTTTTCACACATTTCAAGTAGTGCTTGTTTTGATTCGACGTAGGTGACCTTATCATTAATTTTTCCGATAGTGTTTTCCAGCTTTATCATGTTATCGTTAAATAGTTTCTCGTCAATTCTAAGATTTTGGATAGTTTCGTTGAAGTTTTTAATTACGGATGTGGTGACACTTATTTGGTTTTTTTGTAAGTTCTCAATTTGAAGTTGGCCTTGATTTAAGCGGTTTATGCTTTCGTTAAAGTATTTTCCGTCGGCGGCGTCTAAATTGCCGGTGATTGCCTTAAAAAGGGTACCTACCCCATCAAGTATACCTTGTTTGTGTCTTTTAGTGTCCATGTGAATATCAGTAAATTTCTGTTTGATTGAGTTAAAAATTTGATTGAGAAGGTTAATGTGGGTTTGTACGTCTGAGCGAAAGTAGTTCATAGCAAAAGAATTGAAGTTAACAGTTTTTACAAGAGTTTGTAATATTCTGTTATTTGTTGTAAATACTTGTTCTAGTGTAGAAATGTTTCTGTGTACTAAAAGTATCCATTTATCATTGGATACAGTTATTTCTGCTTCGTTATGGAAGTACATACCTAAAGTATTGTTTATAGGTTGTATTTGAAATTAGGGTACTGCTGACCCGAACAGCAGGCAAAACCTGAGACAGAAATTAACTTTCTGAGAACGGTTTCATTCGGTCGAAATTTACTTTTGATTTTTGGTGAGTTTTAGGGTTTAGTACTGTTACGGAGTTTCTGTGAATCTCCAGGATTTCGAAAGGACCATTGAATTTATTTTGGAGTTTGTCCTTGATCTGGGATTCTTTAATATAGACTTTATCGCCTATTTGATAGTTAGGGAGATTTTCAGAAACGTGTTCATCAAATCTGACTTTCGCTTCATGTTTTTGGATTTCCGTTCTTTCGCGAGCAATTTTATATTAGTGAGAGATACGATTATTGAGATCTCTGATGTACTTAGTTATCAGGGCTTGTTGGTTGCAGAGAGTTTCTGGAGTCCTACTCGAAGTATGTCCATAAACAAGTTCGTAAGGGGTGAATCCATGAGTTTTGTTTACAGAATTGTTATATGCAATGATTGCATAAGGGAGGATGTTAAAAGGGTGTTCGTCAGGATTTTCTAGTTTATGGATTCTAATCATCTCTAATAAGGTCGAGTGGAATCGTTCTAATGAACCATTTGACTGGGGATGTCCCACACTAGAATAAGATAGTTTGATGTCAAATAGTTTACAAAAGTCTCTCATTAGTGTGTTGTCGAATTCCCTGCCATAATCACAATGTATCCGTAATGGAGTACCGAAGTGTTGGAAATAGTAGTAGTAAGGTACTAACAACGGTTTTTGCGGATTTGTCGGTTATGGGGTAGGCCTGAGAGAATTTTGTTAGTTCGTCCCGGATAGTTAATGCGTAGTTTTTTGTCGGGACTTCTAGAATATCGATGTTGACGCGTTCAAAGGGTGTCAGTGGAGTTTCAGAAATGACAAGTGGGCTGTCGAGATTTTTCCGGTAAACTTTTGCTCTTTGGCAAGATTGAAAGTTTTTGATAAAATTGTCAACGTCCTTAGTCAGTCCTTGCCAATTGTATTTTTCTTTTATTCTGCGGATAGTTTCATTGATACCTCGGTGTATATTATTTTTGCCGTTATGGAATTGGTCGAGAATGATGGATATTTGGTCTTTCTCAACCGTTTGGACAATACTTTGGCAAACTTTCCATTTGATATCGATTTCGGAAAAGATAAACGAAAGCATTTCCAAAATGGGCAGTTCAATGTTATTCTCAACACAGAATACTTCATTTTCAGTGAACACATCTCTACTATTATACAGAGATGCGAAAAGAATCTCGTTGACTATTTCTGGGTCAGAAGGAAGAGGGACGATGTAATAGCGTCTTTTTCTGACACTTTTGCTTGCAAAGACATTTACTCTAGGGGTACGGAAATCAGCATTTTTCTCAAAAATGTCTTCGATGATGTCATGGTGAAAATTTTTCATGAGAGAGCCTTGGGGAAATACTAGGATGTTTTTGTTTCCTCGGTCTAGGAGTTGGCAATTAGAAAATTGAATTTTGTCGTAATCTATGAGAGAGACGGTTTGATATCGCTCGACAAAAGTTTTAAATTCTTCGGAGATTTGTTGGAGATTAATGGGACTTCTCGTCTGGGGTTCTTGTGAGTCATCATCAGTTTCGTTTGTTGGGAGTACTGTAAATGGTGTTAGATGATTATTTGCTTGAAATGATATGTATTCATTAAAGTTGTTAACTTTAATGCGAGAGAGCGTGTCGGCGTTTTTATTTACTTTGCCGGGTTTGTAAATTATTTGATAGTCGTACTCCTCGAGCTTAAGGCGCCATCTTGCAAGTCTACTTCCAGGGTCCTTTATAGAAAACAGCCAAGTTAACGGGCGGTGATCGGTCAGAAGTAAAAACTTACGGCCAAAAATTATCTGACGAAAGTGTTTAACCGCCCACACTATTGCAAGGAGTTCTCGTTCTATGGTTGAATACTTAGTTTCAGCATTGCAGAGAGTTCTGGAGGCATAGGCTACGGGTAGATCTTTACCTACAGGGTCTTGAGAGAGCACTGCGCCGATAGGAAATGAACTGGCGTCGGTTGTAAGAATAAATGGCTCTTCAAAATTAGGGTATATGAGTATGGGAGTAGAAGTAAGGGCTCTTTTTAATTCGTCAAAATATTTGACACATTCTGAATCAAACTGGAAAGGTGTGTCTTTTTGAAGTAATCTTGTCAAAGGTTTTGAAATCTTAGCGAAATTGGGGACGAATCGCCTGTAATAACCAGCTAACCCTAAGAAGGACTTGATATCTTTTGGGTTTTTTGGTTGGGGAAAATTTAAGATACAATCTACCTTTGAGGGGTTAGGCTTCACGCATTCGGGAGTTATAAGGTGGCCAAGATATGCCACCTCTTTGCGAAGAAACTCGCATTTGTCGGGTTGGATTTTTAGATTGGCTTTTCGCAATCGTTTGAAAACTTCAGAAAGTCGGGTTATGTGCTCATGTATAGTCGGAGAATAAACGATAATTTCGTCCATATAGACTAAACATCTCTCGTTTTGAACACCTAAAAGAATATTATCCATTACCCTTTGGAAGGTGGATGGAGCGTTTTTAAGACCGAAGGGCATTCTAACAAATTCGAAATGACCATTATCAACTGTGAATGCTGTTTTTGGATGTCTTTAGTATCGATTTCGATTTGGTGAAACCCTGAAGCTAAGTCGAGGGTGGTGAAGTATTGGCATTTGCCAAGTTGGTCAAGTAAATCCGAAATGTTCGGTAGGGGATATTTGTCGTCAACAGTAAGTTCATTTAGTTTACGATAATCGACGACGACACGCCATTTTTGGGTACCAGATGCGTCTAGTTTTTTGGGGACTACCCAAACCGGGGATGACCACGGCGAATTATCTATATATATATATATATATATATATATATATATATATATATATATATATATATATCTTTGATATCTGACTTTTTACCTCTTGTTTGTGTATTTGGGGGTACCGATATGACTTTGTGAAAGAGGGTTTTGCGTTATTAGTGTCTATCGAATGTTTGATTTCGTTTGTAAAGGTCAGTTGGTCATCTTCTAAATAGAATATGTCGGAATATTCGAGGCAAAGTTGAGAAATAAGTTCGGCTTCCTCCTCGTTCAGATGTTCTAACCGAAGTTGTTCCATAATTGTAGTTTGTCTATCAGGCTGGGTCAAGTTTTGAGAGTAATTTTCAGAAAGAATGTTTACGGAAATATTGTCGAAATTAACAGTCTTGGGGATAGCATTTGCATTTAAAACTGAAGTAAGGAATTCGCCTTTTTCATTAATTTTAACAAGGGCACGGGGAAGATAAACTTTTTCTATTTCGGCAGATGATAGGAAAGCATCAGTATTAGTGAGGTTACATTTTAATTTACATATTTGTTCTGTTCGGGGTTCTAAACAGATTTTATTAACCGAGATGCAGTTATTGAAAGTTGAAGGGTTCTGAGTACGCATGATAGTATCATCCGTAACTTTGTAGAGAGGTAAAGTTTTAAAATTAGTGACAAGTTGTTTGCTGTTAAAGTCTATAACGCAGTTATAGTGTTCAAGGTAATCTGAACCCAGTAATCCGTCAAATTCAATGTCGATGTCGCAAATATATACCTTGTGTGGGTCGGCGACATTGAAAGGTACAAGGGTGGATTCGTTGATTAAGATTTTCTGATCGGTGATTCCTTGGATGACGACGTTTTCGGGAAATCGTTGTTTGAAGCGTTGGCAGGTTTCAGGTTTAAAAATTGAAAGTCCTGCACCCGTATCGATAAGAAGTTTATAGGTGTTTGAAGAATCAGTAATATAATAAAGATTCTTCGAGTTGACGGAGAGAAGGGGTCTTACAGAAAGTTCTGTTCTGGGAAGTTGACATTCGGGCTGAAGTCGTCCAGATTCATTGTCTGAATTTGGGTTTGAATTTCTGAAATTTCTTGGTCTGGGGGTTCTGACTGAGTGGGGGTCAAATGAAAATTTACTTGAGAAGAATCAGGTTCGTCTGAATAAAATTGTTCAGACTGTTCAGTGTGGAAATATTCTGGTTCACAATTTTGTTCGAAATCGTTAGGGTAATATTCTTGTATGTTTCCGTACTCATTGGTTAAAGGGTAGTATTGGTTTTCGTTTTGAGAATAGTTATAGTCGTTGTGATATGGACCGAAATGTAAATTGTTTAAGTGATGAGTCTTTGGTTGCTGATGTTTAAAGAAACTCGGGTTCGGTCTGTAATTGCCAGACATTTGGGGTTGTCTACTGATAGACGGACGAAATTGTTGCTGTGAAAATTGTTGACTGGGATTAACATTTGTGGATTGTTTAGCAGTTTGATTGGAAAAATGAGGGCGGTAATTCAAATAGTTCTGATTAGAATTCAGGTTGTGTTGAAATTGTCTCATTCTCGATAAGCATTCGTTGCTTAAATGGCAACTGCGTTTACAAAAAGAGCATTGTTTTGGAGGTGGACCGTTATTTGGTTTACGAGAGGGTTGTTGGAAACTTCTATTACTTGAAAATTTCTGGGTTTCTAAATGTGATAGTTGTAGTTCTCGTTTAATCCTGGAAATGGCAGTGAGAATACTGCATGGGTCGCTAGCGCGAACGAGTTGACCAATTTTGGGCTCTAAACCCGTGAGGAGGCTATTAAGAGCCATTGACTCTATTAAGTCAATCTGTACTTGTTTTTCTTTAATAGCATTTTCGCTTGATGCGTCTGGAGTCTAGCAGAGAAAGTGAGGGGGGATTCATTAGTAGTTTGCCGCATTCGTTGTAAGTCCTGTATGAGAGCCGAGAGATCTCGAGGATCTCCAAAATGATTTTCTAGGAGAGTTTGAATTTCGGCTAGTTGACTAGGGTTTCGCGAATTTATTAACTCAGCCGCTCTACCGCGTAACTTATTTTTTATATGAAGAATTAGCAATACTTGCTGATTATCCGTTGCCATGCTGTAAGCAGTATTACAGGAGCATATGAAAGTATTCAAAAATATCGGATTACCATCATACTCAGGAATTATGGCAAATATTTCCGAAAGCTTATAGGGTTCTATGGTTGGTGTAGCTGCTTGTCTAGTGGTGGCCATTTTTATAAATGTATAAATTCGCAAAATAAATAAATATTAAATGTTGAGGTTTTAAATGTAAATGGTAAATATCTAGTTTATCAAAATCCAATATCGAGCAATGTTTAATAGAGTAATAACAAATTTGAAATAGGAATGTATAAATGGTAGATTAATAAGAAACTTGAAATAATGTTTCAAATACTTCGATATATGTAAGTCAAAGTAATGGAAATAAAATAATATGATTATGTAAAATATATAGTTTCGAAATTATTTAGGAATGTAAGGTTATGAGGAATAAAATATTATATAAATGAAAGAACTGGTGGTCATTCAAAATAAAATCAAAATAAAAAATAGTTACTTTATGTGATTCTTACGTTATTATTCCTCGCATCGGACTGTTCTCCGCGTCACTTAGCACTGGTTAGCCTGGTTGCGTGTTCCCTTGCTAGTACTTGGTAGTTGTTGTCCTTTTCAAGTAGGTTTTGTCCACGATGATTTAGAAATCTCCACAGTCAGTTAGTATGCACGTGTTCTAACTGTGTTGGACAATCCTACTGACTGCGCCAATTTTATATTCACTTTGATTCAATTCACTTTTTAAAAAAAATTATTTATTTAGAAACATACAAAATTAAAATTGAACAATTAAAATATTTAAAGTACTTGAATAAGTTAATACTATAAAATGATATTATTTGAATGACAACACGAGAACGTTTCCAGTTGCTTTTATAACATTGACAAACGTGCTGAGGCAAGTCAGCGTTTTTACTGGGTAAACGGACTCGTGTAGATTTCCGGGAAGTTGTTTGCATATAATTCAAGATGAAATTTGATATCCCTGAGAAGTCACGTACGCTTTAAATTCCGTTGACTTCTCGACTGTGTGAACTAAGTGCTGATATATTTTGCATATAACATATATATATATATATATATATATATATATATATATATATATGTACTAGTTAAATAAATCTTTTTAAAAAACTCAATTTTGAAAATATATAACATATATATATATATATATATATATATATATAATGTGCAAAATAGACTATTCTTATTTATTATTACTATTTACCCTTGCTCCGTTGGGGCTTGTACAGCCAGACTTTGTCCCTCTCTTGGAACCCGACTGAATTGGACTTGAGGTCGTATCGCGTCTTCATCCGGTCACTGGTGGCCAACATCTGCGTTCGGGCTGATTCGTGTATTGCCAGCATGCTATGTCGGAGCTGGTCGGCAAAATCATTGATGTCTTGGGAAGATTCTTCGGGGGAGCCAAAAGCCAAATCGCAGGGTAATCGCAGCTCTTTTCCAAATAGGACCCTGGCTGAAGTCAGGCCTGTACTATTATATACGGCTGAGCGACATGCCAACAGGAATAGGGGAATATGCTCATCCCAATCACGCTGGTTATTGCTGACGACCTTGGATAGGTGTTGTTCCAAGGTCCTGTTGAATCTTTCCACCGTTCTGTCTGACTGTGGGTGCAATGGTGTTGTTCTCGTTTTCCTGATCCCCAACATCGTGCAGACCTTCTGGAATACATTCGATTCGAAGTCATGTCCCTGGTCCGAATGTAGTTCCATCGGGACGCTAAACATGCTGAATAGTTGTTCTACTAGCACCGTCGCTACCGTGGTTGCCTCTTGGTTGGGTATCGCATATGCCTCTGGCCATTAGCTGAAGTAATCCATTGCAACCAGAATGTACTTGTTCCCCCTCTCAGACTCGGGAAACGGACCGGCGACATCGATGGCAATTCTGTCAAATGGGACGCCCACATTGTACTGCTGCATTCTGCCCTTGGTCCGGGTCTTCGGGCCCTTACTGGCTGCACAGATCTCACATTTCCAGCACCAAACTCTGACGTCTTCAAAGTACTTTACCCAGTAATATCGCTGGCGTACTTTGTCTAGGGTTTTGTTCATGCCCAGATGGTCCCCTGTAATCCCGTCATGTAGTTCGGTCAGGATGGCTGGTACCTTTTTCTTACGAACTTCCAGTTGGAACTTGGTTTCTCAGCCATCAGTGCTTTCCCAAACTCGCTTGAGAATTCCATTCTCCACTCTTAGAGAGTCCCATTGGGCCCATAACGATTTCAGTACGCCCGAGTATCTAGCTACCTCGTCCCATCGTGGCCTGGGTGCCCCTCTCGTTTTGACTGACAAGATTGATTCGATGTCTGGATCAGCCATTTAGTCAAGGATGCATTGTTGCGTTGTCCAGTCTTCATTGGCCTGCACTCGGGTCTGCCTGATGGAGATACCCTCTCGCTGGTTCGTCTTCAGACAGTGTCCGCATTCTACTTTACAGAGTCTTCTGTATAAGGCATTGGCATTATTGTGCCGGTACGGTGTTCCACCTTGAAATCGTATTGCTGTAATTTCTCCATCCACCTGGCTAGTTGTCCTTCCGGTGTCGTTATGTCCAGTAGCCATTTGAGGGCGGCATGATCTGCTCGGATTAAGAAATGACGATCATAGAGGTATTTGTGGAAATGCTCTACAGCCCTTATTATTGCAAGAAGTTCTTTTCTGGTGACGCAATAATTTCTTTCTGGTTTCGAGAATCCACGGCTATAGTACTCGATCACCCTCTCTTCACCATCTTACACCTGGGGTAGGACGGCCCGCAATCATGTTTTGCTGGCGTCGGTGTCTAAGATGAACTTGCCGGACTGTGTAGGAAAGGCTAGGATTGGACTGGACTGGAAAATAGTGCTGCCTTCAGTCGTCTGAATGATGTCTCGCAATCCTGATTCCAACGGAAGGTCTCTTTCTCAGTGGTCTGCCGATGTAGAGGAGCGGAAATGGTGGCAAATACCGCAACAAACCGCCTTTAGTAGGAACAGAGGCCCAAGAAGCTTCTGAGTTCATGCTTGTCTCTTGAGACTGGCCAATCACAGATGGCTTCTATATTGTCCTTGTTTGTGCAGATTCCTGACTCGGAAACGACGTGGCCCAAAAACGTTGAATGTCTGACCCATGACCAGAATGTCGTCGACTTACTAAACACGTCCTCCATGTTAACCCATAGACGCTTGACGCCACTCAGTCTTAAATTCCATTGTACCTCCACATGTCTGATGCCGTTTATGAAACTCTGTGTGGCCAACTGGTCTTTGGTTTCCTCTGGCAGGTCTAGGTAGGACAAGTGTACTAACCGTCTAATCTCTGCTTCGAATTCTTGGAGGGTTTTACCGGATTTTTGCGTTTTTCCACTGAGTTTGACTTGGTATACCTGGCTCAAGGATTGATTGTTGTATCTTTTGTCCAGAATGGCGATGATTGTGTCGAAATTGCCTTGTTCATCGACTGGAATGCTTTGGAGGAGTTCTAAGGCCGGACCTCTTAACGAAATTACAAGAGACGTAGATTTTTCTTGGTTATTCCATCCATTAGCTGTAGCCACGGCTTCAAATTGCCGTTTATACAAGGGCCAAGATGAGCTGCCATCAAATGTGGGTGGTTTGCTAACGGAACCTTTGGTACTTTTAGTGTTCTGGTATTTTCCTAGCTGTAAGTCCTGTTTCATTTTTTTGATTTCTGCTTCTACCTTGTTTTCGATGGCACTGATTGTATCTTGTACTTCACTTACTTCACTTTGTACCGTGTTTTTAATGGAACTGATCTTAAATTTGACCTGGCTCTGGATGGAATCGATGTCATCTACTTTGATTTCAAGAGTCTCCACATTACTTTTTAGGATCTTTGTGTCGTCGTTTATTTCTTTTATGTCGGATTCAACTATTTGCATTCTTTCATTAACTCTTTCATTAACTTGCGATACTATTTGCATTAATTGTTCAAATTGCAGTTGTCTTTTTTCTTCAGTTACTTTAAGTTCATTTCGTCTCTATTCATCTAATAATTAAAATTCATTTTGTATCTGTTCTTCTAATATTTTAAATTCATTTTGTCTTGTTAATTCATATTTCGAGAATAATCCCTCAATTAAATTTTGTTGTTCGCTTTTCATCGTAGTGACAAGAGTTTCTAATTCTATTTTACCTTTTTCATCAAAAGATTTTACTAACCTTTGTTGAATTTCTTCTTGATGTTGTTTCTCGTTCTTGTCACGTTTTTCCAGAATCTGGACTATTTTTTCGTCTAGTCCTTCCGTAACCTGCTTTACTATTTTTTTGGTAGTTTCGGCCGTTTTTTCCATTCTACGGGTTTCCATAAATCAAATTACCATTTAAACTGCACTTAATCCTTCACTTCTGATCACCAATTTTGTTATATACTCCGTGGGTTCAATTAAAATTTTAAAACTAATTTTCACTCTCACTTTCTAGAAACTTTTATTTGCATCAAATATGCAGAACAGCTGATTCGAATATCAAAAACATAATACAACATAAGCTCTTCGTCGCACTAACTAACTTCTGCGATTATGGCTGCTGCTTTTAAAACCACCATCGAATTCTCCAGTACAATCCATTATCAATTCTACAGTTGCTGAGCCATTTCGAAATTATTTTTTTTCCTTTCAGCGATCGATGTCGTCTTGGAATGCTACCAGAGCCGGCTTAGGTAAATTTCGTTACAATATAACAAAATGCGATTATTGAGAATTATCAAAAATTTGGAATCGAATAATTTTGTCATTTTTTAACTAAATCCAGATCATGAAAAACATAAAAATAAGTACGTTTCAAGTTAAAGCAAGTGGTGTTTTCAGAATTTCCGAAAATTGAGAATAGTCGGTTTTCAAACCATTTGCGTCCAGATGAAAATAGTGTAAAATTGCAAAATGTCATTTGTCATTCGAAGTCATGTTTTGAAGACCATGAACATTAATCGTAGAAGCAGCAAAATTGGATAAATTTGGCATGCCGCCTTTTCTCGTATAGCCCAACAATATGCTAAAATCCGAGACCACGTGCAACGAGATTTTTTGAAATTCTTTGGAATGACCCATATATATATATATATATATATATATATATATATATATATATATTTATATGAAAACAAGTTGGCACGGACGGAACTATGTGTAGCTCTCTTGATGGTCCGGGTGTTCGTCCGCTGAAAGTTTTCTATAAAGGAACGGTCGCCTGACGTTTCGCCAAAATCCCACTTGGCATTTTCATAAGGTTTTTCCTCTTCTTCCAACACGAAGGGTGATTGCAGATCGTCGGCTAGGTCGTTCTCCGCTTGGTCTGCTCTCCGTGGCGTGGCGTGACTTCCACTTCAGACGCCCCCGAAGTCAGCTGTCAATTTCACAACGTAATTGCAAAATTTTCCAATATTTTCCAGTTTGTGAGTTTGAAACCATTGGATTTCTTAAATATAAGTACAGCTTTTTGTTGTTGGATGTTACTTTCCTAATAAACAAAAATAAAATAGTATAACCTTCTCTAGAGTATTTCACCGCATTTAAAACCAAATTAAAAGATACGGAGAAATTTTTCTGATCTGTGTTAATTATAAAAATCAAGTGCAACTTTTTGCTAAGTGTCCAAACAATCTACACGGTTCGAAAAAAGTCACTGGATTTTTTAGGGAATTAACCAAGAACAGCTATCTGATCAATTAAAGAAAGAGAAGCAGCACAGAAAGGCGGGGATAAACTATCAAGAAAGTTATCCCTCCAATTTAAGAAGCACTAGAAAATCTTCTAAAATCAGACTAAATGTTCTATGGATCCTTATCTGTGTTTAAATTAGCTTAAAATTTTATAAATCACTGTTGAATATATATTTGAAAATTATAATGTGTAATTAACAGTTCAGTGTTCAAGTGTGGTGTTATTTCCCAGAATCAAGAAACAAAAAGTAACTAGAACATTAATATCAATCTCTATCTATCTAATCTATCTAATTTTTTTAATTCTCAAGATTAGATAAATATACCAAAAATCGATATCTACTTTTTAAACATTAAGATTAATATATTTAATGTGATTTTGGATGACCATAACCCAAAAGCTAAAAAAAATGAATATCTAGCTAAAGAATAGACATATATGTAACTCTATTCTGAAATAAGTTTACACCTATTTTATTTATTGTTTTCTTAAGGCCATTTGTGTCATGTTCTAGTTTCTTTTTATGCTGTTAGGGAAATAACACCAAACTTTAAACAAAAAGCTGCACAACTAAAAGCACGTCGTTATTGTCCGTAAGAAATATTTGCTATCAAAGTCTAAGACGATGTTTTGAAATCATATTTTATAAAAAGTATATAATTAAATGAAACATTATTTAAAATATTAACAAAATTAGTTTACAAGGTTCCCCGTAACCAATTCCTCAACAGCACTATATTTCATAACTATAAAGCAATGATCAATAGCACAATCTCACCAGATGTGACAACTTCTAAATTCTGCATATCTTTAAAGCCGTGCTCTAGTGTTTTCTGTTCGATCTAACGAATATAAGATGCCACAGATTAGATTAAAAACTTTCTAATCAGACCCGCTCAATAAAAGTTATTTATCAAGACGAAACATGTGCGTATTGGGTAAAGATAAACTCAAGGACTTTTCTAAAAGTCCCATAGAGTGAATATCTATCTAGAGTTTCGAGTTTGCTGGAACAAAGGAAGGCAAACGGGGAAAGAAATTTATTTATTACATATGTAACACCCATCCTTTTTAAAAACAATACAATTACAAATCGTTCTTTAATTAAAAACTTAAGTAATTAATAAAACTTTTATCCAGTCTACAGTAGTACTTCCCCACTCCCAAATTTGACAAGCAAAATCTTAAACTAAGTTCAAAACAATACGCTAAAATCATACAAACCTGGTTTGTTCCATAAGTTCCGGATTCATGGACACCTAGTGATGGGTACAAAACTTGCAGACTAGAAAGAGACATAACTAGAGTAACGAAATAAAACTAAAGTTGGAGGCATTATGTTATTCATAAATAAAACTTTTAAACGCTATGTAACTTACAACTATCATATAGAATTTGTTATTTTCACAATTATACATCAAAATGGAATTCGATTGTGAGCATTATATACCTTCCTTCCGTCAACAGTGTGCCTGCTGAAGTATATTTACAACAAGTAGAAAGTTTTATTAATACCTTAAGTGATCTGCGCAGACCAAATAAGAGAACAAAGTATGTCACTCTAGAAGACTTCAATTTACCTGGGAATATATGGAATATTATATCATCAAGTTTTATGAAGTTTCAAGGGGATTATTCCAATCCACTTATTAGAGATGCAGCTGATTAATGAAAGTGTTTGTTAATATTGTGTCAGTCTTTCAAATTATTAACGAAAAGAACAGTCAAATAATGTTTTAGACATATGTTTTACTCACCTGATTTTTTTAGATATTGAATCTATTTCTATTGAACATAGACTGAGGATTCTTAATATTTTACCTCCTAAAGGTGAGGTGAGATTTAATTTATAAAAGCTCTAAAATAGGCAGAGAATTGATAGAGGTCAGTTGCAATACAAAATAAAGCAAGTCTGTTGATGAGTTATTATGAAGAAATTTCACAGTAAAACTTTTCAAATAATTAAATGTAGTACTCCTCTCAGTAAGACATTTGTTCTAACTTGGCCTATTTTCTTTACGTCGTATATATAAAAAATACATCAAAGGAAATTATTACAAATAGTATATACGTATAGGTATACGTACAAGATGTGGGGTGAATTTTGCAAACCAATTTTTTCAGGTTTACCAATCCAAAGTGGTCAACAGCTCCCCCACGTCCTATGGAAATATAAATGCTGACAATCTTAATCAAATACCAAACCGTTTCGAGTACTATTTCTCTACTTTCTCCGTGAATAATATTGAAGTATCAAATGTTATTCCGAGTTATGACTCCAGTTTCATCCACAACTTAAATCCTCTATTTGATATAAATTCTCTATTATATAAACCATGCATTACTCTATCTTTATTTCATGTAAATGTGGAAGAACGTGAAGTTTATCACAATTTCAAGTCCAGTCAAAGCAAAGTAAGTCCTGGTCCAGATGGAATTCATTCAACTATCTTAAAAAATTGTACTTTTACAGATTCTTTTTATATATAATCTTACGTTTAATTTGACATTACTAATTTTGGAATTCTCTGGAAATTAATAATGTAATAAAAATTAATTCACGGAACAAACAAAACAAAAACATATTTCTAGTCTTTACGACTGCGAAAAAGATACAACAATAACAATGGAGAGTATCTGGGATAGGTTAATAAGTAGGGTAGTAGTGGTGCTGCTGAATGATATGCGATTGAGTCATCGTTCTTATATTCGCCGGAAATACTAGTTAGTTTAAAAATATTAATGTAATATTTTTGATCTGGGAATAAAAACAATTAAAAATTGTATTTGAACCCACAGAAAATTTAGAACAGTAGTGTCAGCTGTGGATTTAAGTGGGTTTTAAAATCTCAATCTATTTATGGCAAGTAGAAGAAGCATAACTAATGAAAGGGACGAGATTAGTGAGGAAATTTTCAAAAGAGTTTCCGACAATCTGAACGACAAACTGAATATAATTCTGGAAAGACGTGACAAAAAAGAGGCGCAAACTCGAAAAGAAATCTAGGAAAGGGTAGTGCAATCTCTTGAAATGAAAAACGTAAAACTGATTTACTAAATATTCTATCCACAATATATGAAACGCAACAAATCCTTGTCATTACCAAGAAAAGTGAAATTTAATTGGAAGCTTATTTTCGATATTACAAGGTGATCACAAAATTCAACAAGAACAAATGAATTACAAGGACTAGATGCCTTTAAAATTTTAAGAGAAAAACGGCAGCTTGATGAATTAAAAGAACTAGAAAAACTTAAAACATTAGAATTAAAGAGATAAGTTGACTTGAACTAAAAAATAATTTGGTCAAGTGCGAGTTGGACTTGCATACTTAGGGTTCCGTACCGCCTTCAATATTCTAATATTCCAGTTTCAGACAAGCAGAGAATGAGTGCATTTTCTTATATTTACCCTAATATCTTGTAAAGGAAGCGTTTTAAATTTATAAAAAATATACACTTTCATTTTCCCCACATAGACTTTTTATTTTATCCGCTTCAGGATTCGATTGATTTTTATCAGAATACATATGTATTTAATTATCTAATGTGGCCCCCAAAAATTAACATTAGAGTTTTATTTTACTAATAAACTTTCAGATAAATCTTTTATAATCTACTGTCTGAGTTTTGAGGCTCTGTGGATTGGAAGATAAAGGGCAAAATAGGTCAAGTTTTAAATTATAAATTATGAAATCTGTTATTCAAGTTATTAAAAAATACAAATAAAATATACTTTTCAAAATTTAAATAGTGTAGTTTCTAAAGTGGGAATTAAGTCGATGTTTAATAAATTTGTTAATATTTTTTCAACAAATGATTTAAAAATATGATATATTTGTAGTTCACATAATGAGCCTTTTATCTGATATATTACATGCTTTTGAAAATTTAATCTTTATTTTCCATTTAATTGTATAATTTGTCCCAAAAATTACTATGGGGTTTTTCTAATAATTTAGTTTCCGTTTAATTTGAATTAGGGATTTTTTCATATTTTTCAAATAAACAAAAACATTTAGGTCTTATAGTTTGGGGAATAACGGGGGAATGGGTAATTTTTTTAAAATATTTTTTTATATATTTTAAAATATTAATTTAAAAAAAATAAAAAAATATATTTGTATTCGTCATAATGAGCCCTGTGATTTGATATATTACATGACCCGTTAGACACAATTATAATTTTTTATTTTTCATTTAATTCTATAATTTGCGCCCCAAAATGAATATTAGGGGTTTCTCCTTATTTTTCCAGTAAAGTTCAGGTGAGGGCTATAGTTCAGTTTTTTTCAAAATTTTTCAGCTATGTTTTCGGAGTTAAGGGGGGGGATGGGTAAATTTTTTTATATTTTTGTTAATATCTTTTAATTAATTTATTTTAAAAATATGAAAAAAATATATTCGTTTTCGTCATAATGAGCTCTTTCATTTGATATATAACATGATGGGTTAGAAACAATTTTAATTTTATATTTTCCATTTAATTCTATAATTTGCCCCCCAAAATGAATATTAGGGGTTTTTCCTTATTTTTCCAGTAAAGTTCAGGTGAGGGGCGTTACCTCCATTTTTTTTCAAAATTTTCTAGCTTATGATTTTGGAGATGGGTAATTTTTTTTATATTTTTGTTAATATCTTTTAATTTATTTATTTTAAAAATATGAAATAAAATATTTGTTTTCGTCATAATGAGCTCTTTCATTTGATATATAACATGATGGGTTAGAAACAATTTTAATTTTATATTTTCCATTTAATTATATAATTTGACCCCTAAAATAAATATTAGAGGTTTCTCCTTATTTTTCCAGTAAAGTTCAGGTGAGAGGCTATACATCCGTTTTTTTCAAAATTTTCCAGCTTATGGTTTTGGAGATAAGCGGGGAATGGGTAGATTTTTATATTTTTGTTAATATCTTTTAATTAATTAATTTTACAAATATGAAAAAAATATATTTGTTTTCGTCGTAATGAGCCCTTTCATTTGATATATAACATGATAAATTAGAAACAATTTTCCTTTAATTCTGTAATTTGCCCCTCAAAATTAAAAGTAGTGGTTTCCCCTTATTTTTCCAGTAAACTTCAGGTCAGAAGCTATAACTCTATTTTTTTTCAAAACTTTACGTTTTATAGTTTCGGAGATTAGGGGGGGATGGGTAAATTTTGGTATATTAAATTAAAAATTAATATCTTTTTAAATATATTTTTTTAAAATATGAAAAAAATATATTTGTGTTTCTCAGAATGAGACCTTTCATTTGATATATTACATGATGCGTTTGAATTTTTTTATTTTTAAATTTTTATTTAATTCTATAATTTGCCCCCCAAAATTAATATTAATCGTTTCTTTTTACTTTTCGGGCAACGTTCTTTATTTTCTATTTTTTTCAAAATTTTAGGCTTATCAGATCAGGGGGAACGGTCGATTTTTTTAGTTTTTCCCCCCAGAAGTACCCCTAAAATCAAAATTTTTTCTTTTACGATATGTACTCCTGATCGGGTCACCAAACTATACATTGATACCAAATTTCAACCTCTTCCGTCCAGTAGTTTAGGAGAAAATTGCTGTGATGTGACAGAGGCAGAAATCCTGAGTGATATTATAAGGGTATCCGTATATTGTATATACGGAACCCTAACAAGATGAATTAAAGAGGCAATTTGAACAACTAATGTCATCAGTAACATAAAGTAACAAAGCTGTTAATCAGAAAATACAGATTATGGAATATGGAGACATAAAGGCAATTTAATCCAAACTACAAATGGGAACTAAGAAAATGCAACAAGACTTATAGACATAGCAGAAGACCGTAAGTGCCAAAGGCCCCTTTAAAAACCACTCACTTTTGATGGTAGTTCATCTGGGCCTATGTATAAACGACAATTTAAAGCAGTGGCCGAATTTACGTTGGAATAGCCGCGAGAAGTGTACATATTTAATAATTTGTTTAACAGGTCCAGAGTTAGAATTTCTTCAGTGCATTCCATAGGATGAACAGGGTAACGTTGAAAAGAAGATTTCAGTATTAGTTAAGAGTAATGACAATGAATTACTAAGTCAGTTAAACCAAATGCAACTGAGAGGAACAACACAAAAAGCTGGAGAAATTTTACAAGAACCCGACATTAGACGTTCAACTTACCGTATCCAAATCTTCCGGAGGATGTTAAACGCAAATGGGGTAGACAAAGTTTTGTCATCGATATTAGACATGTCGAAGTACAACAAAACCTGAGACTTAGTGGATTAAAGAATAGTACTAAACCTCTGCAGTGTACTTTGGAAGTAGAAGCTATCATGGACATGTCTAAACAAAGGGTACAAGCTGTTTATGTCAGTCAGAAAGACTCAAAGCTGTTCCTACAGGAATTACTGTACAACATAAAATAATTGAGATAAAACAGAAACGAAGACCGAGTGGCATATGTTATCGCTGTAAACGCACAATGCATTTTCATTGTGACTACAGGGTCAGGTTACTAGACATATCACCAGTCAGAGTTGGCCAACGCAACTATACCAACACCGTAAATAGTCAGCCGGTTAGTATAAGGGGTTAACCATTATTACTGGGTAAATTGCTTCGTTGATGTCAGAGCCTGATGCTGGAAATTTAATTCATGTGCAGAGACTAAAGGCCAGACCAAACACAGAGCAGAATGAAGCAGTACTATGTGGGCATCCCTTTTGAAAGGGTGAGTAGTAACTTACAATTTAGTTGTCTATTTCGATAATATTAAATATCTCTCACATGTTCAAATTATATGTGATCATAGAAGGAACATTTTATGGACTACTTTGGATCAACACATTACAGCAAATTGTTTAGAATGCCAGCTTTCTTCCAGTTTACTGTCAATTGTGGTCAATTAACAAGGCAACAAACACTGGAACTTTAATATTCCTCATTCCAAAATCAGCCAAATATAACATTGCGTTGCAAATTTAAAGTAGGAGTTTGCACAACAAATATATAAATTAAGACTTATAACACAATTTTTACATTTCAGAAGCTTGTTCAACTTTACAAAATTTGCTTACTTACCATTTCTGTTCGAGGGTGGGCTGGAACAGAAATTTAAATAAATACTTGATCTGCCTATATGAGCAAGTATGTTGTTGTAATTATATCTAGTTATCTCTGAATAAGTAGAGACTCCAATTTTAATCCATATTTAAGCCGGGAATAAACATCAAATAACTAATTCTCGCCCCTTGTTAGGATCAAACATTTTCGAGAAAGTTTTTACTAGGCTCTATAAAATTATATCTAGTGATTAATTTGATTTCCTAAAAAATAAGGAACTAAGAATACATTATTCTCTATTTGGAATGTCATTTGATTCAACTTTGACAGAAACAGTACTACTAGAATTATAACGTTTCTTAATGCAATTGAAGTGTTCGTTGGTGCTAATCAAAAAGACGTACTTTGTAAATTACGTACTATGTTGTGTGAGTAGAGTTGCCTATGGTCTAACCCATAACTATATATTTATTTGATAGATTGTAGACAAATATTTCTAAATTTTAATTCTACTAAAAAATAATTCAGCTGCTTATGCGGAGAATTCTGTAATTAAATGATGTCCATTGCCAAAATGTGTGTTTATTTGAAATATTTAAAGTGTTTGTGTAACAAAGTACTATTTTTAAACGGCCACAAAACTAATATAATAAAAATAAGTATATAATACTTATTTTTTAAATTTTGTGAACATGTAGGACTGATCTTTTATTGTCGCATAGGCTTTTCGTTCCTATTTTCTATAATTTAAAATAAATTCCTTTGTATAATGCTATAACAGCTATTTATCATTAATTTTAATTAGCATTTTCAGTTGCCATTAAATAGACCATTACTAGTATCAGGCTAGTCTAAATAATTAATAAACATAAAACAGATGATTTATAATATTTTTTATCTCAAGCATAATATATATAATCATTGTCGGAAATTATATTTTTACTATAATGTCTGATTTAGATCGAAACCAATATGTTTTCCAAAAATCAGTAACTGATTAGTATTGACAAATTCTAATTATGATAGAAAGATATATTTTAATATGCTACCAAACGAGCTTAAATGTTTGTATGTATAAAATGACCAGATTGAACTTGACTAACTATAAAACATTATTATTTTTTAGTTTTAAACTTTGCTTTCTCCTCCATATTAATGATATATTTTGTACATAAATTATTCTGGATATACATAAATAACAACAATAACAAAATACACTGTATTCTAATACGAACGCTAGGAATATTAATCAAACGTCTTTTATTGGCAAAGTATATAATTATGCAAAATAAAGCAATAAATGTGTTTACTTTATTTCCTACAGCAACTAACAATGAAAGGAAATATGAGTTTGTTAAAATGCAAAATTCTTGAGAAACTTGTGACTCACGTGTGTTCGAAATCGTAACATAATTAATATTAGTCAGTGTAATATAAGAACATGGTTTTTACATAGAGATATAAAAGAAACATAGTGATTATATTAATTTAGTTTGTAGACACAAGACCGTATTTTTATCATTCCCAATTATTTATTGAGTTCGAAGAATTTTTAATGCGGGAATTACCAGTTATTCTAAGAAATTTGTGTACAGTTACTCATAAAATTCATTACTAAACGCTGATTGAAGTACATAACATCTGCCGAGAAAAAAAGCACACTCTCTTTTCACTCTTTCAAATATGTATAGGTACGATACCAAATGAAAAATATCAATCCTATTGGTAATCTGTCAAAACAAAAACATGACAGTATCTCATGGAAAAACTGGTACTACACTAGTTAGCACTATTTTTGTGTGAGCTTATTTTGTCGAGATAAGGGTTTGGTATAATAAAACTAAGTTTAGGTTATTTCTGATACAAATAGTTTTATTTTTGTATTTTAGTAAATAAATATGAATATAAAGGTTCATATATGTATATGTGTTTCCAATGGTTAATAGTCTAATATAGAATATTGATCTTGTTCAAAGGGATATTGACCAAAACACTGATTGTAGCATCGCCATTTCGTAACTCCCACTTGGGACCACAGAGTTTATTGCTAATTTAATTCTAATTTATTACTCCAACCATGGCTATGTTAGCTATAAAGTAAATTTAACAAACATAGCCATATGTCTAACACCAGAACGAAATAGTAGACTCTTTATTGCTAACTAATTGCTGACGTTCTAATAGAATATACTATCCTCGATATTCCTTGGACTTCCATCGTCTTGAAGTGGTTGATCTCAAAACGTTTCAATAGCTGTCTATCTGCTATCGTCATCAGGTGAATGATAGGAAATTCAGAGTATCGGTCGTATTTATACTATACCCTTAACCGGTCATGCGTCGCCGGTCATGGTCATTGGGTCTTATCTGGTCCAATCAGCGTCGTCGTATATAGAGGTTGGTTGCCGGTGATGCGTAGCGGCAGAGGCCGAAGAAGAGCTCTCCAAATATTATTAATTTGGACGCTGAGCTCGCTAATTATATTTTAGTTCGAGACTCTATATGCTGTCTTTATGAATTATAGCTGTCTGAAGACAATTTTATAATCCTGATTACTTAGTTTGAGCTTTAAGATACTTACAGTTATTAAGTAAGCAAGGGGATTTAAATTGCACGGATCTTCTTAGAATTCACTAAAATTTATTGGGTTTTCCAGAGTACAAACACAAACGAATTGTCATATTTCTCCAAGTTATTGAAATATATTGAATTAATTTAATAATTTATTAAGTTAATTAATGTACTTTAAACAATTTATTCCTTAAGCTGCCAAGGAATCACTAAATAATAAGTAGATATAAAAATCTTCATTATGAGTATGTATTATAAAGAATGGTAATATTCTTGGCAACTTATTTAACATCTAAATTTACAAAATAACTTCATTAGTAAGTAATTTAGTCTAAACTGCAAATCTACTTATTTTAAAAATTTACCATAGTGAATTTTTGGGGCTATACTTGACCAGGTAATTCCACATTTATTTCTAGTATATGAACGTGCAGCGCCAAACTGCATTTTGACTCTCAATTCTAGCACAAATAATCAATAAATAAATTCTACTAAGCACGGCAAAAAAGTCCGAAAGTCATATTATCAACAGGAAGATTTAGACAAATATATGCGTTGCAAATTATATATCTGTATTTAACAATATTATTTTTGCTGTTGCAAACAATCCAAACTATAATAATGAAAGAATAAGCCAAAATTGGCATAAATTACTTCAAACTGTGTTGCAAGCTCTGGGATACTCAGTTTATTAACCAACGAGATATTTATAATAATCACACAAATTACGCCATTTTGACAAATGCCGGATTATTAATGCACAATGCAAAATGAAGCAACGGCCTTACTAAATGAGAGACGGAACTCGAATTAATCCATAAATTACACCTATAAATAATTTGAAATAGTTCATGTTCAATGACTGGACCAATCCATTTTGAAGAAGACCTAGAAAATTTTACAGAATAGTAAGGAGACTGTTGAAGCTCAATACAAATATAACTGCTGCAAAACTGACACTGATGTGAATTTGTGTTCAATTATCGATATCCCAAAATCCCCACCCAACGAATTAACATTGCGCCGTTGTGAAGGACGAGGGGGATTGGCAGATAAAACAACAAAATTCCCATTGTGCCTACATTTTCCACTACTAGCAAAATTGTTTTACCTTATACTATATTATTACAAAATGTATCCACTCCGTCCCTGGCGAAAGAACGTAAAAATATCAATTTTTAGAGTCTTCAAAATGAGCAAGAACTATCAATCTGGACGCTGTGCGAACAAAGGTAGAATTACCAGAAAATTCGGCGTACGCTATAAAAGGCGAGATTACATTCAGTAGTTGGTTAGTAGAGCTTACCTATTGTTATGATTTCGATATTATTGTATTAGAATCAGCTGTTAAGAATATTTGATGTTTACTTGTGACTAAAAGTTCTAGAAAGTGAAGTGTATATGTGTTAGTTTTTTTTTAATTAATTAATTGAACCCACGGAGTTTATAACATTTGGTGTCGAAGCGCAGGATTAAGTGAAGTTAAAATCGCAATTTGATTTATGGAAACCCGAAGTATGGAAAAAGAAGAATTCGAAGCAAAAATTAGACGGTTAGTACACTTATCCTACCCAGACCCCCCAGAGGAAACGCAAGAGCAGTTCTTAAGACTTAGTGGCATCAAGAAGAGTAGAGGCCGTCATCAACATGTCCAAGCCGAGGTGCGTGCAGTTTCCTTCAACCAGGGAGAGTCACAGTCACCATATGAAGCGCTGTTGGCTGGTCTGAACAAACTATTAGAACGGTCACAAAGAACTGGCACCAAAGGGGCATGTTACCGCTGTGGACGGACAGGACCCTTCCAACGAGACTGCAGAGTGAGGCTACATAAACAGTCACCGAGCAGGGGTAACCAACAAAACAACCACCTGGCCAGGGACCGTCAGCCAGTCAGCATAAGGGGGCGAATGCTGAACGACCCTCCACCAACACCCAAAACAGTATAACGGGGATTTTGCCCAGATAGCAGCAGCCGAGTCATCAGGGGCACCATCAATGGCCGAGAAATTACCAGACAGATTATTCATGGGCAGCTAGAAAGCAATCTTGAAAGCTGTGTTGGAATGGTGGAACCAGTACATTCAGCTCATGATTACTTAGTTGGACGGGGTCAAGAAATAGCTTGTTTCGAGCCAGTGGAGACCATCATGAATTGCGAAGAAGAGTACCAGACATCGGTGAAGGAGACAGGGCCAAGTAAAGAGTTTCTACAACAGTCAGCCGACCATTTGAAACACCTTACACCAGAGGAACAGAAGAAAGCCAAGCAATTTATTGCAAATCACTGGCAAATTTTTAGCAGATAAGATGGAACCACCGGTCGCACCATCATCCAGCACCGAATAAATACCGGAAAGGCTCAACCCATCAGAATACCACCTAGGTGACTACCCTAGGGGCAACAACAGGCAGTCGAGGAAAACATCGAGTCCATGTTACAAAATGGAGTTATTGAGCCATCCATCAGTACATGGTCTGCTCCCGTCGTGCTAGTTAAAAAGAAGGATGGAACCACCCGATTTTGCGTGGATTAAGAAAGCTGAATGGAGTCACGAAGAAAGACAACTCTTGACCACACTAGCAGGCTCACTTTGGTTCTTCCCACTAGAACTAAATAGTGGATATTGGCAGGTTGGTCTACACGGAAACGAAAGAGATAAGACAGCGTTCTCCACCAGTAAAGGGCTGTTTCAATTCACGGTCATGCGCTTTTGATTATGTAATGCTCCCGCTACATTTGAGAGGCTAATGGAGTATGTATTGATCGGGTTGACATGAAGAATGTGCTTAGTATACCTCGACGACATTCTGGTCATGGGTCAAACAGTCGACGACCATCTGAAGAATCTGGGTGAAGTATTCTACACAATTAAGAACGCCAACCTGAGACTCAACCTCAAGAAGTGTTCCATTTTCCAAAAAGGAGTACAGTTTTTGGGCCACGTCGTTTTCGAGTCAGGAATCCGCACCAACGAGGACAAGATTGAAGGCATTCGTGATTGGCCAGTCCCAAGAGACAAGCATGAACTTCGAAGCTTCTTGGGTCTCTGTTTATACTACAGACGATTTGTTGAGGGATTTGTCACCATTGCCGCGCCTCTACATCGCCAGACCAGTAAGAAAGAGACCTTCCGTTGGAATCAGGATTACGAAACATTATTCAGACGAATGAAGGCAGCACTATGTTCCAGCCCAATCCTAGTATTTCCTACACAGTCCGGCAAGTTCATCTTCATCACCGATGCCAACAACACATGTTTGGGGGTTGTCCTATCCCAGGTGCAAGATGGTGAAGAGAGGGTGCGAGTAGTATAGCCGTGGATTCTCCAAACCGGAAAGAAGTTATTGCTTCACCAGAAAAGGCCTTCTTGCAATAATAAGGGCTGTAGACCATTTCCACAAATACCTCTGTGGTCGTCATTTTCTAATCCCTCAAATGGCTGCTGGACATGGAGGCACCGGAAGGACAACTGGCCATATGGATGGAGAAATTACAGTAATAGGATTTCAAGGTTGAACATCGTGCCGGTCGTTTGCATAATAATGCCGATATCCTATCAAGAAGAACCTGTAGGGGAGAATGCGGACATTGTTTGAAGACGGAACAGCGAGAGTGTATCTCCATCAGACAGATCCGAGTGCAGGCTAATGAAGACTGGACAACGGAACAGTGCATCCAGGACCAAATGCTGATCCAGACATAGAACCAATCCTGTCACTCAAAAAGAAAAGGGCACCTAGGCCACGATGGGACGAAGTAACTAGATACTCGGGAGTTCTGAAATCGTTATGGGCCCAAAGGGACTCTCTAAGAGTAGAGAATGGAATGCTCAAGCAAGTGGGAAAGCACTGATGGCCGAAAAACCAAGTCCTAACTGGTTGTTCCGAAAAAAAGGTACCAGCCATCCTGACCGAAGTACATGATGGGATTACCGGGGGCCATCTGGGCATGAATAAAACCCTAGACAAAGTTCACCAGCGGTACTACTGGGTAAATTACTTAGAAGACGTCAGAGCTTGGTGCCGGAAATGTGACATCTGTGCAGCCAATAAGGGATCGAAGACCCGAACCAAGAGCAGAATACAGCAGTACAATGTGGGTGTTCCATTTGACAGAATTTCCATCGATATCGCCTGTACCTTTCTCGAGTCTGAAAGGGGGAACAAATACATTCTGGTCTCAATGGATTACTTCAGTAAATGTCCTGAGGCATATGCGATACCCAATCAAGAAGCAACCACGGTAGCGACGGTGCTGGTAGAACAGCTCTTCCACAGGTTTGGCGTCCCGTTGAAAATGCATTCAGACCAGAGGCGTAACTTCGAATCGAATGAATTCCATCAGTTCTGTACGATGTTTGTGACCAGGAAATCGAGAACAACACCATTGCACCCACAGTCAGACGGAATGGTGGAAAGATTCAACAGGACCTTGGAACAATACCTATTCAAGGTCGTCAGCAATAACCAGCGTGATTGGGATGAGCATATTCCTCTATTCCTGTTTGCCTATCGCTCAGCTGTACATAACAGTACACGTCTGACTCCAGTCAGGGTGCTATTCGGATGAGAGCTGAGATTACCCTGCGATCTGGCCTTTGGCTCCCCCGAAGAACCGTCCTAAGACATAAACGATTATGCCAACCAGCTCCGACATAACATGCTGGCAATACACGAATTACCCGGAACGCAGATGTTGGCCACCAGTGACCGGATATGACCTCAAGGCCAATTCAGCCGAGTTCCAAGAGAGGGAAATAATCTGGCTGTACAACCCCCAACGGAGCAAGGGTAAATCTTCAAAGCTTACACCCGCCTGGGATGATACATACGAGGTGGTCAAGAGGATTAATGACGACGTCTACCTTATCCGTCAAAATCCCAGGGCTAAGTTGAAGGTGGTCCATTTAGATCGACTCACTCCCTACCATGGAGAAGATTAAAAAATATGAAAAATATATATTTGTATTCCTCATAATGAGCCCTTTCATTTGATGTATTGCATGATGCCTTAAAAAAATATTTTTTTATTTACCACGTAATTTCATAATTTAACCCCCAAAATTAATATTAAGGATTTCTTCGTATTTTTCCTGTAAAAAAAATGTAGGCCTTATAGTTTTGAGAATAAAGGGGGAATAGATATTTTTTTAATATTTTTGTTAATATATTTTAAAATATATTTATTTTAAAAATATGTCAAAAAAATATATTTGTATTCGTCATAATGAGCCCTTTGATTTGATATATTACTTGATCCGTTAGAATCAACTTTAATTTTTTATTTTCCATTTAATTCTATAATTTACCCACCAAACTCAATATTAGGGGTTTCTCCTTATTTTTACAGTTTTAAGTTCAGGTGAGGCGCAATACCTCTATTTTTTTTTCAAAATTTTGCAGCTTATGGTTTCGGAGATAAGGGGGGGTGGAATGAGTAATTTTTTATATATTTTTGTTAATATCTTTTAAATCATTTATTTTAAAAATTTGAAAAAAATATATTTGTTTTTATCATTATGAGCCCTTTCATTTGATATATAGCATGATGCGTTAGAAACAATTTTAATTTTTCATTTAATTCTATAATTTGCCCCCCCCAAAATCAGTATTAGGGGTTTCTCCTTATTTTTCCAGTAAAGTTCAGGTGAGGCGCTATACCTTTATTTTTTTTTCAAAATTTTGCAGCATATGGTTTCGGTGATAAGGGGGGAATGGGTATTTTATTTTCAATTTTTGTTAATATCTTTCAAATAATTTATTTTAAAAATTTGAAAAAAATATATTTGTTATCGTCATAATGAGCCATTCCATTTGATATATTACGTGATGCGTTAGACAAAATTTTAATTTTATATTTTCCATTTAATTCTGTAATTTGCCCCCTAAATTTAAAACTAGAGATTTCTCCTTATTTTTTCAGTAAACTTCAGGTCAGACCCTATACCTCTATTTTTTTAAAAACTTTACGTTTTATAGTTTCGGAGATAAGTGGGGGAATGGGTAAATTTTGGTATATTTTCGTTAATATCTTTTTATATAATTTGTTTATAAATATGAAAAAAATATATTTGTGTCCCTCAGAGTCGGACCTTTCATTTGGTGTATTACATGATGCGTTTGAAATTTTTTTTACTTTTTAATTTTTATTTAATTCAATAATTTACTATATTATAAGGGTATCCGTATATTGTATATAAGGAACCCTAACAGTTTTTTTACGAACACATCGACGGCAACTCAGACAAACCACGGCTTTATCTAGGGTTAGAAATGTTTTTAATGTCTATCCAAGATTAAGTAATCCCAACCAAGAACACCTCTAAATATTTGTCCGTAAACAACAACAGACTTTGACACGGTTGATAGTCATAATCAATTCAGCATATTGCAGTGGTTTGCTGTAAGTAAATATCGGCCTAATTCTCTGGAATGCTGTATTGGAATTGAACGACCCGGATCGATCAAACGATCGGTAACAATAACTTCGACACAGTTTCAGATGATGAACTTATCTACTAAAAAACACATTAGTTAATATAACAATTCCCAACAACAATAATACATCTAGTAACCGGAATTGAGTCTTTGCAGATAAGTCACTGAAAGATCAAGGACGAATATATAAAACTACTTTTTATTTGTGACCATTTTATTTTTGACCAACGGAACTATATAAGAATAGTAAGGTACTAACCAGTGATTTGGTATTTACAAATCGTTTATTTTAATTTATTAATCATTCAGTTGTACCCCAAATCCTAATTTTAAATTGAAGGGGTTGGAACATTTGGGTAATATCTTTAACGTTTATTCAAATTCAAACAAGATAGACGCAATTTTGTTTCAATATTTTTTCCCTTAAACAGCTGTGAATTTTACGTAAATTTATATTTATACCCAAATTTGTTTAGACCGGCAGCATCAAACATTTGATATTGTTATATTGTTGGCATAAATTTGCAATTTACGGTCTTCAATGCATGTATATGAATAAGGTTAAATGACCATATTGTACATACCCTACTCTAAAGTATGAACACAAAAAAAATCAAGGGGATATCCTCTAATTCAACATGCAAGATCTTGCTTATAAGAATACTGTGATATAGGTATTATATCGAAATTTTTTGTGAGGTTTATAGTAGCCAGCGTAGTGCTTATCTTTTTGACTAAGTTATGTATGTTACGATTCATTAGAATAGAGGCTTCATTGTTTTGTATTCAAAGTCAAGTTCGTAGTAAACAATGTCAAATCTTACATGAAAATTGATATGATTTCCAAGGTAACCTCGTGAGCAACAGGAAATAGAAAACAAAGACAAAGACAAAGACAGATGTTATAAATACTTCCAAACATGTAAGCTTGTTCACTTCTCGTTCCACTTCTCGTTCTAGAACAGTAGTCACCAAGTATATTTTAATCTTCAATTTATTTCAATGTTTAAACTTTCAGTTAAATAAAATAAATATTTTTTTAAAAACTTTTAATGTTCGGCTATGACCTAACATTTGGCGCAGCTCAGTAGTATTTTCGTACGTTTTTCGAACACGCAAACCCAAGATTACGCTCACGGAGAACGGTGGATTCCAGTCCTTTGACGAAAAATAAACCTACAATCAAGAAACCGAATTGCTGACAACTCCAGGTAGAACACGGAACTGCCTCACTGCTTGGAACCAGACAATTCAAAAACAACTCCTGGTAGAACACGGAACTGCCTCACTGCTGGGAACCAAAGAAAATGAACCACGTAAAAGCGTGAGTAACGAATCATCTATTTTTTTTGAATTTTTGAAACTGATATTTAATTTTGATATTATTGCAACAATTTTATTTTTATTGAAACATTTATATATATTTTTATATGTTGAAAACCAGAACGATTGTTCTATTTTAACAAATTATATTTAAGAATTTTATAACACTTAGAGATACACATTTTTGTCTCTAAATCCCATTTAAATATTCAAGTGAAATATTTTCAAATTTATTCAATTTTCAATTTCCCAATCTTAACAAATTCCAATTTCAATTTTATTCCCAATTTCAAAAATGGCTGAAGCTCAAGAAGAAGCCTACAAACTTTCTGAGATTTTCTCAATCGTACCAGAATTCGAGGGAGATCAAATCTTTCTCGGTACATTTTTAAATGTACATAAAAAATAAATTAAAAGGTAGAGCAACACAATTAATTAGCTCACGAAACCTTTCAACTTACCCCGAAATAAATCTTCATTTCGGAGACTCCCGTGATTTACCGTCCCTAATCCAAGATCTTCAAAGATCGAAACAACTTCCAAATGAATCACCATTAACTTTCTTTAATACACTACAAGTCTTAAACGCGAAAATGCACGCAAACATACACAAATCTGCAAATTTAACCCCAGAGCAAAGAAATGCTCAATGCTCATTAATCGATACCATGACCCTAAACACATTATTAACAGGTCTAGAACTACGCCTCGGGCAGATCGTTCGAGCAGGCAACCCCAAAGACCTGCTAGAAGCAAACATTAGAATTAAAAGAGAGTTACAATTATCATATTTCGAAAATCATAAACGGCAAGACCCAATTCAAACAAAGAAACCAAGTCCAATTTTAAAATGTAATTCTTGTGGCCGAAATGGGCACACATCAAATCAGTGTCGTTCCAGACAACCTTATATACAAACTCAAAATACTTCTAACTACAATAGATTCCCACAGAATCAAACAAATCTCCAAAGACCACAATTTACATCTCAACAAAGACCACAATTTACACCTCAACAAAGACCTCAATTTAATTTCCAATAAAGACCTCAAAATGATACGCAACAACGTACAGGTCAATTTCAGAACAGGCCTCCCGTGATTCAAAAGAATCCCGCCTATAATCAACCCAGAGCACATCATTTAAATGAAAATGAAAATTCCGATTCATATAATTATGAAAACTTTAATGAATTTAACGCTGAAAATAATTATTATCCTGATGATAACTAATATCCAACCTTCTATTCAAATCCAGACGAATATCCAAATGAAAATTTCCAAAATGAAAATTTGTCAAATGAAAATTACCAAAACAATAATTTCCAAAACGAAAATTATCCTGAAAATTTTCAAGAAACTCCTTTCCAAGACCATCCCTCAGACACAGACCAATTACAAGAACAAATTCAGCATTTGTCTTTAACCGACAATGTACATCAAAACCAATTCCCAGAACAAACTTTTATGTAAACCCACTTTTGACTGTAAGCTGTAAAAATTTATATTACATCTACGACCTCACTAAAACTTTCAAAATCCTAATTGATACTGGTGCAGGTATCTCAATTTTTAAAAGAAAAACTGTTCAAAATTACCCCAAATTTCCAGAAAATAAATCAGTTCAAGGTATAACGAAAGAAAAAGTTTTAATTACAGAGTCAACTCTTGTCCTTTTCGCTCCAAAGGATCCTCATAAAGTGTACATTCATGATTTAGACATTGAATTCGACGGAATTCTAGGAACAGACTTTTTAGAACACTACGACTGTGTTGTCGACTTAAAATCAAGGAAATTAATAACAAATTTCAAAACAGTACCCCTATTCAAAGCCCTAAATTTCGAAGAACATTCCACTGAAAATTTCAATTCAATTCAAACCCCTCTTCAAAAGGAAAATCAAATTCAAATGCCCATTCAAAATCCAATAAATTCTAAGACACCTATTTCAAATAAAGTATCTATTGAAGGTAGAACTGAAAAAATATTCAAATTAAAATGTAACCTTTCAAATACCGAAGCGATACTTCACGCTCAAGAAAAAGAAAATATTAGACTTCCAAATGCATTAGTAAAAGTAAATCAAAAAGGTGAATTTCTAACCACTATCATTAATCCCAACGCAATTCCCAAAATTATCGATTTTTCTGATATTTCAATTGAACCTGTGGATAACTCAACCGATTTTCAAATTTTAAATTTAAATTCTGATTTATATGAACCCTCACAAATAGACAGAAACTATATGATTCAACAACAACTCCGTTTAGACCACCTTAATGAAGAAGAACGAGAATTAATAACTGAACTATGTTTAGAATTTGCTGATATATTTTATCTAGAAGGTGATAAACTAACCTTTACCAATGAAATAAAACATTCCATTCAAACAAATAATGCTAAACCAGTCTATACCAAATCATATAAATATCCCCAAAGTCATCGTCAAGAAGTCAAAACTCAAATATCCAAAATGTTAAATCAAGGTATAATTCAACATTCAACCTCTCCATGGTCATCTCCAGTTTGGGTTGTACCAAAGAAATTAGACGCTTCCGGTAAACAAAAATGGCGCATCGTTATTGATTACAGAAAACTCAATGAATTAACCTAACCGTTGATGATAAATACCCACTTCAAAATATTTCTGACCTCTTAGAACAATTAGGCAAATGCCAATATTTTTCAACATTAGATCTTGCGTCAGGCTTTCACCAAATTGAGTTTGATAAAAATGATATTCAAAAAACTGCTTTTTCGGTAGAAAATGGTCATTACGAGTTCATTCGTATGCCATTCGGACTCAAAAATGCCCCATCCACATTTCAAAGAGTTATGGATAACATCTTATTAGGTATCCAAAATGAATGAGCTCTTGTTTATATGGACGATATAATAGTTTATTCCCCTACAATTCATGATCACATTTCTCGACTTAAAGAAGTTTTCAACAGGCTCAGGAATTCAAATTTTAAAATACAACCTGACAAGTGTGAATTTCTAAGACAAGAAGTAGCATATCTCGGACATATAGTTACTCCCGAAGGTGTTAAACCTAATCCTAAAAAAGTCGAATGCATTCTTAATTTTCCAGAACCCAAAAATCCTAAAGAAGTAAAATCTTTTCTTGGCTTAACAGGATATTATCGCCGCTTCATCCCAAATTTCGCAAAAATTGCTAAACCTCTTACTAGACTTCTGCAAAAGAATGTCAACTTTCTATTCGATAATGATTGTAAAAATTCGTTTAAACAACTCAAAGAAATTCTAACAACTGAACCTATTCTAAGATACCCAAATTATGATGAAGAGTTTATTTTAACCACTGATGCTAGATCATTCGCTATTGGTGCAGTACTCTCACAAGGACCCATAGGGAAGGATCTTCCTATCGCGTATGCTTCTCGGACCCTATGTTTAGCAGAAACCAAATATGCCACAATTGAGAGAGAACTCCTTGCCATTGTGTGGGCAGTCAAGACATTTCGAGCTCAAATTTTTGGGCGACGTTTTGTAATTTGGACCGATCACCGCCCGTTAACCTGGTTATTTTCAATAAAAGACCCTGGCAGCAGACTTGCCAGATGGCGTTTAAAATTAGAGGAATATAATTACAGAATAGTATACAAACCTGGAAAGCAAAATAAGAACGCAGATGCATTATCCCGCATCAGAATAAATCACTTTAAAGATTGTATAAACCTACATTCCAAAATTCATGCTTCAAATGAAGATGAAGACTCAATTCCCGAAAATCCTGATATCCAAAATTTTGACGACGAAGAAAAAATGATTTCTGAATTTAATAGATTCGCAGAACTATATAAAACAAAATCTTTGATAGACTATTCCAAAATTGAAACTTCAAACTCACAACTCCTAGACAAAACCCATAAACCCATCATAACTTTCTTCTGGCAAAATAAGCTAACCGAACTACATGATAAAATAATCGATGACTTTTTTGAAATAAATCCTGACTTCAATACGGACAGAATTAATATACTTTCAAGTAAATCTTTAAAAGATAGAAAATACTTCATAATTCCCATACCCTTCGACCCAGAAAAAGTAGCTCCGCACTTATTTTATATATTATATAGATGCCAAAATTACTTTGAACCTTCACAAACTTATTATGTTGAAAATAATGTTGAACTTCCAACCCTAGAAATACTTTCATATATCTTTGCTGACAAAGATATAAAATTTGAAATCTGTCAAAATCTTATTACTACCCCAAATGAAGACCAAATTCCAATTATCTTAGAACAGTATCACTATGGAAAAAGTAATCTCCATAGAGGAATTAATGAAACAATTAGAAGAATAAAAGAAAAATACAATTGGCCCGGTTTAGTTAAAAGCGTAGAAAAATACATTAACTCGAGTGAAATATGTCAAAAAGTAAAATTTTGTCGCAAAAATTTAAGTGCTCCTTTCATTGTTACTGAAACCCCTAAAACACCATTTGAAAGAATCAACGTAGATATTTTTGAATACCCTGAAAAGAACTATGCTTTAACGATCAGAGATGAGTTAACAAAATTCACCCAAGCTTACCCCCTTTCAGACAAAAAGGCTTATCAGTTATAAATACTCTTTTAGTCTTTTTTCAACATCACGGCACTCCCCTACGCATACACTCTGAATCGAACGGATCGATAGAACGTTTTCACGCTACTTTATCAGAAATGATAAGAGCAAACACCGCAGAAAATCCCAATGAACATCCTTTCAATGTACTTCCATATGCGGTTATTTGTTATAATAACACAAGAAATCAAACTCACGGTTTCACCCCGTACGAGTTAATATTTGGCCATACAGCAGGTAGACCACCTGAAACACTCTACAATCAAAAGGAACTGATTTCAAAATATATACGCGACTTAAATAACAAAATGGAACATTATTATAAAATTGCAAGGGCAAAAACAGATCTTCACAAACAAAAATCAAAAACGCGATTTGATATAAATGTAAATCAAAATCAACCAGAATATAAAATAGGAGATAAAGTCTATGTAAAGGATAGACAAATAAAAAGTAAAGCAGAAAATAAATTTAACGGCCCATTTGAAATAAAAGAAATTTTCCAAAATTCAGCTAAACTAATAAATCTTGCAACAAATCAAATTATTAAAGTAAACGTTGATAGGCTAAAGCCGAATTCTGATTAGAGCTTTCTTTCTTTACAGAATCCTCGCATTTCTCGGATTATGCGAAATTGCAAACTCCCAATATTCCTTAAATCCTGTGAACAACACAATAGGGATTTATTTTCAAGAAGAAGGAAATATGAAAATTTCACAAATACTAAGTGGACGCTCCTTGTTTATAAAGAACTTAATTCAATCAAATCTGCCATAGACAATAATGACAATATTTTAGATCATATGTTAGATGTTCTTAGTGAAGAAACTAATCGTATGGTGGCTTTCAAAACAGAAATTGTGACACACGTAAGTCTTCTTAGGCAAATTTCAAAAAATGTTAATGAAAAATATAGAGATATTTTCGCAGACCCTAGAAGCTATATTTCAAGTAGACGCAAACGCGGTATATTAAACGGCCTAGGAACTATATGGAAAACCATCTCAGGCAACATTGACGCATCTGATGGCGAATATTTTAATAATTGTATAAATAAAATCACTCAGGATGAACATCAGATCTATTAAAAAATCAAATCTCCGTAACAACTTCAGTAATAAAGAATTTTAATTCAACTATTCAAAAACTTCAAGTAGATGAAGAAACATTTAATAACGATATTGTTGAAATTCAAAAATCAATTTCAGATCTCACTGATGATCTTGCATTTTATCAGGCTCAAATTAGAACGTTAGAAATATGCGAATCTGTTATGGCAAGCTATGTTTTTATAGAGGAAACTCTAGACGATGTCTTAAATTCAATTTCCTTTGCTAAGCTAAAAGTATTACACAGTTCCCTTTAGTTGACCCAGAAAATTATATCCTCTATCGTTTATACCCCTTACCGATATTAGACAATCATACTGGATTTCATCATTTAATTCCAATAAATCATAAATTCATCGCTAGAAATGATGATTCATTGCTCTACGTAACTTTGGATTCATTACAAAATTGTAAAGATATTGATAGAAGAACAAAAATATGTTCAGACACTTTACCCTGTCCTATTGATAGTGAAGCTTTATGTGAAGCTCAATTCTTCAAACCAATCAGCAGCCTTCCAAAAACATGTCAAACAGTCGTAATCTACGCAAAAGAATATAACATTCAAGAACTTTCCACAAACTACTGGTTAGTTTCAGTATCAGACCCGTTACCTGTGACTATTACATGCGAAAGTCGAAACATCGTTACGAAAATAATGCCGACAAACTTCATACTAAAACTCCAACCTCAATGCAGTGCTTTCATAGGCTCAACCCGAGTCCTCGCAAAAAGGATAATTGATACTTATCAAAATATTTCATATAAAATTCATCCAGTAAACGTACCATACAGTTGCTGTGAGAACATGCCTTCAAATGTTCATTTCCCAAATTTGAAGCCCTTAAAATTGAACAAATTAAATACCGAAGACCTCAGTATAGCAGAACACAAATTATCGCAATATTCTGACTAACTAGATGATTTGATAAATCAACCATACGTAACCAAAAGTCTATCCTGGTTCACAATTTTGACAATATTACTAATAATTTGTCTAATCATTTTATATGTCTACTGCAAATGCCGAAGACGAAGAAGACGAGCCCTTATAGCCATCCAAAGTTCCGGTGATGACCCCCCGATTCCACCAACCTTTTCACCAGACCTATTTCAAAGACGCCTCAGACGCCTCGTTCCAAGACGACGCGAAAGCATCCACCTGGGAGAACCAATCGAAGAAGACGTCCAAAAAAAAACATTTCGTGAAATAAACATGTATGTAAAAAATTTATCTTTGTTAAACATTATATAATTTTGAATTTTATATTTTCAAGTTATTGTAATCAGAATTTTAATTTTTTCCAAAACATTTATATGCATTTTATATTTAATCATTTGCTTATTTTATTCAATATTATAATTTTCAAGTGCAAAGCTAACATTTCCCTATCATAATTACAAATTCAATTAATCAGCAGTTTACGCACTATTTTAAAACTTGACGTATAAGCGTCAACTTTTTTATATGAAAGGGACGTGTTACGATTCATTAGAATAGAGGCTTCATTGTTTTGTATTCAAAGTCAAGTTCGTAGTAAACAATGTCAAAGCTTACATGAAAATTGATATGATTTCCAAGGTAACCTCGTGAGCAACAGGAAATAGAAAACAAAGACTTGTTCATTAAAATGACTTTTCAGCAGCCACCTGCACGAGCTTATCTTTCCGCTAAATTGTAATTTTTTCAGATGTTATAAATACTTCCAAACATGTAAGCTTGGTCACTTCTCGTTCGACTTTTCGTTCTAGAACAGTAGTAACCAAGTATATTTTAATCTTCAATTTATCTCAATGTTTAAACTTTCAGTTAAATAAAGTAAATATTTTTTTTTTACCTTTTAATGTTCGGCTATGACCTAACATGTATTTTATAGTACGCTTCTACACTTTCCAAACCATAACAAGCATCCATAAACACAATCATGTAAACGAGGGTATTTGGTAGGATTCATATGGGCAATCCAAGATCAAGCAAGTCCAACTTAGAACTATCTAAAGTACATTGTTAAATACCCTTCTATTAACAACGACAGATGCAGATACGGTTGCCAAACATCTGAATCTCTCCAGCATATCACAGGAGGTTGGCAAGCGTTCGCTGCAACTGAAAACAAAGAACGACACGATGCTGTGGCAAAAATACTGCACCAGGAACTAGCACTGAAAATTGAACTATCACAGTCGGTGAGATTAACATACTATAAATACAAACCAGAACCTGTTTTAGAAAATAACAACTACAAGCAGTACTGGAACAGTCAACCAACGCTCACCTGCTTGCGAAGATCCAAGCTGAAATGGAAAGAGCTCTCATAGAGTACAGTAGAATTGATCCACTGACTAGACCAACTCTTCCCAAAATTTAAACCTCAAAGAAATTGGGTATTGTATTGCAGGCAATGAACAAACGACCCCGCGCATTCCATATGGAAAGTGGCCCCGGTGGATTTGGCTGAAATTTTGATATTATGTAGATCTCAACAAAATGAACAAATGTCATGGCCGCAAAGTCCGATGACCGATAGTTTCCAAGTTATGGTTAATTTTATATTTAATGTCAGGTTATACCACGATGAGCTGTGTCGGTATGTATATCAGAAACTACTAGGACTATTTATCTGAAAATTAGTATACAGGGGGTTTTTGATGAGCTGGTTTCAGTTAAAATAATTTCAGTTATCTACGACTTGGAACCAAAACTTTCTTTTAATAACTGGAACACCCTGTTTTTTAAACCTTTTTTAGAATCTACGATGAATTTCAATATTACTTTATATTAAAAATATCATATGTCTAAAGGGCTCCAGTTGAAAGTTATTTAAACTTTTCGAAAATTTTGACAGATGCAGCTTTCTAAAAAATATATATATTTTTTGGAAACACAGAGGGCCAGGTCAAAAATTACCAGAATTTGCCTGAATAAAACGTGAAGCTTCCTAAATCTTTGGAAACGTTTCAAAAGAATATACGGAGTGTTCAGAAATTGGCCCCGAATTCGGCTATCTCATTTTTTTCAAATGGATTCATCAAACAATATTTGCTAATAATTTGGTGTTAAAGCACAATTATATGGAAAACATTTATCATGTCCCGATTAGGATTTAGTAACTAAGTTCCGTTCGCGATACTTGGATACACCAACACCCACTCATGACGCGCTGACGGGGCTCATTCAGAATTGCAAAACAGATGGACAGTTTGTTAAAAAGCAAGAAAAAGGGAAACCTGTCGTAGATAATAAAGATAATTAAGTTACACTCTTCGCATGGTTAAGAACAGAAAATTCCTCAGTAGATACAGAAAGAGATGTGGGAATATCTATGATTAGTTTTCAGAGGACCCTAAAAAAACATAAGAACAATCCGTTTGCTTTCTCATTGTTAAGAATTTAAGAGCAGGTAACACTCAAAGACGGAATAATCTTTCGAATTCATATTAATCAAAATTCAGCAACAGGAACATTTTCTACACAAAATGATTTGGACGGATGAGGCAAAATTTATGGAATAGTCAACCACATTACTGGAGTGATACTAATCCACACTTTATTTTTAGGTGAGAGATATCTCGAAATTTTAGAAAATGGTTTACTTCCATTAGAGTTGACTTAGAAACAGCTGTGGTCTCAACACGACCTCATAATATTGCACCTATGAATAACTTTTTAGACAATCATTTTGGAGATCATTGGATAGAGAATAATGGACCTCATCGACGGCCCCTCATCCTCCCGATATCACTCCTTATTTTTTTTTTAATTTGGGGTCGAATAATAAATATTGTCAATGCTGCACTGCTAACAACAAAGGTAGATTGCCAGGAAATGATCTGTGTCATGGTGTTATGAGTATGTTTTGGTCTATATGGAGATCGCAATGGAAAGGTTTCACATACTTTTTTAATAACCATATCAAATTCTACATAAATGGTTAAGAAAGTAAAGTAATGTATATACGTCTCTTGACGGTTCCCTCAAAAAAGCCTACTAATAATTCTCTAATAGCTAGAATTGTAAGTTATCCAAGTGTATATAAAAACTGGTTGATCAAGTCTTGTAAGCACAAACTCCTATTTTTTGGCCTAGATTCCAATGGTTTTGAGGGAAAATGGATTTATACGATTTTCGGATTCAGTACCAATTTCTGAGCTCTCTTTTTTTTAACAGTTTTCAAAGATTTAGGAAGCTTTAAGTTTTATTTGGGCTAATTCTGGTAATTTTTGATCTGGCCCTATTTGGTTCCTCAAAAATAATATTTTGTGAAGAACTGGATCTATTAAAATTTTCAAAAATTTAAAATAATTTTTAACCGGACCCTTTCAGACATATGATGTTTCCACTATAAAATTATCTTAAAATTCATCATAGATTCTAAAAATGCTACAAAAAAACAGAATGTTCCTTTAAAAAAAAAGTTTGGGTCCACTTCCGGTAGAAGCGGAAGTCGTAGACAATTGAAAATATTGTAACTAAAACCGATTCCTCGAAAACCCCCATTGTACTAATTTTCACATTAATATTCCCAGTAGTTCCTCATACACATATCCACTCAGCTCTTCTCTGATCATAAATATAAAATGAACCATAACTTGAAAACCATCAGTCATCGGACTTTGCGGCCATGAAGACATTTGTTCATTTTGTTGAGATCTACAAAATATCAAAATTTCAGCCAAATCCACAGGGGCCACTTTCCATAAAGAATGTGCGGGGTTCTTTATCTTGCCAAACTATGTTTTAGATGCTAATACGTTAGAGTTGCTTCACACAACCATCTACTTTGCTGCAATAACCATCTGCAGAACCCTTGGCGTCATTATAAGACCAAAGCAAGACCGTCCCCAATTTAGACATACTATCATGGACAATAACCTATTACACTCTCAGTGGGATGGAGAAAATATGACATCTCAGCAGTGTCTGGACAGTCTACGAGAAAGTCGATTGAGAAGGTAGAAAACCAGTAACCAGCGGAAACTAGACAACATAGTATTCCGGCAATCAGCAAAAGGGTTTTATAGAAAACAACATCAATAATAATGAAGTATAGTGATTATAATAAATGTTAAAAAAAGAATTTTGTTTAGGGTAGCCCATTGTGAGTTGCATATATATGAGGGTTGAAATATAGTGTGGAGTAGAATTATTGTTACAGAAAGTAGTTAAACAAAATGTTAAAAAATGTGATGGGTAGTTCATGAGCAGTTGCACATACAGGGTGGTTAAAATATAGTCTGGAGTAGGATTATAGTTATCTTATAGGGTGATTTTAAATATTATGTTATATACTCCGTGGGTTCAGTTAAAATTTAAAAACTAATATTCGCTCTCACTTTCTAGAAACTTTTATTTACATCAAATATTCACAACAGCTGATTCGAATATCTAAACAATAACACGAAATAAACTCTTCGCAATAACTAACTGACTGCTGCAATGATGGGCCGCTCCTTTTAAAATCAGTATTGAATTCTCCCGTACAATCCAGTGACAATTTTACAGTTGTCGAGTTATTTCGAGATAAGTTTTTTTTCCATCCGAACCTTCTAGCTCTTTTTTTTCCATCGCAGCGATTGATGTCTTACGGAATGGAACCAGGGACGGACTGGATAGATTTTTATAACATCGCCACTAGGCGAACGCTATCTTCTCTCTGTCGTGTAGACCAACCTGCCAATATCCACTCTTTAGGTCTAGTGTGGAGAACCAACAGGAGCCTGCTAGTGTGGTCAGAGTGTCATCAATTCGGGGTAGTGGATAGCTGTCTTTCTTGGTGACGTCATTCAGCTTTCTGTAATCCACGCAAAATCGGGTGGTTCCATCCTTCTTCTTAACTAGCACGACGGGAGCGGACCATGGGCTGATAGATGGCTCAATAACTCCATTTTGTAACATGGACTCGATGTTTTTCTCGTCTGCCTGTTGTTGCCCCAATGGTAGTCGCCTAGGTAGTATTCTGATGGGTTGAGCCTTCCCGGAACTATTCGGTGCTGGATGATGTTGGTGCGACCGGTGGTTCCATCCATCTTCACAATTGATGATGCTATCTCTTGATCATTGGCAATTCTGATGTCGTTGTTGGACAAATTCAGGATCCCATTTGGTATATCTCGTCCGGTTTTAATTATAGCCCATCCAACGAAGTAGTCATGAGCTGAGTGTACGAGCTCCACCATTCCAACGAAGCTCCCAGGATTGCTGTCTATCTGCCCATGAATAATCTGTTCCGTTCGACCGGGAATTCTGGCTGAGGATTTTGCTACAATGTTTATGGAGCTCGCTGAGCTATTGACGGGCCGTGTCAATACAAATTCTTTATTTATGCTGGCTGATTAGGTCCATACCCAGTATGAAATCGTCCTCAATATTCGCTACCAGGATCCTATGCCGGATTCGGTTGTCCCCTATCTGCAGTACTATATCTGCTTCAACCTGTATTGACATGGACTCGCCGGTGATTGTTCTGTAACTGGCCGGATTTCTGATGCTCTCAAAACCCTGGACTTGGCAATGGACACAGCGGCGCCGGTGTCGATGGTGACGGTAATTGCTTGGCCATTATTGGCGCCCCTGATGACTAGGCTGCTGCTATCTCGGCAAAATTCCCGGATGGATAATGTTTTGGGGGCTGATGGAGGGTTAGTCAGCATTCGCCCCCTTATGCTGACTGGCTGACGGTCCTTGGACATGTGGCTGTTCTGTTGGTTACCCCTGGTCGGTGATCGTTCAGGTAGCCTGACTCTGCAGTCGCGTTGAAAGTGCCCTATCCGTCCACAGTCGTAACATGCTCTTCTGGTATCAGTTCTCTTTGACTGTTCTAATAGTTTGTTCATACCAGACAACAGTGCTTGAAATGGTCACTTTGGCTCTTCCTGGTTGAAGGAAACTGCTCGGACCCTTGGCTTGGACATGTTCATGAAGGCCTCTACTTCCAAAGCCCGAAGTAGAGCTTCATTACTCTTCTTCATGCCACTAAGTCTTAGATTTCTTTGGACTTCCACATCTCTGATACCGTTTGTGAAACTCTGTGTGGCCAACTGGTCTTTGGTTTCCTCTGGCAGGTCTGGGTAGGACAAGTGCACTAAACGTCTAATCTCTGCTTCGAATTCTTGAAGGCTCTCCTGATTTTTGCATTTTTCCACTTAGTTGCACCTGGTATACTTGGCTCAAGGATTGATTGTCGTATCTTTTGTCCAGGATGGCGACGATTTTGTCGAAATTGCCCTGTTCATCGACAGTAGGGCTTTGGAGGAGTTCTAAGGCCGGACCTCTTAAGGAAATTACAGCAAACGTTGATTTTTCATAGTTATCCCATCCATATGCTGTAGCCACGGCTTCAAATTGCTGTTTATACATGGGCCAAGATGAACTGCCATCAAATGTGGGTGGTTTGCTAAATGAACCTTTGGTACTCACAGTGTTCTGGTAGTTCCCTCTCAGCAAATCTTGTTGCAATTTTTTAATTGCTGTTTCCACTTTATCTTGTACTTTATTGTGCACTGCGTCTTTAATTGAACTGATTTCAACTTTTACCTGGCTTTGGATAGCACTTATTTTAAATTTCACCTGGTTATGGATGGAATCGATGTCATCTACTTTGCTTTCAAGAGTATCCACGGTATTTTTTAGAACCTTTATGTCGTCGTTTATTTCTCTTATGTCTGATTCCACCATTAGCATTCGTTCATTAACTGTGTCATTAACTTGCGATACTATTTGCATTAATTGTTCAAATTGCAGTTGTTTTTTCTCTTCATTTTGTCGTTTTTCATCAAATATTTTAAAATCATTTTGTCGTTTTTCTTCTAGTATTTTAAATTCATTTTGTCTTGTTAATTCAATTTGATCTTGTTTTTGTTCAAATTTCGAGAATAATGCTTCAATTAAATTGCGTTGTTTTTCATCTATAGATTTTACTAACCTTTGTTGAATTTCTTCCTGATGTTGTTTCTCTTTTTTGTCTCGTTTTTCCAGGATCTGGGTAATTTTTTCATCTAGTCCATCCGTAATCTGTTTGAATATATTTTTGGTAGTCTCGTCCATTTTTTTCTTGTCCATACTTCGGGTTTCCATAAATTAAATTGCGATTTTAACTTTACTTATTCCCACTTCTGACACCAAACTTGTTATATACTCCGTGGGTTCAATTAAAATTTAAAAACTAATATTCACTCTCACTTTCAAGATAATTTTATTTACATCAAATATTCACAACAGCTGATTCGAATATCTAAACAATATCATGAAATAAACTCTTCGCAATAACTAACTGAATGCTGCGGTGATGGGCCGCTCCTTTTAAAATCAGCATCGAATTCTCTCGTACAATCCAGTGACAATTTTACAGTTGTCGAGTTGTTTCGAGATAAGTTTTTTTTCCCATCCGAACCTTCTAGCTCTTCTTTTTTTTCTATCCCAGCGATTGATGTCTCACGGAATGAAACCAGGGACGGACTGAATAGATTGTTATAACAATATGATATGATGATATATTAGGTAGTCTATAAGCCGTTACATATACAGAAAGGTGGAAATTTATTATAATGTGGAATAATTTTATTGAGTATGTTAATAAATGTTGGAGAATCGAAATTAAACTGAATCATTTCATCTTGAGAAAAATTAGTTAAAAGAACAAATATCCGATTTTATGGAGATATGTACCAACAGTTTTTATGAATCCTTGAATTTACGAGTAAAGATCGGTCACCCATGTACTATTTATTAAATGTAAAAATGGAATTTAAATAAGTATTGGTAGAAAAATAAAAGTAATCATTTTGCAATATATATTCTAATGGAATTGTCGTTGACGTTTGTTTATTTTATTATCCTACCAGTTAATAGCAATATTGTTCAAATTTAAGAAATTTCATTTTAACTAAATATTTGTCGTTAATTTCCACTTACTGTCTCTTTGCCATACCTTATGTCGTTAAGGTAAGAATTAAGATGTGCACACAAATAAAGTTCTATTAATTCTATGTAAAAAACAAGTTGAATTTCATTACAATTGGTCGAATTTTAGACCACAGGCGATTCTAGTTAGAATATATTTCTAAAGAAATCGAATGTTTTGTACAAAAATAGATTACAGGAACTAACTTTATATCCTTACAAATTAATGTTAGAATTATAATGACACATTTATGTGTTAGAAATTTTCTCGTTTCCCCTTACAAAGATAATGTCAATATCTATATAGGAATTACACTCGGCAATAATTAGTCTATGAAATATTTGAGTTAGACTATTAATGAATGTAGGTTATGTGACAATTAGTTGACGTTTATGATTTAATAAATTTGTAGTGTTAAAAACAAACACAATCATTATATATTAAAGAAATAACCATAGCAGGTGTGGTATTTACAACTGTTCTCAAAAACGACTCTAACGATTTTGATGAAATTTCCGAATTTGAGATGGCTAGAAGTTGACTGGCCAGTATCTCATCTTCGTATATTTGACAATTTATATTTTAAGAAACACACCTGATTAGTTATCTAGGAGATAACAGTTATTGCCTTTTAATTCAATGAGCTTTCATAGGGAGAGTGTTAAGTTTAGTTTCATCGATTTAAAAAAGAACTAATTTGAGCCATTGTGTTCTTACTGGGGGTTATTAATCGGATCTTCGTTGACAGTGAATAGGGCAGGTTCACTGTGAATCATCAATAATATATTCCAAATAATAATGCCTTTTTGACTACCTTTCTAGGATTTCTTAACATTCTGCGTTATAATTGTAGGTCTTAAATGGCTCTTCAATTATTACGTCCACTAGCTTCAAATTGCCAGAAGTATGTGTATAAATGGTACATCGGTGAACACCCAATGCTTTCGTGATACCCAAGGCTTGACTGAATCAATGAGTTTGTTCATTATTATAGTACATGGTTTTCTGAACTTGTATTGGTATGCTTGATAAAGTGTTTTATTACTTCTGGAAAAGTTGAATAGTTTGTCCACCTTGTTGGAGTTGCAAACCCATGACTATCCCATTATAATATAAATTTATTGAATTTTTTCTTGGTAATACAATATCTGGTGATACCGATACTCGACTCGCCTTAATAATACAACAATGGTGACTAGTATACCTCTTCACCAGTCGTTACTTTGCCTATACTTTTACTGTCTTTTGGTGTGATGACTATTTATAACCTTTCTACACTTATTTGATTGAATGCCGTTGCTCACGCGAGGCACCTTCTTCCTCCATTTCGTGGACTATCCTGTCGGCTTTTTCGCTTTTAGCTAGGGGTGGTCTTCTCGCTGACTGTCGGTTAGGCTGGCGTCCACAGTAATAATTTTATGTTTCAACAGATCAGTTCATTCTCTTTTTCCTTTCCCTACGACGAAGATATCGTGGTAATCTTTAACGAGGTCCCTCAATTTTGCTATTTGGATTGTATTTAAATTTCTGGAAGAATCTGTTCAGTTCTTCAAATAGTTTACCTGGTGTAATTGCTGAATGATGTGTGAGACAACTGTTGAACAGTGCCACAAAATTGTTCATTTAACGCAACTGGGTAAGATTTGAAGTTCTGATTGGTACAAGTGAATTGGTCAAAATCTCATCTTTGGAAAAATGGAACTTTAGTTATTAAGGATTAAGTGAATCATTTTATGACGAAAAGTTCCTATCAACATATGTCCGCAAAAACAAACCTATGTATTGAAATCCAGATTTTTTCAGTTTTTGCTTCTGACTACTAAAGTTTTCGAGATATTTACTTCAATTTTGGAGCATTAATGCTTCTATAAAGTCTTCATAATAAGATCACAGAAACGGTCATGAAAATCTAAACGTGGTACTTTTTCTGTCGTCACGTGTTCTTTCTGCACAAAAATTGTAAATGAATCACTTATTAATATGCAATCTTTCTTATTTCTTTCGTTTTTTTTTTCGTATCTGCCACTGTTGTGTAAGAAAATGATTAATTTCATGTGTACTGTAAAAACCAAGAATCCTTTTCTGTGATGGAATAAGCTAATATTATTTCAAAATCATTAAAATAACAAGTTTACCGAACTTTGAAAACGAAGAGACCAAATTAAATGCTCAAAATGTCCAGCTTCAACCATTGCACAGGAGTCTAGACGTCGACTTATAGATCTTCGTATTCGATTGAAAATCCTAGGAGAATCTTGAATAACGCTGCAAGAAACAATAATGCGGTTTCTTAAGTCTTTTTTGTCTTGAACAGAAATTTCACTATAAACCAACGCTTTTATATATATCCAAGTTAAAAAGTCTATCAGGTGAACGAACTGGCCAAATATTGACGTGCTCTCATACTAAAATGGACAGGAGCGCCATTCTCGCCATGTCAATCGGATCAAGTAGAACTGCCAGCTCTACGTTTAGAAACTGAGTGTATGTATCTCCAATTAATGTAGGTGAAAGGAATAGAATGATGATTTTCTTTCGCCCATCTGTGGTTGAGGTGGTTATTAATAATGGATTTCCTTGAAAAACATGCTTCGCCCGTGAATAAAATGTGGTCAAGAACTGCTGGGTGTTGTCTAATCATATCTAGCTTCCAAAATGGGAGTCGTTTAGGAAAATCACGGGGACTCGTTGTACATGATATATTTTCGTAGTGGTATCGGGTTGCTCGTCAATTAAATTCATTACAGCTTCTTTTAATTCTAATATCCCGTTGGCGAACACAATCATGTTTTGAAGGTTTGAAGTTACCTGTTTCTCTTAATCGTTGATGAAGCCGACCAGTCAAAGTGTGATGATGGGCTAAATGTTGAGGATACATTGTAGCATATCTTTTCGACGCTTCTAAAGAATTACCATAAGAGAGACCGTAGATGAAATGCATGTCACTTATTTCTGCGTATGATTGAACCGCCATATTGGTGAAAATCGCGAGAACTCACTCACTGTGTGTCAGTGCCGTGAGGCCACGTTGCTTCATTGACAATAATTTACCTTACAATTATTTTGGATTATCTTAGTTATTAGGGCCAAAAGACCGTAGTAGTATTAGGCTTGATCCACATTATAGTGCCGGTCACAGTCCGTTCCCGGTCTGATCTCGGTCTGGTAAAATATTATCAAATGAGAAACAATGTGTGCATTCACACTTGCGTGCCAGTCAAGGTCCAGTCCATTCCCGCTCCACTCCCGATCAGTAGATTCAAGCGTAGTGCCGGTCACGATCCGTTCTCGGTCCGTTCCAGGTCTGGTAAAATATTCGCAAATGAGAAACAATGTTTGTATTCACACTTCCATGCCAGTCAAGGTCCGGTCGAGTCCCGCTCCCGTAAAAATATCTTTGAAAGATATTTTGAACGAATGTAGATCGAACACCGGGTCGGAACTGGGATTTTTTGATGAAGGGGTGCAAAATGAAAACTGAAATAATTAACTGTTACCAAGAGCATATTTAGCAAATTGAAAATATAATTTTTATTAAGCTTATATCTCAGATTTTCTATTACAGAAAACTACTGTTATGTGTATGAAATATATTTATTTCTGTGATTACTGAACTTTATGAAAGGATATCTTCTATACTATTATAAAATTGTAAGGTTGTCTGTTTATATGTTTGTTTGTTTGTTCGGGCATCATGTAAGAACTACGGAACTGATTTTACTGAACCTTGATTTGTTCCAAAGCCTATATATAGTTTTGCTTAAAATCTGATATACATTTTATTTCCCTACATTGACATTGATTTTTATTTGAAACGGTAGATATATATATATATATATACATGTACCACCGCACGTACCAAATATTAGATACTGGCACTAGCTTAGCTTTTATTCAAAATTTAGAATATGCCAATGTAATCTGTTTCGATTAAAAAAAAATCAACTCATATACCTAGCCTAATTCTACAGGGTGTTCCGTATAAAGGATACGAGAAACATAATGCGGTTATAAAATTACATGGGTTTAAAAAGTCTTTTAAAAAAAGTTATATTATGTTGTTCTTAAGCAGCTGAATATATACAATGTGGGGAGTGGAATTAGTCATAGGGGGTGGTTCAAAAGAGTTGAACTGGGTGGGCCATAAATAGTTGCATATACCAGATAGTTGAAAAAGAGACGGAGAAAAATTATATATATACAGGGTGGATAACAAAATGTTATATTCTTTGGCTCATAAATAGTTCTATATAAAATATGGTTGAATTAAGTGTAAAAAGAATTATTTTTATAAAAATCTTAGAAAAATGTGTTATGTAAGTAATTAGGATATTTGATTTATGTTCTCGAGTTATTATATTATATTATAGTTATGAAACGGGTTGAAAAAATGTTAGAAGCAGTTGTTTATAAAGTGTTGTTGAAATTTAAGATGGAGTGGAATTATAGTTTAAAGGGTGTTCACCAAAGGTTAAAAGGATGGTTGAAATATGTGGCGGAGTATAATTACAGTTATACAGGTAGGTTAAAAAAATATCACAAAGAAATGTTATGATCTATAAGCTGTTTCATATACAGGATAGTTGTATAGGATGGAGTAGAGTTCTAAGTATACAGGGTGGTAAAGTTATAATTGTACAAGGCCGTTCAAAAAATGTTGATAAACATTGTTATATAGGGTGGCCAATAAGCAGTTGCAATTTAGGAGAAATTTGTTGGATTGGTGGATTTATAGTTATACAGGGTGGTACAAAAATTGTTATATTGGGTATTTGTATACTATACAAGGTGATTGAGATCGAGGGCGGAATGGAATAGTTTTACAGCGTGGATCTAAATATGTTTAAAAAATTTTGTTATATAAGATAGACCATGAACAGTTGAAACATACTATGTGGAATACCTAAAATATGAAGCGAAGCAAAATTATAGTTACACAGAGAATTAACACAATGTTAGAAAAAGTTGCATATAAAGGGTGGTTAAAATACACGGTGGAGAGAAATTATACTTTACAAGGTGGCTCAAAATTTTTCAAAAATAATTGTTATTTAGCGTAGACCATAAGCAGTTACAGGGCTGAAATAGAGGGTGGAGGTGGAGTAAAAGTATAGTTAGGTATTTAAAAAATGTTATATTGGGTGACAAACAAACAGCAGCATATACAGGATGGTTGCAATATAGGGTGAAGTAGAGTTACAGTTATACAAGGTTGTTCAAAAAAAGGTTAAAGAAAACTGTTACATAGGGTGGCCCATAAGCACTTGCAGTTTGGGTGAAATATATTCAGGATTGGTAGATTTATTGTTATGTAGGTTGGTTCACAAAAGTTAAAGTTGTTATTTAGGATAGCCC